>CM032490.1:2833077-3513076 GCA_019059595.1 Marasmia exigua
CACCAGGCACACTACCCGGGAGACCCAGGCAGTCTCCAGGAAATCTTCAGCAACACCAAGGCGCTGATAGGTTTCCTTGAAGAACTCGGCTGGTTGGAGTGACACCGGCCTTCTTCACCCTCCGCACGCGAAATGGGCACAACTGCTACCTGATTGCGGAAAAGCCCACACGAAGCTGCTGGCATGATCATCAGCACCCAGAGAAGGAAAACTTTGCATTTATATCAAAACCCTCGCCAACCCGTCTGCCAAGCGTGGTGAGTATGGCAATTACCCCTCATGTGATTGAGGGAGGCCCGTGCCCCAGCAGTGGGGACTTAAATGGGCTGACGACGAATTGATCAAATCCATAAATGTACACAGTAAGTAGGCTGATACTTTACGTGGCCAACCGCAACAGTAATCGATTGAAGTGGGAGCATAAGCAAAGCACTGAATTCTGGAAAAGACTACCTCGACTAGAACAGTCTAAGGCGTTGATACAGGCGTTCGATCAGAGACGAGCTGTAGAAATAATAAAACTGAGTAGAGGACATGTTAGGGCACTCACTCGGACCCTCACAGGGCACTGCAAATTAAACAAGCACCTGCACAACATGGGCCTTTCAGATACCAAAATCTGCAGGTTCTGTCGCGAGGACGAGGAAACGATTATCCACGTCCTCGGCGAGTGCATAGCGCTGCACCGCTGCAGAAGCCGGCACCTGGGAGCACACATGATCTCAGCTGACGAGATCAAGAGCTCCCCCATCAGCTCCATTCTCGGGTTTATCCTGGAACTGGAGCTACATGAGGTTCTGGGAAGGAACCTATTAGGTTACGGGGCTGCCACAATAGATCATCTACTGGTCGCAGTGGCTATGAGACCCCCATTTCTCCCCATTTCTATCAAATAACAAATCGATTGAAGGATGTTATTATGTTAAATAAAGTATCTCACCTCTCCATACGCATCTTCATCATCCTCCTCAGACGACTCCTCGAACTGCACATTGATCCCGTAGGTCTCATCTATTTCCGTGTTCCCCTCAGTGGGAGAACTGATGTTGAAGTCTGTTATTTTCTTTCCTGGAAGTCGAAATTAAGTAATTCAGTAGTAACTACATAGAGTGGCCAACCACCAGGCACACTACCCGGGAGACCCAGGCAGTCTCCAGGAAATCTTCAGCAACACCAAGGCGCTGATAGGTTTCCTTGAAGAACTCGGCTGGTTGGAGTGACACCGGCCTTCTTCACCCTCCGCACGCGAAATGGGCACAACTGCTACCTGATTGCGGAAAAGCCCACACGAAGAAGAAGTTATTGTAAGTAATTGACCTTAAGTTAATTGAATTGAGGATTAATATGAATAGTCAAAATGTTGAAGTAATTAATTCTACAGTATTTCTGGGCGTCACGTTAGAGGTGTCGTAAAAGGCGACTAAGGTAAAGCTGCTGGCATGATCATCAGCACCCAGAGAAGGAAAACTCTGCATTTATATCAAAACCCTCGCCAACCCGTCTGCCAAGCGTGGTGAGTATGGCAATTACCCCTCATGTCATTGAGGGAGGCCCGTGCCCCAGCAATGGGGACTTAAATGGGCTGATGATGATGATGATGATGACGTTAGACTCAAAATTACATTGGGGTTCTCATATTGCAGCCCTGGCAGGGAGACTTAGTTCGGCTGCATATGCCGTCAAAAAAATAAGACATCTGACCGATATTGAAACCAGACTTCTGTATTTCAGTTATTTCCATAGCGTTATGTCTTATGGTCTGCTGTTATGGGGCTCTGCGGCTGATATTCAAGCTATTTTTGTGCTACAGAAACGAGCTGTCAGGGCCATATACGGACTTAGGCCACGAGACTCGCTTAGAAACTTGTTCAAAGAAATTAACATTTTAACATTAGCATCACAGTACATCTTTGACTGTATTATGTATGTTTATAAAAATTTTGAAAACTTCCCTCAAAAATCCGACAACCATAACCTAAATACTAGAAATAAACACAAGCTTGCTGTTCCACATCTCAGACTTCATAAGATTGGTAATTCATTTGTAGGAATGAGTATTAAAATATTTAATAAGTTACCACAAAAGCTTGTTGATTTACCAATGCTTAATTTAAAATACACGTTAAAAAATATTTAATGGCAAAAGCCTATTATACAGTTGATGATTACTTAAATGACAAGAATTTGTGGAAATTATAAACTGTTCGCCTACACCCATGATACTGTACTTATAAAAATTTTGGCGATTTAAAAGAGTAACTGCCGAGTTTTTTGCCGGATCTTCTCGTCAGAATCAACTTTCCGATTCTGGTGGTAGAATCACATTATATTTATTCATTTCTTAGTATATTTTTTGTATCGACATATATGTGTGATTACATGTATAATATACATAGTTATAATTTATATTTATCATGTATGACGATTTGTAAGAGCTGTATATAAGCCTATGCAAATGTACTTTTGAATTTTGAATTTTTGAATTTTGACTGTGGGCGAGCCACGTTGCGGCATGAACGGGCCAGCTCGACCAGAGTGATACCACGGCCTCACAGAAAACCGGCGTGAATCAGCAGTGACTGCGCTGTTTCGCAACGTGAGTGAGGGTACCGGAGGCCCAATCCGGGGGAAAGGGGATTAAAGGTTGGCAGCGCACTTGTGACTCCACTGGTGTCGCGGGTGTCCATGGGCGGCGGCAATAGCTTACCATCAGGTGATCCGCCTGCTCGTCTGCTAGCTATCACAAAAAAAAGTAAATCTGTTTCTGTAGCCAGAGGATTACCCAGAGTTGATGTTAGATCATTCATTGAGTAACGTTGGCCCAAACTCCGGAGGGAGCTTAAGCAGTTGGTCCTGCGCATGATCCCTCTTTAGTCGTGTTAGTGTTTTGGTGTCCCATTGAAATATAAGAGGGTAAGGGAATACTTTAAAATAAGCGAGTGCACTTTTGCAAACACTTGTGCACTATAATATGTCCTCCGTCGATGGCTAATCGCTGAGATTGACTGCCAAAACCAAAATAATGGTTTGAAGGATATTATGTAATATAAAGTGGACTTTTTTATCCGCACTTAGACTCCCATTTGGTCCATTGTGCGTGTTGCGTCCTAGCAATTCCACCCAGCCCAACTCCGCCCAGAAGCGAAGAAGCTTCCTGGGAGCTTCAAAGTCTTCGCGGAGTGACCCCGCCGGTCCGAGGACTTCTTCGCGTAATGCAACGCATTAAAAATACATTTAAAAAGTCATCATCGTCATCATCAGCCCATTTAATCCCCACTGCTGGGGCACGGGCCTCCCTCAATCACATGAGGGGTAATTGCCATAATCAACACGCTTGGCAGACGGGTTGGCGAGGGTTTTGGTATAAATGCAGAGTTTTCCTTCTCTGGGTGCTGATGATCATGCCAGCAGCTTTACCTTAGTCGCCTTTTACGACACCTCGGTATGAGTGAGGGTGGCCTATTCTACTCTGCCGGGGACCATACGGCCAATTAAAAAATAAATTACCTAAATTGACTAAAAGTGCGAAACGCTCGTCTGGAATGGGACCCAACAGCATTTCTATCTCTTTCTTCTTCTCTGGGTCTTTTAATTTATCGTTTTTGAGAACCACCAGTACCTGTAGAAGAGAAAAGCATCGCTTTTATAGGTTACATTATAACTGGAATAAAAGGTTAATTAAAATAAGACATCTGTTAAAAAAAGACCATGGGAGAGCCACGCATCGGCATGAATGGGCCGGCTCGACCAGAGTAATACCACGGCCTCATAGAAAAACAGTGTGAAGCAGCACTGCGCTGTGTTTAACTGCGTGAGTTAGGGTGTCCACGGGCGGCGGCAATCGCTTACCACCAGCTGATCGGTCTTCTCGCCTATCACATAAAAAAAAACAAAATAAGACATCTGTAATAATAAGGATTGTTGAATAACAAGGACTGTACAATATTGATAAACCAGTAATTTTCTGAGAAATAAAGGCTGCAATTTTACGCAACATTTTATTCATAGGTACACTCCTATGTAACCATGAAATAAAAAGCAACTTTATAATTGGTCACAGAAGGTCATATGGCGAATCAGGTATCCCTTTTTGGCAGTTGTCAATTTTATGTTGACATATTGCAATATAGCAATTTAGGTAAATTCGATACATCGTGATCTCACGAAAAATAATTTGTAAATAAATTTTTATTCGTAATGAATACATTTTTATTTTACAGTGACGTACTACAAACATTTCGCAAACTAGAACTCTGCTTTGTTCCCTAAGATGAAAATTATAATAATTATGATACAAACCTCATCACAGGCACCACACAGAATATCTCTCGGTTGATCCCCAAGAGCACTCTGCATGAACGACAACAACAGCTCGTACGCATGCCTCGTGTGTTGGGCTCTCGGCCTGTACAGGACTCCTGGAGTATCGTCGGCCCAGGCCACTCGGGCTGTTTTTGATTTGGACAGCTCATATGATGCTTCATCACGTTTTTGTCGTCTGAAAGAGTTTTTTTTTGTAAAATATTAAATAAAAGTTGGCTTTGGCAGAACAAGATTGATGAATATAACAGAATTATGGAGGAGACATCTTGAAAATCAGGAAAAGATGATTGCATTCACACATTGAATTAATATTCTGCTGTCCGCTAACTAAAAGGACAGCAATATTGCATAATATTGAACAATGTGTATGCAATAAATAGGACCAATTTTATCCACAACAGTACAATTTCATCGCACTCGTGGGGTGCGAGTATAGACGCAATAAGTGTGCGAGCGAGAATTGAATAGGTGCGCCGCCATTTCTGATCCCATTCTTTATCCACACAGGTTGTACCAAGAATTCATCTTTCACAGGTGATGGAGGCCCTCTCTGGGAGGAAGGGTTTAAAGGTTGCCAGCGCGCTTATGACTCCATTGGTGTAGCGTGTAAGGTGGACTCCTCATTCCACACCTAGACTCTCTTTCGGTCCATTAAGTGTGATTGGTGTAGCTTACCATTCATAGGTAAAGATAGATAGATACTCTTTATGCACAACATAAAGAACTTAAAAGTTAGGTATACAAAGAGACAACATACAATAAATTGTAATACTTCATTCCAACAAATCAAACGGTACTTACTTTGCCTTTCTCTCCTCAGCCTTGTCAGGCTTCGTGCGCTGTGCCCGGTCACCCATTTTCGTCCCGGTAAGCTTCCCAGGACAGGGACAGAACCTCCCCAGTTGCCTCATCGCGCCCTCGGCGTTCTATAAGCCTCACATCCGCTTGTAACACAAGATTAGAGTTCTGAAAAATTTAGGTTATGTTGATGGTGGAAATTGTTTAGTTATATACATTAACAAGATGAAAGACTTTTAGAGCGGAAACAGCAGGACTATAGAATCAATTGTACGCCAAAAACGAGGTTTTATGATTCCAAAGGGAGTAGATGGAGCAAAATCATGAGAAAATAATTTCAAAACAATACTTACAGCTTTGTACTCATATTGCAACTGCCTGGCAGCCGCGTCAGCCATTATAAGGGTTTAATTAATAACAGTGATATCCAATACTTATCACGATAGTACACTTAAAACCATTAAATTGGAATAAAACAAGTTTTATGCGCATCAAAACAAAATGACAATTGCGAGGTTATGTCGCCGACGCCATTTTTGTATTTCGTTTTTTTTTTTCAGTAGTAGCATTGGCCCAAAGAGTAAAATAAGTATACAAAAGTCCAAATAGGCCTATGCCAAAAAAAAATACGGAAAATTGCCTATGGTGAGCAGAGACAAAATTGATCTTGCATACGTCATACGGTTGGCAGTATGGAATTAAAGTAGAAATGTACATCATATCCGGTTTAGGGTTTATTTTATAAACAAGTAAATAATTTTAGATGTTCACTATGAAATACTGATTAATTCCCACTTTTTGCCTATTATTTTAATGATTTAAAGATTTGGTTATGTGATGAAAATGTATTGTTATTTCTACTACCATAAAAATAAAGTTCATTCACCTTTGAGTTCGCTGTTCAATGCAAGCCTACAAAAATCATAGGCAAGAGCGTGCAAGAGCCAAGAAACGAATCACGGAATTCACTTCTCTGAATAAAATTACAATAACACTAAAAGAAATACTTTATAACTTTACCGTATCACACAATAATACAAAAACTAATAGAATTTAGAAATGTTATATTTATAATAAAATAATGCAACCCAGTGTTGCGGTTTTACGCTATTTAAAAGTATTTATTCTAAAATTGTTAGTCATGAAAACTGTGAATGAACTCCATCGCACGATGAGCTTGGAATGCCAAACAGAAAAAAAAACAATGTTAATGAGTAATGTGTGAGACTGGTATTATAAATAACTAATAATAACGTAAAGTATTTTTTCTTAGCGCTGTTTGTATACAACCGGCTTGAAGCAACGCCTGCATTGTTTCGTAAAGTGAGAGAGGGTACAGAAGGCCCAATCCGGGGGAGGGGAGATTAAAGGTTGGTAGCGCGTTTATGACCTCACTTGTGTTACGGCTGTCCATAGGCGGCGACAAACGCTTACCAACAGGCAATCCGTTTGTTTATATGCCACCGGTGCCTAAAAAAACAAGACAAGTAAATATACTTGGTAGGCTGATCGACTGTACAATATCGACAAAGTTCACGGTAGACCAATTTTCGACCTTAAAGTATTGGAATAAGGTCGAAAGTGGTCTACCGGGAACTTTGTCGGATATACATAAGTATAAAAAGCTGTCAAACTTCTTCATTCGATTCTCACCTTAATGTCAAATGCATTTGGTTCAATATCGATAAGCACAGCAATATCAGAAGTAGCTGCACATATTTCACAATTCGTAGCTCTTATTCCATAGTCCGTAAGAAGCAATAGCTGTCGTAATTTTACACTTTGACTTTTACTGTTAACTGTATTTGTAGGTATGACATGTGCGCGTGTGAGTTGTTGTCTGATACCTACTTTTGTAGTTTAATATAACGGTTATTTAATTATGATAACATCATCATCATCATCATATCAGCCATCATAATGACGTCAACTGACGAACATAGGCTTAACCAGGCCGAAAAGTATCAAGCAATATGATATTTGAAGACAATGATGTTAGTTGATGATTGATGATGTTGATAGATGATGATGGTTGATATTGATGATTGATGATTATGAATGAGTATCGATCGTCAATAATCATTGGAGTTTTCCAAGCTAGTTTATTAATGCTGAAAGTTACCCTTTTCGGACTTTGAACTATGGAATGGAACAACTTGCCGGCTTCTGTATTCCCAGAGAGCTACAATTTGGGTGTCTTTAAGTCGATAGTGAATAGGCTTCTTCTGGGTAAGCACGCTAAATCTTAGACCTTATTGTCACTTTCCATTAGGTGAGTTAAGGTCATGTGCAAACCCATTTAATATAAAAAAAGAACCGTTTTATAACTGAGGCACAAGTGCTATTTTTGCACTGCGCGGGTATCGTGACGTAATGTGACTAGTTACGTTTTCATATTAGGTCCAATATTTTTAATGTCACTGGTGTCGCAAGTTTCGCTGGGCGGCGGCAATCGCTTATCATCAGGTGATCCTTCTGCTCGTCTGCCACCTATGACATTAAAAAAAATGTCGTCATTGGCCCATCAGCCAAACGCAATGAAAATTGTCGTGAGACTTCGTATATAATGACGCATTTACCTTATCAGCTGTTATCTGTCACTAACAGCTGATAATGACAGCGCATATTGCCAACATAGCGAGTAAAAGTCGACGACCGCAAATGTAAACAAACGTGAGATGCAGCGCACGCGGATATCTGATGCCGGGCGAAGTGAGTGAGTCAATAGGTCAAGGCCGTCGTCAAGGAGAGGGAGAGGGAGTGTGGATTAAAATCCCCCTCTCTACTCCCCCCATATATTTAAAATTTTCGTATGAAACGGGGAGGGGGACGAACGATTGTCTCCCCCAAATATAATTAATATTTGTTTTTAGTGATGTAACCGGTTTAGTGAATGAATGATGACAAAATCGCTGTTAATAATACCGAAAAGTATTTTCTTGTTTTTTTTTTATTTAACACCTAAATACACTTAGGATCAAGGTTGTTATTCAGACTTGTTTTAACAAGATTCGTCATCTAACCTTTTTATGTTCATATATTAGTAATTAACATACAGTAGACTTATTTGAAATAAAACTTAGAGCTGTGGCTTGGAGTCAATAAGAAAGTCAGGTTCAAAATGATTGAACGAAGTAATAACCAATGTGCGCAGTGGGACCGACAGAGACGGCTTCACACCGCTCTTCGTTCACACAGTTCACAGCTGGCTGCCCCGCGCAAGTAGAATGTCAACAAATAAACAAGCGAAGCGCAAGGCGCTTCGAAACGACGCCTCCAAGTGACGTGATTCGCGCACTTTGACTGAAAGTAATCGCTCATTCGTTCTCTCTCTTTCGTTCAGTAGTGACACACAATAACAAAGTCCTACAATTTACTATAAAAATACAATGGCGACACCGTCCAATGGAAGCGGTAATTTAGTTGAAGAATTTGAAGAATCGTTTCAGGTGAGCTGAGAATACATTTTCCATTTATATAGGTACCCAAAAATATTATTTATAACCTCAATCACACAAAAATAGGCTTATATTGACAACTGTCAAATTATAGATACCAACATTCAGAATCACAAACATACCGTGGCCTAGTGATGCGGTAGAAGCTTCATAAGCCAAATTAAACTTGGTGTCTTGTGAATCCCATCGAATTTAGTGTGTACGTGACCTAAATTCGCTTACGCAGCTTCGACTGTACTTCGATTTGTGTGAAGGGATTTGGTTGCAAGCAAGCGCAGCGCATCTCATTCAAGTCGGCCATTTTACTGATAATGTTTTCACATAATTACGAGAGAATTATCGCGTGGTGTTTAATATTTTCGGAGTGAAAGCGCTAATGGCCATGTTGGACTGTATTAAAGGCAACGGGAACTGTAAAGTGTGGTTTAGGATCAGCTGAAATACTGTAAAACAGTGGTTGTTAAGTGGCGAAATATTGTGTTGATTTTGGACATCGTGTGATCGTAAAAGACAATGTCTGTGTTGGGAGATGATATTGGTACTTCTGCGGGTGGAGTGGCTATACAGGTGTTCCGTCCTACGTGGGACGAATTCAAGGATTTCAACAAATACATCCAGTATATGGAATCGAAGGGTGCTCATAAAGCTGGCTTAGCCAAAGTGATTCCTCCTCCGGAGTGGGTCCCTCGGAAGTCTGGCTACGACCTGGACCAGCTGAATGTCACCATTCCGTCGCCGATTTGCCAGGTTGTGACTGGCAAGCAAGGTTTGTTTCAACAGATCAATATCCAGAAAAAGTCCATGACCGTAAAGCAATTTGCTGTGATGGCCAACTCCGCCAAATACTGCACACCTCGACACACTAGCAACGACGATTTAGAGAGAAAATATTGGAAGAATGTTACCTATGTGGCTCCGATATACGGTGCTGATGTTAACGGCAGCATCACAGACCCAGATGTGAAAGAATGGAATATAAACCATCTAGGGACGATTCTGGACTTTGTAAACTCAGATTATGGCATCGAAATTGACGGAGTAAATACTGCATATTTGTACTTTGGCATGTGGAAGACGACATTCGCTTGGCACACCGAAGACATGGATTTGTATTCAATAAACTATTTGCATTTTGGTGAACCTAAAACCTGGTATGCCATTCCTCCGGAACATGGAAAAAGGTTTGAAAGAATTGCAGCAGGTTTCTTTCCAACTTCGGCTAA
This sequence comes from Marasmia exigua, assembly GCA_019059595.1. Lineage (NCBI taxonomy): Eukaryota > Metazoa > Arthropoda > Insecta > Lepidoptera > Crambidae > Marasmia > Marasmia exigua. The sequence goes on from CM032490.1 coordinate 2,842,880, forward strand.
GACATGCCAAGCATTCCTAAGACACAAAATGACGCTGATATCACCACAGATCCTGAAACAATACTCTGTACCAGTGAACAAAATTACACAAGAGGCTGGAGAGATTATGATAACATTCCCGTACGGTTATCACGCAGGATTCAATCATGGGTTCAACTGTGCTGAATCAACAAACTTCGCTGCTCCACGATGGGTTGAATATGGGAAACGTGCAACACAATGTACATGCAGCAACGATATGGTCAAGATCTCCATGGACACTTTTGTGAAACGGTTCCAGCCTGACCGATACGAGTTGTGGCTGAAAGGACAAGATATAGGCTGCCATCCTGAACAGCCAGAAAAAATGGTGCCTGCACCACATCCGTCAGGACAGGATATTCTGTGCAATAAAAACAACACTGAATTGCCTGAATCATTCATTGAAGCTGAAGAAGAGAATTCAAAGAAAAAGAAACGCCACCCGTTGCACTTGAAACGAGCAATGGCTAGTAAGAGTATATCAGAAGGTGCAATTGCAGTATCCATATTAGGCCATGATGTAATGGATGATGACGAGATGACTATGGCTGAAGGAGACTTAGATATGATGACTTCGATGAAGCGACCAAACTTGCCTGAGCCTGATGACACACAGCTTGATGCTTTGGAAGATATCTGGCTGAAAGGAGACGAGATGGATCCATCTGAGGCTCAGTTGCCTGATGTTGGCTACATGGATTCTGACAAAGATTCCGATTACGAAGAACCAAAGAGCAAAAAGAACACTAAAGTTCGAAGAAAGAGAAAAGAGAGTGTGAAGAAGGAACCGAGGGTCAAAACCGAGAAAGTTGATGGAGAAAACACCGAGGAAGGTTCAGAAGAGAAAAAGAAAACTCCATCTAAGGCCAAAGGAGTACGTAAAGTCAAAACGAAGAAGCTGTCCAATGAGCAGCTTGAGGATATGGCAGCAGTTATATCTAATTGGGATTCACCACCACATGCAGAGGAACTGAGTCCTGGCACATTAGCAAAGATAGAAACAGGAGATCCGTTGGAAACAAAGAGTCAGACTGATGAAATGCCTAATCAGACTACAGAAACCACACAGGTTGGGCCGAGTCAGCCAGCCAATGCCACAACAGAAGTAAAGAAAGAACCGAAGAAGCGGAAATCAGCAGCTAAAGATGGGGAGAAGAAGGAAAAGCCAGTTAAAAAAGAACGCGTAAAGAAAGAGCCGAAGGTCAAAATTCCCAAGGAACCGAAAGTACCCAAGGAACCTAAAGTCCCCAAGGAACCCAAAGTCAAACAGCCCAGGCCACCCAAACCCCCCAAAGAGGTCAAAGAAGGTGAGGAGAAAGTCAAAAAGCCAAGAAAGCCAAGAACTCCTAAAAAGCACCCTAACTTCGAGTACAACTCCCCTCTAGAACCGGTCATGTCCAGACCTGCACAAGTGTACGCAAACAAAAGCCAACAGGTCACATCCACAGTGACGTCAGCGTCTTTGAGAACTCTGACGCCCTTGCAAACTGTCTCACCGGCGCGGAGCCCTGCTCTGACTCAATTGCTAAATTCACCCGTCTTACCAAACAAAACCTCTCCCGTTCTTAAACGTGAACCGTACACGCCAGAGACGAGTCCTAGGGTTCCCGCCATTGTGCCGCCGATGAACAAAAACCCCAGCGCTTTCGAAAGCGAATTCCACAAGTTCATGACAAAGAAGACATCTGTCATACAACCAACAGCCTTACCTACACAACAGAGGATCTACAAAAGAAGAGTATCGGCAAAAGTAACTCCAGCTAATGACAAGGTGGTTGTGGAGCCGGTTCAAGAACCGAAACCTGATTGGTCGATGCCAGTTGGTCAGTATAATGACAATATTTTCCTAAACAGCCCGTTGGACTACCGGACGTACGGGATTGCGAACTTAAACACGCAACAAGCTAGCCAAGAACCTTCTCGTACATGGAGAACAGACGAGAGCTACTACCCTCAACCAACATACCCAAATATCCACTCAATGTTCGGACAAATGAACACAAATGATGATTATTACAGAAGTCCATATCAGTCACCGTGGTATGGATACCAGAAATAAGCAGTATTTAAGTCTTAATTTAAATTTTAAATAAGTAATTTAATGCCTTTCATCCAATTTTGTCTGCTAATACTGTTTAAAACAATTGTTTAAAATAAAATGATGTATTTAAATAGCAGTTTGATTTAATACTATGTACAAATTGCAGAGATATAGTTACTTAATTAATAAATAGTTTACTCATTATTTATAGGGAAACAATACCTATTTTTTAATTGAATTAAACCACCATGCATTCTATGAGTATTTTAGTAGTAAAATGTTTATTTGTTGAAAACAATTTTTCAACTAATGTAAAAGTTTAATCATTTAGTTCAAAGTTCCTAAGCATACAAACTTCACATCCAAACTTAATACATAAAAAAGTTAACCTTATGTTATTTAAAAAAAAACATACTTTTGAAGCACATAAATGGTACCTAATTCATTCAAAATATTTATATTTTCATTAAAATGTATCGTGAGGTTGCTTTTATTTTGTCTACAAAGAGTAAATCTATTTTTCTTTGGATTAAACAATTGTTTAGAACTTCCTGGGTTAGGTAATTGTTTTTCATGGCGTATGGAAAAAAAATAGGGGAATTTGTAAAACGCGATTTTTTAAATTTTGTTAGCATCTTATCTAATGTTATGATGAGTTATTTACGCATACTTAAACAGCCTTCATTGTAACCTTGTATATGTATATAGAACAATCCCAGAAGGTAGTTTTAAACTAGAAAATACGTAAATTATTGTTAAATCATAAAGCAATTCCATAAAAAAAAAACATGTACAGAAAAAGAGTATTTCCACTTAGCCCCACCATGCGTTCCGCTTTGCCCCGCCAACTTGGTGGGGCAAAGTGGAAATACTCCGCAAATACAATGTACACTGAGATTCAACATATTGTGGAATATTTGTTATTAATCGTCAAAACATTTGGAATTATTGTTTTCTTATAGTATAATAGAAATTATGAGCATGGTTGATTAACACAAGGTGCTAGCAAAATTTAAAAACTGTTCTGTTCGTAGAATCACAGTTATAACCAGTAGCTCGACATTTCATTAAAGGGTCCGAGGTAAAGATGCTTGCGGGGCGATAGAAATGTATTCCACCTGTTTAATTCTCATCCTGTAAAGTTAGCAGAGCCTGTTGGCGTCAAAAATGTTCTATATACTGTTTAGGGAACCTAAGGGAAAACTAGGCGAAAAGTGGGGCGTTGTGAACCAGGGGGTGTAAGTGGAATAACCCCTTTCTTTTACGCTATCGTACGTCAGTAGCTCGGATCCATGTGTTCCCTCCGATTATGGTAATATCACCGACACACCCGTTATATGTGTTGCTACTGGCATTTTCATACTGTGTGTAGAATGACTATGTCCACGTCAAATATGTTTATTCTTCATAACATCACTATTGTATTTGTAGTGATTTGCACTATGTTGTGAATGTTGTAGTAAACGACTTTAATTTCTTTATCTGTCGTAAGACCTACCTATAAATAAGGACATTGATATTTTGCTTTCCATTTGTATTTAGAATAAAAAACACTATTGTTTGAACGTAAAAATCTAAGATTTAAGATGTGATTGAAATCTACGAGAATATATATCATGGTGAAAGGTGGTATTAAATCTTTTTATGAAAGATATTGGCCATTCTCATCATCATGGAAGGGAGGGGAATGATTCCCAGTACACCCAAAACCGAGACTGGGTATCAAAACCTTGAACTTATTTACCTTATGGTATCATGGGTAGGTTCAGGTTATTAAAGTCGATTACTAAATTATTCGCGAGAGCTCTTAGCCATTTTAACGACTGATTGTATAATTATAAATTATATTGAGAATCACACTTTTAAGTTTGTAAGTATAGTTCACTAGTAATAATTAGCAGCTTTACTTGTAGTTTTAATTGTATTTCTAAGAGTGTTTAGTGTTATATGTATTTCTCTTGAGTGAGGCTCCATTCGACTCAGTTTGTAATTTTTATCTCTGAGTAAAGTACAAGCCTATATACAGTTCCACTGCAAGGCAAAGGCAGCAAGTCATCGTTACTATGATGGGATAAGGCTCAAAATATCAATAGCACGAGAATTGGGCTCCAGATTGTATTAAAACAACTATGACCGTGTGCATACTTTTTTTTTGGAAGTATGATAAATAAAAATAACCGAAGATTATATAGGTATTACAGATAATGATTAAATACGATATCAAGTTCATGGCAATAATGTTAATTATGTTGAAGGCTTATCTAAAATAAAGATACATATTACGTCAGATCTACTTATTACATCAGAGATTAATGTTACAGACTAATGTTACAATTCGAATGGAGTCTTTTCGGGATGAGATTGATCTGCCACGTTACGAAGATTAAGATATGTATGTCACCGTTAAATTACTATTTAACTCGCGAGTTATCTCGCGAGAGATATACATATTTATAGAAAATTTGGTCCGTTCACTATGGTTGATAACTTAGCGCTTCATTCTTCGTTTGATTACAATCTAGCGATCTGAAACTTTTCCTTTACGATCTTGTTCCTTTGATTTCTGTCAAAAAGAATGATACCCCCAATATTTTAAGTTTTATCATTTATTACAAGCGCCGGCAATATATTTCACAGCATTAGGTGACGGGTAAGGGACACTAGCGAGGCCAATCGATTTTAATTTTTAGCTACTAAACCCGATCTATTTTAAGCCATTTCGGGGTAACAACCTCTTGGCAAACACTTATATTATTTATTGAATCATCATCATCAGCCCATTTAAGTCCCCACTGCTGGGGCACGGGCCTCCCTCGATCACATGATGGGTAATTGCCATACTCACCACGCTTGGCAGACGGGTTGGCGAGGGTTTTGATATAAATGCAGAGTTTTCCTTCTCTGGGTGCTGATGATCATGCCAGCAGCTTTACCTTAGTCGCCTTTTACGACACCTCGGTAAGAGTGAGGGTGGCCTATTCTACTCTGCCGGGGACCACACCACACTTGTACGAGGATAGTATTATACAAAAAAATCCCAAAAAATCCTTAATACTATCCTTTATGGATTCACCGTTGTACTTTTTTAAAAATGTCTCAATATCACCATAATTAATACAAATCTAGCGGTGCTAGTGACGTGGAGGCGTCACCTTGAGTAGACTTTATTTTTTATTTATTTATTAGAGGTAACAAACAAATGTAGGTACAATAAATCTTACTTTAAAAGAGATGAGCTTAGTAATTGGGAGGGTATAACGTTCAATTGTATGGAGTGACTCTTAAAGTATGAAAAATTTTGACTGTATCGCGTTTCTTTATGATTACGTTTGTCGCTCACCTAGGACAAATGGTTAGTGTTGTTATTATCATACATTTGTATATGACTTGTATGACCAATATCATCGTGGCGTCTTCGTCTCATCCCTACTACAGTGTGATATAGTTTTGAATAGATATGGACAAAATGATTTTATTTAAAATTGAAATATACGATCAATGTTGATACCCCTATTTTGATCTATCGATTTTATCGCTAGTATTCTCAATTTGGTATCCATGCTATTAATAAGAAGGGCCGATACTAGTGTCGATAGTTTTATCGATAGTTCAAAATATTGCTTGCGTTACTCATGAGTATCTGGTTTGAAATTTGATTTAGGCAATTATATTATTTTTTATCGCGTGGTCATAAGACAAAATTGATTACAAATTGTATTTTAAAACAAATTTGAGATTTATTATAACTAGTAATAAGCTATTTCGGAATTTAGTACCATTAGTACTAAGCAATAGTATTCAAAGACTATAATCCTCTTGTTTTATTCAAACTTGTGAATTTGGAAAAATATATTTTATAGATGTACCTTTGCAACCCTGTATATTATAAAAAATATTGCTTGCAGGTTTAATATTGTCATATTAACTAACTAAATGCAATTTAACTATCTTTAATTTATAAAAATTAATAAAAGTCAAATGGCCAGTGGATCCAGCCAACATAAAATATTTTATTGAGTTGTAAAATGTTGTAAGGTACATTTATTTAATACCTTCTAAAATTCAAAACTTTGAATTAATGTAAAAAGTGAAATTTAGTCATTAATGTGTTAAAATGGCGAGTCTTATCCATTTGAACAGTTGTACATAAGTTATATAATAACATAATGTTATATTTAAAGATGTAGCGCGCTATAGATAGAATGCTGTTATAGTCAATATTAGTTTATGAAGATAATGATTGATTCTGAGTTAGTATCTAACTTGATTTTCATTATAACTTAAGAATGCCCTTTCCTTTATAATTCATTATTAAATAAAAATCTAGTGTTCTAAAAATTTGATTAAAGATATCGATATTTATATCGACGAGAAGCTTACAACACTATTTTCAGCGAGTAAATCGACAGTTATGGATTTCATTGTTAATAATGGGGGATATGCATATACATGGTGTAATTTATATTGCTATTTAATCCATGAGTAGAACACCGTATATAAATTTAAAAAACGCTGCCGCAATTTCAGAGTCCATAAAAAACGAAAATATAGGTAACGTAAGATTAAAAAAATATGCATATTTACTATTTTATTAGAGTAAGAGCCCGCGAGGGCCAGATATTTCGTCGTTTTATAAAAGCTTAAAGTTTCTGTCATGCCTCCAATACAGGTGAAAGAAGTAACATTAGATTTAGCCTGCATTGGAGACATGCACAGATAAACTTTCATCTATTATAAAATTAAGTCTGGCTGTTGTGGGCCCTAAGGCTTTATTGGGTTCGACTTTTGTATGAATGTTCAGGCTGAATAATTAAGAACGGTCCAGTAATGCGATGTGGTCTTTGTACCTCGATTTAGGGACCTGTTCAAATGGATTAGAGTCCAAAATTTAATGTAGAATAATATCTAATAGTTATTTAAAACTGTTTTAAATGGAATTCTGTCAATAAAAATATGATAAAAAGCAACGGATTTTATTAACTTTTCCTGATAGATAATCGGAAGCACAACAAAGAGCTTACAACGAAACCGTACCGTAACGAACGGGCATATATACCTGTCGCAACTTAACAAAATAGACGCACAGCGCGTGTAACGCGGATGGAGATAAATATTCGGTCGTGCGTTACCTCCTTTTCGTTGTAGGCCTTCAAGTGCGATCAGTTATAGTTCGAAACTTACGACGAATATTACAATATGAGTAAACGCAACAAGTCACCTACATTCTTCAATCGATCTCTAGTGGAGCTTCTGCCCCTGGGCACCCTGGGGGTCCTGCTGCTAAGTAGAATACTGCACATTTTAAACAGGAATCTGTTCCACTAAGAATTTTAAAGCGTTCCACTTTGCCCCACCAGCCGGGGACCTTGGTGGGGCAAAGTGGAAATACTACCTACGTTGGGACCAGGACTGACCTTCGCAACACGTAAGACTGGGGAGACACCGACTGGGTCAAATGTTCCACGTCCATCATTGTCTCACCCGTTTGGATCAGCGCTAGTGCACGCTGCGTCTGGTGCAAGGGTTGCGAGTTCGATCCCCGCACTACAATCATTTGTGCGCATGAACATGCCTGTTTGTATTGGTCTGGGTGTTTTCTATGTATTTACAAAAGAAAAGTATTAAAATGTATATGTCACCGGAAAATAACAAGATCCGTAAGTTTATCGGTATCAGACTGACCGGATGGCGCAATTGGTGACCCTGCCTCTTACGCCAAAGGTCGTGGGTTCGATCCCCACCCTGGACAAACATTCGTGCGATGAACACTTTTGTTTGTTCGGTGTCTGGGTGTAATATATGATATTTAAGTATATTTTGTGTTCCTCTGTTGTCTGATATCTGTAACACAAGTGCTTAAGCTACTTAGTACGGAATCAGGTCAACGTATGAGATGTTGTGAGAATTATCAATTTACTAGGAACTTTATATACTGTCGTAGGATTCTAAACTGGAGATAAATTGTATTATTTTACGTCCACGCTTTCGTACATTGATGAACTTGTAAATTCCGCTGTTGGTTCTGACACAATTCCGTAACACAGGTGCTTGAGCTACCTATCTTATGTCAGGTTAAAGTTCTAAGTCAGGTCCAATGTATGTGATGTTGTGAAATATTTATTTATAACTAGCTGACCCGACAGACTTCGTCCTGTCAAAAAAATTTGAACAAATATGAACTTTATATAAAAGCAATAAAACTCAAATTGATTCTACGTTTTAGTTAGAAAACGTTTGTATGTGAAAAAGAAAAGGGCTGTTTTTAGGGTTTTCCCGACAATTATTCGATTTTTTCTCGCCGTAAAAACCATCCTTGGACTTCAATGAACATTTTAAAAAAAGAATTGGCCAAATTGGTCCAGGCGTTGTTGAGTTATGCACTTACCAACACATTTTGCGATTCATTTTTATATTATAGATTGTGGGTAGGTACAGTCAACAGCAAAAGTTGATGCACACTTTTCGCAACTTGTGACTCTTATGCTCTTCGGAATAAGAACAACAAACTACGAAATATGTGCGTGCAGCTACTTTTGCTGTTGACTATACATACATATCCATTCTATAACACAAGGCAGCATATTTAGGACCAACGGTACTTAACATGGCCCGGTTGCGCATTTGGCTCTGGTTCATCCGGTAGGTGGACTACTATCACTGCCCCCTTCAAATACCATAGCTTTGGCATCTAACATACTACCTGTGCGGATAAAGAATGGGATCAGAAATGGCGGCGCATCTATTCACTTCTCGCTCGCACACTATTTGCGTCTATACTCCACGAGTGCGAGTATAGACGCAAATAGTGTGCGAGCGAGAAGTGAATAGATGCGCCGCCATTTCTGATCCCATTCTTTATCCGCACAAGTTGTAGTGTCATTCTTTTAAAAGGCGCTCAAAAAGTGGTGACATTGCCATGGATTTGAATAGTATAAACGCTTCATTTGAATAGGAAAACACTTCATTTGTTTAGCAAAAGCTTCATTCGAATGGTAAAACGCACCATTTGAATAATTAAACACATCATTTGAATAGTAAAACGGTCCATTTGAATAGTGAAACTCGTCATTTAAATAGTGTTATAAACAATGGCCCGTCCCTCACTTCGTCTCGGGACATCAGTTCCACTTTATACCAATAGATGGCGCTATCGTGCTCTGTGGCGCAAGCGTTTCGTGTTTTCGGATTTAGAGGTTGCCTGGAAGAGATCGCTCATAGTTATAAGGCGGCCTTCGTTGTACATAATCTGTAATAGTAGGACCTAGTTTTTAAGTTTTTCATACTTTATTTTGAGTGTTAATAAAAGTATATTCATTCATTAATTCATAAATTTAGCGTAATCCTAGGGAAAGCGGGGTTTAAAGGTTGTCAGCGCACTTGTGACTCCACTGGTGTCGCGGGTGTCCATGGGCGGCGGAAATCGTAACCATCAGGTGATCCGTCTGCTCGTTTGCCACCTATCACATAAAAAAAAAGCTTTTTCGTTGCCGCTGTCTGTAGGATTAACCAGTTTATAATTATAAATAAATAAATATTTCACAACATCACGTAGATACATTGATCTGACTCCGAGATAGGTAACTCAAGCACCTGTGTTACGAATATCAGAATCAACAGTGGGATTACAAATATATACATATAATACTTTTCTTTTGTAAATACATACTTATAATCACAAACTAAGTAGAAGATACTACGTCTTCTATCTTATAATACATAGAAAACACCCGGACCAATACAAACAGACATGTTCATGTACACAAATGTTTGTACTGTGCGGGGATTGAACCCGCAAACCTAGAATGGATATGGATTGGATGGTGGTTATTTTTATGGTTGGTCTGCAGGCATGTCTGAACGTGCTGACGAAGCAGGAGGCCTCCCCCAGCGTGGAGAAGGAGGAGGTGAAGGTGGAAGTGGAACGGTTTCATCGACCTCGCCCGCCAGATGGAAGCGTTTTTTCTGCAGAAGAGGTAGGTACCCGTTTTAATCTATTTATTCAGTAATGTAACTTACTTAAATCTATTATTATTATTTGATAGAAATGTGGTGAGCCCTGCGTCTCATAGCCACTGCGACCAGTAGATGATCTATTGTGGCAGCTCCCGTAACCTATTACAGCACCTCATGTAGCTCCAGTTCCAGGATAAACCCGAGAATGGAGCTGATGGGGGAGCTTTTGATCTCGTCTGCCGAGATCATGTGTGCTCCTAGGTGCCGGCTTCTGCAGCGGTGCAGCGCTATGCACTCGCCGAGGACGTGGATAATCGTTTCCTCGTCCTTGCGACAGAACCTGCAGATTTTGGTATCTGAAAGGCCCATGTTGTGCAGGTGCTTGTTTTATTTGCAGTGCCCTGTGAGGGTCCGAGTGAGTGCCCTAACATGTCCTCTACTCAGTTTTATTATTTCTACAGCTCGTCTCTGATCGAACGCCTGTATCAACGCCTTAGACTGTTCTAGTCGAGGTAGTCTTTTCCAAAATTCAGTGCTTTGCATATGCTCCCACTCTTTTAACTCTAACTAAACTTACTAAAAGTATCAGCCTATAAACTGTCCCACTGCGGGGCAAAGGCCTCCATCATAGAAATCAAGTCATCGCTACTACGATGGGATAAGGCTTAATCACCACGCTTGCCAAATGCGGATTGGTGATATAAATGCAGAGTTTTCCTTCTCTGGGTGCTGATGATCATGCCAGCAGCTTTACCTTAGTCGCCTTTTACGACACCTCGGTAAGAGTGAGGGTGGCATATTCTACTCTGCCATCACTAAACTTACTAACTTTACTTAAATCTAGCTGATTATTTGTTTGTTCTCATGAATGTTCTCCACGCCCAGGTTCCTCCTATCGGCGATGAAGCCTGAACTCCTGGTGAAGGAAGACAACAACGAGCTGAAGTGCGAGTTGCAGCGTAAAGAGGAACTCCTGCGCAGGCACTACGACAAGATCAGCCAGTGGCAGAACCTGCTCGCCGATCTACAGGTCAGAATGACACCTTCTACACACCTACACCTTCACCTTATACACCGTGCTTTATAACCGTCGTAATTCCTTGTCGAGAGCATTAATATACTTTTGTGGAGTAGCCCCAGGTTGCGTTGTGGATGAAGATTCCAAATGAAAGAGTTTGCTTCCGAGAACGGGTTTATTGCACGATACACATTACACACCGTCTTAAAGTCTATCACACCAGGATTTATAGGATGCGATCCGATTTTATTAGTCGTAGTTCAAGCGAGTCGAGTAGCAGAGAAAAACACCATAGAGATTGTAGGTTGAGACTAGGTGACATATGTCAACTGTCAGCTGTCAAATTATAGGGTGGGTTAATTAATGCTAGGGATACATGAACTATAAAAATAATGTGATGGCTATGTACACGGAAGTCTAGTCGCCACATACTGATGAACACAAACATTTTCCCCCAAGGAGCATAGGGTCTTACCTCAGAAACAAAAACACCGTCCCATACAAAAGTAATCAGCTGAATGGTGTTTTTTTTGTAAAAATGCCAATCAGGATGACCTCACTCCGCCTGATGGTAAGCGGCCGTGAAATCCAAATATGAGACTGACAGGCACAAAAGAACTAACAAAGTACCCATTGAGTCTGCAATCCTCACCCTGATGGCCTGCTGAGATGCCGTATTGCCGTGGTCGTATGCCACTTACTGTAGCAAAACAGATTTATTATAATAATAAAATAAAATCAATGTGGCATACCATGGCAATTCGTACTTTTTAGAGCGTGTTTTTTGGTAGTCGGGTTTTAGTTTTGAAACTTTTTTATGCTACATTTTACAAACGAGCAAGCGAGTCACCTGATGGAAATTAATCAACGCCGCCCATAAACATCCGCGAAATCAGAGAGATCGCTAATGTGTTGCCGGCCTTTTTGAAAAAGAGCACGCTCTTCTCTTGAAGGTCCCTAAGTCGTAGCCGTCGGGAAATACTCCCGCAGCCAAACCGTTCCACGGAACTGAGGTACGTGGTAGAAAGTTCCGCGAGAAACGCACAGTATTAGACCGCCATCCATCGAGATGATGGGGATGGAATGACGATCGCTTGCGTGTGGTTCGATGTAAGAATTCAGCTGCAGGGAGTAGATCAAACAGTTCCATTCCATTTCATTAAAATATATTTTTGTTTATTTAAAACGAGTTACATATTACATGAACATTAAGTCATTGTTTGGTGGTCTTTTTGCTAAAAGCGATACTAGACGATATTGAAAGAAAGAAAGAAAATATTTATTATTATAGACATCACAACACAGAACATATAGCAATTATAAACAGAATACAATTTGGCACAAACAAAAAACAAAACATAAAACAATTAAAAATACATAAAAATAAAACAAAACTATATTCAATCATGTCCAGACAGTGCCAAATGAATATTATGATGTGTTATGACGTCTAGTATAAATGGCCCTCACTCAGCTTATGTCAAAGCCCAGACAAAAGGAGTGTAGGTATCTACAGTTTAAATATAAAATTATTACGGCTAACAAATCAAAACAACTTCTAGCGCGCGCATACAGTTATCATGCACCTATAATTAAGTAACTATATCGACCCATGGTTACCGGACGAGGCATCGATGATGAACGCGGGATCAGTCTGCACTGCTAACTGGATGCGCAATGGTCCGCCCAACCCATAGCAACAATCACCAATAGCATTGCCTCTTATCTATCAAAATTAATGAATTAAATAAGACATTTTTATTGCAGGGTCACACAGTATATAACAAATGCCAGCAGCCCCAGCAGAGCATCCAGCAAGCTGCCTCCCCCTCCCCCCGGCAACAGCCTCCCATTGTGCAGCAGACTGTACAGGTATACCTTATTGTCATTGTGTTAGAGTCTAGTGTTGAATAGCAAAATAAGGCAGCAACCGCCTTTCGTGCTGCCGACTGTACAGGTATACACCTTATTGTCATTGTGTTAGAGTCTAATATTGAATAGCAACAACAGACAGCAGCCGCCTATCGTGCAGCAGACTGTACAGGTCAGGATACACTCTATTGCCTGTGTGTTAGGGTCTAATGTTGCACAGCAACATAAGGCAGCAACCGTCTATGCCGCAGCAGACTGTACAAGTGTAAATCTTATTGTCATTGTGTTAGAGTCTAATGTTGAATAGCAAAATGAGGCAGCAACCGCCTATCGTGCAGCAGGCTGTACAGGTCAGGATACACCTTATTGTATGTGTGTTAGATACTAAAGTTGCATAGCAACATAAGACAGCAACCGTCTATGCCGCAGCAGACTGTACAAGTGTAAATCTTATTGTTATTGTGTTAAAGTCTAATATTGCATAGCAACATAAAGCAGCAACCACATATCGTGCAGCAGACTGTACAGGTATATCTTATTGCCATTGTGTTTGAGTCTAATGTTGTACAGCAAGAATAGGCAGCAGTCGCCTATCGTGCAGCAGACTGTACAGGTCAGGATACACTATATTGCCTAAGTGTTAGAGTCTAATGTTGCACAGCAAAATAAGGCAGCAACCGTCTATGCCGCAGCAGACTGTACAAGTGTAAATCTTATTGTCATTGGATTTGAGTCTAATTTTGAACAGCAACGACAGACAGCAGCCGCTTATCTATATATAGCAAATAAACTTATTTCTGATATTTCGTTTAATCGACAAATTACAACATAGCCGTTGTGTATTGGTCGTTTTTCTCTAGGTGGCGCTAGCACTGGCTAGCCTACTGATGCCTCTATCTCAGTATATATCTGTGCGTCCTGTGAAAAGTGGTACAAGTCGACTTATACTGAATTTGATTTTCGTTTTGCTACTTCATCACAAAAAATCCTTTGTTTTTCCATCTTATCAGACAGATCAGACAGATGAAGCTCCACAAAAAATATATTAACACTGATGTTATAAAAGAAATGTATATTTTTATCCGCACTGTCAAATAGCCTATTAAGTTGAACGTTACATTCAGTATAAGCAGCTCTTATCGAAATTTTCATCCATATGTAGGCGCCGTTGGCGTGTCTATGTTAAGGTGACGGGTAGGGCACACTAGCGACGCCAATCGATTTTAATTTTTAGCTACTAAACCGGATCTATTTTAAACAATTTCGGGTGTACAACCTCTCGGCAAACACTTATACTATTTATTAAATAACCATGCACAAATGTTGGGACAACGCGTACGCGAAAAATTGGCCGCTTTTGGCGTGAATCATTTTTTGGCGTACAAAAACGAACCCAAAATTTGTGCATGTTTATTTAATAAATAGTATAAGTGTTTGCCTAGAGGTTGTAACTCCGAAAATTGTTTAAAATAGATCCGGTTTAAAAGCTAAAAATTAAAATTGCTTGGCGTCGCTAGTGTGCCCTACCCGTCACCTTAATCGAGGATTTTTTGTGATAAAGCAGCAAGAAGAAAATCAAGCTCGATATTTATTTATTTATAAGATCACCAACAAAATTTACATCAGTACATGATACAATAATAACACCAGAAAATTTATAAATCAATCTAAACGAAATCTTATTTATAGGTGACAACGGCATGCAATATTGACAACAGTAACAGTAGGTAGTGTTGAAGAATTTACCATAATAATATATAATATAATATAATCCTTATTTACCATAAAAAGTACAGTCTTGTTCACTTATTTCTATTGGCTCTGCACTAAACAAAATTGTTTGTGTCGCAGCAGCCAAGAACGATTTACAGTGTTGACTTGCTGGTGGCGTTAGACATTAGGTTCGGATTAACATTTTAAAGATTGATAATTTATAAGTAATTAAACATTATGGGCAAAAATGCTGAAGTTAATTAGGATTAGTACAATTTTGAGGAAATTGCATTAGGCACTAAAGTTAAAAGGAACAAAAATGTTATGCCTAGTACCTACTATGTGATATGTGTCATGCGTTGTCTATGTTGTTTGTGCGTGTGTGTATGGGTTCGTGGGTGTTGTGTGTGTATGTGTGTCTGGTGTGTGTGTATGTCTGTGTGTCTGTTTTTACGAGGGTGTGTTCATGCATACGGTGTTTTCGGTTAATTAATTAAATGCTCGGAGTCTCCCTGCGTGATCGTATCAGAAATGATGAGATCCGCAGGAGAACTAAGGTTACAGACATAGCCCAAAGGATTGCATGCCTCAAGTGGCAATGGGCAGGGCACATAGCGAGGAGAACAGACGGCCGTTGGGGCGGAAAGGTCCTCGAGTGGAGGCCACGTACAGGAAGTCGCAGCCGTGGCAGGCCCCCCACAAGGTGGACCGACGATCTGGTGAAGATCACGGGAATCCATTGGATGCGGGCGGCACAGGACCGATCTGTGTGGAGAACATTGGAGGAGGCCTATGTCCAGCAGTGGATGATGAATTAAATATTACTAAAATCAATTTCACTACAAAGAGAGTCTATAAGACGACTTGTACCACTTTTCACAGGACACACAGATATAAGTTACTCGTATGTTTGTCACCGTTACGGAGTACAATAATAGTTTTCTTACCAGGCCCAGCAGATGGCGGCAGCTGCCGCCGCGCAGCAAGCGGCGTTGCAGCAACAGCAGCAGCAAGCCGCGCTCCAACAACAGCAGGTACCGCGGCCCCCGCATCCCCCCGCGTACCCCGCTCAGGTGCCGCGCAGGTAGCGGTACAGGCGGTACGGGTGTGGGGTGATAAAGATAAAGATAAGATAAAAGATAAAAAAATCTTTATTCAATTTAGGTCCACACAGAACACTTATGAATGTCAAAATAGTACATATTATCTACCGCTGGTTCGGAATGTCGATTTCTACTGAGAAGACACCAGCAAGAAACTCAGTAGTTACTCTTTTCAAATATTGATGATGTTACAGAGTTTCAATTGAGAAGAGAGAAAAAAAAATACAATTATGAAAGTTAATAGACTACTATGAATAACAACTCACAAGATTAAACAATTAACATGACCAAGAATCCTTATCATTTAAATAGTCTTGTACAACCCGTGCGGATAAAGAATGGGATCAGAAATGGCGGCGCATCTATTCACTTCTCGCTCGCACACATATTTGCGTCTATACTCGCATTCGTTGGGTGCGAGTATAGACGCAAATAGTGTGCGAGCGAGAAGTAAATAGATGCGCCGCCATTTCTGATCCCATTCTTTATCCGCACAGGTTGTACACTATAGTAACCTTTCTTCATTAGGCAGGTTTTAATATGAGACTTAAACTTATCCAGTGATAGGTAAATGACATTTTGTGGTAGCTTATTAAATATCTTAATACTTAAGCGAACAAACGAATTACCGATTTTTTCCGATAGGGTTATGAGCAGTGATCGGAATGGGTAGTGGTCGGTCTAAATGTGAAACCTTCGACTGACCGGATGGCGCAATGGACAACATTTCATATTTTTAACATGTCCATATTGTTTTTTTATATGAAAATAGACATAAAATTAACGGACCCTTATTTTTTCTTTTTTCAAAATTTGGCCATTTTCATACATAAAATAATTATTGAAATTCTTTATATTCTAAATAGACGTAAGCGCCAAATGACGTCATCGGACGGCTGAATACAGCGATATTCCTTTGCTTATCATTGTTTTAATAAAAAAAGGTACTACTGTCAAAGGTAAATAATACTAGTGTCAACATTGTCAACGTCACTCATTCATTCAACGTTGACAAGTTGTCTTCTTTTTTTGACTGTTGCATGTCATGGGTTTGACATTTCGTAAATTTAACACTATAATGTGCTAAGCAAAGAAATATTTTACATTCTGCCGTCCGATGACGTCATCTTACGTTTTTTAGTTTTTAATTTTTTTCTCAGAAAATAAGCAATATAAAAAATAAATAAATATATATTCGAGCAGCGGAAAAGTAAAAAGAGAATTGGTTTTTTTTTGTTTTATAGCTTAGCAATTTTGAAATGTTGTCCATTGGTAGTGACCCTGCCTCTTACGCCAAAGGTCGTGGGTAAATCTGAAAATTGGCTTGAGACGTACGAAGTAACATTCTTATTTGTTTTTTTTATAGTGGCTCAGTATATTGGCCCTCCTCAGCCTGACGGTAAGCAAGAGAAGAGCCCAAGTTTCAATTACTGACCGGATGGCGCGTTGCTAGTGACCCTGCCTCTTACGCCAAAGGTCGTGGGTTCGATCCCCACCCTGGACAAACATTCGAGCGATGAACACTTGTGTTTGTTCGGTGTCTGGGTGTAATATATGTATTTAAGTATATTTTTGTGTTCCACTGTTGTCTGATATCTGTAACACAAGTGCTTAAGCTACTTAGTACGGAATCAGGTCAACGTATTAGATGTTGTGAGAGTTAAAAAAAAAACGTATATGCTAACCCATCAGTTTTTCAGGAGAGACAAAAAACTATTTTGATGACTAAGTATTAGTGACACACTGGTGTCCCATCGAAATATGAGGGTACGGGAATAGAGAGTGCGCAAATACTTGTGCAATATAATATGTCCTGCATCGATGGCTGATCGCTGAGATTGGCCGCCATGACCGAAATATCGGTTTGGAGGACATTATTAGGCTGCTCGTTGGCGCCGTAGTTAGTGGGTTGCACTTTAAAGTGACGGCTGCGCTTGGGGTCCCGGGTTCGATCCCCGGGTCGGGCCAAAATGTTTACCTGAGTGTTTCTGTTAAGGTGATGGGTGGTAGGGCACACTAGCGACGCCAATTGATTTTAATTCTTAGCTACTAAACCGAAACCGAACGTTGTCTCAATTTATTATTATTATTAATTTATTATTCACCGTGTGGTCCCCAGCAGAGTAGAATAGGCCACCCTCACTCTTACCGAGGTGTCGTAAAAGGCGACTAAGGTAAAGCTGCTGGCATGATCATCAGCACCCAGAGAAGGAAAACTCTGCATTTATATCAAAACCCTCGCCAACCCGTCTGCCAAGCGTGGTGAGTATGGCAATTACCCCTCATGTGATTGAGGGAGGCCCGTGCCCCAGCAGTGGGGACTTAAATGGGCTGACGATGATTAATTTATTATCTATTAATCGTTAGAAGTACAAATATATGTATGTAAAGTGTAAAAAAATATAAATATATTTTTCGAAACTACGTGTTGCAGAGTTTTAAAAATAGGTAGGTATTAAAAATAATGATGTGTTAAATTGTGAAGCGTACTTGTAAACACAATTTATCGATATGTTACAATCTCAAAAGATAAATTCCGTGGTTGCCGAAAATTGGTTGATAAGTCGACTTGCGTGATTTTTTAATGGCTCAATGGCTTCCTATGTTCAAGACACACCCCTGAAAAATCACAGCTGAAAATTAAAAAAAAAAGACGAAAACATTACCATCGTTCATCATTAATGAGGGTTTTCGCGTGTAAAAAATCCGCTAGATGGCGTACTGTTCAACGTATTCACGCCAACCACGGAATAATATAACAGTATTTATAACTTAAACTTCTAAAATGATTTTAGGAAGGAATTTCAATAAAAGATGTTATACACCCTGCTTTTTTACCGCCTTACTCCCTCATCGAGGGCATCATACTGATGAAAACAAACATTTTCCCCGAGAACATAGGGCCTAATCTCAAAAAAAATGTCTATACAATTTGCACCAATCAGCTGATTACTTTTGTATGGGAAGGTGATTTTTTTTTCTGAGATAAGGCCCTATGTTCCTTGGGGGAAAATGTTTGATTTTTTTTTCTGAGATAAGACCTTATGTTCCTTGGGGGAAAATGTTTGATTTTTTTTCTGAGATAAGACCCTATGTTCCTTGGGGGAAAATGTTTGATTTTTTTTTCTGAGATAAGACCCTATGTTCCTTGGGGAAAAATGTTTGATTTTTTTTTCTGAGATAAGGCCCTATGTTCCTTGGGGAAAAGGTTTTTTTTCTGAAATAAGACATGTTTTTTGAGGGAAATTATTTTCATTAGTATAATGATCTAGTTAAAAAAGCACGGTGTATAAGTAATAATATAACGTATAAGTTTTATTTTAATAATACATTAGATACTTAGTATATTCGTAGATAAGCATCTCACCTTATGTTATTTTTCGTTGCGAAATATAATTTTCATTCAATTTATATTTGGTTTTATTTTTAACCCCTGCATCGGCACCTTTTATTAATTTGCACCAGGTATGTACATTTTTTATTTATTATATTTTTACTGTAGTTTTCTATGCTTGCGCTTTTTAAATTTAAATATTTAATTATATTTTGTAAAATAATTTTTGGCGTTATTTTACAGCATGACGAAGTCTTTTTTAAAATTTAATAACAATAAAATGTTTTTATTTACACAACAGATTCCACCTCATTCTAAATTACGATCTGAAGTTATTACCGTACTAAAGCTATTTCATCTTAAAGTCCTTTTCATATAGCATGATCTGGGTGACAGATGTCAAAATCCATACATTTTTCACGTTACTCTCTTTCTAACGAATCATTTACGTATAGCTCTGTCCTGCTGTCACCCAGATCATGCTATGTGAAAAGGACTATAGCTTGTCATCAAGCATCAAGCTTATGTTACATACAACATGTGCGGATAAAGAATGGGATCAGAAATGGCGGCGCATCTATTCACTTCTCGCTCGCACACCCACGAGTGCGAGTATAGACGCAAATAGTGTGCGAGCGAGAAGTGAATAGATTCGCCGCCATTTCTGATCCCATTCTTTATCCGCACAGGCTGTACTGCTGAGTGGTAACCATTTTGGTAACATATCACGGAAAGTGTTTTTACCTTGTATTATTTTTCTCTTTTCTGTAAAAATCATGTGATGTGTGTTTACCAAATAAATGCTTATTCTATTCTATGTCATCCCGTCCCAACATGCAATGTTAAAAGAGGCTGTAACGACTTTTGTTCCGGGATTATACTAAGTGCGCGATTAGTAATAAAGGGGGAGAAAGTTTAACAGTTAAGGCTAGACTAGACTAAATATACAGTAGGCTGACCTGCGTTATAGTTTGACCGCTACAAAGTCGACGTTACCATAGTTCGCGGGGGGCGGAGTGCGCTTGACCAATAGAAATAATTGGTTTTGTCTTTGGGCCAATCAGCGGGGGGCGCAGTAGGCTCGACCAATCGAAAAAGTAAGCTTGACCAACCCACCACCTCTCATGGCCAAACCAACACTACGATTATACTGGCCGAATCATGTATGTGCACGGATACTCCACCACGCACAATTCTTGACTCTCTACAAGGTATCAATCTATATCCTTGTCCCTAATTTTGAATCTCCCCCTTTACATCACGGGTGGCGCCATCTGGGACCGGGCGGTCCAGATCGCATCTCCTACGATGCCAGCCGTGCACGAACTCACGCAGCCTCGCGAAATTCGCCCCCGATGACACAAGGTCGGGGTACCAGACCCGTCCGATTTTGTCAACGAAAAATCCCCTCAAACAGCTCCTTGCGTAGATCCTCATAAATAGGACCGTACCACAGAATATGATGCCTGTGCGCTTGACCAACCCAAAAAGTTTGTTTTCTCTTTGGGCCAATGAGCGGGGGCGGAGTGTGCTTGACTAAGAATTTTATACAAAACGCGAAGATGTACAATGTAAATACACATTAAGAAATAAAAGTAAATTAGCTCTACCAAATTTCCGCCTTAAATTAAATTCCACAAGCACCTTAAAATATACAACAAATTACCAGACATACTACATAATGAAAAAAATGATAATTTATTAAAAAATTAAAGAACTACCTAATTGATAAAAGTGACTACAACACTAATGAATATTTTGCTGATCATACATATATAGGTTTTTTCCAAATGATTTATTCAAATTATGATAATATTGGTTTGACACCCGCGAATGCCATTTTTTTTGTGTTATTTTTTTAATATAATTTTAACGTTTTTAAATTGATTATGTATGTATCTCTGTGTTATTATTTCTTTGTTTTGTATATGTAATTTTTCATATTCTTTTTACTTGTATATTTTGATTGTCAATCTTTTATAATATTTTTTTTCAATGAAAAAGCGTCACCCAATGTCCAGTCTGAAAATCAGCGCTGCAGCTGCTGTGTGTGGCAGTTGCAGCATATGCTGAGGCTGAGCCTTGTTGGCCGCAACTCTTTGTCTCTGTACCTTATTTTCTCTGTTTTGTTCTATGTGTAATGTGTTGTGGTCAATAAATTATTTCTTATCTTATCTTATCTAAATTAAAGTTCTTTTATAATAAACTTTAATTTGAATAAAATCGCTTCCTCTCTCCTAAACCTAATTTTGCGTGCCCGACAGGGTCCATAACGTTGGTCCATTACTATTGTAACATCTTCCAAAATATGGGTATCATATAAAAGGGCTTGAGTAGCAGAATATATTAACTGTGAAAAATTTCAAATCCAAGATGGCCGCCGTTAGAAGATGACGAATAACCTATTTGTTGTTCCAACTGCCTCAATATAGGTATCAAATGGAAGAGCTTTAGTTGTGTCGAGGGTTTTTAAAATTTTCAATTTAATGCAATAAATGATTGAGTATTGAGTATTTATATTTTTTTATTTACTTGCTCGTTCAATTTGCGTCTTTAATTTAATGTAGGTACGGGCTATTATTACAATTGAGTTATGAACGCACAGATGCAGAGCAGCCTCGCCCAGGGCATGTTCCTGGCGGGAGGGCGCGGCGCCTACGCCGGGGCGCCGCTGCAGGGGCCCCTCGCCTACCTCGAGAAGACTGCTACTAATATAGGTCAGTAGGTACCTATATAGGGTGTATCTGTGAACATTTACATCCGCTTAACCACGTGTTCTACTAACCATTATGAACAACATTCGTTCTATACTGTATATACTGGTTGCTATTCTGTAGGTGCCAAAAAGTTAATTTCAAATTCCATTTTTTTGCGTTAACTTAAAATAATAAGTTACTTTTATTATATATTAAATGCCTTTGCACAATTTCCCATCGGTTTGTCGCAAAATTTTATGTTAAGCATACTTGCTAATAAAAAATAGAAAATAGATAGATATATACTCTTTATTGCACAAAAATAAAATACAAGCATCATACAACAGCAACAGACAGTACAATAAGGCGGTCTTATCGCTTGTAGCGATTTCTTCCAGACAACCTTTGGGTAGAGGAAAGAAATATCGTATTCGTGGATAAATAAAGTGGAAAGATCAATTAGTGTAGATTTTATTTTCTATTTTTACACTAGTAAGAGCTTAATTTATTTTTGTGTTGTGAATAATGAATGAACATTGTACAAATACTATGTATAGTTAAATGAAGATAAAATAACCATTATCACTTTTGGAAATTCGCATGAAAAAATTTCAACTTTTCATACTAAGTCGGTCACGTGACTTGGTCATTTTGAATGGGAGGTCGAAATTTTCGATAAATTTCGAAAAGTCATTGAACAATTGAATGTTGTTCTGAATGGTTGATAGAACACGTGGTTGAAGGGATGTAAATGTTCACAGATACACCCTGTATTTCTCCCAAGGAACATAGGGTCTTCGCTCAGAAAAAAAATCACCTTCCCATTCAAAAGTAATCAGCTGATTGGTGCAAATTGTTAGATCCTATATTCCTTGGGGGATAATGTTTGTTAATATCATTATAATGCCCTCGATAAGGGAGTAAGACGGTTAAAAAGCACGGTGTATATTTTTTTTATGTGATAGATGGTAGACGAGCAGGCGGATCACCTGATGGTAAGCGACGGTTTTTGGTGAGTAATGGTGAGTAATATCTTGGTTGGTTGTGCTTATAATATGGACCACCTCCTGGACCAATCGTGAATAGGATCAATTACAAACTGGACCAGTCGTGAATTGGACCAATTACAAACTGGAACAGTCGTGAATTGGACCAATTAGGAACTTGTCCATTTACAAACTGGACCAATTACGAACTTGTCAAATTACGAACTGGACCAATTACGAACTGGTCCAATTACGAAATGGAACAGTTGAGAATTGGACAGTCGGACATTTTGAGAATTGGACATAATGCGCCCAACCGTTTAGATCCATCTTTGCCCTTACTCCTTAACAGGTGTTCAATCCAACAATTTTCATACAATATCATTTTTTTATGATATAAAAGACAGACAGACGTGTCACCTGATGGTAAGCGATTACCGCCTGCCACAAAGGAGTCGCATGTGCGCTGCCGGCCTTTTTAGAATTGAGTACCTACGCTCTTTTCATGAAGGTTTGCAGGTCGTATCGGATCATATGGAGTGTTATTTAATTTTCCAGATATGGTGGGCTTGGGAGATGGACGGAGGTGACGCGGCCGCGGGAGGGGCAGGGGCCGAGGCCGCGGCAGAGGCCGGGGTGAGTGGTAATGTCCTCCGCCGGATTCGTGTCCACACCAAGTTTGTCACACTGGTATAACCAGTCATTTAGAAAATAGATAGAAGATTGAAAATATTTATTTAGCAAACAAAAAGTAATGGCTAATTACATTTTAATCTTACATAGCTAATAAATGTTTTGTGCCGAAAAGGTGACCCTCAGCATAATATACCAAGAGATAGATAATGCCAAGGCGCTGGTTTTCAGGGGCGCCTACGGGTAGTAGACACGAGGTAAAACAACAACGCATAAAACAGAGGTGTAGAATAGTACGATAAGTGAGACGAGAAGAATTAGAAAACAAGGAGATATTTAAATACAGCAACTAATAAAAACAATTACATATTTACTTAGTATTAAAAACTATATAATATGTATAATAAATCATTTCAATAAAATAATATAGGCCGCCGCTTTTTCAAATTTTTGTACAGATAGAAATGCTGTTTAGCCTAAAAGTACAATTTTGCAGCCTCGAACAGGTGGTGGCAAATCATTCCAGCACTTCGAGGCAGCATAACGAAAGCTGCCTCGGAAAGTTGCCGTCTTATGTCGCGGCCATAGAAGGCGAGACGCTATTCTCAATCCATGTCACACCGCTTCGCGCATTTAGTGTCGTGAAGTAATTTGGAGTCATTTAGCGTGCCAGAACCTGAGTTAGATTGTATGAAATTTTATCAATATTTCGTACACGGCCTCTTTGCATTATTTTCTAGTTCTTCCTTCTCATCTTAGCGTGTAATTCCTGGTTGCGTCCAAAGCTGTCGCTTTGGAGCCTGGGGTACTTTCGGATTGTGATTCAGGATTTGGGGAGTCTCGTAATTACAATAAAGCGACTGGCGTAGAACTGCGAATGATCTGGACCAGTGGAGGATTCTTGTGTCGGAGGCCATAACTCGTTTTGGGTCGCTGAGCCAAGTAAATAAGCCGTCTGACCTTCAATAACTGAGATCGGTCCATAGCCGTGTTGAATAACGTATGATGCTGAATACATTCCTGCCGATTTTTATTCAGCCGCTTTAAATCCGGTTAATCGTTCGACCGTTAAGGCGGCGACGGGTAGCCCTAACTAGCGACACCAATCGATTTAAATTGTTAGCTACTAAACCAGATCTATTTTAAACAATTTCGAAGCGGGAGTTTCTAAGCAAACAGTTGTATTATTTAATTAATAATTTTACACTACTTTTTGATCTGTTTTTGCACTCTAAATTTGGATTAACGACATAAGTGGCCGTTTTTGGCGATAATTCGAATACAAAAGCAGACGTAAAATTCAAGTATAAGTATTAAATAAATAGTATAAGTGTTTTGGGCGAGGCTGCAGATTTAAAATGGTTAAAAATATATCTAGTTTATTTGCTACCAATTTAAATCAATTGGTTTTGCTAGTGTATTGATGTGCCTAGCCGTCACCTTATGGTGACGGGTAGGGCACACTAGCGACGCAAACCGGATCTATTTTAAACAATTTCGGGGTTACAACCTCTAGGCAAACACTTATACTATTTATTAAATAACCATGCACAAATGTTAAGTCAGTTTTTGTACGCGAAAAATTGATGTGGCGCGAAAGTGGCCACTTTTGACATGAATCAATTTTTCGCGTACGCGTTGATCCCAACATTTATGCATGGTTATTTAATAAATAGAATAAGTGTTAGCCGAGAGGTTGTAACCCTGAAATTGTTTAAAATATTTGGGTTTAGTAGCTAAAAATTGAAATCGATAGGCGTCGCTAGTGTGCCCTACCAGTCACATTAATGTAATACAGCGGGTTATGCCTACAATCCGACTGCGACATATTAATTGATTCTTCTGTCATTCCCCAGGCCGTGGTGCATCCCCTGAGTATGGCGGCAGCATGACGCCGCCATAGCGCGCCCCCCTCCCCGCGGCCGCGCCCCGCGCGCCCGGGCCTGCCACCATCACCACACACACACACTACCAACCGCAAGACACATGGTAGCTTTACCGAGTTGCTGAAAGCGTCATAGCATTTTTTTTTATAATATGGCTTAGGACTGGCAAAAACGTATCGTTCAAAAGATTGGAACATTTGCATCTGGATCAGTGCAGAGATGCGGAACAGTGAAACGCTTCATTTGGAACATCGACTCTCAGATGGATCCGTGATTCATTCCGCTCATTTGGATCATTCGGCTCATCGGATCACTCCGCTCATTCGAAACATACGGCTCATTCATCTCATTCGGTTCACTTGAACTCGAGATCCATTTGAGTCGACTGATACATTCGGAGCGAACATTAGAGATTCGGAATAGTGGCTGAGTCGGATCACAGTAAAGAGTTACACACGTCTATTATGGCTCCTCTCTATCCGATGATCGGAAACGTAATCCGTAGAATGGTCATTCTAATAACCCATAATATAAGATTTTTTTTTATAACCTCTAACCGATTACGGCTACGGCGGTCGTAGTGTTTGCCGAGAGGTTGTAACCCCGAAATTGTTTAAAATAGATCTGGTTTAGTAGCTAAAAATTTAAATCGATTGCGTCGCTAGTGTGCCCTCCTACCCGTCACCTTAAAGCGACGGCTGCGCAAGAGGTACCGGGTGCGAAATTTTTTTTCCTGAGGTATTCTGTCAAGAAATTCGCAGTGTCAGCTCGGAGTCTAGAAGTTGGGGGTCTTGTACCCCCGTGCCTCAGAAAGGACGTTAAGCTGTAGGTCGTGCGCCCGATCGGAATATGTGGGTAAGGGGATAGAGAGTGCACTTGTGTTTGCGCACACACTTGAGCACTATAATACCTATATATTGAATACGTGGCTGATCGTTGAGATTGGCCGCCGTAGCCGTAATCGGTTAGAGGTTATAAAAGAAGATACTTGAGCGCACTGTTGGACTGAAGTCCAACGTCAGCGGTATTGCTGGTTTCCATGGAATTAGAGCGGCTGTTTAATAATGGAAAACACAGCTTTTCAAAAATCGCCATACAAATGGGTATTTTCATACTTTAACCCCTAATATTTGGGTAATTACATAATTAGTCCATGGTATCCGTAAACATTCCTAGAATCAGAATATTATAACTGTATACCAATATTGCTCGGTAAGTTTAGATTTTAATCAACTACTTAGGTACAGTCACGAGCTTTATTTGGGACCCATTTACGTTGAATGTCGTTAGAACATTCATAATGCAATAAGGTCGAAACTTTACTGCAATAATTATGAATGTCAGAATCGCCATAATAAATAAATAATGTCAAGTTAAGACATAAATAGACATATACATGTCTTATCTAATCGACCCTTGAAATGATAACCTGTTTGCAAAAAGCTATCATTACGGTTTTCTAATTACGAACATAATGTCGTGTCACTCGTTAGAGTGTCAATCAATAGATAGAACACAGGGAAAGTTATTACCCACGAAACAATCCCTCGCTCAAGTTGACGTTTTTGCACGGTAGCCCCTAGAAAAGTAAAGTTATCGATGGTAAATAATATGACTTTCACACGTTAAAATATTAGCTCTGGAGCCCAATTCTCGTGCTCGTGATATTTTGAAAACATGGCGGATATCACCTGAAAACCATACAAAAAAGCTATGTTTTAGTGATATATGTCGTATGAAAATAAATGTCACGAGCACGAGAATTGGGCTCCTGAATAGTGTAAGTTGGCTACACGACATTCAAACTTGGGGGGGTCCCAAGTTAAAGCTCGTGACTGTACCTATTTTACAGAAATATAAAAAACAACAATAATATATTTTCTCGGGCCCTTCTATTAAATATCAGTCATAGTACCTTTCCTGCATAAAAATAAAAAAACATTTATTAATTAATCCTTATGGAAATCATAGTTACATATAGGTATAATTAGGTGTACTCACTCATATGTAATCATGTTTTCAATTTTACAAATAGGTATGTAACTACCAATCAAATTGTGTGCATGTATTGTATAACTTTATGTATAAGTAAGTAAAGAAGTGTGTAAGTACAATAGCCTTCAATAATCAATACGTCAAAAAAAAAATTACAATTATTATACATTCGCTTTTTGAAAAAAGGGAGAAAAAAAAGATGACCCATATTTTATCGTTTTCATTAAATGTATTTTTTTTATTGGCAATAATTTATTTCAAGTCAATAACTCATATATTGTTAGTAACATCTTAATCCTAGGTATTAGTGAATTATATTTTGTTATGCCGGGTGTTGAGGTCACAGGAGGATTTTTAGTACTTATTTTTTTCTCTATAAAAATCTGTTTAAAATTCTTAAATTATTTTTCGACTATAATCCAGAAATAGTATTTTTCCTTTCGGATAATGATTTTTTGTCGTATTGTATATTATAAAGTTATAAGAAATATTCTAGTCATCATTGTAATAACTACATAAGTATATCCTACCTCTTGTCCTAGTGGAAAATACATATTTTATCTAATAATAAAATAGATATTATAATCAACCAGTTGTTTTTTTCAACCGATTATCAAAATCAATCAATAAATGAATATATTTTTATTGCACTCAAAATAAAGTTTGAAAACTTAAAACTAGGTTTTACAGGATGTGTACAACGAAGGCGGCCTTATCACTATGAGTGATCTCTTCCAGACAACCTTTAGGTAAAGGACACTTTATGAAGGTGTAGAGCGGTATAGTCTTAATATTTATATTACGTACACAAAAAGTTTAAATATGAATACACAAATACATTACATACTTTATTTGATTAAATATATATAAATATAAATAAATATTTCACATCACATACATTGATCTGACTCCGAGATAGGTAGCTCAAGCACCTGTGTTTGGGATATCAGAACCAACAGCGGAATTACAAATATAAACATTTAATACTTTTCTTTTGTAAATACATATTTATAATACATAAAAAAACCCAGACCAATACAAACAGGCATAATATGTTCATGCACACAATGTTTGTACGGTGCGGGGATTAAATATGGATACAGTAAGACATACATTCATAATATATATGATTAAATATAGATAAATATTGCAAGTAGGTAAAATAAATAACAATATATCTCAAAGCAGACGAACGATTTTAATCAACGGAAAAGATGGGGGATGAAGTGGGTACAGTGGTCTCAAATGAAATGTGATTTAAGGTAAGGGCACACTAGCGACGCCAACCGATTTTAATTTTTAACTACTGTAGTACTTTAGCTACTGCACAAATGTTATGACCGATTACAAAAAAAAAGATTCACGCCAAAAGTGACCGCGGCGTGAATTAATTTTTCGCATACGCGATGAACGCAACATTTTTGCAACATATGTTTGCCCAGAGGTTGTAACCCCGAAAGTGTTTAAAACAGATCCGGTTTAGTAGCTAAAAATTAAAATCGATTGGCGTAGCTAGTGTGCCCTACCGGTCACCTAATGTTAGCATGTTACGGCCTCATAGTAATATGTAATAATTACGCCATTGATGGGTGGTCGGAAATTAAGTTCATAGGTAGAAATATTTTCGCACTTAAATTCTCCTTCCATCATCATCATCATCAGCCCATTTGGTGGGGCAAGGGCCTCCCTCAATCACATGAGGGGTAATTGCCATACTCACCACGCTTGGCAGACGGGTTGGCGAGGGTTTTGATATAAATGCAGAGTTTTCCTTCTCTGGGTGCTGATGATCATGCTAGCAGCTTTACCTTAGTCGCCTTTTACGACACCTCGGTAAGAGTGAGGGTGGCCTATTCTACTCTGCCGGGGACCATACGGCAAATTCTCCTTTAACGCAAATAAAATATATTCTATTTTATTATATTCAAGCAAACTTAAAATTGTGTTAAAACCTAACTGAATAATATATACGTGAACATAGACCGTACATATTATTATGATATGAATAACATATTTTAAGTTCCCTGCTCTGGAATTTGGTAAAAATGTAAATATTGTATAATTACAAACTAAATTTTAATAAAATATCGTTATAAATAATTGCTACTTTCAACAACACTGTCTTAACTACTACAATGTTAATGACATGTTTCGCGTCCCTATTTTTAAGTGCCTTTAAGGCTGCCACAGGGGCGGGACAAGTATTATTTGTACGTAAAAATATCAACTAAAGTCCCATCACGGTTTCGGATTGTTTCTGAAACGTGTCACCATGATTCCCCTGTTAGAGGGTTGCGATGGTCAGACGGCAGTCGCTTCATTGTTTATCGCTCAATTAATATTTGACGACCCGATTGGAACAGTGGTAGTGCACACTCTGATACAAGGGTTGCGGGTTCGATCCCCGCACAGTACAAACATTTGTGTGCATGAACATGTTTGTTTGTATTGGTCTGGGTGTTTGCTATGTATTATAAGTATGTATTTACAAAAGAAAAGTATTATATGTATATATTTGTAATCCCACTGTTGATTCTGATATCCGTAACACAGGTGCTTGAGCTACCTAACTCGGAGTCAGATCAATGTATGTGATTTTGTGAAATATTTATTTATTACTATTTATTTATTTATTTATTACAAGACTCCCCAAATCAAGGATCATGGTCCAAGCGTACCGGGGAATTACACGCTAAGAAGAGGGATACTTTGTTAACTGATATACCTTATGCTCATTGACATAAAGATCAAGTGACACCTGTCATTCTAATCAAGCTGTATTTTAAGGAATTCACAAGTAGATCTGGACCTGTCGACCTGGTGATCTTCAAGAAAACAGCTTATTCATCCCTTAAGCGCCGGCAACGCATCTGTGATGCCCCATATGTTGCAATGTCCATTGGCGGCGGTAATCACTTATACCATCGGGTGAGTCGTCTACTCGTTTGTCTGCCATATTGTAAAAAAAAAGGTAAATTGCATAAACTTATTGAAGATCCGGATAATCGTTGAACCGTCGCATTTCAAAACGGCCCTGTCTTTGAAAACAGGTAGCCGTAATATAATACGGCGGATTATACAATCCGACCGCGACAACCCTAGAAAGCATTTAAATTGGCTGTTACACATCAAAGTTACAATAATTTTCAAACAAATGATTTTAGCTTTCGCCGCGTTCCAACGGGAATATTTTGCAAAAAAAAATTCGAAATGGATTTACCAAGCTATGAAGAAATTTTCAGTCAAATAAAATTAAATTTCCGCTCCATTGGAATCCAATTCAACGATTCAAAAACGTATTATAGGTTTCACTTCTTGTGGATACTGCTGTTTTTACAGGTACGTCTGTCTGTCATTCATGAGGGACCATAATCGGGTTAGGGGTAAACACGCCCTATTTAAAGTCATCCCAAAATTTTAGATTTTTTTTGCTGGCCACATTTCTAACCTAACCAATATTTATGGTTTTGTATTATAGGTCAGTACGTGTTACCGCCACAAAAATATTGGTTGGGTTAGGTTAGAACAGTGGCCAGCAAAAAAATCCTAACATTCTGGGACGAGTTTTAATAGGGCGAGCTTCCCCCTACCCGTCAAAATCATATGGAAACTTGTAATTGGCTTTCAGGGTTTTTTTTATCAATTGAAAGAAAGAAAACATTTTTTATTATAGACATCACAACATAGGGCATACGGCAGTTGTAAACACAATTTGGCACAAACAGAAAACAATTAAAAATACATATCAATAAAAACAAAAATATATTCAATCATGTCCAGGCAGTGCCAAATGAATAAGTAGTGTGTTATGAAGTCGTATAAATGAAACTTGTTTTTTTGTAACGCTTAGAGAATGCCGCCGGCTCAGAAGGAACCGACGGCGGCGCCGTTGGTCGGCGCCGCCTTATGCACACCCGGCCGCTGGGAGTCGGTCGGGTAGTGTTGGGCTCTCCTCTGTGGTGCTCCTAGGGGCATACCCACTAAACTCTCTGCGACAGTTTCCATCCGTCGCCTAGGAGAAACTCTCAGAGCGGGAAAGCGGGCTATAGGACGAACCCTTTTTAAGTCGCCGCGAACCCGCTTAGGGCGAAAGAGGCTTGCCAGTACGGCCTTATCTCCACACTCCGGTCTAACGGACCCAGGGCCTCTCCCACGGCCCACCAAACACCACCCCCCGAATGGCACACACACTGCTGGCTGCAGTGCAACACCACCGGGAGACGGACTGCGGGTACCCTTCCCCACCCATACACTGCTGGCTGCAGTGCAGAGTGGGTTGGGAAAATAAAACCCGCAGGCTACAAAGCGAAGCCGCCGTAAAACCCAACTCCGCTGGATACGGAGTCGGGAAAGTTGGCAACACAACACCGTCCAACTATCAAGCCCCGTGGCTCGAACACTCGACGCTGGACTCCGAACAAGGCCTTTCGGCCACTGTGCCCGAAGGCGCTCCACTCTGGTGGGGCCCAGGCCAAAACGCAATCACGTGTGAAGTGACGCCGGACAGGGCCCCGGGCCCAGAACAAAAGAGGCCACAGGAGAGTGTTTTCCCCAAATCGTGAACCGGTCCTAGGCCCCTAGGGGGCTCAACTGGGGGTCGACAGAACGACTCCAGGAGCCCTCCCGTGTGTGTGCAGCTGTTAGCCGCCGGGTAGCAATGGGCGATGACGATTACTTCACGCCGTTGCCCAGGGACGCCCGGACCCTTTTGGAGCAGCTCCAAACAGAGCAAAAATACTACCGAAAGGGCCACACGAGGAGGCCGCCGCACCATAGTCCCCTAGTATAAATGATCGTCACTCAACTCATCCAATAGGATAATTTGTTAGAACTAAAGTCACTCAACCATTAAGGTGACGAGTAGGGCACACTGCCGACGCCAATCGATTTAAATTTTTAGCTACTAAACCTGATCTATTTTAAACAATTTCGGGGTTACAACCTCTCGGCAAACGCTTATAATATTTATTAAATAACCATGCACAAATGTTGGGTCCGTTTTTGTACGCGAAAAATTGATTCGCGCTAAAAGTGGCCGCTTTTGGCGTGAATCAATTTTACGCGTACAAAAATGGTTGTAGGTATATTTTTATGGGATAGTTATTTACGAGTAACAGTCAGTAAAGGTACTGTTACACATGCTTAAAGCATGCTACTTTTGAGAAAGTGCTACTAAAGCGGCCACATTTGGCGTGAATCAATTATTCGCGTACAAAAACGGTTGTATCCCAAAATTATTTTTAAATAGTTTGGTTTAGTAGCTAAAAATTAAAATCGATTAGCGTCGATAGTGTGCCCGTCACCTTAGAATAGAATAGAATATTTTTATTTGCGTAAAATATGGTTACATTTGTTGTTAACATTGTTAGATTTGTTCGCATATTTTGCCAAACTTGGCATGCAAATATTAAAATTAGGTACTTATAGCTACGAAAAATAAAAACATTTAAACAAACTAAAGACTAGGAACAACACAAATAGCTTAACATTATTTAAAACTTAATAATTCTTGTACTCACAAATCTAGCTTAAAACTATTAACCTTAATGGACTGTCCAGCTATCAATTAACATGCTAAATTTAAGCAAACCCGTTTACACATGTCAAGGCTAGAAACTTAAACCTTTGGTTGGTTCTTTGGCTTCGTAACTCACGTATCGACTACATCACAGGGATATCATCGCGACACTCGGCTCGGAGTCTGCTGTGTTCAATGTCTCCGCTAAGAATGTTACCATAATAAGGCTGTTTGTTTTCGGCTTGTGTTCTAGACGGGTAGCCCTAACTAACGACACTAATCGATTTAAATTGTTAGCTACTAAACCAGATCTATTTTAAACAATTTCGGAGCTTGAGTCTCTAATCACACATTTATAATATTTATTTAATAATACTACTTACTTTTTGATCGGTTTTTACACTCGAAATTTGGATTAACGCCATAAGTAGCCGTTTTTGGCGGTAGGTAGGTAGCAAATTTCGAGTACAAAATCAGACCCAATACTTAAGTGTTTACCGAGAGGCTGCAGCCTCTAAATTGTTAAAAAGATATCCGGTTTAGTTGATAACAATTTAAGTCAATTGGCGTCGATAGTTTGCCCTACTTGAAATGCCAAGAAAACATAAATTCATTCAGCAAAACACTTAAACTATTACTTTTAAGAAAATCATACTACAGTGTCGAAGAATTTTTCAATGACAAAAAGATTAGCATTATATAAATACAAAACATGTCTGAATTTAATTATTCGATGTAAAATTAGCACTTGTAGGTATTAGGATAAATAAAATATTGTATTAATAATAGATAGTAAGTAGTTGTAGTAATCTGTCATAAAATGTATTGTAAATAATACTTAACTCTTGCCACACCCTTACATTACCATGTATTACGATAGTTATGTATGATATTTATGTAACTTGTATATTGTATATATATGGTGCAATAAATAACTAAATAAATAAATACCCGTCACTTTAAAGGCTGATACTTTTACTATTACAGGTCGCAGAAGAGGTTGCCTATTTTATATCTAAAATAACATCTGGAGATTACATAGTTTTGGAGCTTTGTGAAGTAGCTCCATGTATATGCATTGGAGTACTGTCCCTTCTGAAAATTGTATTCCTAGTCACGAAAAAGCAGAAAATATTCGACCTCTCAAAATGTCTGAAGGATCTCTACGAAGAAATTCTTCGGGATTCAAAGAAGAAAGCGTTAGTAGGAAAAAAAGTATTAATGATCAGCCAATTTATAAAGTATTTTTTCATTTTAAACTGGATGACACTTATGACATACATATGTGGGGTACCAATATTTATGGCATACAATTACGTGACGACCGGGAAAGTCGTTTTCATTTCAGCGTTCGCTGTTTTGGCGCCGTTTTCAATGGACATGTGGTCAACATGGTTCATTGTGTATCTGCATTCCTTTTTATGCGGTGAGTTAAATTATTCATGAGCAGTTTTCCAGTAGGTATTTTCGGGCGGTTCCTAAAAGCAACATCAGATGACGCTACTCTCACTATCAAATAAATTCCTAATATTTGATAAACCAACCATCATCATGACATTTACAGTCCTGCCATATTTAATTTTATTTTACTTATAAGAAAAAAGTGATAAAAAGTAAACAAGTAAAATATGTATAAAGTTTCGTTTTGCATCACACTCTGTAATTTAAAATGCACATAGCACTTAAAAGATACATGTTAACTATGAAGTATTAAAATATTTAATATAATTTATATAATTAACCTCCCTAATTTATGGGAAAACAATTTTCCCATAAATTAGAGGCCATATGAAATACCTATCATACCACACCTAACATTTACAGGGACTGATTGCGCCATCTAGCGAATCACTTGGAAATTTATAAATACCTACTGGAAAACTGCTCATTAACTATAAAGATTTACACATGATCATTTGTAGCATGCTTTAAATGCACGCCAGATATGAGCATGCTTAAGGGGATGAGTAGGGCACACTAGCAACGCCAATCGATTTTAATTTTTAGCTACTAAACCGGATCTATTTTTAACAATTTCGGGGTTAAAACCTCTCGGCAAACACTTATACTATTTATTAAATAACCATGTACAAATGTTGGGTTCGTTTTTGTACGCGAAAAATTGATTCACGCTTAAAACGACCACTTTTGACGGTAATCAAAAATTCCAGTGCAAAAGCAGACCAAACAGTTAACTATAAGTATTAAATAAATAGTATAGGTGTTTGCCGAGAGGTTGTAACCCCGAAATTGATAGATCCGGTTTAGTAGCTAAAAATTTAAATCGATTGGTGTCGCTAGTGTGCCCTACCGGGTTACCTTAAGGGGACGGGTAGGGCACACGCGAAAAATTGATTCACTCACGCCAAAAGCGGCCACTTTTGTCGTGAATCAATTTTTCGCGTACATAAACGGACCCAACATTTTTCATGGTTATTAAATACTAGCGGCCAGCCCCGGCTTCGCACGTGTACACACACACACACACACACACACACACACACACACACACACACACACACACACACACACACACACACACACACACACACACACACACACACACACACACACACACACACACACACATACACCCTACTTTTTTGCATCGGGTTTAAAAAAAAAAGTAAAATTATAAAGGAAGTTTGATTTTTTTTACTTATTTTATTATTCATATTTTTTATTAATGCTTTTTTTGTAATTTTTTATTTTTATTATCTACAAAACAGAAGCCATTAGTTTTAGTAAGTCAAGAGCCCAATTCTCGGGTTTGTGACATTTCAAAACATGGCGGATATCACTTGAAAATCATACAAAAAAACTATGTTTTAGTGATAGGATATATCGTATGAAAAGAAATGTCACGAACCCGAGATTTGGGATCCAGAGCTTCCCTGTAAACGATATTTGAAGTAGTTTTATTTCGTGGCAGCAAAATAAATTGATTTTCAGGAGCTCCGACACGTGATAGGCCAACATACAGCATAAACTACTACTATAAGCTGTTTGAATAGTTACATTCAAATATAATATTTATTATCAGGTACTTCTTTACTTACGAAACGAATTTAGAAGAAAGAAAAAAATATTATTTTGGACATCACAACACTACATACGAGTACAAAATTAGTTACAAAAGAACAAACAAACAAAAAGAAAAACAAAATAGATACAGAAAATAAAAACAAAACAAAACAAAGGAAAAACAAAATAATGAGTACCTACATATAACCAGGCAGTGCAAATAGTATATTGTGTGTTGTGACCTCCAACATAAATGGCCCCCACTCAGCCTATGTCATGACCCTGAAAAAGATCATGACGCTGATTTTCAGTAGGGCCAGCTGAGTGAGTGAATTTAAAGCGAATTCAAAATTTCTTCAAGCTAAAATCATACGATTCGCGCAAACGACCGCTGCGTAGGGAGCCGACCGCGCGAGTGAGCCGCGCGGTACTTTATTTTATTTTTATTACATTCTTCTTCTTATTTTATTTGTGGCAATCAACTTCTCGACTGAGAATTACTCTTGCCATTATCATGTTTTAGATTTTAGGCATTATTAGGTAAGCGGGACAACCGAAGATAATTCGCCAATGTCAAGTAACTTATTGCGAACAAGTAGGTAGTCAACAGTCGAAGTCAGTCAAAGTCCTTCACTCAATAAAACGCCGGTGTTTTGCGTTTTATCGACCTACGGATTCAGCGGATATCACTCTAAAAGCAATCGCGGGTTTTAAGACTATTAGGTCCAAGCAAGTTGTCACGAGACAACGCGCTCGACACACAATAGCAGTGTTAAAAACGATACAATCCAACGATTCTTATTATTAGGACCACTTTGGCACTTCACTGCACAAATAAACACCAAACTTGCACACTAAAAACCACTAGACACTAATTTAAAACCTTTGAATTGCATCAGCCCACGCGGCTTCTTTTAGCCCTACCCGCCGAATCTTTATTACATTGGCTTGGTGTTTTTATAAAACTGGACCGAAATTACAAAAAAACTAACTTTTCCCATGATTAAGACACTAAATTATATTTGTATTCTAAATTTGAAGCTTCTATGTCTGCCAGAAGTGCTTTGGACTTATGATGATCGGTATGTCAGTCTGTGACAAAATTCAGAAACTAAAAATTTGACATAAAATAAAATAAATAAACTACTGGTTCAAATTGTCTGAAATTTTAAATATACCGTGTTTATACAATGCCTGATTAGGCGTCTAGTTTTATCCACAACGAAATTATCCCTACAATTTCGTTGTGGATAATAGTGGACTTGTGGTCCCCGGCAGAGTAGAATAGGCCACCCTCACTCTTACCGAGGTGTCGTAAAAGGCGACTAAGGTAAAGCTGCTGGCATGATCATCAGCACCCAGAGAAGGAAAACTCTGCATTTATATCAAAACCCTCGCCAATCCGTCTGCCAAGCG
Organism: Marasmia exigua; assembly: GCA_019059595.1. Lineage (NCBI taxonomy): Eukaryota > Metazoa > Arthropoda > Insecta > Lepidoptera > Crambidae > Marasmia > Marasmia exigua. Next base: position 2,880,089 of record CM032490.1, read on the forward strand.
TGGTGAGTATGGCAATTACCCCTCATGTGATTGAGGGAGGCCCGTGCCCCATCAGTGGGGACTTAAATAGGCTGATGATGATGAATAGTGGACTTATGATGATCGGTATGTCAGTCAGTCTGTGACAAAATTCATAAACTAACAATTTGTCATAAAATAAAATAAATACACTACTGGTTCAAATTGACTGAAATTTTAAATATACCGTGTTTATACAATGCCTGATTAGTTACTGAAAATTCAGGCGTCTAGTTTTATCCACAACGAAATTATCCCTATAATTTTGTTGTGGATAATATCCTGGGTCGAAATTAGCCTGAATTGCTTCCGTGCCCCCAAATTTTATTAACCCTTTCATGTTTTGCAGGAGCCACCTGTATTCTATTCTTTGCTACTTCGGACGCTCTATTTTGCGTGTTCACGTCACACATCTGTAATAGCTTCACAGTCCTAAGCGAACAGGTGAAGCGTTTGGACGTGGCCAATGACGTTCAGTCGCTGGGGGAGATCATACAGAGACACCAATATTTGTTGAAGTAAGTAGGAACAGACGGCGTCAGGTCGAGATACCCCCGCAGTGCAAAAATAGCACTTGTGAATCAGACATAAGGTGCAAAGTCTAACAAGGGTAAGTTCCACGTGACGACGTGTGTACATCTGTCTCTATTTTTCTCTCTCCCTCTGTCTTTCTCTCTCTCTCTTTAGATCTTTCGAATTGAAAGTTATCGTCTGAATTCTTTTGACCGTGGGAGAATCACGCTTCTGCTTCCAGGCCGGCTCGATCGGAGTGATACCACGGCCTCCCAGAAAGCACTGTGCTGTGTATTCGCTGCTTGAGTGAGGGTACCGGAAGCCCGATCCGGGGGAAGGTCGAAGGAGAGTTTAAAGGTTGGCAGCGCACTCGTGACTCCACTGGTGTCGCGGGTGTCCATGCGCGGCGGCAATCGCTTACCATCAGGTGATCCGTCTGCTCGTCTGCCACCTATCACACAAAGAATACAAACAGCCACTCCTCAGGCGCTACAATATTAAACGAAATGTATTTGACATTTGAGAGATTTGGATAATGAACGATTTTCGCGTGTGAAAAATCCGCTAGATGGAGTACTAATATAGGAGTGAAGTCATATACAATGTGATTGGTTATTTTTAAACGTGATCTGTCAAAATGTCAATTTGACAAACTAAACAACCAATGCGGTTGATGTTGGACCTCAGTCCAACAGTACGCCATCTAGCGGATTTTTCACACGCGAAAACCCTCATTACATTAATGTGTATTTTTTTTGTTATAATTTCCAGGTTATCAAATGATTTAGAGGGTATTTACGAGCTGCCTAATTTATTTAATTATTTGGTGGGATCTCTGGAGATCTGTGCTTTGGGATTCTGTATAACGGTAAGTAGGTACGGGTACCCCTAACTAGCGACGCCAATCGATTTAAATTGTAAGCTACTCAGTGGCGTAGCGTACCTTGTCGGGGCCCCGTATAAAAAAAAATATTTGGAGGCCCTTATATGGGGGTAATGATTTTTCATGAAAGAAAAAAATATTGTGAAAAGAAATATTTATTTATCATAAACGTAATTTAACCATTTTATAAATACATTTTTTGAACTTAAGGCGGGAAAAAAAAGTAATTGCTTTATAGAATTTTGTCATTTGTAAAATAAAATAAATTAGAAAGTTCTTATTTTTTTCCTTACACACTTTGGGGGCCCGGGGGCCATTATTGATCGGTCTGACTTTACAAAAAAGATGATGGCGCAGGTACTTTTGATTTAGTAGCATTATTAATTATTACAACCAAGTAGAACCATTTGACATTTTAACTCGTGACTCATTCGAAAATAATAAAAACCAAGCGGTGTTTTTGTTTCGCTCACTCTCGTGCACGATGTATCATCAGATGTGAATAAGATAGTTGTACGTAGCTTTTATTTTAGCAGGGCTTCTATTGCTTTAGTTATTGTTCTGAGGTTGTAACTCATACCGTGTTTTGTTTTTTTGTGCCATGATGAATAAACAACCTGTGCGGATGAAGAATGGGATCAGAAATGGCGGCGCATCTATTCTCTTCTCGCTCGCACACTATTTGCGTCTATACTCGCAAACATCCCCGATGCACTGCAGAAGCGCGGCAGACCCAACATCATCCTAAAAACATTATTATACTGGATTCTCAGGGTATCCGGAGATTTGGCATAACTGACCCACAGCTCCCCTGTGTACAAACTTTGACAATATGTTTTAAACAGTGTGACTTTGACATCATCTGTACAACATTGACATCATTTTGTGCCATAATGAATATATTTATCTATGTTTCAGATCGGAAGTTGGTCCCGATTTCTGGGATACCTTTTGTTTTTGCTATCCGTGTTACTCCAGATATTACTGATGAGTGTCTTCGGCGAAAACCTTATCAGAGAGGTAATGATTAACCCAAAAAAATTGTACCTACGTTTTCGGTAAGAAATTCTTAGTGGCAGTATATATCTTCTGTGGTGTCAGCCCGGAGTCTGGAAATTGGCGGTCTTGTACCCCCGTGCCTCGGAAAGCACGTTAAGCTGTTGATCCTGCGCCCGATCCCTCTCCGGTCGTGTCACAGTAGTGTCCCATCGGAATATGAGGGTAAGGGAATAGAGAGTGCACATGTGTTTGCGCACACACTTGAGCACTATAATATATTTATCCCGCGTACGTGGATGAACGTTGAGATTGGCCGCCGTAGCCGTAATCAGTTGGAGGATATTAATGATTAAGCCATAGTTATACAGGATGGATAAACCGACCGACCGACTAACCATGAGGCCGGCTCGACTGGACTGATAACACGGCTTTACAGAAAACCGGCGTGAAGCAGAACTGTGCTGGTTTCGCTGCGTAAGGGTAGGGTACCGGAGGCCCAATCTGGGGGAAAGGCGGGTTTAAAGGTTGGCAGCGGCAACCGCTTACCATCAGGCGATCCGTCTGCTCGTCTGCCACAAATCACATAAAAAAAATGGAAAAAAATGCCTCGAGGGAAACAACTTTAAATCCTTTAGCACATTTTACCTACTACCTATATGTTATTTTGGAGGCCCAATGCGGACACTCCCCTTGTGTTGTATGTTCATGAACGGCAGTAATCGTTTGCCATCCCGTGATCCGTCTACTCGTCTGCCACAGCATAAAAAAAACATACTTTTTTCTTTTATATTAAATGGGTTTGCACTTGATCTCATCTCACCTGATGGAAAGTGACAATAAGGTCTAAGATGTAGCGTGCTTACCCAGAAGAAGCCTATTCACTCTCCACTTAAAGACACCCAAATTGTAGCTCTCTGGGAATACAGAAGCCGGCAAGTTGTTCCATTCCTTAGCAGTTCGTATTAATAATAATAATTCTCACAACATCTCATAGGTTGACCTGATTCCGTACTAAGTAGCTTAAGCACTTGTGTTACATATATCAGATAACAGAGGAACACAAATATATACTTTAATACATATATTACACCCAGACACTGAACAAACACAAGTGTTCATCGCCCGAATGTTTGTCCAGGGTGGGGATCGAACCCACGACCTTTGGCGCAAGAGGCAGGGTCACTACTAATTGCGCCATCCGGTCAGTATTAAGAAAGAAGAAGCGAAACGCTTAGCACGAGCTGGTGGAACTTCCACAAACATTAAAGGAAACATAATTTTTTTTAAAGATATAAGTAGGTAAGACTGCTTTCAAAGTACTACTGGGTGTATCTGTGAACATTTACATCCCTTTAACCACGTGTTCTACCAACAAGGCAGGCTGACAGGCCTGTCACCTAGTGTAGATATCATGGCAACCTGTGCACATGACGCGCTTTTCGCCACAACTTTACCTTTTATAATCTCAAAAATCGCATACAGAAGTTCTATCAGAACACCAAAGTATCGAACACGAAACACAAAGTTACTGTGCATGCCATCTTATCAGACTAACTACCTGGGCAACTCAACACTTTGGCAAATCGTTCACACCTATAACACAGAGTTTAGTCATATCAATCCATTTCTATTGAGATGGAGCCCAATTCTCGTGCTCGTGATATTTTAACAACATGGTGGATATCACCTGAAAACCAAGAGCCCAATTCTCGGGCTCGTGACATTTATTTTCATACGACATATATCACTAAAACATAGTTTTTTTGTATGGTTTTCGGGTGATATCCGCCATGTTCTCAAAATGTCACAAACCCGAGAATTGGGCTCCATACAAAAAAAACATGTTTTAGTGATATATGTCGTATGAAAATAAATATCACGAGCACGAGAATTGGAGCCCAATTCTCGTGCTTGTGATATTTTGATAACATGAGCCCAATTCTCGGGTTTGTGACATTTCTTTTCATACGACATATATCACTAAAACATAGGTTTTTGGATGATTTTCAAGTGATATCCGCCATGTTTTTGAAATGTCACAAACCCGAGAATTGGGCTCCATGGCGGATATCACTCGAAAAACATACAAAAAAACTTTGTTTTAGTGATATATGTCGTATGAAAATAAATGTCACGAGCCCGAGAATTGGGCTCTTGGGCTCCAGAAACCAATTTAAAAGCAGCTTATTAAAACACATAGTTGACAGATAGATTATAGTTATTAAATACTATTCACTCATATCTAGCACAAGATAAAATGGCAACATTTGTAGTTTACCTTTCTTGTAATAAAATCTAGTTATAACTTTCTTAAACAAACTTTGGACTTCTTCTAAAAATATATAATAATTGCAATATTTATAGATAGATAGATAGATACTCTTTATTGCACAACATACAAAACTTAAAAGCTAGGTATACAGAGATACAATGTACAATTTAGGCGGTCTTATCGCTGGGAGCGATCTCTACCAGACAACCTTTAGTTAAAGGACATTAGATAGAAGAGGGGAGGGTGGTTCAATCCTTTCGATTTTGAACATTGATTAACTAAATTTATAGTATAAATAGATATATTTATATTAAGTAGCTGTTATAATCATAAATAAATATCTTTTTTCTTGTTTTTCGACAACATAATATTTCTATGCGATTGCACGTAAACATTTATTAATTAAGTTGGCATTATACGTAAGTTAAGGAAAATCTATTATTGGCCTTACTATTGTATAAATACTAAACTGTTTTACTGCCTGTAAACGCTGTTGATTTTCTAAATAAATAAATAAAAATAACCAAAATATTTTGTAACCTATTTTGTCATTTGTTAAAGTTGTTCAATAAACTATTTAACTCAATTTATTTATTTATTTGTAGAGCAGGAAAGTGGGGGAAGCGGCCTATCTCTGCAAATGGCATGACATGGATAAGAAGTCTAAGAAAACTATATTGATTCTAATGATCAGGTAAGTTAAGGTGACGGGTAGGGCACACTAGCACCAATCGATTTTAATTTTTAACTACTAAACCGGATCTATTTTAAACAATTTCGGGGTTACAACCTCTCAGCAAACACTTGGGCTGGTGTTTAGCATTTTAATGCTTGAGTCATAGAATAAAAACAAGACTAGAAACCTAGTCTGCGCCCACTATTTGAAGCAACTCAACCATTTGAGTTGCTTCAAATCCATATGGAGCCATTCATCGGCTCCATAGCCGTACGGCTCCAAACGCCCGGACCGCTCCGCAGTCGTCCATGTACTTTACTATGACGATTTATAATTCGGACAAGCATAAGAAGTGTAACAACATCACTTTTCACATGGAAGCTTTCAATATTTCATAGTACTACCTGTGCGGATAAAGAATGGGATCAGAAATGGCGGCGCAACTATTCACTTCTCGCTTGCACACTATTTACGTCTATACTCTCACTCGTGGGGTGTGAGTATAGACGCAAATAGTGTGCGAGCGAGAAGTGAATAGATGCACCGCCATTTCTGATCCCATTCTTTATCCGTACATGTTGTATGTTGTGTTTTATAAGCTAAAAATACAAACGATTTATTAAAATGCTCAGTGTTACCTGATAATACAAAAAAGTATTTTCCCCATTACAACTTTATTGTAAAATTTGATTGATTAATTTAATCAGTTGCTACTGATTTTTACAGTGTGAAGCAGTGTATCTACTGTGTTTCGCTGTGTGAGTGCGGATACCGAAACTTTTATATGTTAAAAATAAATAAGCAAAAATGTATTCATTTAATAATAATTTCAAGATTAATGTAGGTGTGTTTCTGACAATGCAAAACATGCATCCACATTTTACACGAATAGAAACTCACCCCGATAACCCTTAAAATAAGTAGGCAGCTTTTTATTTATTTATTTCTTATATCTATAATCACAGTTAGGCAGATACTTGTAAGTATTGTTCTAGGTACAATTAAAACAGTAGTTTCTACAATAACCATTTCCCATGTTTTAGGGAAATATGCTGTGACTGGTAACATTAATTAGGATTTTTATATTGATACTACGTACATAGTACCAACTTGAAAAACCAAATTGGTGCTTCAAATTTGAGGTGACAGCGTCAGCAGTAAAGAAACTATCCTTCTAGTCTTGTTATTATCTATGGCTTGAGTAGGGTAGCATAATCGGTTCTTAAATCGAGTGTTTATATTATGGGTGTCTTTCATTTTTGGAAAAAGGTTTATATTTTTATGTGTGAATGTACATATGTCGTGTATATAATATATAGATGGTAATGTTAGCAGTTTATATTTTATGAAATAGGGTCTGCAGCTCTGCCGATTATTTATTTGCACTAATTATTATCTAGATAATATTTTTTATACTAGACGCCGTCTTCAGTAACCCATTTTTTCGTGTGTACTGTTATGAAATGTTATCTCAAGTGTTCAAAATATCATTTTACACTTTTTAGTTCGTGGGTTTTGAAGGCGGTTTTTTTTCGTAGAATTTATTTGCTTTTTAGTGGCTCATTTTTCGCAAAAAAAAACAAACATCAGTCGAACATTTTTTGATTGAAATGAAAGTTGCACTTTGGTGACGAAATAGTTTGTATTTAGTTAATTTCGTAATTGTACAGAAATGACACTAATTTAGCACTACTTAAAATAGGATATTACAGTGAAAACAGTTCAAAAAATGTGAAGATATTACTTTTACAATGTTGACACTCAGCGCGCGTGAATCCGAATCACAAACTAAGTAGAAGATACATCCGAATCTCCCGCCAGTCATTTGTTATTATACTTCTTTTCGGAGGCGAACGGCGGGTGGCCAGTCAGTGCGCTGCGTGAGCCGACGGGTGACACAGACTATATAAAACTAAATCATGCCCAAATCGTAGTCGCACAAGCGTTGGGGCTTGGGGTATATTTGCGACACGGCGATTAGGACGGTTTACTATATTCCCTATTTGTTTCAGATCTCAAAAGCAGCAGCATCTGACTGCATTCAAGTTCTCCGTTATCTCTTATGCCAGTTTCACTAAGGTTGGCTTAATGTAACTTAGTATATTTATAAATAAATAGTTGATATTTTTTATAGCAATCTTTTGCAATTTATTCTTAAGGTGATGGGTAGGGCACACTAGCGACGCCAATCGATTTTAATTTTTAGCTACTAAAACGGATCTGTTTTAAACAATTTCGGGGTTACAACCTCTCACCTATACCTATACTATTTATTAAATAACCATGCACAAATGTTGGGTCCGTTTTTGTATGTGAAAAATTGAATCACGCTAAAAAATTGATTCACGCTTTTGGCGGTAATCAATTTTTCGCGTACAAGAACGGATCACACTTTTCGATATTCACTTCAAATAACACAATTAAAATTTTCATCTCGTGTTCAGGCGGGACTCGAACCCACACCTTCCATAATCCGGGTGAATAATCTACCAATTTGACCACTGGGCGCGTTACTAAACCGACGAACTTTGTAAGTGCTTGATTCGACATGAGGTGTGTGCGTTCGAGTCCCGCTTGAACATGAGATGAAATTTTTAAGTGTTATTTACATAAAAATACAGGGATTAACACGATATTTATTATGTGAAACAACATTGTGTACTCACATATTTGGCTCGACGTTTCGGCTACGTTACAGCAGCCGTGGTCACGAGCGGACTTGACCGCTTTGGACCGCTCGTAACGTAGCCGAAACGTCAAGCCAAATATGTGAGTACACAATGTTGTTTCACATAATAAATATCGTGTTAATCCCCGTATTGATACATTATAGTTATAATGCAACGCGAAAATCTAAAAAACTATATAAAAATACAGTTATATAATTACCGGATGTCCGCAACTATTATTCCATCACTGTTAAAGAACTACCTTTTTAAATGTGTTATTTACTTAAGAATAAATTGCAAAAGATTGCTATAAAAAATATCAACTATGAATTATTATTGTTACAGGTTATAAGCACATCCTGGTCCTACTTCACAATTCTGAAAACTATTTATAAATAAGCCTCAAGAACGAAGCGTAGTTCCGTGGTTCGAGACCACGCCACATTTCTACGAGCACGGGACTTGTACTAGCTGACGCGTCGTAATACTTAGCAAGAACTATAAATGGCACATTTAAATTAAAAAAAAATTAAACGCCACATACAGACCCACGGGACTTGCACTAGCTCACGCGTCGTAATACTTAGCAAGAACTATAAATGGCACTTAAGAATTAAAAAAAAAATTACGCCACATACAGACCCACTGGCCTTGCACTAGCTGACGCGTCGTAATACTTTGGAAGAACTATAAATGACACTTAAGGTGACGGGTAGGTTTAACTAGCGACGAAAATTGATTTTAATTGTTAGCAACTAAACAGGATATCTTTTAAACAATTTCGAGGCTACGATCTCTCGGAAAACATTTATACTATTTATTTAATACTTATACTTAACTTTTGGGTCTGCTTTTGTAACTCAGAATATGAATTACCGCCAAAAACGGCCACTTATGGCGTTTATCCAAATTTCGAGTGCAAAAACAAAGTTAAGTATAAGTATTAAATAAATAGTAGAAGTGTTGGCCCAGAGATCGTAGCCTCGAAATCATTAACAAGATATCCGGTTTAGTTGCTTACAATTAAAATCGATTGGTGTCGCTAGTGGGGACTAGCGACACCAATTGATTTTAATTGTAAGTACCCTTCACCTTAAGATATAAAACAAAAAAAAATAATTAAACGTCACCTACAGATCCACGAGCCTTACAATACCTGACGGGTCGTAATACCAGTCATACTTTGCAAGAACTCTAAATGGCACTTTAGATACCTACCTATAAAAAATAATTTAAATCATTAATATTTAACGACACATACTGACCCACGGGCTTTGCACTACCTGACGTGGCGTATTACTTTGCAAGAACTATGAATGGCACTTTAGATATAAAAAAAAATATATTTAATTAATTTATATTAAACGCCACATACATACCCACGGGCCTTGCACTACCTGACGAGTTGTAATACTTTGCAAGAACTATAAATGGCATTTTAGATAAAAAAAATAGATTTAATTAATTAATATTAAACGCCACTTACATACCCACGGGCCTTGTACTGCCTGACGAGTTGTAATACTTAGCAAGTACTATAAATGGCACTCAAGATATATATAGTATTATATGTATATATTTCTATTACCACTGTTGATTCTGATATCCGTAACACAGGTGCTTGAGCTGCCTATCTCGGTGTCATCATGTCAATGTATATGATGTTGTGAAATATTTATTATTATTAAAAAAATATATATTAATACAAAAACAATATTACCATAAGAACTTTGTGAGGGTGAGTCGAGGGATTATTATTACTATTTATAATTCGGTCTTTCAACGACTATCGTTATATGTGTATATACGTTTACGAGTCAGTGAATTGCCTGAGAATAAGTTTGTTCTGATATACTAATTAGTGATTAAATAATTAAGTATTTTTAAAATGTATTTACAAACAACACAGTACTTACAGTTAACCAAGAAAAACCTGTTATTGGCCTTATGTTATGTAACTTGCACGAAACCTATATTTATTGTAAACGCTGTTGGTTTTTTAAATAAATAAATATAAAAGAAAAGAAATTAAACTCCACCCACAGGCACACAGGCCTTACAATACTTGACGGGTCGTAATATCAGTTATACTTTGCAAGAACTCTAAATGGCATTTTAGATACCTACCTACCTATAAAAAATAATTTAATTTAATTAATATTAAACGTCACATACTGACCCACGGGCCATGCACTACCTGACGTGAATAGAATAGAATAGAATATCATTTAATTGCATAAAATATGGTGTACAATAAGGTGTTAAAAAGTATAAAAGCGCACATATTTAACCAATTATTGGCATGCAAAATGTTTATAAAATTAGACTTCAGTAAGCTTAACGAAACTTATTATCAAACTTATCTACACACTACATTAAAAATCTAGTTTATTTCTTAAACTTTGTTTTATATATTCTTCAATAGATTAAACATTATTTTCTTTCATCTATTTAGTTAATCTCTGTTTAAATATTGTGTTTGGTAACAATTTCAGGCGTATTACTTAGCAAGAACTATAAATGGCACTTTAGATATAAAAAAATATATAACATTTAAGTAATTAATATTAATCATCGGTCATCGGTAGTAGTCGATGGTCCGTCTAAGATTCTAATTTATATGAATGTATATCTAGTACTTATATTATTTTATCCAAGCATAACATATTTATATATTAGTATATAATATTTTGTTTATTTATGTATTAGCATTATAAATATCTTAATATATATATACAGTTCACTCTTATTTCCCTTTTTCAATATTGCACCACCTACCCCTCCTCTACTATCAAATGTCCTTTGCCTGAAGGTTGTCTGGTAGAAATCGCTTCCAGCGATAAGACCGCCGAAATTGTACAATTAAGTTTCTGTAATGCCTTTTAAAGTTGTTTTTTTTTGTGCAATAAAGTATATCTATCTATCTATCTATCTAAACGCCACATACATACCCACCGGGTTTGCACTACCTGACGAGTTGTAATACTTTGCAAGAACTATAAATGACACTTTAGATAAAACTAAAAATAAATTAAATTTAATTAACTAATATTAAACTCGTAAGCTTGTATTGTACAACTTTCTCAACCCTTTTTTATTCTTTATAAATGAAATAAATACACTTGCGTAAAAAATAATCGACCTACTTGCCCTCTATAAATTCTAGGAGAAAATATCATTTTACCTTATTGGAGATGAAACCTAATTGTGTAGAAAAGTGACCAACAAATACTTTAAGAAAAGTATAAACAATTTTTGAGTTCGAACTGTTGTAAGTAATGATAATAGTTAAAGCAGAAAAAGAGAAAAGAAAAAAGAGATTATCTACCTACATTGACTCCTACCTATATTTTGTATATGGTCACGAGAGTTCGATGATTGAACCGTTCGTCCGACCACAACAATGTGACTCACCTGTTTGGAGCGTCTTGATGAGATATTAACGATGACATTCGGTATATCCAGTGTTTCATTTCAATTTATTTATAATAATGGAATCGTTACCGTATTTTAAGATAAACCAAGAGTATAAAGGGACACTTTATCCTATAGTTCAAGCGAAAACACTTTACACCAGGCACTTTCCGACACACTTGATCCTCTGTCATTGCGTAGAGATGTAGCATCACTGTGCATCTTCTATCGCATTTACAATGGGGAATGTTCCGAGGAGCTGTTCGGCCTTATTCCAGCTGCAATTTTTTAACACCGCACATCACGTCAGAACGCCAAATTCCATCCACATCACCTGGATGGATTTATATCGACTACAGTGCGATTCTCACGTCATATCCTACCACGCACAGTAAACTGTGGAACCAGCTGTCATCCGCGGTGTTTCCGAACAGATACGACCTGGTGACCTTCAAGAAAAAGGTTTACTCCTTTCTTAAGAGCCGGCAACGCATAGGTATGTGATACCTCAGGTGTTGCAGATATCCATGGGCGGCGGTGATCACATTCCATCAAGTGTGCCGTCTGCTCGTTTGTCCGCTATAATGTAAAAAAAAAACATTCTGAACAATATTTGTTTCAACTTTTCGAAATTCATCGAAAAATTTTCTACTCCCCATACAAAATGACCAAGTCACGTGACCGACTTAGTATGAAAAGTTGAAATTTTTCATGCGAATTTTCAAAAGCGATAGATTTATTTATTTGTTAGAAATGGGGTGAGCCCTGCGTCTCCTAGCCACTGCGACCAGTAGATGATCTATTGTGGCAGCCCCGTAACCTATTACAGCACCTCATGTAGCTCCAGTTCCAGGATAAACCCGATGGGGGAGCTTTTGATCTCGTCTGCTGAGATCATGTGTGCTCCTAGGTGCCGGCTTCTGCAGCGGTGCAGCGCTATGCACTCGCCGAGGACGTGGATAATCGTTTCCTCGTCCTCGCGACAGAACCTGCAGATTTTGGTATCTGAAAGGCCCATGTTGTGCAGGTGCTTGTTTAATTAAAAGCGATAGAACAAATGTTCATAATGGTTAGTACAACACCTGGTTAAAAGATGTAAATGTTCACAGATACACCCTGTACAGTTAATTTTCAGAAACAAATAACACATAAATAATATGCGAAGCGCATAATCCTTTATTATTTCCAATTAATACGAACAACGATCTATCCATTACACAATATTTTTCTTAATTTACAACCCGATTTAATTATATAAAATCATGTAACATTACTCCCTAAAACTACGTAAATAAATTATTTATGTCGCCGTTGAACTGTGAAATCGGACTTATTATAAAACGTCCAATGTTTAAATCCGTGCATATATTATATCTAAGGAAGATCAAATACATTTAATCGATCATAAACCTTAAGAGCCGTTTTACGGGTCAGTTGCGCCGCCACCAGTTTTTTAATGATTATAACGAAATTAAAACTGTAATTAATTAAGACGAGGATTAACACGAATTTTATTATGTGATACAACAAGCACGAAACGTCAAGCAAATAATGTTGTATCACATAATAATTCTGTGTTAATTCCCATATCAATTAATTATAGTTACAATGCAACACGAAAATAAGTTAAAAATAAGAAAAAAAAATACAAAATACTTTTTTTAATAAATAACTAATTTGCGACTTTTCGAAAATTTAAATATAGCTAGAGATGATTGTGGTAAATAAGCTTGAAAATTACAATTAAAATATATATAAATTTTTCATTCATTGTATTAATTTCTATAGAGTGAATAAAAAACTGACGGAGCCGCCATATATACCTAAAATGGCTCTTAACAAGTTCAATACTCACGAAACTGGGAAGATTTCTTTCATCTTAAATTAAATTTCATAGTTCAAATGCGATACACAGGAACATAAATGCCTCAAATACAACTATGGATTGTAATAGATAATACATCTTGTTAAGAGTAACTAAAGACTACAACACACATAGAAAAATTGACATAATAATATACACTTTTTGAATAATTGCTCAAGGGCATTATACCAAAATGACAAGAAACAGTTTTCCCCAAGGAAAGTAAGGGAAAATTTAAAAAAATATGCGGGAGGTCATTATTTCTCCTCCCCATATTAAAGTAAATAATAATAAATATATACTTTATTCGGAATAAAAACAGAAGTTTACATAGAAATAGTGTTTGATAATGACTGCATTAGTTTGCCTGCATCATTCCGAAAAAGATACATTTTTAAATACATTAATTATCTCAAAGTAAATTCTTTTAATTTTCTCAAAATTTTAATAACACAGATTTAAATTATAATTGTTAATAAATCAATTTCCTAATAATTTTTGAAGCAAGGCAATAATATTAATAAATTAATTACGGTATTTCTTAATTTAAATTGCAATAATAAATGTATGACTATTTTATGTGTGTATGTGTGTGTGTTTTTATCAACACTCTGTTACAAAGTGATTAGCAGCTTTTTAAAAAGACTCTGTTTCTTGGGGGGAAACGTTTGTTTTAATTAGTATGATGCCCTCGAGAATATCCACGAGCATTAAACAAATCACGGTGTATTGGTATCGGTAAACAGATGAAAGTAATACATCCTTCTTAACATTCATAAGTGTTCATTTTGACATTCATAAGTGTTCTGTGTGGACCTAAATTGAATAAAGAATTTTTTATCTTTATCTTTATTCATTGTACAGTATCAGGTTAAAAAAATCGGTCGATTTTCCTCAATCATATTGAAACTGCTTGAAGAAATTTGACAAATTTGTATACGTTTATGAGTGGCCGACCGTAGAGTCTGCGCCATGAATAAAGTCCCACGGCGAAACACGGAATTAAAATGTTAGATGAATTTTGTTCCGGGACTATCCTTGGTTCGCGAATAAGGGGACTTGTGTCTATGAACATAGAACTCAATTTAGAATGACGATGGCGACTGAAGCGCGCTTTTCATGGGACTTTTTTGGTGCCGCCGACTCTACTCATTATTCGGAACTAATTTTGTACGAAAAAAATATTATTAAAAAGTCATTTTGTTCGTAATTTAGTGTGTGGAATGCACAATTATTTGTACGAATTTCAAATTGATTCCGGACATACATTGTTCCAAATAACGAAGTACTTAGAAGGCTGTAACTGTTTCTCGATACACCCTGTATATTCTGTTGTAGCTCTCCAATGTTATGGCGCCGCAATTAGTTTGATAATTAATATTTATTTGTATCGCAATATCATAAATCAAAGTCGTTAGGTAAAACGCAGTCTTGAAAATCGTTTTCATTTATTAATATTTTCATGTATTTATGGTTAAACCAATTGACTATTGTTATAATAACAAAAGATAATACATAAAAATCCTGAAACGCCAATACAATTGAAAACTCCAAAAATATGTTTGGATATCAAGGAGAAGATTTAGACACCTCTGTATACTATAATCAAGAGTTCAGATAGACACTATATTTCAGGAAAGCCAAGTTAGATAGGATTTTAGAAACATTATTTATTATAAAATATATACTAAAAGACAAAAATATATAGACATAAATGAAGATTTTCTTATATTTATTGTCTTTGAATATACATAGGTATACTTATTTTTTTTATTATAATATACCTGTAAGAAGGTGCACATACATTTATATTACTATAGAATATAATAACACAGGATATATCGGATAACTGTTAAATATTTACTAACTTGTAATTTAAAACATAATATGACTTAAGAGATTCAACTGATATTATGCAAATCAAGTTTGTAAGAATAAATATAATGCAATATCAAATAAAATAAAAAAATCTGACATTACAGCTAGAAGTGGCAACTGTCAATTTATGTTTCAGTGGTCTTACCGATATACCCTGTATATAAGAAGAATGGACGCAAATTCCTACCATAAAATTTTCAACATTAATAAAAATTTAAAATAAAATTCTTATAGAATAATACATTCTATTTGAATAACTTTAGGCCATTTTATTAAAATGTTAATTTTAATGTATGAAGTAATTGCTATATTTTAAAAACAAGCCAAGGTCATAAAAAACCAAATTATTGGAACACATACTGGCCGGTTTCAATTAACTTCCTAATATAGTGAATTACATGTCATTTTTGGAATTAAGTCGGATTAATAATCTCCATTTTGACATTTTGTAAAAGTATGGGAATGACACATTGACATATGTCTGTTTACTTTGTCTAATTAATAATCCGACTATACACCCGCACCTAAAATCACAACAAAATTCAAATAATAAATAAATGTTATTCATATAATCTTCATGATTTTTTTATTACATAATATAGTACAATTTTGCGTAAAATAAAATATAATTAATATTATATATCATATCGCTTGCTCAGCCGGCCGTTATATATACACTCGCGAACAAACAAATCGAGTCCGGACCTACTTTTCATACAAACTTCAGAGGCCTATAAATATGAAAGTATTAATGAATTTAAATGTAAATCGATGTCAAAAATGTTCTTCTTTTAGTTAATCGTTTAACAACCCTCCAGAAACATGTCGATTTTCTTAAAATTAGGATCGAGCAAGTCGTTCATCTTCCTCAATGCAATATTATGGAATGCGAAAACCAACCATAAATTTCCCTTTTTTTTAAGAAAGCGGCTTGTTTCTGTAATCTGTTAAAATAATTAATTGAAATTTGAATACTTTTGAAATCGATTTAAAATAAAATTATCACAAAAGCACAGATACTTCATATTTATACGCCTCTTAAATTAGTACATATGTTTGTATGAAAATTAGGTCCTGAGTCCATTCGCACATCCTCTGAAAAACTGTCAGAAGACAAGAACACCTTCGCATTGCGTAATGCCTTTTTTCTTAGTTCTAAGCCTTTTTTACATTCTAGAAACGAGTTTATTAAACTGGTCAACAGGTAAAATATTTTGAATCCAAAAAATCAGCATTGATGATTGAGCACACATTAATTAAGTAACCAATAAGTGAAAACGCGTTTTTCTCAAAAGTCGCTTTTTGTGTTATGACAGTTTTTCAGAGGATGTGCGATTTGTTTGCTCGCGACTGTAGTAGGAGGGTCGGTTCAGAATATTATTTTATTCATGTCACGAATATGAAATAGTTAATTATTCTATGTATATGTACGAGTATGTGCTTACATTTTACAAATTGTTTCAATTCTCGTATAAAATCAGTTTTGTCGTAGACAATACAATACAGTAATTATTAAGAATATAGTATTAAGAGAACATTAGCATCGGAAAATCGGATGCATATTTACCCGAACTGACCAAATTAATAAAATGGCGGTTGCATGAGTGCTCCAGAGTGATAGCGAACATGATATCTTTTTAGATTTTCCTCCACAAAGTCCACGTTCCCATGGTCCGTGGGACGCGACGAGAAAAGTCGCACAGTTACCTGCGAACTTCATTCTTATTGGTTTGTGACGGCGACGATCGACATCCGACTTATTGATTGGCCGAAACAGAATATAAACTTTTCGGATTGCTCGAGCACACTCCGCGTCCCGCGAACCATGGGAAGGTCGACTTTGTGGCGGTAGCGTATAGGTGCGCCAACAATCATACATTTTTGACCGTGGGAAAGCCAGGCTTTGGCATGAATGGGCCGGCTCGACCGGAATAATACCACGGCCTCACAGAAAACCTACGTGAAACAGCAATGTGCTGACTTGACTTGTTGACTACCACTCTAACATGAGTGATCCGATTGAAATGTAGAAATATGCATACGATTATCAGACCACATGGTTTAATCATTTAAGGTGACGGGTAAAGCACACTAGCGACGCCGATCGATTTTAATTTCTAGCTACTAAACCGGATTTATTTTTAACAATTTTGGGGTTACAGTTTCTTGGCAAACACTTATACTATTTATTAAATGTTGGGTCCATTTTGGCAAAAGCAGACCAAACAGTTAAGTATAAGTATTAAATAAATAGTATAGGTGTTTGCCAAGAGATTGTAACCCCGAAATTGTTTAAAGTAGATCCGGTTTAGTAGCTAAAAATTAAAATCGATTGACCTCGCTAGTGTGCCCTGCCCGTCACTTTAATATAGAATTCTTCGTATCCACACCAGTGTGACAAACTGCGATGTGGACACGAGCATACACGGTTAATTACATACAGTAGCTTTCCTAGACTACAAACTCTAAGAAAACAAAGACGCCTCAATACATTTGGTCGTGTATTTCATATTTCTTTAAGACTATTCTTACGATCACTGCCTATTGATACCATTTTTTGTAGAAAAAAAAATTTTTTTTGGACACTTTAAAAAAAGTCCAATTTAGAATCTTTTCAAAACAATTTGTAAAATAAAAAATACAGGGCGTATTATTATTATTTATGTCCAAAACATATAAATTTGCAACATACTTTCAGATTTCAATAATACTTTTTTATGTATAATACTTTTTTGGCAAGTAAAATCGATCAATATGCACCTTTTAAGAAAATCCATCTTGAAGGAATAGAAGATTTAATTAGGAATAAATTTTCTTAGAAGACTTTGGAGATAGAATAAAGACAATATATTTTAATATCTTGTAATTCCTAGGTAATTTTATTAAATACAGGACTTCTTATTTTACATACAGGATGTTTCAATAAAAGTTGAATTATTATCCAATCCTGATACTACATAAAATTAAAATATTCTAACGTTTCTTTTGGATACTTGAATGAATAAAATACTAGCGGCCCGCTCTCACTTCGTTTCGGGACATTAGTTCAACTTAATACCAATAGATGGCGCTAGGTGTCGATTACATCGCACAAGCATTTCGTGTTTTCAGATAAGATATCAGCGTGGCCGCTATCTGTTGGATTTTTTATTCCAAGTTCGGATCAATATGTTTATTATGTTTTTCGATAATGGGTGTTTTGTGTTATTTAATTTTGCTATCCACATAATATGTCCCCCCACTATTTGTCAACCGCAGTTGAACATCGAGGTAGTCGGCCGCTCGGGGGAAGGCTATTTTGGAGCCCTCCTATTTAGGTATTTAAATCAATATCGACACTCGACATTCACTTTTTAACTTTGATTTCCTTGTCAATTAGAACCGATCTTCTATGTCTATTAATTTTGCTACTGTTAATTAACGTCAGGAATATTTAACTGCCGTGTGGTCTCCGGCAGAGTAGAATAGGCCACCCTCACTCTTACCGAGGTGTCGTAAAAGGCGACTAAGGTAAAGCTGCTGGCATGATCATCAGCACCCAGAGAAGGAAAACTCTGCATTTATATCAAAACCCTCGCCAACCCGTCTGCCAAGCGTGGTGAGTATGGCAATTACCCCTCATGTGATTGAGGGAGGCCCGTGCCCCAGCAGTGGGGACTTAAATGGGCTGACGATAACGATGATATTTAACCGTATATTTATGGATAGCCTTTCAATGAAACATCCTGTATACATCTTACAATGGTATAATACTGTACTATCAAAGAGTATTTTCAAAGACTAGTTCTTTAAAAATTAAGTATCTCGCCTGAATAAAATT
Source organism: Marasmia exigua (assembly GCA_019059595.1). NCBI lineage: Eukaryota > Metazoa > Arthropoda > Insecta > Lepidoptera > Crambidae > Marasmia > Marasmia exigua. The sequence goes on from CM032490.1 coordinate 2,899,095, forward strand.
ATTAAATATACTTACACGAATTAAATTATCATTTTATGTAAAAAAAACAGTTAGCTGGCTAGTTATATATAATATAACTGAAAATTATTATCGCGTATAATCCGTTCTTAGAGTCCCAAACCAAACCGATGCATTTGAACAAACAAAAAAAGCACCAAATAAAGAAATACCATAATAATACACAGCGAAAATATTGACCGGATGGCGCGATTGGTAGTGACCCTGCCTCTGACGCCAAAGGTCGTGGGTTCGATCCCCACCCTGGACAAACATTCGTGCGATGAACACTTGTGTTTGTTCAGTGTCTGGGTGTAATATATGTATTTAAGTATATATTTGTGTTCCTCTGTTGTCTGATATCTGTAACACAAGTGCTTAAGCTACTTAGTACTGAATCAGCTCAACGTATGAGATGTTGTTAGAATTATTAATATTAACAAAAAAATTTTTTTTTAACAATTATCACATATGAAAGGATATTTATGTGCTTAAAAATAAACAACATAGGGTAAAAACAATATTGATTGTTTGAGAGCCACGCTTCGTCATGAATGGGCCACCTCGCCCGGAGTGATACCACGGCCTCACAGAAAACCGGAGCTATGCACCACTGTTATTTCGCTGCGTGAGTGAGGGTACCGAAGGCTCAATCCTGGGGAAAGGCCGGCAGCCTTTAAAGGTTGGCAGCGCACTTGTGACTTCAGTGGCGTCGCGGGTGTCCATGGGCGGCGGCAATCGCTTATCATCAGGTGATCCGTTTGCTCGTCTGCCACCTATCACATTAAAAAAAAGTAATATGAAATACAAATATTATTCGTACATTAGGAAATTAAATATGCTAACAATACATTTGTTACCAATTTATTTTAATGGGGCAGAAAGGTCCTCGAGTTGAGGCCGCGTATAGGATAGGTGGGTCAAAGCAGTGGCCCCCCAAAAGGTGGACCGACGATCTGGTGAAGATCGCGGGAAACCATTGGATGCGGGCGGCACAGGACCGATCTGTGTGGAGATCATTGGGGGAGGCCTATGTCCAGCTGTGGACGTTTATTGGCTGAAATGATGATGATGAATTTTGAATGGTCACACCCGAATACTTTCTTTGTGGGCACGTACCGGCCGAGGTCGAACCGGATTGAGATCCTATCGGACTCTATGTCTGTGTTGCTTTCGCTAAGCTTATAAGTACGAATAAAACTAATTTAACACGAAATATGAAATATTTGAGATTCGTTATTTTGGCAAGACTGTATTTTTTATGTAGTATATTTTCGTTTTAAAGCTTTTACATAAATTAGCTACCATTCAGTAACAATAATGTATCAATACGGAAATTAACACGATATTTATTATGTGAAACAACATTGTGTACTCACATATTTAAAAATCGACAAGCGAATAAATCGGCAACAGCAGAACATCTACTGGAAATGGGAGTTAATTATTGGCCCGAAAATCCTCTCCACCGATCGTCATTATCATACCAGGATAGTACGTGAAGCGATTGAGATCAAGAAGTATAAGACTTTCAATCGGGAGGATGGATTTAAAATATCATCGACATGGAATCCAGTAATTAACAAGTGCCGTTACTAACGCAAACAAACACCCAAACTGTTAGTGTAGTGTGTCGGAGTTGCTTCACTGACAATTCATCTAGTGGCGAATTAATATCAAAAATTATGAGGGTGTCCGAAGATTCACAGCCCGGCCCCAGCAGACGACGACGTGCTCCGCCAGTCCGCTCGTGACCACGGCTGCTGTAATGTAGCCGAAACGTCGAGCCAAATATGCGAGTACACGATGTTGTATCACATAATAAATATCGTGTTAATCCCCGTATTGATACATTATAGTTATAATGCAACGCGAAAATCTAAAAAACCATTCAGTAACATTTAAGTGCCCCCTCTTAAAAAACTAAATGTTGTAGATTCATCGATAAAAGTCGATTATTAAGGCCTCACAGAAAACCAGCGTGAAGCAGCACTGTGCTGTTTCGCTGCGTGAGTGAGGGTTTGCAGCGCACTTGTGACTCCACTGGCGTCGCGGGTGTCTATGGGCGGCGAAGATCGGAGACGACAAAGGAATAGAGAGTGCACTTGTGTTTGCGTACACACTTGAGCACTATAATATATCCTGCTCAAGTGGCTGATCGTTGAGATTGGCCGACGTAGCCGAAACCGGTTATTATCATTGTTTCATATTTTCAGTAAGTGTTAAATAAAATAAACAGTTTTATATGTAAAAAAAAAATGACATTAACATTTTTATGAAATTAAGTTTTTTTTTAAAAAGGTAAATGAAAATGTTGATTGAAAAGTCATGGCTGCGTAACATCCGGGAGTGGACGGGGATCGCGAGCGCCGCCTAGCTGTTTCGCCTCGCTAGAAACCGAGAAGAATACGCTAGATTGACGGCCAACCTTCGCTAGTCGGAGAGGCACTATAAGAAGATTTTTTTAAATATTACGGTGAGATAGTGACGTCATAATATAGTACACATTTGTATGTGCTAGAAGGGCAGACGTACAGACGAATCACTTAAAAAAAAAACACAAATAAGGGATTTCCGATGTTATTATAGTCGCGAAACTTTTTCACCAATGTATTATGGTATGATCATATTGATTGAGAAAAACTTAAGTAAATTAAAAAAAAAATACTGAAACCTAAAGCAAAGCTAAAAGTAAGTAAAAAATGTTTACCATTATTTTTTTTACTATTATTAAGATATCATCATATAATTTTATCGACTTATCCACAACACTAGCTAAAGAACAGTGCATATTATATCTAATTCCTTGTACATGTTTCTTATATTAATGTACTTTAATGATAAGAAATACAGGGTGTTTTGCTTCACCGGAGTTGTTCATAATTTACACAAAAGGAAGAATTAATACTTTTATTATCTCTACCAGTCACCTACCAGCAAAAAAAAGAAAATGATATTTTAGATATAATTTAAGAATACTTTCTAGATTCGGTAAATTTTCATTCAGATCACCCTGATACAAGTCTAATACAATATAAAATTGGGCTATATATTTTTTTAAATAACATAACCATAGATTATGTTTTGCGTTTTATTTTCTTCGAAATGCGAATTACATTAAAACGCTCGCTTTACTTTTGTGATGTATATAATATGCATCTTATTCATCTGAAACATAACAACACTCGCTTGACGTGTCGGAACCACCTTCGTCACCAAAAAATATTACTATAAAATCTATGGGGACATATTTTGCACGAGACAATAATCGTGAATCGATGGTAAGATGGCCGCCATACCGATTACTGATTTTTTGCGATTGTTTGTGTCAATCCCTATGAGCAAAAATTTCGATTAGCGAATAGGCTATTTGACAGTGATAAAAATATACATTTCTTATATAACATCAGTGTTAATATATTTTTTGTGGAGCGATATGTAATAACGCGAGATAAAAATATTGCATTATTTCATCAAAATTCGTCTTCTAAAATTATTATATTTTAAACAGGGGTCACGTGACTAAAAACGGCCCGTGACGTAGATTACGCGTAAGTCTACTGCCTATGGTTGATTGCGTTCCTTCATAGGAAGAAATAAACAATAAAAAGTCTAAAACTATTTGAAAAGAACACTGAAACACCAACAAGCTCAATGTTTATTTATGGACAATCTACGTCACTACGACGCGTTTTTGCGGCATATTTGAATATTGCATTTTCTTTTTCGTTTTTTTATTAAAATATCTAAAATAAAAACAGAAAATTTATTTTTTTAGGGCTCCTTATAAACAAATGAATACCCTAAGATATTTTTCAGAATTTTGTCAAATAGCCTATTATGCAATGTTAAGTAACATTTTTATAACTTAATATTTTTATTTGTAGAAAGATGGATACATGATACGAAACGTTTGATCTGGCCTATTCACCTTCAATAGAATAGGCCACCCTCACTCTTACCGAGGTGTCGTAAAAGGCGACTAAGGTAAAGCTGCTGGCATGATCATCAGCACCCAGAGAAGGAAAACTCTGCATTTATATCAAAACCCTCGCCAACCCGTCTGCCAAGCGTGGTGAGTATGGCAATTACCCCTCATGTGCTTGAGGGAGGCCCGTGCCCCAGCAGTGGGGACTTAAATGGGCTGACGATGATGATGATGATGATTTACCTTCACATACTGAATGGACTATAGTTAGGGCAAGGGAAAAATTTTGCGTTTTATTATTTTTGAAATGCGAATAACACGCTTTTCTTTTGTGATGTATTGTGACGTCACACATTAGCAATGGCCGCGATCTTCATATGAGCAAGAGGGAGGGAAAGCCCAGTACCTTTTTTATCGGAAAGGGATAAAATCGAGAAAATGGGATACCCTGATGGGAAGCGATCACCACCGCATCAGCAGGTGCTTTTACCGGATGACTGACCGGATGGCGCAATTGGTAGTGACCCTGCCTCTTACGCCAAAGGTCGTGGGTTCGATTCCCACCCTGGACAAACATTCGTGTGATGAACACTTGTGGTTGTTCAGTGTCTGGGTGTAATATATGTATTTAAGTATATGTTTGTGTTCCTCTGTTGTCTGATATCTGTAACACAAGTGCTTAAGCTACTTAGTACGGAATCAGGTCAACCTATGAGATGTTGTGAGAATTATGTTGTTGTTTATATTGTTTTACACCTATGGAACAGATGCGCAATAATGTTATGGTAGTCGCTGAAAACCATCGTCGGGGTTGGTCTCTTGGATCAGCACCGACTAATGCTGAGCGGGATAATGTTGTCCTATTTTCCGTTTATGATTTATGTCTTGGTTATGATTCTAATTAAGTTTCCTTGTTTTGTATTGTGCCAAATAAAGTTTTCATTCATTCATTCACCTTGGGAGAGCCACGCGTCGGCATGAATGGCTTCACAGACAACCGGCGTGAAGCAGCACTGTGCTGTGTTTCGCTGCGTGAGTGATGGCACCGGAGGCCCAATCCGGGGGAAAGGGGGGGATTTAGATGTCGGCATCGCACTTGTGACTCCACTGGTGTCGCGGGTGTACATGGGCGGCGGCAATCGCTTACCAACATGTGACCGTCTGCTCGTCTGCCACCTATCAAATAAAAAAGGGATAAAAATCGGCGTGATACCTGATAGGAAGCGATCACCGCTACATCAGCAGACGCGTTGCCGACTGTTGACCTTTTCTTGCAGAGGTCTTTGAATTACTGGGTATGTCTGAGTGACTACAAACCACGACTGAGATACTACATTTTTCCGATGGCGATTACTGCGTTATTATAAGTGATAATAATGGTATATTTGAGCGCTAAATAGGTATGTACCATCTCAGTAAGCACTGAGAGATGACTGAGTTTATTTGAGTGACCACTAATTACATATATCTGAGTTATAATAAGTGGCAACTTAGTATATCTGAGTTGGTAATAGGTAAATCTGAGTGTGCACATCAGAGAGATGACTGGGTTTATTTGTGTGACCACTAAGTAAATCTGAGTTGCTAATAGGTAAATCTGAGTGTGCATATCTGAGAGATGACTGGGTTTATTTGTGTGACCACTAAGTAAAACTGAGTTGCTAATAGGTAAATCTGAGTGTGCACATCTGAGAGATGACTGGGTTTATTTCTGTGACCACTAAGTATATCTCAATCAGCTGAACCTTAAACACCGCAGTCTGTGATGCTTTCCACGCGGCCGAGGATAGAGTGAGCTGGCGGAAAATAGTCCGGGAAAAAAATACTCATCGAGACCACGACCCTCAGCACTAAGGACAAACGACGCAAGGAGGGCGAAGTATATCTGAGTTGCTAATAGGTTAATCTGAGTATGCATATGTGAGAGATGACTGGGTTTATTTGAGTCACCGCTAAGTATATCTGAGTTGCTAATAGGCAAATCTGAGTGTGCACATTTGAGAGACGACTGGGTTTATTTGAGTGACCACTAAGTATATCTGAGTTGCTACTAGATGCGTATGAGTGACTACTCGGTATGTTTGAGAAGCCGTTCCTGTTCGTCGAGTCTGGCGCAGAGGTCGCCGTTGCGCGGGTGGTCGGGGGACGTGCGGGAGGTGAACGACGCCCGCGTGAGGGGGGACGCGGACACCGGCAATGGATTGGGGGACACCTGCGGACAAAGTCGGTATTTTGAATAGAATCGAATATTTTTATTGCTAAAACTGTGCACAAAATATGGCGGTAACATTATATACTAGATCTCAACGTTACCCATGCAATGTTTCTAACTTGTATCTAGGAAAATAAGCAATTTAGAATCAATCACACAAAAAGCCGTATGGTCCCCGGCAGAGTAGAATAGGCCACCCTCACTCTTACCGAGGTGTCGTAAAAGGCGACTAAGGTAAAGCTGCTGGCATGATCATCAGCACCCAGAGAAGGAAAACTCTGCATTTATATCAAAACCCTCCAACCCGTCTGCCAAGCGTGGTGAGTATGGCAATTACCCCTCATGTGATTGAGGGAGGCCCGTGCCCCAGCAGTGGGGACTTAAATGGACTGAATGATGAGGCATATAATAACACGCTTTTCTTTTGTGATGTATTGTGACGTCACACATTAGCAATGGCCGCGATCTTCATATGAGCAAGAGGGAGGGAAAGCCCAGTACCTTTTTTATCGGAAAGGGATAAAATCGAGAAAATGGGATACCCTGATGGGAAGCGATCACCACCGCATCAGCAGGTGCTTTTACCGGATGACTGACCGGATGGCGCAATTGGTAGTGACCCTGCCTCTTACGCCAAAGGTCGTGGGTTCGATTCCCACCCTGGACAAACATTCGTGTGATGAACACTTGTGGTTGTTCAGTGTCTGGGTGTAATATATGTATTTAAGTATATGTTTGTGTTCCTCTGTTGTCTGATATCTGTAACACAAGTGCTTAAGCTACTTAGTACGGAATCAGGTCAACCTATGAGATGTTGTGAGAATTATGTTGTTGTTTATATTGTTTTACACCTATGGAACAGATGCGCAATAATGTTATGGTAGTCGCTGAAAACCATCGTCGGGGTTGGTCTCTTGGATCAGCACCGACTAATGCTGAGCGGGATAATGTTGTCCTATTTTCCGTTTATGATTTATGTCTTGGTTATGATTCTAATTAAGTTTCCTTGTTTTGTATTGTGCCAAATAAAGTTTTCATTCATTCATTCACCTTGGGAGAGCCACGCGTCGGCATGAATGGCTTCACAGACAACCGGCGTGAAGCAGCACTGTGCTGTGTTTCGCTGCGTGAGTGATGGCACCGGAGGCCCAATCCGGGGGAAAGGGGGGGATTTAGATGTCGGCATCGCACTTGTGACTCCACTGGTGTCGCGGGTGTACATGGGCGGCGGCAATCGCTTACCAACATGTGACCGTCTGCTCGTCTGCCACCTATCAAATAAAAAAGGGATAAAAATCGGCGTGATACCTGATAGGAAGCGATCACCGCTACATCAGCAGACGCGTTGCCGACTGTTGACCTTTTCTTGCAGAGGTCTTTGAATTACTGGGTATGTCTGAGTGACTACAAACCACGACTGAGATACTACATTTTTCCGATGGCGATTACTGCGTTATTATAAGTGATAATAATGGTATATTTGAGCGCTAAATAGGTATGTACCATCTCAGTAAGCACTGAGAGATGACTGAGTTTATTTGAGTGACCACTAATTACATATATCTGAGTTATAATAAGTGGCAACTTAGTATATCTGAGTTGGTAATAGGTAAATCTGAGTGTGCACATCAGAGAGATGACTGGGTTTATTTGTGTGACCACTAAGTAAATCTGAGTTGCTAATAGGTAAATCTGAGTGTGCATATCTGAGAGATGACTGGGTTTATTTGTGTGACCACTAAGTAAAACTGAGTTGCTAATAGGTAAATCTGAGTGTGCACATCTGAGAGATGACTGGGTTTATTTCTGTGACCACTAAGTATATCTCAATCAGCTGAACCTTAAACACCGCAGTCTGTGATGCTTTCCACGCGGCCGAGGATAGAGTGAGCTGGCGGAAAATAGTCCGGGAAAAAAATACTCATCGAGACCACGACCCTCAGCACTAAGGACAAACGACGCAAGGAGGGCGAAGTATATCTGAGTTGCTAATAGGTTAATCTGAGTATGCATATGTGAGAGATGACTGGGTTTATTTGAGTCACCGCTAAGTATATCTGAGTTGCTAATAGGCAAATCTGAGTGTGCACATTTGAGAGACGACTGGGTTTATTTGAGTGACCACTAAGTATATCTGAGTTGCTACTAGATGCGTATGAGTGACTACTCGGTATGTTTGAGAAGCCGTTCCTGTTCGTCGAGTCTGGCGCAGAGGTCGCCGTTGCGCGGGTGGTCGGGGGACGTGCGGGAGGTGAACGACGCCCGCGTGAGGGGGGACGCGGACACCGGCAATGGATTGGGGGACACCTGCGGACAAAGTCGGTATTTTGAATAGAATCGAATATTTTTATTGCTAAAACTGTGCACAAAATATGGCGGTAACATTATATACTAGATCTCAACGTTACCCATGCAATGTTTCTAACTTGTATCTAGGAAAATAAGCAATTTAGAATCAATCACACAAAAAGCCGTATGGTCCCCGGCAGAGTAGAATAGGCCACCCTCACTCTTACCGAGGTGTCGTAAAAGGCGACTAAGGTAAAGCTGCTGGCATGATCATCAGCACCCAGAGAAGGAAAACTCTGCATTTATATCAAAACCCTCCAACCCGTCTGCCAAGCGTGGTGAGTATGGCAATTACCCCTCATGTGATTGAGGGAGGCCCGTGCCCCAGCAGTGGGGACTTAAATGGACTGATGATGAGCATATAAATAAGTATAAATGAACTAACTATACAGTGATTTTCAATTATGCGAACTATACTGACAAATGCAAACGTCAAGTTCCCATATATGTAGACACTTTGCATCTGTCAAAAGTAGCAGAAATGTATGGGGATGACACATTGACAGCTGTCAGTTAAGTTCACATAATTAAAATATCATAGTTTAACTAATGCTGGTCATCAAAGTATTCAGTTATAAACCGCTATTTTTTATCGATTACATCCCGAAAACATCATAATAGTTGTCGTGAATTAAGACCATTTAGCATATTAGATCAACAGCATAAGCGAAAAAAAAATCTGCCGTTCCATACAAAATTGAATTTCCGCCCGGCGCAAAGCCCCTGCCTTTGGGCCTTCGGCCTTATCTGGAGGATAGGAGGGTTCAAAGGTTGGCAGCGCACTGGTGACTACACTGGTGTCGGGGGTGTCTATGGGCGGCGGCAATCGCTTACCATCAAGCTATCTGTCTGCTCATATGCCGCCTGTAACATAAAAAAAATGTATAAACTGTGTAGCTTATGATAGAGATCATTAAGATGACGGATAGGGCACACTAGCGACGCCCGATCTATTTTAAACAATTTCGGGGTTACAATCTCACGGCAAACACCTATACTATTTAATACTTATAGTTAACTGTTTGGTCTGCTTTAGCACTCGAATTTTGGATAACCGCCAAAAGTGGCCACTTTTGGCGTGAATCAATTTTTCGCGTACAAAAACGGATCCAACATTTGTGCATGTCTATTTAATAAATAGTATAAATGTTTGTCCAGAGGTTGTTATCCCGAAATTGTTTCAATTAGATCTCGTTTAGTAGCTAAACATTAAAATCGATTTGCGTCGCTAGTGTGCCCTACCCGTCACCTTAAAATATACTTGCAGTTCATCATTACAAATCCTAGAATAAAAAACATCATGGTTATTACATAGAAATGCACCCTAAACAGACTGTGCCTTTTTATAGAAAGCCATACTTGAAAATCCGCTCGAAGCCGTCAGTACTGGGGTGACATGCTTTCTCTACCGCACCCGTATAGAATCTGCGTCAGGGCCGATTGGATCTCTTTCACACACTGTGACGTTATTCCATGGGTTATTGGCTGAAAACTGACCTGTCTAGATGGAGTTTTGTGTTCGCCGGTGATGCTGAGGTCTTCATCCACAGACTGCAACAGCTGGAGGCAAACACATGCACAAATATTAATATTTTATGTATGAACTGGCAAGAGAGCTCGTGACGTGGTCGTAGACCTGCCCGAACGTATGAGGGACCATCTAAGATAGAAAAGAATGTATGAATATTTATAACATTCGCGTTGCATAATAGTAATAAAAGATGTAACCGGGAATAAACAAGAAATGTATTGTAGAGTTATAGTTCATGCCATTCAAAAACTCATATTCGACCAAGAAGAAAGCAGATCTTTGTGACCTCATGTGATACATAATACATAAATATAGTCCCAGTTAAATCTATTATTTGTACTAAATTTAAAGTTCAACAATTAAACATAATTATTAAATTATATTAATTATTGAAAATTTAATTAATTATTAAGGATTAAATTAATTATTAAAAATTAAATTAATTATTAAAAAATTAAATCATTATTAAAAAATTTATTCAGTTATTACATAATAGTCTTCTATACACCGTTACTTTTTATCGTTTACATACTGAAAACCTCGTAATAGGTATCTTGAATAAAGCTCATTCAGTATAATCATCATCATCAGCCCATTTAAGTCCCCACTGCTGGGGCACGGGCCTCCCTCAATCACATGAGGGGTAATTGCCATACTCACCACGCTTGGCAGACGAGTTAGCGAGGGTTTAGATATAAATGCAGAGTTTTCCTTCTCTGGGTGCTGATGATCATGCCAGCAGCTTTACCTTAGTCGCCTTTTACGACACCTCGGTAAGAGTGAGGGTGGCCTATTCTACTCTGCCGGGGACCACAAGGCAATCATTCAGTATGTTAGATCAAAAAAATAAGCGAAAAAAAAAACATCTGTTCCATACATTATTGCCGGGTGGATATTCTATTTTGTACGGAACAGACGATTTTTTTTCGCTTATTTGGTTCTAACATGCTAAATCGAATTCATTCAAGATACCTATTTTGATGTTTTCGAGATGTAAACGATAAAAAATAATGTTCAATGAAGCATTTTACCAAACTACAACTATAAAGAGGTAAAAAAATAATTTTACATTTATCAACAAAAATGTATTTTTTACATTCTTTAACGTAAATGAACAATAAGGACGGGAGATGGAATAGGATGGGATTCACCTCGCCACCAGCGAGAATGGAATTCCCTACCGAGGTCTGCACCAGATCACTATAATCTGAACATCTTTAAGGCGAAGGGTAGCCCGAACTAGCGACTTAAAAGACATCCTCTTTTTTGGTTCAAGCGTCGGCCAGAAGTTTTTTTGTGGTATTCTGTAATACTTGTCCCCCTGAGTATTTATTTCTATGGCGCCAAACCTGTAGGGTCATTATCCTTGGTTCTAGTTGAATTCAAAATTCAACATCTTCATACTGTAATAATTTAATAAATTATGGAAGCTCATTTTATATAATAATTACTTTAAAACCTAATCATAATTTAATTTTACGATTTATGAAAACTTGCCCCCCCCCCCCCCCCCCCTTTCCCGGATTGAGCCTCCGGCACCCTCACTCGTGAGGCTCTGTACAGTGCTCCGTACAACACAATGCTGCTTTACGCCGGTTTTCTGTAAGGCCGTGGCATCGCTCCGGTCGAGCCGGCCCATTCATGCCGAAACGTGGCTCTCCCACGGTAAATCCACAATTTTGAGAAACTATCAAAGACGTGCCGGTTTCCTCACGATGTCATCCCTCACCGTTTAATGTTAGAAATATGCATCTAGATTTTAAAATCCAGAGGTTTTCAAACCACGAACCCCCAAATAGAAGGCATGTTCTCATTCACTGAGTTACCATCGCTAAAATATCTACTTCTCAAAAAATATTAAACCTCAAGTCTGATCCTTCTTCTCCAATAACCTTATGATCTTGCTCAACTGCATCAGAACCAGTCTGTCTGTCTCCGCCCGCCTCTCCCTATCCCGCTCGCACTTGCCAGAGTCGTAGTCTGTGGTTTCCCTCTCGTATTCGCAGTAGTCTAGCGAGGAGCGGGGGTATTCGATACAGTCTATGATGTGGGATGATTTTTATTTATTAATATTATTTAAAATAAAATACGGATAGATAAATATTTCACAACATCACATACATTGATCTGACTCCGAGATAGGTAGCTCGAGCACCTGTGTAACGTATATCAGAATCAACAGTGGGATACAAATAAAAAAAAAGATAATCCAATAAACAAAACGTGAAGCATCAAGAAAAAAAATTGGCACTGACATCACAATACGTTAAGCCTCAGGACTACTTCCGGCATATTAATGATACATTATGAACGACAGACCGGATGGCGCAATTAATACAAATACAAATAGTTTTTTTATTTCCATTAAACATGTGGGTTATTGGGCATTACAGTAGGTCCCACACTAGGAAAAGTCCTGTATCGTGGGCACCCGGTATAAATAACAAAACCAGGAGAGCGACAGATTACATTTAAAACAAAGATAACATTATCAACTATTTGAAACTGTGCTAACACTAAGTAATTTATTTAACAAAAGTAATTTATTTAACAAAAGTAATTTAGTTAAAAAGGTTTAAAAAAAAAAAAAAAAGAAAGGTATAAATATATTGTAATATAATATGCTTGCTGTCTGTGAAGTGTGCGAGCGAGATGATAAGAAACTAAACCTAAAATTTGTGTGACGTATGATTGTGTGTGTGTGTGTGTGTGTGTGTGTATGTGATTATGTGTGTAAGTTTAATTTATTTATTTATTAATTAATTATTTTATTTTAATTATTTTATTTTAATTGCCTTAGTAGGTCTTCAGTCTCTTGGTAGGTTCGGGACAATAGAAAAGTGGAGATCGAAGATTTGGCTTGCCTTACAGTGAGGACCTTTAGATAGCATCGTTTTACAATTTTATTGTAAATGTATGGCAACATGTATTTCGGCAGTCTCTGTGCAAAAGAGGTACGCACAGTCACGGTTGGGAGTTTGAATACTCTTCTATGCGACATGGCTGCGAGCTTCGTAGAGTTTAGTACCTTCCGGTGGACTTTTAAGCAGGCTTTAAGAATATAAAGTTGACGTACACTTAAAACCTGTGCTTCTGCAAACAGTGCCACCGTGGGGTAGAGAAACGGCTTGTTGCACATTGTCTTGAGAACAGCACGCTGGGCTCTCTCAAGCACTAACATTGCGGTGACACCAGTTCCTCCCCAAACTGGTATACAATAGCTAAGAAGTGGTTCTCCTAAACTAGTGTACACCAGATGAAGAGTCTGGGAGTCTGCGGAGTGCCTAAGCAATTTCATCACATAGATGAGTTTTCTCATTCGAGCTGCAGTCTTTTCAATGTGCTTTTTGAATGAGAGGTTCTCATCTACTACTACGCCTAGGTATCGTATATCTGGTGTCCTTTCAATGGTTTCACACGAGCAGCTGCAGCGATCACATGCTGCTGAGTGAAGTCGGAGTACCATGGGTGAAGGTGGAGCTGATGGTTTTGTCTTGTGGAAGCAGACATACTTAGTTTTAGAAGCGTTCAGAGTCAGCAAATTTCTGTTTAGCCAATTCTTAATAATTCCCATACCTTGTTCCGCTTTCTGAAACGCTCCTAACCAATTCCTATCATGGAATAAAGCTACAGTATCATCTGCATAACAGACAACTTCGACATCACCAACAAGCACATCATGAACATCGTTCAGGAAGAGGGAGAACAAGGTGGGTCCAAGAACGCTGCCCTGCGGAACGCCAAAACGTATCGGAAGCTCATCACTGACAATATCATTACCTAATTTCATGCATTGACGTCTGCCAGATAAGTAGCTTCTAAACCAATCTAACGGTAAACCTCTGACACCAGCATTATCTAACTTTTTTAGCAGCAACTCTACCGGCACCGTGTCAAAGGCTTTTGCCAGATCTAAGAAAACACCAATGCATTTACGGTTTCTATCTAATTGATCTGAGACGAATTCCACCAGAGTAGTTACAGCATCTTCCGTTGATCGTCCTTGCCTGAAACCGAATTGTCTTTGTGAAAGCAGATTGTTTTTCTCAAGGTAGCTCTGAAACCGCTTGTTGACGATCTTTTCTAAGATTTTTGAATAGGTGGTCAAGAGAGATATTGGCCTATAGTTTTCAGGACATTTCTTTGAGCCACTCTTATGAATAGGAACCACCAGGGCTTTTTTCCAACTAGTGGGGAAAAAGCCCGTGCTGATGCTAAGGTTGAAGATATGTGTTAAAGGCTCGGCTATTTCAAATCTAATGGCTTTAATGAGAGAGGGACTAAGGCCATCTATACCAGCTGCGCTATCATTTTTCAGTTGCATTATAATTTTGTCTACCTCATACACGTCTGTCGGTTGTAAAAAGAAAGAGCAGTTGCTTGGCGGACCCAAACTAGAATGAAGTAACAGATCCTTCTGTGTGCATTTATTTTGTGTGAGTAGTATACCTGCCAGGCGCTCACCGATGTTAGCAAAATATTCGTTGCAATGATTTGCCGATTCACGACCAAATCCTTCTTTGACTTTGGTCAACTCAATGGCCGAGTCAGTTTTGGTATCGGAATGACTTATTTTTCTGATCGCTTTCCAAAATTTTTTTGGAAAGCGATCAGATTGGTAGTGACCCTGCCTCTTACGCCTAGGGTCGTGGGTTACATCCCCACCCTGGACAAACATTCGTGCGATAAACACTTGTCTTTGTTCGGTGTCTGGGTGTAATATAATGTATTTAAGTACATATATATTTGTGTTCCTCTGTTGTCTGATATCTGTAACACAAGTGCTTAAGCTACTTAGTACTGAATCAGGTCCTCGGTTGGTGCATGCACTGTTTATGGGACCAGTGACCATTGATAGTGTATGCGACCTGCGCAGTTGTCATCTGATGCGACCGAGCGGGTGAGCAGGTTGCGGATAGCTCGCCCTCCCCCACTCCCACCTCTTTTCATGAGGACGGGAGAGGGTGTCACGTTGACCCCGGACAATAGATGGCTGCTCCAAAACCCAATCCCAGGCTAGGAGCATTCCTGTTAACCTCAATCCCATGCTCCCCTCCCCATCCCTCCCAATCATCCCCACCCTAATCACCGCATCCCTCCCCTCTTTTCCTGGAGGAGGAAACCTCGTCTCCAAAAACCCCAATCCAAGGTGTCATCCGATCCGTGCCGATGGATGCATGGCCGAGGGGATGCTCGGTCGCGAACGGAGGGGCCTCGAAACCAGGCGAAATCGAGGTCTATTTAGCCTTACCCCTGCAAGCGGGGCTCTGCAGGGGTGGACCTTTACTTCCCTAGCTTCTTGTGGGAACTATATGGATATTGTAGACATAATAGACGACCATTTAAATTCTACCGAAGAGGTACTAGGTACCTCCGAGGCTATGCTCCTTGGCAGCGATACTGAGGAGCATACGAACACTGCCGGAGCACCTGGGACTGAGGGACCAGGTACTTCCAATGCAGAGTCGACCCCTCTGGGCGCAAAGCACCAAAGGGACACGTCGACCAAGGGGCCAGAGAGTAAACCCAGGGTTAAGCTCTCTGGAGCTGATAGAAAACTAATATATCGGCTTGTAGCGAAGGGTATGACCTTCGAGCAGGCGCTAGAACTGCGCATGAGTGAAAAGGCCAAGCAGAGGACCCGAGAGGAGGGGGAAACGAGGGAGCGGGCGTCAAAGCGCCCTCTCAATACCTCGTCTACCTCGAATCAAGGTAATCCCACCAAGGCACCGACACTTGGCGAGCCTTCCACCTCGAAGCCTACCTTTAAGGAGGTTGCTGGGTCCGTCACGTGCGGCATCATAGACGCCCTGGGTAAAATTGACCAGGGGAGGGTCGAAATGCTCCAAGGTGCTATCTTGGAGTGTATTGACACCTCAGACGATGGTGACGGCCCCAGCTTTATTGAATGCAAACCGCGCTCGGGTGGCATCCTTAACAAAACACATAACCCCCCCCTTCGTAAAGAAACAGACACAACCTAGGCACCTATATATAATCCTATCCCATCCCTCCGTCTTAGCTAAATTCCCTAACCCTTCCCCTCCCAGTCCCCCAAAACAACACAATGATTAAGGCGATACAAGTAAACCTCCAGCACTCAAAGGCAGCCACAGCTGCCCTTTGCCAAAGATTCCTCTCTGAGGA
The DNA here is from genome assembly GCA_019059595.1 of Marasmia exigua. NCBI lineage: Eukaryota > Metazoa > Arthropoda > Insecta > Lepidoptera > Crambidae > Marasmia > Marasmia exigua. The sequence continues at coordinate 2,915,259 of CM032490.1, forward strand.
CCTGGACATCGCCTTGATCCAAGAACCGTGGGTGAACAAAACCACGGTAATGGGGCTAAACTCGGCAGGTAAGATATTAAGTAACTCCTGCGGAGTGAGGCCAAGAGCATGCATGCTCTTCAAGAGAGATATAAATTACCTCCCGATCCCTTCGCTGTGTACAGACGATGCTGTTGCAGCGTATATAGACCTCCCCGGGGGGAAAGGTGCAGAGACACTCATAGTCAGCTCCATGTACCTACCCGGAGAGGACCAGGATCCGGTGAACAAGGTGACACCGGTAGTGGAATATTGTCTGGAGAGAGAAACCCAGCTGCTGGTGGGTACCGACTGCAACTCCCACCACACATCATGGGGCAGCTCCGACACGAACGCAAGAGGTGAGTCCTTGTTTGACTACTTGCTCACCAACAATCAATTTGTTCTTAACGTGGGTAGCAAACCAACCTTTACCACACGTTCTAGGCAGGAAGTACTAGATATAACATGGTGTTCAGGTAATCTCGCACACCGAGTAACCAATTGGCACGTCTCAGATGAGCCGTCCTTGTCCGACCACACCCATATTAGGTACGACATAATATGCTCGGGAACAAAGGAACCGAACACGTACCGAGACCCCAAGGGAACAGACTGGGAGGGCTTTAGGAACTCCCTTAGGTTATACCTTGGAGATTTTAAATACATTAAAACTGTGGACCAAGTGGAAGCCGCAGCAGAGGACTTAGGCAGAAGCCTAATGAAAGCGTATCTAGAAAATTGTCCTCTTAAGACCACTAAGAGCAATAGGAACGCGCCTTGGTGGAACAAAAACCTGGAGCATCTGAGGCAAAAGGCCCGTGCCTTATTTAATCAGGCAAAAAAAGACAAGAACTGGGATGCTTACAGGAAGGCGCTAACACGCTTCAATAGGGAGCTCAGGAAAGCAAAAAGGAGATCCTGGCAAAAATTTTGCGGGTCCATCAAAGACACTGCCCAAGCTGCCAGGATCCACAAAATATTAGCCAAGACACCTGAATCCCATCTAGGCCTGCTAAGGAAAGCGGACGGATCTTTCACGGAATCCCCGGAGGAAACACTGAGACTGCTTGCTCAAACGCACTTTCCGGAATCCGTGTACATTAATAACGAAAGAGAACTCCAGGACAGTAAGTCTCCGGACAGGAAACCGCGGAATGAAGACTGGAGGAGAGCTTCCGTTATTTTTCGTCCCCAACAGATAAGTTGGGCCATTAGGAGCTTCAAGCCTTATAAATCTGGTGGGGTCGATGGTATTTTCCCGGCTATATTGCAACGGGGCGAAGATATCATCATCTCAACGCTGATAAAACTTTACCGTGCAAGCTTTGCTTGGAGTTATCTGCCATCAGCGTGGACTCGGGCGAGGGTCACTTACATCCCCAAGGGAGGGGACAAAGACAAATCACAGCCCAAGTCCTACAGACCGATAAGTCTCACCTCATTCCTACTAAAAACGATGGAAAAGGTGTTAAACAGTCACATCAGGGCAACATACCTCGTTGAAAAACCCCTGAGTGCAAGACAACATGCCTACCAAACAGGCAAGTCCACGGAAACGGCACTTATTGATCTGGTGGACAGAATTGAGAAAGCCATAGAAGACAAAGAAATTGCACTCTGTGCCTTTCTCGACATCGAAGGGGCTTTTGACAACACCAACTTCGATGTTATAACACGTAGCATGGTGAATCGTGGAATCGACGATACCACCACCAGATGGATGGGATCCATGCTACAAAATCGAACTGCAACAACAACGTTGATGAATAAAACTCTTCATTATAGAGTGACCAGAGGGTGTCCACAGGGCGGAGTCCTATCACCCCTTCAATGGTCATTGGTTGTTGACAGTCTCATCTGTGAGCTCAATGAAGCCAGATTCCTGACTCAGGGTTACGCAGATGACATAGTAATAATGGTCATAGGAAAATGTCCTAGCACCATTTCCAGTCTTATGCAAAGGGCCCTACGAATAGTAGAAAACTGGTGCACAAGACACGTGCTAACAGTCAACGCACGGAAGACGGTCTTAATCCCGTTTACCAAAAGAAGGAAACTAGAGGCGCTTCACGCCCCAACACTTCTTGGTACGAAGCTATGCTTGTCCAACGAGGTCAAATATCTCGGAGTCTTTCTAGACCAAAAACTAACATGGAACAAGCATCTCGACTACATTACTAGAAAGGCAAAAATAGCGATGGGGGCAAGCAGTAGGTTGGTGGGGCTAAAATGGGGGCTACGGCCCAAGGCCGCACTCTGGATTTATAAAACCATAGTGAGGCCGATCGTCACTTATGGCTGCTGTGTGTGGTGTAAGAAGACGCACCAACTCAACTGCGTGGAGAACCTCAGCAAAGTTCAAAGAACAGCCTGCCTTATAGCCACTGGCGCTCTTTCGTCCTCTCCCTCTGCAGCACTGGATGCCCTCCTGAACATTCCACCTCTGCACATTCACGTGCAGATGGAAGCGAGGATGGCCATTACGAGAGCAAAAATCAGAGGAAGGACGACATGGCAATCTAGGGTCATAGGTAACCTCTACAATGAACTAATGAAAATTCCGGTCATGGATATGCCCTCTGACTCCATGATCCGTGAATACCGCTTCGATAAGCGGTTTACAGTCTTGTTACCTAGTAGACAAGACTGGGAGGCTGGAACTCCCGGAAATGTTAAGCAGAATGACATCGTTTGGTATACGGATGGTTCCAGGAGGCAAGGCGTATCCGGGGCGGGATTTTATAATGATCGCTTCAGAATACGCAAATTCGCCAACCTGGGTCGCTATACCACAGTGTACCAAGCAGAAGTCTTCGCAATAATTGGCTGTGTCCAAGAGAGTCTGCAAATGAATCTCCAGAATAAGAAGATATTCATCTTCTCAGATAGTCAAGCTGCCCTCAAGGCGTTAACATCCTGTGAACTTGACTCCAAACTCACTAGCGAGTGTGTCCTGCTCCTAAACCAGCTTGGCAATGCCAACATCGTAAATCTGATTTGGGTACCGGGACACTGCAATATCAGAGGCAACGAAGTCGCTGACGTGCTAGCAAAGGCCGGGGCAGAGAGCCCACTACTCGGACCGGAACCAATAAGTGGCGTTCCAGCCTGCATGGTCAGGTTCGAGTTAAAAGAGTGGGAGCATAAGCAAAGCACTGAATATTGGAAAAGACTACCTCGACTAGAACAGTCTAAGGCGTTGATACAGGCGTTCGATCAGAGACGAGCTGTAGAAATAATAAAACTGAGCAGAGGACATGTTAGGGCACTCACTCGGACCCTCACAGGGCACTGCAAATTAAATAAGCACCTGCACAACATGGGCCTTTCAGATACCAAAATCTGCAGGTTCTGTCGCGAGGACGAGGAAACGATTATCCACGTCCTCGGCGAGTGCATAGCGCTGCACCGGTGCAGAAGCCGGCACCTGGGAGCACACATGATCTCAGCAGACGAGATCAAAAGCTCCCCCATCAGCTCCATTCTCGGGTTTATCCTGGAACTGGAGCTACATGAGGTGCTGTAATAGGTTACGGGGCTGCCACAATAGATCATCTACTGGTCGCAGTGGCTATGAGACGCATGGCTCACCCCATTTCTAACAAATAATAAAATAAAAATAAAACTGAATCAGGTCAACGTATGAGATGTGAGAATTAACTTAATTAACTAATCCGGCATTTTGAACATTAAATATTTTAATAAAATCACACATTCAATGATAACTAAAAAAATATGGGTCATAATTTTTGTCTCTCTTTATTCGAAAATCGTATAAAAATGCTAATATATTTTTGTCGTATTGTTCATTCAACACATACTTAATTTTTCGTTAGATTATAAATCTATCGTGCTGGAACTGTTTGATTGGCCGGTTTTGCTCGCAAATTGCGTTTCAAAGTGTTATCGCACTGTTTATCGTCGTCGGCCCATTTAAGTCCCCACTGCTGGGGCACGGGCCTCCCCCAATCACATGAGGATAATAGGGTATTTGACTAAGTTGGAGATTTTACAAAATATAAATATTTTATCAAAATATAGGTAAATATGTGCCAATAGCAAAAATTCTCAATCAAAAATATAACGTCTAGCCGGTTTTATGGTCATTCAAAGATTCATGGGCAAGTCCATTTTAAAAGTATGAAATTTTAAAAAAAATATTACACCATTGAATAACCCATATAATTTACACCAACTATTATAATGGAACCATTGACATAAACGAAACATTTGATATAGCTACCATACCAAATTCAAATGAAATGCATACAAAATACTTGCGTGTGACGACGTCACATCTCAGTAGCCATTTGTATGGAGCGTTTTGGGTTTGCCCAAAATAATGTGATTTTAAAGTTGTGATATCTCAGGTAGTTTAAATGAGAATCAAGTAATTCTTTCAACGATGTTTCTATCATTGAAAGGTCTTTTGATTACACAAATGAAAAAAAAATTGTCAAATACCGTATTGCCCTACTCACCACGTTTGGCAGACGGGTTGGCGAGGGTTTAGATATAAATGCAGAGTTTTCCTTCTCTGGGTGCTGATGATCATGCCAGCAGCTTTACCTTAGTCGCCTTTTACGACACCTCGGTAAGAGTGAGGGTGGCCTATTCTACTCTGCCGGGGACCACACGGCCTCATAATTTATGGTGCTGGAACTGTTTCAAAGTGTTATCGCACTGTTTATCGACAGATTTAAAATAATTATGATAATTCAAAAAGTAATTTCACTCGCGGCGCGCGCACACAGTTCAACCGAGTTCGCAGAGCGGCGCTTCCACACATTGTGCGCGGAGCCCACTTAATGTAAATTTATTATATAGATAGTGTATATCTGTGAACATTTACATCCCTCCAACCACGTGTTCTACCAACCATTCTGAACAACATTTGTTCTATGACATTAGGAAATTCGCACAAAAAAATTTCAGCATTTCATACAAAGTTGGTCGCGTGACTTGGTCATTTTGTATGGGGAGTCGAAACAATTTTCGACGAATTTCGAAAAGTCATAGAATAAATGACGTTCGGAATGGTTGGTAGAACACGTGGTTAAAGGGATGTAAATGTTCACAGATACGCCCTGTATTTATTTTGTTTACTAAATATTATGTCTTTATTATTTTATTTTTAATTATTATACCTACAAGCTGTGCAGATAAAGAATGGGATCAGAAATGGCGGCGTATCTATTCACTTCTCGCTCGCTCACTATTTGCGTCTATACTCGCACCCAACGAGTGCGAGTATAGACGCAAATAGTGTGCGAATAGTGTGTGCAAATAGTGTGCGTACTCGTTTGGTGCGAGTATAGACGCAAATAATGAGCGAGCGCGAAGTGCAAAGATGCGCCGCCATTTCTGATCCCATTCTTTATCCGCTCAGGTTGTACATACACAATCCTATTTATTTTCATTACTATGTGAACGCCCTGTTGGGTAGTGGTTTAAGTAACAGGCCGTGATCACGGGGTCCTGGGTTCGATTCCCGGGTCGAGCGAAAAGTATGTTTCGAATTTTCGAACATAGCTCGGGTTTGTGATCACCAATCCGCATTTGGCATCCGCAAGCGTGGTGATTAAGCCTAATCCCATCATAGTAGCGATAACTTGACTTCTATGATAGAGGCCTTTGCCCTGCAGTGGGACAGTTTATTGGCTGATACTTTACTATGCGCTTTGATTATACTATGTGTGTTTTTTTTTTATGATATAGGTGGCAGACGAGCAGACGGATCACCACCGCCGCCCATGGACGCCTGCAACACCAGTGGTGTCACAAGTGCGCTGCTTACCTTTTAACCCCCCCTGGATTGGGCCTCCGGTACCCTCACTCACGCAGCGAAACACAGCGCATGCACTGCTTCACGCCGGTTTTCTGTGAGGACGTGGTATTACTCCGGTCGAGCCGGCCCATTCATGCCGAAGCGTGGCTCTCCCACTGTTGTGTTCCTCCGTTTTTATGTTATTTGGCCTATTATTATCTTACATTATGTTATTAATTTTTTTTTTTTCCTTATTTTGTCTTTCTTTCTTTTGCATGTATGTGTGCACGTACGTCGCCCAAGGCTCCGCCTGAAAACCAGCGCTGCAGTGGCTTCGACCACTGCAGCAAATGCTGAGGTTGGGCCTTGTTGGGTACAGGATTGGTCCTGTTTATGTATTTATGTCACACGTGTTTAAATTTGTGTTCTGTGGCCAATAAAGAAATCTTTATTTATGGTCATACGACTAATACTGAGCATCCCGAACTAACCTCTTGTACTATCCTGGTCTAAGAATCCATATTCATTCGGCGTCAGATTATGGAAAGTGAGGAGAGAAGATTCCGTATGAAATGTTGTCTTTTTCTTCTTGCAGCCATAATCTGTATCTATAGAAAGATAGATATTCTTTATTGCACAAAAATAAAATACATGATACAACAACAGCAACAGACAGTTCAATAAGGCGGTCTTATCGCTTGAAGCGATATCTTCCAGAGAACCTTTGGGTAAAAATTTAACTTTTTTTATGTGATCAGTGGCAGATGGAAAGCGATTGCCGCCGCCCATGGGCACCCTCGACATTAGTGGAGTCACAAATGCGCTGCCAACATTTAAGCCCCCCATATTCTACTGATTGGGCCTCCGGTACCCTCACTCACTCGGCGAAGTACAGCGCATGCTCGAATTCGAATATCATTTTCTTATGGCGCACGTTTTAGTCAATTGAGAATGCGTGGAATTAAGTTTATCACAGTTTTTTTTATGTGATGGTTGGCAGACAGATCACCTGATGGTAAGCGATTGCCGCCGCCCATGGACAACCGCGACACCAATGGCGTCACAAGTGCGCTTACAACCTTTAATCCCCCCTTTCGCCTGAATTGGGCCTCCGGTACCCTCACTCACGCAGCGAAACACAGCACAGTACTGCTTCACGCCGGTTTCTGTGAGGCCGTGGTATCACTCCGGTCGAGCTGTCCATTTATGCCGAAGCGTGGCTCTCCCACGGTCAAACTTATAAGGTACCTTTTTACGGGACGGCCTTTTTTATGTCATAGGTGGAAGACGAGCAACCCACCCACCTCCCATGGCCATACCAACACTATGGTTATACTGGCCGAATCGTGGGAGATGTGCGCGGATATTGCGTGTCCTTGGGACTATTGCACACCACCGCGCACAATTCTTGACTCCCTACAAGTTATTAATCTCTGGAAGTCTGGAAGACGAGCAGACGGATCACCTGATGGTTTGCAGCTGGTAATAAAGACCTGTATACCAAATACCACCGTGGTCACAAGTGCGCTGCTTTATACACCCCACCCACCCGGATTTGGCCTGCGGTACCCTCACTCACTCGGCGAAACACAGCGCATGCTCGAATTAGTAAATTCTAATCGTCATATTCTTATGGCGCACGTTTAAGTCTATTGAGAATTGCTGCTTTTTTATGTCATAGGTGGCAGACGAGCAGACGGATCACCTGATGGTAAGCGATTGCCGCCGCCCATGGACACCCGTTTAATACTATTTTAATAATAATAGATACATTTCTCTAACCATTAATTTTCAAGTTATCAACGCTTTTATGCAATACATTTTTCGTGATCCAATAATTATTTTTCTCACACTCGTCACAAACTTCATCATTTTTCTCTTTCCTTTTCATCGAATCATTAGTTACATTAAATTTCTTAAATTCAATTGAATCATGTAACGCATTCAATTGCTTAAATTCACCATCTTGAGGGCAATTCAATTGCTTAAAATCAACATCTTGCAAGCAATTCAATTGCTTAAAATCAACATCCTGCGCGCAATTCAATTGCTTCAAACCAATCGTATCATGAATCAATTGCTTAAATTCAAACTCTTGATTGTATTGCTTAAAATTGTCGTCGAATTCTCTAGGGCTGGACCATGATTGGGCCAAGGTTTTGCCGTCTTTTGTTCTTTTGGTTTCGCAGGCGGACTTGGTGGCGGTGTTTGGCAAACATTTGTATATGTTGGTGGTGCGGTCTGTGGATCGACTGGGTTCGTTCGTGAGGCTACGATCGTAGGAGTATGCATCCAATCTATCCGATGATGCGTAGTTTTGTTGTATTTGCATTAATTCTATTATGTTCAAGCGAGGCGATGGCTATAAAAATAAGGTAAATATTATGCTAAATTCGACTTCGAATAAAAAATTAATGATTAAAAAAAAACATTTTTGTCATTGTCCCCCCAAAATGACAACCAAGTTTCAATGCCAAGTTTCAAACGGGCAGCAATAAAAAATATCTCCAAAAGTGTATAATTTAGACCAATATAGCCGCACGTTACTTGTAATATTATTAATTGTTATTTTAAGATCTGAGGTTTGTTTTTTTTTTTAAGTAGATAGATGATGTAATAGATGCTTTTTTGATGTTATTCTGTTTTGTGTGCCAATAAATAAATAAATAAATAAAATGTCATTTGACCCTCCAAGTATCATTTGCCTCCAAAAATTACATTTAGGCCCCAAAGTGTCATGTCTCTCATTTTATTTGACATTTAACATGACCCCTTTAGTGTCATTTGCCCCCCCCCCCCCCCCTTAATGACATTTGGCCCCTAAAGCGTCATTTGCTTGCAAAGTGTCATTTGGCACTAGAGTGTCATTTGAGGCCACAATGTGTCAATTGGCCTTCATAATATCATATGCAAAAGTGTGATTTGACATCAGAGTGTCAATTAACCCCAAATTTTCACGCCAATGTGACACGAAAATTTATATAAATTACTTTTTTTTGTGATAAGCAGACGGATCATCTGATGATAAGCGAATGCCGCCGCCCATGGACACTCGCTTAATACTGATATGGGAGACCGTCATACTCGCGAGCAAAACATCGCACGACTGCGAGGCGCGCGCACTCCACGCCGCTTATATTTATAACCTCGGCGCGAGAGGTCCGAGCGCGCCCTCTCTGTCTTTCCGTGGCCCTCCACATAAATACTGCGCGTCCTCCGGAGGTAGTTCACAACTAATTTGTGATTGGCAATAAATAATGTGTTCTGATTTGTAGATTTATTTTAGCCAATAAGATGTAGGATTAGTTTTAATATAAATAGTTGTAAGTTGTAAATAAAATCAATACGAATCTGGACTTCGAGTTTTACTCATCTCCTCTCCACAAGAACACCAACCACAACAGTGGTGACCCCGACGTGATTTGAACACGCAACCTTCTGATAGGAGGGATATGGGAGAGAGATGAGGGGGAGTGATATGGGAGACCGTCATACTCGCGAGTATGACGGTCTCCCATACTATTATTATAATAATAGATAAATTTCTCTAACCATTAATTTTCAAGTTATCAACGCCAGGCCCAATCCTTTCCCCCGGATTGGGCCTCCGATACCCTCACTCACGCAGCGAAACAAAGCACAATGGTGCTCCACGCCGGTTTTATGTGAGGCCGTGGTATCACTCCGGTCGAGCCGGCCCATTCGTGCTGAAGTGTGGCTCTCCCACGGTCAAACTTCACCGATCACAGTCAATTGGTTCAAAGTAAAAAATTCGACAGTTTGCGGTAAAGTGATGTCTGTACAAATAACCTTATTGAGAGTGGCCGTGGAGCCCAGAGCTATGTGCGTCCCAGCGGTGGAAACCGTGCTGGCGGACTTGCCCAACAGCTTGTTGGCTGTTGGTGTGTTGGCGCTGGACGCGTGGCAGAGGTGCTAGAGTTGAAGGGATATGGGTAGGAAGGGTATATAAGGGAGTTGCCACACTGGGGGATTGCGAGGGTTTTCAAAGCGGAGCGACGACCACACTATAGCCCCCCCCCCCCCCCCCCCACTCCCGCATCCCCCTCCTGCGCCCGACCACGGGCCGAGAGACCGACCGACCGATATGTATAAAATACACAGACGAAGAGAACGGTCAAACAGCCAGAAAAAGAGCATTCTGACATGCATATTTGGAAAGAGTAACTACTGAGTTTCTTGCTGGTGTCTTCTCAGTAGAAATCTACATTCCGAACCAGCGGTAGATATTATGTACCTATTTTGACATTCATAAGTGTTCTGTGTGGACCTAAATTGAATAAATAATGTTTTATCTTTATCATCTCCCTCTGACTGACACTGCCCCTATACCCCCCCCCCCCCCCTCCCCACCCCCAACCAAGTCAGAAATGCGCTAAAGAGCCGCAGCCAGGCCCTGGCATAAGAAGCAGCCCGGGTAAAGGGTTTACCCCAAAGCCCGAACCGCACAAAGTGCGAAGATGACGAGATAGATAGATAGATAGGAGCGACGACGCAAAGAACAGGTCATCATCATCATCATCATCAGCCCATTAAAATCCCCACTGCTGGGGCACGGGCCTCCCTTAATCACATGAGGAGTCACGCGAACACGTCGCGACTACGCAACGCCATTGATTTTTGTGACGGCCACAAAGAAAACCCGTGTTCGGTCCGCTTTGAAAACCCTCGCAATCCACCAGTGTGGCAACTCCCTTGTACAGGTGGAGACAACTAAAAAGTTTGTTAGGATTTTATTATAAAAAGTAATTTAAATTATAGCTTGATTGGAATGACAGCTGTCACTGATAATAAAAATACAGCTTTCTTGCTGAAAAAGCTTACTATGATGTCAGATCTTTCTTTGATATCATCAATAAAAATAACTATAGATTTAGAAGTGTCAAAATGAAGTCTTATTATAATAAATTGTAAACTAATATGATTGACATGGATGTAATAATAATGAAATTGAATTGTAATTTATGTATCAAATATGAATATTTATATTCATATACCTTTACGGTGAATCATGGCTGTACCTAACAATATTTTATTTAATATCTTGTAACACTTACCCATGTTTATGAATGAATAAATGATTATGATTATGATTATGACTTGACTATTACAACCTGTGCGGATAAAGAATGGGATCAGAAATGGCGGCGCATCTATTCACTTCTCGCTCGCACACTATTTTCGCACTCGTCGGGTGCGAGTATAGACGCAAATAGTGTGCGAGCGAGAAGTGAATAGATGCGCCGCCATTTCTGATCCCATTCTTTGGCCGCACGGGTTGTACATATTTCAATAGACTTGGGGCGGAGTTCACCAAAATCTAGATAACGGACAGTTACGAAAACGGACAGTACATAATAGTTTAGTTAAACATTAACCAGCCGTACTGTTCACCACAAAAATTTAACATACAGTTAAAAAAACGAACTTTAACTGACTGTTCTATGAATATTTAAACTCAACTAAAACCAGAAGTCAGTTTTTTATATTTTCTAACACGATTTTTTGGTGTTGCAGGCGTCCATGGGCGGCGGTAATAGCTTACCATCAGGTGATCCGTCTGCTCGTCTGCCACCTATATCATAAAAAAAAAAGATTACTGGTATCATTCATATTTGGTAGAATAAAGGATAATCGTCGTCATCATCATCATCATCATCATCAGCCCATTTAAGTCCCCACTGCTGGGGCACTAAAGGGGGAAATAAAGTATAATGCTTTTAAATTCAAAAATATCCACACGTATTTTATCAGATAATAAAGTCAAGCAGTTGTCAAAAGTATTAGAAGTGTAGCTGTCATACATCGTGCATGTCACCGGCTCTCAGCCAAGAGCGTCCTCATCGCCGGCCGTCTGGTTACTAACGAGAACGCCTCAGCCCGGCGATATTTATACGACGCGCAGATAAGCTCACGCGCTCGCGCATGCGCCGAACTGTTTTCCGTCTCACTCTTACCTAGTACTGTTTTATTCACTACATGCGCCCTCTATTGTAAATAAAATAAATCATTTTCAGCTCCTTTTGCAATCCGCTAGTTGTACCAACCTATTGTATATATTAGTCTAAGCTTTCTCACCTAAATACCTGACACCCAAGCCCCCGCTGGCTCGAGACCGCCCAGCGGACGTCCTCTCCCTCGCGGGATGGGATTACGCCGCTGGGGTCTGGACTCGCCAGCGGGGAAGCCCCCTGGACCAAGGCCTAGAAGGCCACCCTAAAGACCCGCCTGTATTCACAGGCGGCGAAACGACACCGCTGAAGTGGCAATCTGCCAGAACAGCTTTCCCCCGACTCCCTGCGGGAGTCGTGAGAAACCCCTTTAGAACCTAAATACATTCCATTCTTCAAATTGAATTGGTGTTTTACTACTAAACCCAAAAGGATCATCACGAACATCCTAAAGAAGAATTCAGGAAAATCAATTCGAAAGACTTCGCAAAGTCAATCTATTTTTTTTGGGCGCTGCTCAGTTTAAGCATCGAATACAACTTAAAAAAATATCATATTCATGGTTATCAACTTACAGACGTCTGTACGGGCTCAGTGCTCTTTGCCTTCTTCCATTTTCAAATTAAAACAGAAAATCCTCGGTTAAGGGACGTTAAGCGTAAACTTCAGTTAAGCAGCAGTAACCGCTGCTTTTTTTGTGGTGAACATAAATAACTGTCACTCTATTGTTAAAGCACAGTTAAAGTGCGATTACCACTGTTTCAAAACTTGGTGAACTCGGCCCTTAGGGCTTTATTTATAAACATTCAATGAACCTTTGTTAGCTAAAACGGTGTTATAGAGCAGTTATGACGTTTGAAATAAAAAATATTCATACAAAATTTTATTTTGAACGGTTCAAAATTTATTTTCTTAACCACTATTTTTTTCAAATCTGAAACAAAAATTAAGATACACCCTAAATAAGAATTGATCTTCTGAAGCTATGACACTTACCTTATCAACTTCAGTGTCAAACTGTTCGTTTGTGGCACCCTTGGATAAGGCACCCTTCTCCATTAGGGTTGCCCTCTTTGCTGCCAGGTAGAGAGATCTGTCAAAGAAATACATAAATTAAATCTTTCTGACTTAACTGCTCAAAAATTAAAGAAAAATATCAGCATATATAGGGGCCGTGTGGTCCCCGGCAGAGTAGAATAGGCCACCCTCACTCTTACCGAGGTGTCGTAAAAGGCGACTAAGGTAAAGCTGTTGGCATGATCACCAGCACCCAGAGAAGGAAAACTCTGCATTTATATATATCAAAACCCTCGCCAACCCGTCTGCCAAGCGTGGTGAGTATGGCAATTACCCCTCATGTGATTGAGGGAGGCCCGTGCCCCAGCAGTGGGGACTTAAATGGGCTGATGATGATGATGATGATGATCAGCATATAAAATGTGTAAAAAATATGTATGGTATGTACATAGTTATATATATTATATATGCATTTAAATTTAATTTTAATTATTTATTTGCATTATTATTATTATTTATATTATTTTATTTTAATTATTCATTTAATTTCATAATTATTCTACAACCTGTGCGGATAAAGAAGGGATTAGAAATGGCGGCGCATCTATTCACTTCTCGCTCGCACACTATTTGCGTCTATACTCGCACCCCACGAGTGCCAGTTTAGACGCAAATAGTGTGCGAGCGAGAAGTGAATAGATGCGCCGCCATTTCTAATGCCATTCTTTATCCGCTCAGGTTGTACACATATTTATTTATCATGCACACTGGTTTTTATTTTCACTGTTATGTACCCTTTTATGTTCTTCATGCCCCCTCGTATATTGTAAATGTGTTTGTTCCATTCTTCTAATTTGGTTTGTTTTTCTTTGTATTCTTTTTGTTTTTTTTTCTTTTATGTCTCAATGTAAGTGTGCACGATCGTCACCCAAGGCTCAGCCTGAAAATCAGCGCTGCAGTGGTTACTGGCTGCTGCAGTAAATGATGAGGCTGCGCCTTGTTGGCCACAAATCAATGTCATGTCCTATTATATTTTGTTGTTTTTTGTTTTCCATGTACTTGTCTACTGCTGTATGTACTGTGTTTTTATGGCCAGTAAAATTATCTTTATCTTTAAAACATTAGCAGTAATAAGCTTAAAGGTGCAAAGCCAACATATGGCTTATTCCCAAAATCCCCTGAGATAATCCCCTGCGCCGGGGATTTTTGGAATTTTTGTCTTAAAATCCCCTTTGTATTACCTCAGGGGATTAGTGGACTTTAGGTCTACAAATCCCTTTACCTATTTATTTAAAGTTATGAAGGTATGTACCTACGTATGTATAATTTTAGACCAAACTAAAACATTCTGTGAGAATAAGTCTTTATTTTTAAATTGGTGACATATTTACGAAAATGTTAATTAAATACAAGAACTTAGTACGCGCTCGTAGTACGTGCATACCTACTCACGAACTATGTTTTCTCATTAATAAATAAGAAATAATTATAAATATTTAAATATAATTGAGTTACGTAGCAAATTGGTAAGTAGGTACAGTAAATGAATAACATTGTAGTCCTCCTAGCCGACACGGCCACGGCGGCCAATCTTAAAGATCAACCATCGGCGCAGGAGATATTATAGTGCACAAGTGTGTGCGCAAACACAAGTGCACTCTCTTTTCGCTTACCCTCATATTCAGGGGATTATCTCAGGGGATTTTGGGAATAAGCCAAACATAGGGGATACCGTGTAAAGACTTCACTGCCAGTGTTCAAAGTCTTCCATTCAATGCTTTCAGAAGGATAATGATTGAAATTTTGATACATAATTGCTTTTATGACATTCAAGAATTTACCAAATTTTGTCTTGAAAGACATATAAATAATGCGTGTAGCAAATTAATGCAAGTGTGAGGGACGATTCCAGTATAAAATTACCTATTATATCTGATGAATTTATCTTTATGTGTATTTTAATAACAACATTGTACATTTATTGTTTTTTCTGTGTATATTTTAATTTTAATTGTTGACATTTTTTATATAAACCTACTATTTTTATTATTGAATGTTATTATAATTTTTGTTTATGTATTCTATTGACATTAATGAAATTTGTATTGGGTAAATGAAATATTGTAGTGTTTTTTTTTTTTATTTGTCTCCGAATTTGATGTTTTTTTTTCTAAATATAATTTAAATTAGGACGGACACATGTGCTTGTCGATAGATCGACTAAACATGCGTAAATGACTACTAATAACACCAATAATGTACCATGTTTTATGCAAATAAAGATTATTTGTATTTGTAAAAAAAATCTGCTATTCCATACTAATTATAATATCTGCGCGTCAATAATGTATGGAACAGCTGGTTTTTCTTTGCTCGGATGATGCTCACATTTAGCAGTGTATATGTTCACACCCTTAAGTATGATTGCTCATTTTTTTTACACGTTGTATACTGTCTCACTGCAGGGCAAAGGCCTCCATTACAAAAATCAAGTCATTGCTACTATGATGGGATTAGGCTTAATCACCACGCTTGCCTAATGCGGATTGGTGATTACAAACCCGAGCTATGAGCGAAAAATAGATAAATATAAAAAGATAAAAAAACATTTATTCAATTTAGGTCCACACAGAACACTTATGAATGTCAAAATAGGTACATAATATCTACCGCTGGTTCGGAATGTCGATTTCTACTGAGAAGACACCAGCAAGAAACTCAGTAGTTACTCTTTTCAAATATTGATGATGTTACAGAGTTTCAATTGAGAGAGAGAAAAAAATACAATTATGAAAGTTAATAGACTACTATGAATAACAACTCAAAAGATTAATCAATTAACATGACCAAGAAACCTTATCATTTAAATAGTCTTGTACACTATAGTAACCTTTCTTCATTAGGCAGGTTTTAAT
Organism: Marasmia exigua; assembly: GCA_019059595.1. Taxonomy (NCBI): domain Eukaryota; kingdom Metazoa; phylum Arthropoda; class Insecta; order Lepidoptera; family Crambidae; genus Marasmia; species Marasmia exigua. Next base: position 2,930,948 of record CM032490.1, read on the forward strand.
ATGAGACTTAAACTTGTCCAGTGATAGGTTAATGACATTTTGTGGTAGCTTATTAAATATCTTAATACTGAAGCCAACAATTTATGAATTCTGAGGACCGGGACGGCAAGCCTATGTTTATTTCTGGTGTTAAGACTATGACTATCGGACTTTTTTGGTAAAGTGTGCAAGTTCTTACGTACATACATAATGCAGTCGAGGACAAATTCGAAACATACTTTATGCTCGACCCGGGAATCGAGGCCAGGACCCCGAGATCACGGCCCGGTACTTAAACCATTTGACCAACAGGGCGTCAACTAAAACTAAACTGTAGGCTACTGCTCAAATTCGTGGTTTAAAATCGTTGTATTTTCCACAATTTATTGACCGATTTCACTTTTAATTTCACTTTTTATTATTTTAGTTGCTATATTTATCTATTTATTAATCATATATATTATATATATTGTATGTATTAGTTTATTCATATTTTATTTATGTATTTGCATTTAAACTTTCTATGTAAGTATATAAATATTTAAGATTACACCGCCCTACACTTTCATCAAGTGTCATTTATCCAAAGGTTGCCTGGAAGAGATCGCTCATAGTGATAAGGCCGCCTTCGTTGTACACATCTTGTAATATCTAGTTTTAAGTTTTCATACTTTATTTATACTGATTAATCAAACAATTGACAAGATGCTAACCACCTACTATTGTACACCTCGTCCTGCAGTTTATTAGTATTGGATTAAGTACTCTGTGACCTATGAGGGGAACCTAAGTAGTCATGCTCACTCAAATGTCTCTGAGGTGGTGGCGCTATGTGGCGGGTCATTACATTCCCTCTAATATAGTTGAGTGAAATGATGGCTGACACATACGTCATACTTGTGAACAGGTGCCACCTTTGGGGACTGGTCCGCTTCGGTTTACCTCATATTTAGCTTTTAATTTGCTTCATTCTATTTTGTGTTGCATTAGACTGTATGACTTGGTATGAGGATAATAAACCATTGTAAAAAAGTTGGCGATTAAAAAGAGTAACTGGCGAGTTTCTTGCCGGATCTTCTCGACCAGAAACAACTTTCCGAGCCGGTGGTGGAATCGCATTATGTTTATTTATTTCTTTAGTATATTTTATGTATCAACATATATATGTATTAACATGTAAATTATACATAAGTACTTATAAATAGTTTTAAGTCATTCAAATGTATGACGATTTGTAAGTGCTGTGTACAAGCCTATGCAAATAAAGAATTATTTGAATTGAATTATTTTGAGTGCAATAAAAGTATATTCATTCATTCATTCATTTTTATCGTGTCCTTTACGATATTTTCATATTTTGTGACCTTTTGGCCGTCCCTCACGCAAATCATCGGTGTGATTAGTGCGACCACGTTTAAACTCATTAAACCAGTTGTAAACAGTGGCACGAGATGGAGCTTCATCGTAAAAGGCCAATCGAAATCTATCATAACTTTCTTGTTGAATTATTTGTCATCGAAAGTCATAGAAAATCGTTGCACGGAAATATTCTCGCGTTAAATTCATGCTCACTTGTTAAAGATTATTTTCAATTGGCCGCCAAATCGGAAAAAAAAGAGAATCGAATCAAATTCATATAATAAGTTCTATGAACATAGAAACAAAAACTTAAATGACGACTGACCGGATGGCGCAATTGGTAGTGACCCTGCCTCTTACGCCAAAGGTCGTGGGTTCGATCCCCACCCTGGACAAACATTCGTGCGATGAACACTTGTGTTTGTTCGGTGTCTGGGTGTAATATATGTATTTAAGTATATATTTGTGTTCCTCTGTTGTCTGATATCTGTAACACAAGTGCTTAAGCTACTTAGTACGGAATCAGGTCAATGTATGAGATGTTGTGAGAATTAAAAAAAAAAATGTGTTGCTCTGAAATAGAGAAACTACAGTGAAAGCTAATTGCTCTTCTTATTCAATTTATTATCATTTTAACAGTTTTTATATAATTATTTCAATTGTCAACTCATCATCTTTGACGTAAGCACTATTTCGTTAGAAAACGTCACCCACGATTATTTATGGTTTATCCATAAGGTTTTAGTTTAAATAAAGGCATAGGCTTTTTTTATATTCATAGACAATCAAATTGGCAAAGAATTCCATTTTCAAAATATAAACTTATTTTTTTAATCATCGTCTTATAAGTAAGGCCAGTTCTAAAAAGTTTTGATTCCCACTCTGGACAGGATGTGTTCGATGAACACCCGTTAGTTCAGAGTCTCGGTGTACCTAATATTCTCTTACGTACATAATGGGTATTGTGATTCATCTGTTATCTAACATTTGTATGAATTTATTAAATAAAACATACCTACACACACGCGCACGCACGCACACACACACACACACGCGCACACACGCACACACGCGCACGCACACTCACAAACACACACACACAAACACACACGCACACACACACACACACGTACACACATTATATTATGTTACTAAGTAGAACACACAAACACACTTAACCGACGGTACATGCTTTGTCGTTTAACTACTTTCTATATTATCTTATTTTCCGCCTTAATTTCTCTCTTTATATCTGAAAACTCTGTATGATTTGGCATGGTGCAGCTTATGGGTAAACGCATTATTCTATTAAACACATTATACTAAGGTACTTTTATTAATTGTATAAATAAGGGAAACCTGTTATTAGCTTTACTCTTTGTAACTTAAAAAAACAATGTTAATATCCTCCAACCGATTACGGCTACGGCGGCCAATCTCAACGATCAGCCACGTACGCAGGATATATTATAGTGCTCAAGTGTGTGCGCAAACACAAGTGCACTCTCTATTCCCTTACCCTCATATTCCGATGGGACACTACTGTGACACGATCAGAGAGGGATTGGGCGCAGGACCAACGGCTTAACGTGCTTTCCGAGGCACGGGGGTACAAGACCGCCAACTTCCAGACTCCGGGCTGCCACTAAGAATTTCTTACCGAAAACTTAGGTACAAATTTTTGGCCCGACCCGGGGATCGAACCCGGGACCTCTTGCACAGCCGTCGCTTTAAAGTGCGACCCACTAACCACTGCGCCACCGAGGCAGTCATAAAACTAACTAATGTAACTTAAAAAAACAATGTTAATGCAACCTGTAATGCTGTTGGATTTCTTAATTAAAAAAAAAAAACTTTCAGTGTCGCCCTCGTACCGTTTGACTGTGAGGTAGAACAGCTCGGTGATTGCGCGCACGGAGTAGTCAGGTATGAAGGTGTGCTTCAGCATTGCATCCACGTTGATGTTCTGCAGGGATCCCATGGCCGACGGCGTAGGGGACTCCGCTGCAATACAAAATATACAATACTACCTGTGCGGATAAAGAATGGGATCAGAAATGGCGGCGCATCTATTCACTTCTCGCTCGCAAACTATTTGCGAGCGAGAAGTGAATAGATGCGCCGCCATTTCTGATCCTATTCTTTATCCGCACGTTTCGCACACTATTTGCGTCTATACTCGCACCCCACGAGTGCGAGTATAGACGCAAATAGTGTGCGAGCGAGAAGTGAATAGATGCGCCGCCATTTCTGATCCCATTCTTTATCCGCACAAGTTGTAGATAGATATACTTTATTGTACAAAATAAACAAATACTAGGGGTTGGCCGCGTCGCTTGCGTCAAATTCAGTTTGCCACAGAGTTGTGGCAGGCGAGCAGATGGATCACCTGATGGCGAGCGATCACCGCCGCCCATGGACACTCGCGACATCAATGGAGTCAGAAGTACTGGGCCTCCGGTACCCTCACTCACGCAGCGAAACACAGCACTGTTCTGCGAGGCCGTGGTATCACTCCGGTCGAGCCGGCCCATTCATGCCGGTGCGTGGATTCTGTTCGATAACCGCAAGCGCTCAGCGAGGATCAATCCTTGGTTGTATTCTGGTTCAGCACCTAAACAATGCCCTAAACGAAAACTTTTACCGTGGGAGAGCCACGCTTCGGCATGAATGGGCCGGCTCAACCGGAGTGATACCAGGGCCTCACAGAAAATCAGCGTGAAGCAGCACTGTACTGTGTTTCAGGGTACCGGAGGCCCAATCACCACAGAATACCAGCGGTGTGATCGGGGCTACCTCCCCGGTCGTGCCATATGCTGAGTGGGCGCCATTTTGGTCCAATTACTTTCGTTTTTAAATTCAGTGTATTCGTTTTTAATTTCATTGTATTTATATGTAATTCCGGACCGAATAAAGATTTTTCATTTCAAAGATTTTTCATTTCATTTCATTTCATTTCAATCCGGGGGAAAGGGCGGTTTAAAGGTTGACAGCACACTTGTGACTCCACTGGTGTCGCGGGGGTCCATGGGCGGTGGCAATCGCTCATCATCAGGTGATCCGTCTGCTCGTCTGCCACCTAACACATATAAAAAAAAAATCCCCTAGACTTACCGACAGCAATGTTCTGCGTAAGCGCCTGCACTCCAAAGTATGTGAATGGTCCAGCTTCGAACACTAAGTTCTCACGTCCCACTGTGACCTCCACTCGCCCTTCTAGCACTAGCACGAAATAGTCCACCTGACGGAGATACGAACATTTAGTAGCATCAGCCTATATACTGTCCCATTGCAGGGCAAAGGCCTCCATCATAGAAATCAAGTCATCGCTACTGTACAAAGCAAACAAGCAGACGCGGGCGGTTCGTCGTTGTTCCGGTAGATGGCGCTATGCATTTTTGCATCGCGCAAGCAAAGCGTGTCACCGGGACAATGAACCCAGGCTGCCTGCCTAGGTTAGTCAGTTCAAAAATAAAATTCAACATTCAAGACGGAACTGTCTCCCTGTCTGAGCTCTGAGGGTGCCTTTACATTTGTCCTTCGAGCCGGATAGGGAGACGGTAGAAATAAGAAACCAGTTCCATCTTGAATGTTGAATTTTATTTTTGAACTGACTCTCTGGTCAATCGGAGATTATAGAAATAGAAATAGAAATTATTTATTTAGCACACAAAGAATATAACACAATGCTTAAAACTAGACTTATAAGTACAACTTAAATGTGCTAAAAAGGTTCCCACTCAGCATAATGTCGTGGTTACCGGAGCAGGCAACCTCGACGCTGATTTTCAGTGGTCACCATGAAGAACAAATTTTATACATTAAACTAAAACAAATTAGGTATGGCACAGCGATGGTATATTAAGTATTTACAATTAATATTACAAAAACAATGAAAACTGCAATAAACTGACAGACACAAACTAAAACAAACAACACTCCTATACACAGAGTTACAAAACCCAATACAATAGCATGGCACGCAAGTATTTATTATAATAAGTAAATAAGGAGGGAGCAACACATAGCACACTATTTTTTTTGTAATTCTAGAAGATAAGCTTTTAAATTAATCTTGAAACAATGCCTAGATTCATTTGAGTCGAATGATACATTCGGAGCGAACATTAGAGATTCGGAACATACACTGTTCCGAATCTCTAATGTTCGCTCCGAGTTTGTCTGAGTCGGATCACTGAGTCGTTTCAGTAAAGAGTTGCAAACGTCTATTTCCCAATCAACAAAACGACCATTGAAATACTCACCGGTTTCCCCTGCTGGAAGACGAAGGTGCTGGGGTCCTTCTTGGTCTTTCCCTTCAGCTTAATGTGTTGAATCACATCCTGCCTCAGAAGACGGCGGAGGACCGTCTCCGATACGGTGTCGGGCCGGAACGCGTCTACACCTACAAAAGATAGTCATGATGAGTGCGTGGCGACATCTGTGATCGGTAGAGGGAAGAAGTTCGCCATTGGTACCATCCGTCATCAATAGATGGCGCTTAAAAACAAAGTTTAGAGTGAGTTGGTCACATCGTCCCTCAGAAGATGGCGAAAAACCGTCTGCGATAACGTGACGGGCCGGAATGAATCTACACCTTACTACTTAATAACTTAAATTAACGGTGGGAGAGCCACGCTTCGGCATGAATGGGCCGGCTCGACCGGAGGGATACCTCGGCCTCACAGAAAACCGGCGAAAAGCACCACTGTGCTGTGTTTCGTGAGGGTACCGGAGGCCAATCCGGGGGAAAGGGGGGGTTAATGGTTGGCAGCGCATTTGTGACTCCACTGGTGTCACGGGTGTCCTTGGGCAGCGGCAATTGCTTACCATCATCATCAGGTGATCCGTCTGCTCGTCTGCCACCTATCATATAAAAAAAAACCTAGAATAAGAGATAATGATTTAAAAAGTTTATAAATACAACCCCTAACAGCCGATTTTTTGATCCGTAGTTACCTTTTGGTTAAATTAACTATAGTTAATTGTCTAAACAGGCAAAGTGACGTAATGGACAACACGACAAAAAAATAATTTACTTACCAAAATGAAAAATACTATTTTTAAATTAGACTCACAGAAATGATAAAAAAATATTTTCAGAATTTTTGAATAGATATTTATGGAGGAAAAAAAATAAATGTGAAAAAAACTTCCTGTGACGTCATCACTCGGTATGATACATTCATATTCATATTCTTAATTGTTCCAATTAAGTAGTTAAAAATCTAGGTCTTAAATTAAAGTGCTTTCAAAGAGCAGACTTACGACGCATCATTCATCAATGCCTAAATTTAAAACACAAATTAAAAATTATTTAATGGCAAAAGCCTATACAGTTGATGATTTACTGGAAAATGATTAACTGTTCGTCTACACCTTAGACATTGTAATCGATATATTTATTGTTGGACATGAAATGAGAATTTTCGCGTGTGGAAAAGAGATGGAGTACTATAGGAGTGAGGTTTATCTACAATGTGATTGGTTATTTTTAAACGTGATCTGTCAAAATGTCAATTTGACAAACTAAACAACCAATGCGGTTGATATTGGACCTCAGTCCATGAGCCCAATTCTCGGGATCGTGACATTTATTTTCATACGACATATATCACTAAAACATAAGTTTTTTTGTATGGTTTTCGGGTGATGTCCGCCATGTTCTCAAAATATCACAAGCACGAGACTCCATGTATTAACAGTCCTCATTGTTGCGAGTAATATAGTAATAATAACATTGTATCACCATTTTTGGCGATTAACAAGAGTATCTCGCTGGTTTCTTGCCGGATCTTCTCGTCAGAATCAACTTTCCGATTCCGGTAGTAGAATATCATTTCTTAGTATATTTTATGTATCGACATATATGTGTAATTAGTTACAAATAAATAGTTATAATTTTTAATTTATGGCGATTTGAAACTGCTGTATGCAAGGATTCACTGTCAAGAAGCATAACATTTTTAAGCATAAAATAAGTTAGCATAATGTAATTACTACTAATGATAATTTCGCATAATACCAATAAGCACAACAGTTTTTAGCACAAATGCAATAAGCATAAACATGATTAAGCATAAAATAATTAACCATAAGTCATTAAAAAGCGGCTAACAGGTGGCCCAAGGGCCACCCCCGCCGCACCTAAACCTTCTTTTACTCTATATAATATAGGAAATACTGGTTACTTACTTACTTTTTTTTTTCAGATTCAAACAACCATTAATGCCCAAAAAAAATTGTGCAAAAAAAAATAATGCATAAATGCATTATGCTAAATAATAATTATGCCGCAGTACATATTATGCTAAAATCAAATTCGGCCAAATTAATATTATGCTAAATAAATTTTGCCAATCCATTTTAAGACAACACATTATGCCAATTAAAGGGATCCCGTATACAAGCCTATGCAAAGAAAGATATTTTTGATTGATTGATTGATTGAGCGTACCTAGCACTCTGGAGCGACGGTTTTGGACGCAACCGAAATGAGATGGGAGATGTACTCACTAGTGCTTAGGAATTGGAAGGTGGCCAGAGTCAGCTGGGGTGATATATGGATGCGTTGGTTTTCGTGTCTCTCCGCGAACGCCGCAAAGTCCTGCAGCTTATTCTGGGGCCGGTTGCGACGTCTCTTCGTCCGGTTGTCCACTGGAATTAAAAGATAATATTATCTATACACGCCGTGTGGTCCCCGGCAGAGTAGAATAGGCCACCCTCACTCTTACCGAGGTGTCGTAAAAGGCGACTAAGGTAAAGCTGCTGGCATGATCATCAGCACCCAGAGAAGGAAAACTCTGCATTTACATCAAAACCCGTCTGCCAAGCATGGTGAGTATGGCAATTACCCCTCACGTGGTTGAGAGAGGCCCGTGCCCCAGCAGTGGGGACTTAAATGGGCTGATGATGATGATGATGATGATGATGATGATTATCTATACTATTTATCAGGGTCATTTCACTTAGTACATTTTTCCAAGGCCGGCCTAGGTATCGCCGGAAGGACGTCGTCGAGACTGATCTGCGCAAGCTCTTGATCGATAACATGGCAAGAAATGGCGCAGGATCGATTAAAATGGCGATCTCTTGTTTCGGAGGCCAAGACTCTATTTGGGTCGCTGAGCAAGCGGAGTAAGTATGGGAAAAATAGTTCAGCGGTTTTCGTTGGATGGGGCTTGTAAACAACAGATGAAGGTTTAAAAAGCAATCAGTCAGATGGTTTGTCGTTGTTTCGGTAGATGTCACTATGCATTTTACTTCGCGCTTGTAAAGCGTGTTTCCGAAACAATGACCTCAAGCCGCCTGTCCACGTATAAAAAAGTATGGAAAATAAACCAGAAATCTAGAAATACTACGAATTTTGTTATATAGCGAATAAAAAAAATTGTTCTGATATTCAATAGGGTATATCACTAAGCTCAAGATTTTACAAAATATTAATATTTTATCAAAATATAGGTAATATGTGCCAATGGCAAAAAATCTCAATTAAAAATTCTAGGCGGTTTTATGGTCATCCAAAGATTCATGGGCAAGTCCATTTTAAAAGTATGAAATTATTAAAAAATAATTATACCATTGAATAAGCCATACAGTTTGCACCAGTTATTATAATAGAACCATTGACATAAAGGAAACAGTTGATATAGCTACCATACAAAATTCAAATGAAATGCATACAAAATACTCAGGTGTGACGTCACATCTAAGTAGCCATTTGTATGGAGCGTTTTGGGTTTGCCCAAAATAATGTGATTTTAAAGTTGTGATATCTCAGGTAGTTTAAATGAGAATCAAGTGATTCTTTCAACGATGTTTCTATCATTGAGAGGTCTTTTGATTGCAAAAATAAAATAAAATAGTCATATACCGTATTTAATTGTCTCCCTGACCGATTCTCGAAGGTAGCATGCGCGTGTCACTAGTTATAAAAAAATAGCTTTTGCCACGGTTCCCCTTTCCAAAAAAAAATTTCATCATTTTTTTGCTGTTTACAAATACTCCACATACTAATTTTTAGCTTTTTCCCGTGAAAATTGCGGAATGCTCCGTAAAAAACTTCAAGCCCCATTTTAAGTGGGGTTAGAAAGAGACGAAAAAGTATGTTACTCTCTATCGACTACCGACCAATGCAAATGCCCCGTACTCACTGAACCCGTCAGTTTAATCGACGTACCGACTAATGTAAATGCTCCCTTAGTAACTTAATGTACTCAATGCCAAGACTTATCGACTAATGTAAATGCTCCCTTGATAACTAAATGTACCTGTTGATCCGGGGCTAGCGACCAATGTAAATGCTCCCTATGACATATGTGTTGATGTTGGAGGAAATTTTAATAAGACCTCATTGTACTATAATGTTAGACGACACTAAAAGTGTCAAGTTCCTGTCTTTGTTATAACGTGTTCTTGTCATGTATGAAATCCAGTGAATATACTTGGAATATTAGAAATTCTCGTCGTTTTAATAACCTACGCCCCGCTGATTGGCAATAGGTTATGGGCCCAGAAGAATCGACGAAGAACAGCATAGTTGTGACAAAGAATATAATAGAGTAAGAATTTTCCGACGTTCCAAATAACGGAAAAATGGACGTCAGGAACATTTTGAGTTGCGAAAAATTCGACGGAAATAATTTTCGTCAGTGGAAATTTCAGTTAAAATGCGCGTTAAAGGCAAAAGGTATAGATATTAGTACTCCGAAACCTGATACAGGTGCAGAACAATGGATGAAAAATGACGGATTGGCAATGTTTATGATGACTTCTTCTTTGGATTGGAAACAAATAAATTTAGTTGAAAACTGTGAAACGGCTCAGGAAATTATGTTGAAACTGGAATCTGTTTATGAACAAAAGAGTGAGTGGTCGAAGTTATTACTACATGAGAGATTTTATCAGTATAAAATGAACCCAAGTGATAGTATTGCGCAGCATATCTCTAATGTCGAAAATTTAGCGAAGCAGCTGGAAGAATGTGGCGAAAAATTAAGCGATACAGCTGTCATTACAAAGATCCTTGGGACGTTACCATCAAAGTACCGAACTTTAAGGCAAGCATGGCTATCTATGGATCCGAAGCGACAAACTATTGCGAATTTGACAGCTCGTCTGCTGGACGAGGAAATACTTTTCACTTGCGAGGAGGAGATTGATACAGCTCTGATGGTTTCCAAAGAAAATAATTTTCGGGAAAATGAAGAAATGTCTCAAAATAGAAGTCAAAGTCCAAAGCACCGTTTTGAATGCTACAACTGTGGCAAAAGAGGACATTTTTCTAGAGAGTGCCATGCACCCAAAAGGTTTACTAGAAAACCTCGACTAGAAGGTGCAGACAGCCACATGTGGAATGAAAGTATGAATATATCAGAAGAAGAAATGTGGATAATGGACAGCGGAGCATCTGCTCATATGGCTTATAAAAAAGAATATTTTACAGAATTTGTTGAGTGTCAGTCATCAGTAAGTCTGGGAAATAAAGAGCAAATAGAAGTAAAAGGAAAAGGATGCATAATAATAGAAAGATTAATTAATAACAAATGGGAACTTAGTAGACTAGAAAATGTATTGTATGTTCCTGAACTACGAAAAAACTTGTTTTCAGAAGGCGCTGTCATACGTAAAGGCTATAATATTATGAAGAAAGATTTAAGGGCTCTTATATATAAAAATAATGAATTGACTATAAGTGCAGAACTAAAAGAAAATAATCTCTTTGTACTGAATATGAAAACAGTTTACAACATGTGCAACACAGTACAAAGTGAACCAAGAATTTGGCATAACAAATTTGAATATAATGAATTAAGGAAGAAAAAATTAAAAACGGATTTAGAAGAAGAAATTACTAAGCGAAAAGATGATGTGATGATGAATAGAACTAGTAAGAACTCGACAAGTGAAGAACCACATTCATGTCATAATGTGATTTCAAGATCAAGATCTAGAAGAAATAACGAAGTAGACTTGATAGAATTGACAGTAACAAATACAAAAGATGAGACTATGAATAGTGGACAGAAAAATGTTAAAGAATTAAGAAAACAAAAGAAATTGAGAATAAATAGAGAAAACCAAAAGACAACCGATTCGAGATTCGGGACAGACGTAAATAGAGAAAACCAAAAGATAATCGTTTCTAAATGCGTATATGATTTAAAAAGATACGCTGATGGTGTTGCTGCCAAAAAACAGAAGAAAAAGAAAAAGAGGAAAAAGAAAATATTTTAAATTTTCAAATGCTAAGGAAGCTTTAGTGGATAGATTAAGTGTATAGTAAACTTGTAAACTGTTTGTCGAAAATGTTAACATTAAGGGGGAGTTTGTTGTATGTTACCATTAAGAGGGAGTATTTGAGGTGAGTTAAAATTTAGAGGGAGTGTTGATGTTGGAGGAAATTTTAATAAGACCTCATTGTACTATAATGTTAGACGACACTAAAAGTGTCAAGTTCCTGTCTTTGTTATAACGTGTTCTTGTCATGTATGAAATCCAGTGAATATACTTGGAATATTAGAAATTCTCGTCGTTTTAATAACCTACGCCCCGCTGATTGGCAATAATATGGACTATGTGACTCATCAACCAATGTAAATGCCCTCTCAGAACGCAATATGGTCATTGTGATTTATGGACCAATGTAAATGCCCCCTTAGTAACATAATACAGGTATTTGTTGTTGATTCAGGGCTTGCGACCAATGCAAATGCCCCGTACTCACTGAACACGTCGGTCTCGTCCACGATCTCGGCCTGGATCATCTCCTCGATGACGTCCTCGAGGGTCACCAGGCCTATGGTCTCGTAGAACGGGTCGCCCTCGCCCTCGTTGTTGATCCGGTGGACGAACGCCATGTGGCCTTTGTGACCTGGTGGAGAAAGATGGGATATTTAGATAAGATAACACGTTATATATATAAATATTTCCGAACATCACATACATTGATCTGACTCCGAGATAGGTAGCTCAAGCACCTGTGTTACGGATATCAGAATCAACAGTGGGATTACAAATATATACATATAACAGTTTTCTTTTTAAATACATACTTATAATACATAGATAACACCCAGACCAATACAAACAGACATGTTCATGCACACAAATGTTTGCACTGTGCGGGGATGGAACCCGCAACCCTTGCACCAGAGGCAGCGTTCACTACCACTGTTCCAAACGGGTCGTCAAAATGTTAATGCCGTAATATTATTTTCAACGAATTGGTTATTATTACATAACGAATCTATTTTAATAATAACCAATTTTACTATTTTCCACGAATTGATTTTTTTTCAACGCATTTGTTATTTTTAACGAATATATTATTAATAACCAATTATTTTTTTCAACGAATTGGCTATTTTCAACGCATTTGTTATTTTTAACAAATCTGTTGTTTTTAACGAATATATTATTTTATTATTACATAACGAATCTATTTTAATAATAACCAATTTTACTATTTTCCACGAATTGATTTTTTTTCAACGCATTTGTTATTTTTAACGAATATATTATTAATAACCAATTTTTTTTTTCAACGAATTGGCTATTTTCAACGCATTTGTTATTTTTAACAAATTTGTTGTTTTTAACAAATATATTATTTTATTATTACATAACGAATCTATTTTAATAATAACCAATTTTACTATTTTCCACGAATTGACTTTTTTTAAACGCATTTGTTATTTTTAACGAATATATTATTAATAACCAATTTTTTTTTCAACGAATTAACTATTTTAAAGAATTTGTTATTTTTAACAAATTTATTATTTTTAACGCATTATTTACTTTTAACGAATTTACACGCAGCTACGTCGAACTTGTCAAACATTTGGCTCGCTCCATATCTTCATTATCTAGTATCGTCGCGGTGTTTTGTTTTTAATGTGATAGGTGGCAGACGAGCAGACGGATCACCTCATGGTAAGCGATTGCCGCCGCCCATGTACACTTTAACACCAGTGGAGTCAAAAGAGCGCCGTCAAACTTTAAACCCCCCTGGATTGTATCTCCGGTACCCTCACTCACGCAGCGAAACACAGCACAATGCTACTCACCGTCTATGAACTGCTTGAACATGATATCCAGGGATCGGCGGGATCTACGAACGCCAGGTCCTTGATGAAGAGCACCGTCACTATGTTGCCTCGGGTCCCTTCGTGCGCCGGGACCGAGGGGCTAATAGACTGAGCGCCCGGAAGTCTTAGGAGCCGGACCGACAGCTTAACAGTGACCTACAGCTTAACAGTGACCGACAGCTTAACAGTGACCGACAGCTTAACAGTGACCGACAGCTTAACAGTGATCGTCAGCTTAACAGTGACCGACAGCTTAACATTGACCAACAGCTTAACAGTGACCAACAGCTTAACAGTGACCGACAGCTTAACAGTGACCGACAGCTTAACAGTGATCGTCAGCTTAACAGTGACCGACAGCTTAACAGTGACCGACAGCTTACCAGTGACCAACAGCTTAACAATGATCGACAGCTTAACAGTGATCGACAGCTTAACAGTGACCGACAGCTTAAGAGTGACCGACAGCTTAACAGTGACCGACAGCTTAACAGTGACCGACAGCTTAACAGTGACCGACAGCTTAACAGTGTCCACAGCTTAACAGTGACCGACAGCTTAACAGTGACCAACAGCTTACCACTGATCAACAACTTAACAATGACCGACAGCTTAACAGTGACCGACAGCTTAACAGTAAACGACAGCTTAACAGTGACCGACAGCTTAACAGTGATCGACAGCTTAACAGTGACCGACAGCTTAACAGTGACCGACAGCTTAACAGTGACCGACAGCTTACCAGTGACCAACAGCTTAACAATGATCGACAGCTTAACAGTGACCGACAGCTTAACAGTGACCTACAGCTTAACAGTGAATAACAGCTCAGGAGCGACCAACAGCTTAACAGTGACCGACAGCTTAACAGTGACCAACAGCCTAAAAGTGACCAACAGATTACCAGTGACCAACAGCTTAACAATGACCGACAGCTTAACAGTGACCGACAGCTTACCTGTGACCAACAGCATAACAATGATCGACAGCTTAACAGTGACCGACAGCTTAACAGTGACCTACAGCTTAACAGTGAATAACAGCTCAGGAGCGACCAACAGCTTAACAGTGACCGACAGCTTAACAGTGACCAACAGCTTAACAATGACCAACAGCTTAACAGTGACCAACAGCTTACCAGTGACCAACAGCTTAACAATGACCAACAGCTTAACAGTGACCGACAGCTTAACAGTGACCGACAGCTTAACAGTGAATAACAGCTCAGGAGCGACCAACCGCTTAACAGTGACCGACAGCTTAACAATGACCAACAGCTTAACAATGACCGACAGCTTAACAGTGAATAACCGCTCAGGAGCGACCAACAGCAACAGTGACGGACAGCTTAAGAATGACCAGCGGCTTAACAGTGTCCAACAGCTTAACAGTGAATAACAGTTCAGGAGCAACCAACAGCTTAAGAGCGACCAACGTTTAACAGACTAGAGGCTACTCACCGTCTTTGAACTGCTTGAACATGATATCCAGCGTGACATCTTCGAACACGAAGTTGCATGTGTTCTGGTAGTACTGGCAGAGGGTCCTCAGGGGAGTGTTGTCGTCGGGATCTACGAACGCCAGGTCCTTGATGAAGAGCACCGTCACTATGTTGCCCCGAGTCCCTTCGTACACCGGAATGCGGGAGTAGCCTGAAAAGAAAATTATGAATAAATGTGGGACAGAATAAATAATACACCACTGGTTTCGGGAATTCTATAATTCAAATATCGATCTCTTACACGTTCCTTACACGTTCCTTATCATGCATCTACTGATCACCAATCCTACACTCGGCCAAGTGTACGGTGAAAGGCGTAAAGACGATTATAATTATATAAG
Organism: Marasmia exigua; assembly: GCA_019059595.1. NCBI lineage: Eukaryota > Metazoa > Arthropoda > Insecta > Lepidoptera > Crambidae > Marasmia > Marasmia exigua. The sequence continues at coordinate 2,946,223 of CM032490.1, forward strand.
ATAGAAGCCTTATTCCCGAAACCTGGGTGTATTATTTATTCTGTGCCACATTTACGAGCCCCCAAATGTGGGACAGAATAAATAATACACCACTGGTTTTGGGAATAGTTCTACTTGGATTAAAATCGTCTACTACGTCCTTCGCCTTTCACAGTCGTCGGCCATACTCCAAAAGCTCCAAAAGATTAATAGTTCATTTGTTGGTCAAAGTATTAAAATGTACAATAAGTTGCCACAAAATGTTATTGAGTTACCAACGCATAAATTTAAATCCCACGTGAAAACCTGTTTAATGAGTAAAGGATACTATACAATTGTAGATTACTTAAATGATAAGGATTCATGGACATGATGACCTCCGTGCCTGCACACATGTAGTAATTTTATAAATATTAACTGGAATCATTATTATTATATAATTAATCATTTTTAATAAATTAGGCTTAGCAGCATTTATTATTGTATGCAAATTGATTAGTATTGATTAATCAAACAATTGACAAGATGCTAACCACCTACTATTGTACACCTCGTCCTGCAGTTTATTAGTATTGGATTAAGTACTCTGTGACCTATGAGGGGAACCTAAGTAGTCATGCTCACTCAAATGTCTCTGAGGTGGTGGCGTTATGTGGCGGGTCATTACATTCCCTCTAATATGGTTGAGTGAAATGATGGCTGACACATACGTCATACTTGTGAACAGGTGCCACCTTTGGGGACTGGTCCGCTTCGGTTTACCTCATATTTAGCTTTTAATTTGCTTCATTCTATTTTGTGTTGCATTAGACTGTATGACTTGGTATGAGGATAATAAACCATTGTAAAAAAGTTGGCGATTAAAAAGAGTAACTGGCGAGTTTCTTGCCGGATCTTCTCGACCAGAAACAACTTTCCGAGCCGGTGGTAGAATCGCATTATGTTTATTTATTTCTTTAGTATATTTTATGTATCAACATATATATGTATTAACATGTAAATTATACATAAGTACTTATAAATAGTTTTAAGTCATTCAAATGTATGACGATTTGTAAGTGCTGTGTACAAGCCTATGCAAATAAAGAATTATTTGAATTTGAATTTGAATTTGAATACGTCGTCTATCTCACTCTCGCACGTCATTCTATAATTCAAATATCGATCTCTTACACGTTCCTTATCCTGGATCTACCGATCACCAATCCTACATAAATACACTGATTATATTTTAATTAAACCCTGACAAAAAAACGACGGGGTGTTATAAGTTTACGTGGCATCGTAGCTCCCGAACGGATGAACTGATTTTGATTTTTTAGGGTTCCGTAGCATATTGACAATCTGTCTGTCCGTCCGTATGTCAAAGCCACTTTTTTCCGAAACTATAAGAACTATTTAAACTATTGAATTTGTTAACCGCAAAACAATTTTGACACAAAAATAGGGAAAAAAAAATTTGGGGGTCCCCATACTTATGAAACTCTAATTTTTTTTCCATAAAACCCATTCTTGATGGGTTTCTATGAATAGGTCTTTAAAAATGATGTAAAGGTTTCTAATTAAAAAAAAAATCTAAACAATACTAATGCCCCTACCTTCTATGTATAATAAAATAATTATAAAACTAAAAAAAAATATTATATACATTACCATGAAAACTAACAACGAAAATTGGTTTGAACTAGATCTAGTAAGTAGTTAAATAAAAGAATTTGAGTAGAAGAATACAATAGACTATGAAACATTTCAAATCCAAGATGGCCGCCCCCATAAAATGCCGAAATAATCAATTAAAATATATATTTGAGTGGGGTGCCTATTAAAAGCGAGAAATGATTTGTATGTAAGTAAAATAAAAATTAGAGAGCCTATTTAAAAAACGAAAAATAAATATATTAAACATTTTAAAATCGCCGACCAAAATTTAAAAAGTCCAAAATAAATTGACTCCGTTGTTGACTATCCTATGACGTATGAACATTTTTGGTTAGGGTGACAGGTAAGCCACACTAGCGACGCCAATAACTTTTAATTTTTAGCAACTAAACCGGATCTATTTTAAACAATTTCGAGATTACAACCTCTAGGCAAACACTTATACTATTTATTAAATAACCGAATTGGATTAACGCTATTAGTAGCCGTTTTTGGCGGTAATTCAATTTTCGAGTTCAAAAGCAGACTAAGTGTTTTCCGAGAGGCTGCAGCTTCGAAATTGTTAAAAAGTAATCCGGTTTAGTTGCTAACAATTTAAATCAATTGGCGTCGCTAGTGTGCCCCACCTGTCGCTATAAATATTGTCGCGTGGGGGGTCCCCGCTCTTAATTTTGGACTTTTTAAATTTTTAATTTATTATCGCTTACATCCCGAAAGCCTTATAATAGATATCGCGAATAAAGTCCGTTTAGCACGTAAGATCAAGAATAAAGGATGAGCGAAAACATATCAGCTGTTTCATACAAAATAGATCATAAACCCGTCTATAATGAATGGAACAGCTGTTTATTTTTCGCTAATGCCACCGGTCTTACAAAACATTATTTCGTAAATAAAAATACGTATATACAGCGTCAGTTCGAGTTACACCCACACAGTGCAAAAATAGCACTTGTGTTAAAGACATGACGACAGTCCAAAGTCAAAAAAGTAACTCCACGCGATACCGGTTGTACAGTCAGCTGCACAGAGATGTAATACACATTAGAACCTTGTCACAATAATGCCGTCCGTATTCCGTATAGAATAAAATAGAATAATTTTTCATGAATGAAAAATACCTGTTGCCCTGTATGGCTATGGATCAGAATGCTGGGCCGTTAAGGTGGTCCGTTTCCTATACAAACTTGTCTTACAGGAATACGTACAGGCAGAAGCTTGAATATGGTTAAAATGTCTTTTAAAAAATTATATATGTGTGTCTATTTACGCGAATGGTGTAATCTTTCATGTTTAAAACATAAACAAAGTATAATTACGATTTTAAAAAACGTAGCAATTTGCGAAATCGCTTGAATGTGTGTGTGCTTGAAACGAATGCAATCTCTCGTAAAAACGGCGACATCTATACGAATCTAGTTAAATTTCCAAGATGGTAAGCTATGTTTGCTTAGCTAAACGAACTGGCTATCGAACAGATGGCGCTGAACTGCAATAAAAATATGCATGATATTTTAGCGATTTGTTAATTTATATTCATAATAATATTAAAAATTGTATCATTTTATTGCTATAATAAAACACAAAATGCAAAAAAGGTCACACACTGACTTTACATTGATAAGAAATAATAGTAGCTTTTAAGTGCGACCGTCTGTCTACCCGCTGGGCCATCGAGGTATGACATTATGTCACAAACTAAGTTGAAGATAATAGGCATTATGTGTTAGCGACGTTGCCGCTTTTACGCGTCGTTGCCATATTTCTATAGCACCAATTTCTTCAACTTGAAATTATTTCGGGATTTTAGATTGCTCCTTTACTGGGTTGCCAGAAGGTACTTTTCCTGAAATTCTTGGTAAAATTAGTCTTTCATTTTTTTAATTTCCTTTTTTTTCATTGGTTCCATAGGAGAAATATTGTGAAGTGAGTGTACATGAAACGAACATGCAATTTATATACGCATCCAGAACGAAATACAATTGATCTGTCAAAAAGAGCAAAAATGTACTGGGATCAACACATTGCCATCTCTGTCAGTTTTAGTCTGCATAGTAAAAAAACAGAGTTTAGCTTGGTATTGGCTGTCTAAAATCGCCGTGAGACTGGGGCCAGAAAATTAGTCTGTATATTTATGGACAGGAATTTGGGGACAAATACAAAATCGTACCTGGCAACTATGACTCAATCTAGCATCGCGGCATCGTCCGAAGTGCGATCCTATTTACGCTTTACAAAATGTACCTACCGCTAATTTCCAAAACTTTTCAACTAAAAAATTCAACTGTAAAGTAATAAAAATTTTAAGAAATACCTACTTTATTGTTACAAATGATTGGTCAATAATAGTGCATACATAATTATTTCCAATAACTTAATTATAATATATTTCTAAGGAATGATAAACCATTTGCTGTAACGGAACGTAATCTAATTTTTTGTGATAACTAGTGTTGTGTATGCATCAATCCATTCAACGCTAAAATAAATAAATATCGATATTCATAGCCTTGGTTTGGTAGGTGCATTGTTGAAGAAATTTAAATACAAACATTGACATCTGCAGTTCGCGCGAAACGTAACAGCCACGCGATATCCGTACTTATCTGATAATATATAATATGTAGTACAACGGGTAGGCCAATACAGCAGAATTGGATGGAACTCTGCATCAGCTACTCTCGGCTCCGTTCGGGTTCCGAGACAAAAGTATACGTACAAGTACAACCAATTATTTTTTTAGTTTAGTGAAATTACTGTATTTAGTGTCGAATGTTGCTACGAATTTTCTATGAGCGAACGGTTTTTTTGAGTGATATTGAATCAAGTTCGTCAGGGTACAAAGTTAGGAACTCATCTGTGCAATTTGTTGTTTACGTCGCGTAGTGTTAATCAAGCGGCAGTGTTTTAAATATTCGAATGTTAAGTGATGAGTTTAGAGGATAAAGTCCAATGTGGATTGATAAATAGTGATTCCATTGGTAATGTATTGGCCTTAAAGTTATGGGAACTCGTGATAAACACTTGGAATTAAGAGTCAAATGTAACTCTTGTGGTCATTTATTGAATTAAGTATAAAAAGTTAAGCTTGGTAAGTACAAACCTACCAATTGAACTTACTTTTCGTGCTACTTTTAACTTCTACTACCTATGATAATATTATTTTTAAAAAGTGATAGTCTGTATTTTAAAATTTAATAGTATTTTTCCAATAAAATGTATGCTATGCTATGATGATAAATTTTCATTTGAATAATGCTTTTATCGATAAATTGCCAGCTTCTCTGATAGCAAAATAAACAACTCTACTCGTACTTTTTCAAACAACTTTTTTCATTCTGTCTGAATTTCTGACTGACTTGTTCTGATCGTTGTTTAGGTATTGTATGCAATTTGATTGACTTTCCTATATTTTGCTGATTTTTTTGATAGTTTTGTTTGAGATGAAGTGAGGAGCTGGGTGTTCACAATGGACTTAGGAAGGACAAACAAATCGAGCTTTTTAATGTGTTACTCTCTTACTATGTACAGAACAATAAACTTTGCTTTTCAATTACAGAAAGACCTATTCTCTAACCAAACCTCAAATGGAACTGAATGATGAAACAAAAAATGGATTACACAGTGTTTACTCTTTTGAATGTGTGGAATGCTCTGGAAGCGAGCTAGTGAAAAGGATGGTCACATAAATAAAGCCCTAGTTTGGGGTGCTGTGACAAGTGGCAGCTACTATGCACAAGTAGACCAGATGACTGCGCTTATGGATATACCAACTTTATCACTGAATAAGTTTTCACTCAATTGAAAAAGAATTGGGATCTGTGTGGCAACAACACTTGACAGAGGAGATAATAAAAGCTGGAGCCGAAGAAAGAGCCATCGCCATTGAAAAGGGACACATGTCCCCTGATGGGGTGCTATATATCACTGGCTAAAAAGATCATATGGGCATAACTTTAACTCATCTTCTGGGATGGTAAGTTTAACTTTGTTATAATCACTTGTTTGTTATACATTTTTCATTATTTAATTTTTGCAAGTAAAACTTTAATCCCACTGAAAATGTATCTCAGACATAAGGACGGTACAAAGTCCAATAAGGGTAACTCCGTGTGTACCCATATTATTACTAAAATTTTCTTACCAATTCCGGAGTTCAAAGTAATAATAGAATGTGTTATAAAACACACACCCCTTTATTACAAAACGTGGTCTAAAGTTAGGCTTGGTTTAAAACGGATGCCGTCACTTTCATTTGAAAGTTATATAAAAGTGACAGCGTCATTTTTAAACCTTGTAGACCATTTTTGTAATAAAGGGGACAGATGTTTGGTAACAATATTTAATAACAAATTGAAATAATATAAATTTATTGTTACAAACATTCTTACATTATTTATTTCTTTTTACAGATACTTCAGTCCACTTGGGATAGAATGCAAAGCATTCAAGCATGGTGATTTTCAAGAAACACTCAAAGTTACTTTAGAAGCATTTTATTGTATATAAATTGATGTAAATATTTTTTATTAATTATTAAAAATTGACTTGATACTACCTCCTACCTACCTACACCAACTAATTTGTACACCTCGTCATACAGTTAACTAGTTTTGGAATATTTACTTTTGTTTGTAACATATGAGGGGAACTTCACTAATGATCATGCTCCCCAAATGTCCCTGAGGTTGTGGCGCTATGTGGCTGGTCATAACATTCACTATGGTTGAGTGAAGTGATGGCTGAAACATATGTCATACTTGAACAGGTGCCACCTTTTCCGTGCCACCACCAAAGCAGACCAGTCCCCAGTCCCTGGTCTGCTTTGGTTTAAATCATATTTAGCTTATTATTTTGTGTTGCATTATTAGCTGTATGACTTGGTATAAGGTATACTTTGTATAATGTGTAATAAAACATTGTATAAAAATATGGCGTTTAAAGAGTAACTGGTGAGTTTCTTGTCGAAAGAATCGCATTTTGTGTATTTATATTTTAATATATTTTATGTATCGGCATATTTATGTAATCACATGTAAATTATACATACTAATGAAATTATTTAAAGGATTCATATATAGATTTTATTATATTTATTGTTTTTTAATTATCATTCCTAAGGATTTATACCACTCCACTTCTTCTGCACGAACCTACCTACATGAAGTTATTAGAAGTCGCCCACCTACGCACACCCAGCCTACTCTATTAGGTTTACAGACGCTATGTGGCAAAAAATCTTCCCGAAACGAAGTGAGGGCGGACCGCTAGTTGCATAATAAACCGCACTTCAATTTCGAAAAGTCCAGTGTGTGTTAAGTTATCTACTATATTACCATCGCTACCTATCCGTAGTCCATTCGATAGATCCGAAGAAGAAATCATATATTCCGTAATTCCTATCCACATCATATTTAAGTGTTAAGCGCGCCATCTATTGCCAGCGAGGAATAAGAGCTATCCGATAAAAAACATGCTTCAGCTTTGTATGTGTGTGTGGGAACGATACGTACGTACACAAGTTGATATTAATTTAGCAACGATGCAGGAATTTAACGATTCTGGTTTAGTTGTTAATTGTTGAAATACATCAAAAAATCGCAGTTATTACGTAGATGTCGCGAATCACTCTACACTTAAAATTACTGTCCTGTAGAAGTCGTAATTATTTATTTTCTCGATTCACTGACAACAGAGCCATCTCTTAGCAATCGTTTAGCAGGATTGCGTGAGCTTCCACCTTAAGAAGACGGATGAAAGGCGATTGTTTGCGACGAGAGTTCAATATCATAATTTAAAAATTGTAATGATTTAGTTCCTAAAAAAGTGTGGAGGAACAGAGGACGGCCGAAAAAGAGATGGATGGATTGTGTGAAGAATGACATGATGGGAAAAGGGGTGGATGATTCGATGACTGCGCAGACCCCAGATAACCTGGGAAAAGGGCAGGAGGATGATGGATGATTCATGAATGTAAAATAAGAATGTAAAATATGACGGAGACAAATTTGCCTGTACATCATGTTACCCTTTTGGGCATAGCATAACTACCGTGAAATTTATAACGTGGGAGAGCCACGCTCGGGCATGAATGGGCCGGCTCTACCGGAGTGATACCACAGCCTCACAGTAAAACGGCGAGAAGCAGCGCTGTGCTGTGTTTCGCTGCGTGAATGAGGATACCGGACGCCCAAGCCGGTGGAAAGGGGGGAGTTTAAAGGTCGCGATGTGTTTCGCCGTGTGAGTGAGGGCACCGGAGTCCCAATGGGGGGGAAGGGGAAAAGGTTGGCAGCGCACTTGTGACTCCACTGGTGCCGCGGGTGTCTTTGGGCGGCGGCAATCGCTTACCATCAGGCGATCCGTTTGCTTGTCTGCACCTATCACATAAAATATAGAAAAAACATTTTTTTTTTCTTATTATATTAAATGGGTTTGCACTTGACCTCATCTCACCTGATGAAAAGTGACAATAAGGTCTAAGATGTAGCGTGCTTACCCAGAAGAAGCCTATTCACTCTCGACTTAAAGACACCCAAATTATAGCTCTCTGGGAATACAGAAGCCGGCAAGTTGTTCCATTCCTTAGCAGTTCGTAGCAAGAAAGAAGAAGCGAAAACGCTTAGTACGAACTGTAAATAAATGTATGGACGTGAAATGGACTTAAATTAAAGTAGCACTTCTGTTTTTATCACTTAATTATATTAAATATGTCCAGTGCGTCCTTCCGGTCATGACTTACGGTGCCGAGACGTGGACACTGACGGCTGGACTAGTCCACCGGTTCAAAGTCGCTCAAAGAACTATGGAAAGGGCTATGCTCGGAGTATCTCTGAAGGACCGCATCAGAAATGATGTAATCCGACAGAGAACCACAGTCACCGACATAGCCCACCGAATTGGCAAACTGAAGTGGCAGTGGGCTGGTCATATTAGCCGCAGAACTGACAGCCGTTGGAGCCGTAAAGTCCTTGAGTGGAGACCGCGACTCGGTAAGCGTAGTGTAGGACGCCCTGCGACAAGATGGGATGATGACATTCGAAGGCTGGCTGGTGTGGGCAGGATGAGAGTGGCCAAAAATCGGGAGCAGTGGCGTGCATTAGGGGAGACCTATGTCCAGCAGTGGACGAGTGTGGGTTGCTGATGATGATGATGATGATATTAAATATGTATTCAGATGCAGTCAGATGGATGGTACCTAGCTATTATGACAAGGTAAAGTGTGTACATTTCTTTGCAGCCGAACGTACACCAATTAAGCAGAATAGCCAATTTCCTAAATGGCACATCATGTTGATATCAAAGTACAATATGGCTGAATTGGGGTGACGCGATAACGGACACGGTAGTGTATCGGTCAAGTCGAATATTATTTCTTAATTAAATATTTAGTTCATCGTCAGCATCTCAGGGTATCATTCCTGGTTTCATCCAAAGCCTCCTTCCTGGTCGCTTCGTAACCTGGCGTAAACTGAGACCATGATTGGCATTGGTAAGCGGAAATTAAGAAGAAAGAAGAGGTCCTAATCCGAAAATCGTTTCGAAGCATTTGTGTTTCTATGATCTAGGATATTTAGATAAAATGTTGACCTACATTTAATCCCAGATACGCTAGCTATTCAGACAGGTTGTATTCAGAAGATTACATTTAGGTGACCGCAATGTCTCAGTGACTTATTCACTCGGACCAAGTAACAGATGGCGCTAGTTGTAATACGAAGCTAGTAAGCAAGCTCGTAAACTAACGCCATCTGTAGATATTCACCTACAACAAAACTAATACAGTAGGCTTTTATTTTGTTATACCCAAAATGTTACCAGATAGAGATTTAAGATTTCCCCGATCAAAAGGCATTATTAGAAGTAGGTATGTTATTTTTCCTTACGATATATTCCGTAAATTGGGGGAAAGATATGTGGGAACCCTAGTTGTATTTATGTCATCTCAAATATTCTTAGAATTAAATATTTTTCACAACATCACATACACTGATCTGACTTCGAGATAGGTAGCTCAAGCACCTGTGTTACGGATATCAGAGTCAACAGCGGAATTACAAATATATACATTTAATACTTTTTTTTTGTAAATACATACTTATAATACATAGAAAACACCCAAAAAATGCAAACAGACATGTTCATTCACACAGATGTTTGTACTGTGCGGGGCTCGAACCCGCAAACCCTTACACCAGAGGCAGCGTTTACCACCACTGATCCAAACGGGTCGTCTGCATGAATATGAAGACTAAACATGCAGTAAAATGTGTATACTAGTAAAAAATCACCATGTATATGTGACAAAGTTCCCGGTAGGCCATTTTTACACCTTATTTCATCGCATTAAGGTCGAAAAGTGGCTTACCGGGAATTTTGTCAGATGTACATTTGTTTTAGTAAATCTTGGCCGCCGTTTTACGCCGGCCGAATAAGGGTGACACGATAGCGAAAACACGGTAGTGTAGCAGCCAAGTACAATATAGTTTCTCAATTAAGTAGTGTTTCAATAAAATTTGGCCGCCGTTTTACAGCAACTATTATAACATTTACATATAGCCCGGCCGCCCTTCTCAGGGAGCAGTGGGGCGGGTAAAAAGGTCAAACGGTTTTATAACCTTGGGGGGTTGCTACGAAAATATTCACAATTCACTTGTAAAACCGCAGGGCAATTTTAATTAGTTAGCGTGAATCAATTTTTCGCGTACAAATGTTGGGCCCGCATTTGTGCATAGTTATTCTATAAATAGTTCAATATATCTCGGCAAAAACTTATGCGGAGAATTTTGTACGCAACATTTGTACGCGCCAACATTTGTACGCGAGAAATTGATTCACGCCAAAAGTGGCCACTTTTGACGTGAATCAATTCTTCGCGTACAAAAACGGACCCCACATTTGTGCACCGTTATTTAATAAATAGTATAAGTGTTTGCCGAGATATTGTAACCCCGAAATTGTTTAAAATAGATCCGGTATTAGTTAAAAATCAAAATCGATTGGCGTCGCTAGTGTGCCCTACCCGTCACCTTAACAGAGGAACCCGACCAACTGAACAATAGTTATACTTTTCAGAAATTATCCGAAACGTGCAGTTCCTCACAATGTTTTCCCTCATCGCCGGGCTAGTGGTAGAAATACGCATCGTCATCGTCTGTCATCAATTACATAAAAAAGTAAGATTGCGGTAAAGCCTACAATCTATAAAAAAAAACCGGCCAAGTGCGAGTCTGACTCGCGCACCGAGGGTTCCGCCGTACGTTATATTTTAATAAAATATTTTTATTATATATTCGCAATTTTTCCTATATTTGCATTGTATGACAATGCTTCATGCCAAATTTCAAGATTCTGAGTTTACGGGAAGTACCCTGTAGATTTTGATTCCTTTGCGAGACATAATCGGCTGTATCTTTTGGTTGGCTTGGCTTAGAAGTTTGATATTTTCACAGCTTAAAGGGACAGTAGACTTGATTATTTCATGTGAATTTCCGCTTGATAGGTCCACGCGTTCTTGAAATAAAGGGTCTTGACAGACAGACAGACGGACAACAAAGTGTTCTTATAAGGGTTCCGTTTTTTCCTTTTGGGGTACGGAACCCTAAAAAGGAAAAACATAAAGATTTTTGACCGTTTGGATCAGTGGTAGTGAACGCAGCCTCTGGTGCAAGGGTTGCGGGTTGGATCCCCGCACAGTGCAAACATTTGTGTGCATGAACTTCTGTGTGTATTGGTTTGGGTGTTTTCTATGTATTAATAGGCCTTTATCTATGAAATACTACCTATCTGTTACCAACGAGGACTAGGTTACTTTGGCCATGCCCTTAGACAGTCCGATAACTCGGACAAGTTGGTTGTTGTGGGGAAGGTCAATGGTAAAAGACGAAGAGGCCGTTCACCTCTTCGTCGGGCAGACCAAATAAGGGATGTAACCGGACTCACTTTGCCGATCGCCCTATGACAAGCCGAGGAATACTGCTCCTATCTCTGGGCTGGTGCACCTCAGTACCTACCAACTTCTTCCGTTTGACCGCGTACATCGTAGGGCTGTTCGAATTGTCAGTGACTTGACTCTCTCTAGTCGACTTGATCTTCTAGCATTGCGGCGGGACACAGCTTCCCTCAGCATTCTGTACCGCACCTATCATAGGGAGTGTTCTGAAGAACTGTTTGATCTACTCCCTGCAGCTGAACAACATCGAACCACTCGCAAGCGATTGTCATTCCATCCTCATCATCTCGATGGATGGCAGTCTAATACTGTGCGTTTTTTCCGGAACTGCTTATTAAAGGAGTTATACATCTTATTGTGTCTAGAAAAAAAACACCAATTTCATAGGTAATTCCGCCGTTGGTTCTGATATCCGTAACACAGGTGCTTGAGCTACCTATCTCGGAGTGAGATCAATGTATGTGATGTTGCGAAAGATTTATTTACTTTGCATTAAAGTTTTGACTTCTGAGTCAACACATACGCCCACCAAACCACGGACAAAATTTACTCAAAAAACAAATTTAAAAAAATCTCCAGTAGTTAATAAACACGCGTCGATTGCATCACAACTGGATGAAGTCCAATGGAGACGCGTCAGAAATACACTAGCCATGTTAAGTAACTAATAATAGTTATGGCTTATGAAATACGACGTCGCGAGTAGACGAGACGTGACGTGTGTAACTGAAGCGAACCAGTGATCCGCTTCGAATAAATAAATAAATAATCACTTTATTTAGGGATATACGACAGAAGCATACGTTTCATATACTTTTTTGTCGTACTAATTACGCTAAAAATAGTTTCATTGTGAGAACAACCAGTGCATATAATAAGAGTTTCATTGACATAGACATATTCCACGAGATGCTGGCGAAGTACCGCCGTCTACTTAGATCAATGCACGAGTAATGTAGGCTTTACCATGGTGTTTCAAAATTTTTAAGTATATACCTACCCAGTATTATATTGTTTTACCTTTAGTTTTACCGAATTAGGTGTCTGTCTTACCAGAATTGTATTTTGTACAACTTAACTTTGTCAACTGCTATGTAATATCTATTATTTATTTATTTATTTATCCTTTATTGCACAAGAAAGTAAAGTACAATTGGCGGACTTAATGCTATACAGCATTCTCTACCAGTCAACCATTAGGCGATATTATAACTTAGTTTAATAATGAAATATATAAAAAGCTGAATGTTTCCTTAAATTTTTTTTTGTATTTTGTCTCACAACACTAAACGTATTATTTTGTAGTGGAAAATTTTAATTGCTGATGTATTATTTAAGTAATTTTAGAACAGAGTACTATTTAACAGCTGTATTTTTCCTTAATAAAGAAAATAAAATAAAATAAATTAAATAAATATTCGATAAACATCGATGTATTGAAAACATCGATGTTTACAATGCGATACATCGAATCGACACGATGTTTTGAAAAACTATCGTTTATTTTTTTTTATTTTTTTTTATTGCAGTATCTGTGGCTTACAGAAATGATTCCAAAACGCACACAAGTTTAAATTTTACATAAATAATACAATTGAATTTTATTTTAAAAACAAACAATAAAAAAGCACATGCATAAATCAAATAATTGTCAAACGATATTCAAATAGTCAAGGGTGTACTAATATTAATATAGTGTCAAAGTAAAAAAAACCAATCTAAGTAAAATGTCAAAAGGATTATAATAATATGTCAATAAAAATGTTACTCTGCCGGGGACCACACGGCTCACTCTTACCGAGGTGTCGTAAAAGGCGACTAAGGTAAAGCTGCTGGCATGATCATCAGCACCCAGAGAAGGAAAACTCTGCATTTCAAAACCCTCGCCAACCCGTCTGCCAAGCGTGGTGAGTATGGCAATTACCCCTCATGTGATTGAGGGAGGCCCATGCCCCAGCAGTGGGGACTTAAATGGGCTGATGATGATGATGATGAAAAATGTTATAGTTTTGTCAATAATTTCATAAAATAATGTCAATAAACACATCATGTTGTCAGCAAATATGTCCATGTGTCGTGGTGCTGAGTGAGTATGTCACCTATGAGGTGCAATGCGCGGTTTGGTGCTGAGTGAGAATGTCACCTATGAGGCGCAATGTGCGGTTTAGTGCTGAGTGAGAATGTCACCTGTGAGGCGCAATGTGCGGTTTGGTGCTGAGTGAGAATGTCACCTATGAGGCGCAATGTGCGGTTTGGTGCTGAGTGAGAATGTCACCTATGAGGCGCAATGTGCGGTTTGGTGCTGAGTGAGAATGTCACCTATGAGGCGCAATGCGCGGTTTGTTTGCGGAAATGCCGTCCGCTCAGTTCGCGTTACCGGTCTCTGCAAGAGATATATATATTCGATGTGTCGATGTTTTTTCACAAAACATCGAATCAATGATAACCGGTTTCTGTTCATGGGCTGTGGTAATTCACACATCAGATGAGCCGTCTGTTCGTTTGTCTGCCATATTGTAAAAAAAAAGTCACAATAATCTGTATACACAGGTTACGAAGGAAGTGAGATCTATTATTTTATGAAAGATAAAAATCTAAACTGTACTCAAATGCCATGTTACCCCCCTCCCGAAATGTCTAACTAACGATACCCCCTCCCGCGAGCCTAAAATGACTCCCCCAAGTATCTTAAGTGACCCCTCTAACTACCGAAACCTAGGACTACCTAACTTAAGAAAAAATATTGACGCATAAAGACTACCGATATACTAAAGTTAATTAACATTAGATTAAATGACGTCTCTGAGTGCGGCCGTATGTGTCTTAAGAGCCAAGAGTTCAAGTGACTCTCCCTTTAGGGGCCATCCCCCCTCCCCAGATGTTTTAACATTAAGTGACATGATGGTATAGTGTTGTCTCACTCACCGGACTTGATTATCTCCGACATAGTCTCGAAGTCTAACACGGAAGTGATGGGCAGCATGAAGGCATCCTCCAGTTTCGTCATCACATGCGCGACCGTCTTCTTGCGGAGCTCCAGCGCTCCGGATATGATGTTCACTTCGTCTTTATCCAGGTCATTGACGTCTGTTGTTACCTGATGGTGAAAAAGATTGATGTTAGGTTGTCCATCTGTCATTGAAAACATTCGAGAATGAGTAACATAATAAACCTTCCCTTCCCTACCTTTTAGTATTTCCCGCGATAATTTTTTTTTTGCTAAAAAGTTAAAATCATAAAAGATCATAAAAGAAAAAATATAAAATCAATTACATTCACGTCATATGTACTACCATTTATGTATTTATTTACTTTTCACTTATAATAAAAAAAAAATGTTACAAAAAATAACATTATTTATTTTATTTTATTTTACAAGTTTTCGGAAAACTTACAGCTAGATTTGGGATACAGTCACATCATATCATCATTTATCATTTTGACAGTTATCGTCATATTATCATTTATGTCTTCTTTTTTTAAAAAAATATGTATTCTTATTATTTTCGGTTTATTTTATCGTCTTCTTTGTGCATTAATATTGTCACTTATGTCTCGTCGTCTCTTTGTTGATTTTTTTTAGAAACATAAGGAAAGTCCGTTATTAGATATAACATTAGTATATAAGAGTGACAACTCACTCAACACACAATAGCAATATCAAAAACGATTTAATTCAAAGATCCTTTTATTCATATCACTTTGCGGCACCTCACTGCCTTTTCAAATGGTGTACCAAACGTTTATTAACACTTTGAGGGACACAAGCTCCATACCAGCTTTTCTACCAAACGTTACGGATGACTATGTTTTTATTAGTGTCTTGTATTTATGTAAAAATAAGTCAACAAAATTACGTCTTCAAATTATAGAAATAAAATGACCAATAAATAAATTATGTCAGTGTATGTTTTTATAAAAAAAATTTTTTCTTTTTTTTTTCTTTGCAACATCACATACAACCTGTGCGGATAAAGAATGGGATCAGAAATGGCGGCGCATCTATTCACTTCTCGCTCGCACCCGGGGTGCGAGTATAGACGCAAATAGTGTGCGAGCGAGAAGTGAATAGATGCGCCGCCATTTCTGATCCCATTCTTTATCCGCAAAGGTTAGTACATTGATCTGACTCCGAGATAGGTGGTAGCTCAAGCACCTGTGTTACGGATATCAGAATCAACAGTGGGATTACAAATATATACATATAATACTTTTCTTTTGTAAATACATACTTATAAATACATAGTACACACCCAGACCAATACAAACAGACATGTTCATGCACACAAATGTTTGTACTGTGCGGGGATCGAACCCGCAACCCTTGAACCAGAGGTTGCGTTCACTACCACTGTTCCATACGGGTTCCAAACGGGCGAAAGGTCGTACAATAGTAATTGTACGATCATTTTATTGCAATGGCAACATTGTAGTAGCTTTTCTGGTCTTGAATTCCAGTTTCGGGTATAGTGTTTTTTTTAGTGAACAAATTTGGTGTTTTTTGTGCAGTAAAGTGCCGCGAAGTGATCCTGATAATAAGAATCGTTGATTGTATCGTTTTTAACACTGCTATTGTGAGTCGAGTGAGTTGTCACGGACAACTTCATCATCATCAGCCCATTTAAGTCCCTGCTGGGGCACGGGCCTCCCTCAATCACATGATGGGTAGTTGCCATACTCACCACGCTTGGCAGACGGGTTGGCGAGGGTTTTGATATAAATGCAGAGTTTTCCTTCTCTGGGTGCTGATGATCATGCCAGCAGCTTTACCTTAGTCGCCTTTTACGACACCTCGGTAAGAGTGAGGGTGGCCTATTCTACTCTGCCGGGGACCACACGGCTGGACGGACAACTTGCTTGGACCTAACAAGTCTTGAAACCCGTGATTGAGTTTCGACTTTTGACTACTTACTTATTCTCAATATGTTACTTGACATTGGCTAGATATCTTAGGGTATAGCAATATTAAAAAAATGGTCTAACATTAAGTGAGTGAACAATAAATTGTCATCAGTCTTTTTTTACAAAATATGTGACTAATTTCGGGGTGAAACTGAAAACTTCTCTAAACGGTTTTTTTTTAATTTTTTTTTTGGTGGTTTGAACACATCGTGGAAAGATGTAGTGTTGACAGATACATATGTGTGTCGAGGATTTAGACCAGCTCCCCGATGTACTGGCTTACTGAGTAGAAGCGGACCACCCTTGAAAGCTTTTCAATGTATTTTTTAACCTAATTGCACTGCCCAGTAAAAAGCGTGATCATACATTAAAAAAAATCAACCTAAACTTTTTAGTGTTTTCGGTGGTAATTTTTTTTTCTAAAAGGTTTTTAATAATACTTAATTTACTTCAGCAGGAACTCACCTTGACCAGCTCCTTCAGCCTTTCCCTGTTGTAGACGCTGCCGATCTCCTCGCCCAGTAGATAGTCCAGCACTTTGCTGACAGGGAACGCCAGGGGGGCTGTCACCGCCATCACCGCCTGCGGAACATATTGACCACAAATAAATAATAATAATAAATATTTCACAACATCACATGCATTGATCTAACTCCGAGATAGGTAGCTCAAGCACCTGTGTTACGGATATCAGAACCAACAGTGGGATTACACGTATATACATTTAATACTTTTATTTTGTAAATACGTACTCATATCACATAGAAACACCCAGACCAATACAAACAGACATGTTCATGCATACAAATGTCTGTACTGTGCGGGGATCGAACCCGCAACCCTTGGACCAAAGGCAGCGTTCACTACCACTGGTCCAAACGGGTCGTCAACCATATTAAGAAATTGAACATGACGACTCGTTTGGATCAGTGGTAGGGAATGCTGCCTCTGACCCGAGGGTTACGGTTCGATCCCCGCACAGTACAAACATTGGTGTGAATTTACATATGTTTGTATTGGTCTGGGTGTTTCTATGTGATATAAGTACGTATTTACAAAATAAAAGTATTAAATGTATTTACGTGTAATTCCGCTGTTGATTCTGATATCCGTAACACAGGTGCTTGAGCTACATAGGTAGCTCAAGCACCTGTGTTACGGATTCAGATCAATGTATGTGATGTTGTGAAACATTTATTTATAAACTGGAAAAGAAACAAATATGTACACATTGATTGCCGTGTAGGATACATAAGGCGACACCATTCGTTTTTAATTATTAGCTACTAAACCGGATCTATTTTAAACAATTTCGGGGTTACAACCTCTCGGCAAACACTCATACTATTTATTAATTAACCATGCACAACTGTTGTGTCCGCTTTTGTAAGCGAAAAATTGATTACCGCCAAAAGCGGCCACTTTTAGCGTGAATCAATTTTTCGCGTACAAATGTTGGGTCCACATTTGTGCATTGCTATCTAATAAAGTGCGTCACCCTCTCCCATCACTAGTGCGTCACTCTCGCCGATGACTAGTGCGTCACTTACACCCATCACCAGAGTCAGTGTCACTTGATCCCATCACTAGTGTAGTGCGTGAGCTGGCAATGCAGTGTGTGTGATCTCATCACTAGTGTCACATTTGATTCCACCACTAATGTGACATAAAAAATAAACAACGTCCGCACTCACCTTAGTGACCATGATACTCTTGGCGCCCACCATCAGCCCGTGCCTCGAGCGTGATCTCCCCCAGCAGCACGATGGACAGCGTCGAGAAGATCACGGCGAACAGCCCGGAGGTCAGCTCGTCCGGCAGTATCCACCGACAATGACACCAGTAGCGATCCCAATACCAGTGTCACAGTCACAGCATCTCATCACTAGTATGTCTAATGATTCCATCACAAGTGTGTCACTTGATCCAATGACTAGTAAGTATGTCAATTGATCCCATCACTAGTGTGTCATTTGGTCCCATCACTAGTGCGCCGCGTGTCCTTGAGTCCATCCCTAGTGTGTCAATTAATCCCATCACAAGTATGACACTTGATCAAATCACTAGTGTTAGTGTCAGTTTCACTTGATCCCATCACCATTGCGTGAATTGGCAACCCAGTGTATGTGATCTCATCACTGGTGTATGTGTCACTAGTGTGTCACTTGATCCCATCACTAGTGCTGCGTGACACTTATCCCATCACCATCACTAGTGCATCACTTGATCCCCTGACTAATGTGTCACCAGATCCCATCAAAATGTGTCACTTGATCCCATCACTAGTGTGTCAATTGATATCATCACTAGTGCTGCGTGACACTTGATCCCATCACCATCACTAGTGCATCACTTGATCCCCTGACTAATGTGTCACCAGATCCCATCAATGTGTCAATTGATCCCATCACTAGTGTGTCAATTGATACCATCACTAGTGCTGCGTGACACTTGATCCCATCACCATCACTATTGCATCACTTGATCCCCTGACTAATGTGTCACCAGATCCCATCAATGTGTCAATTGATCCCATCACTAGTGTGTCAATTGATACCATCACTAGTGCTGCGTGACACTTGATCCCATCACCATCACTAGTGCATCACTTGATCCCCTGACTAATGTGTCACCAGATCCCATCAATGTGTCAATTGATCCCATCACTAGTGTGTCAATTGATACCATCACTAGTGCTGCGTGACACTTGATCCCATCACCATCAGTTGTGCATCACTTGATCCCCTGACAAATGTGTCACCAGATCCCATCAAAGTGTGTCACTTGATCCCATCACTAGTGCGTGAATTGGCTCATCAGTAGTGTCCGTGACATTTGATCCCACCACTAATGTGACATAAAAAAAACTTCCGCACTCACCTTAGTGACCATGATACTCTTGGCGCCCACCATCAGCCCGCGCCTCGAGCATATCGCCTGCGGCGTGATCTCCTCCAGCAGCACGATGGACAGCGTAGAGAAGATCACAGCGAACAGCCCGGAGGTCAGCTCGTCCAGCAGTATCCAAGGACACTGACACTAGTAGCGATCCCAATACCGGTGTCACAGTCACAGCATCCCATCACTAGTATGTGAATTGTGTCATCACAAGTGTGTCATTTGATCCAATCACTAGTAAGTTTGTCAATTGATCCCTTCACTAATGTGTCATTTGGTCCCATCACTAGTGCGCCGCGTGTCACCCATAACTAGTGCTGCGTGACACTTGATCCCTTCACTAGTGTCAGGTCACTTGATCCCTTCACTAGTGTCAGGGTCTCTTGATCCCATCACTAATGTGTCACTTGATCCCAACACTAGTGTCCGTGACAATTAATCCCACCACTAATGTATCCCTTGATCCCATCACTAGTGTGTCACTTGATCCCATCACTAGTGCAGCGTGACACTTGATCCCATCACCATCACTAGTGCATCACTTGATCCCTTCACTAATGTGTCACTTGATCCCATCAATATGTCATTTGATCCCATCACTAGTGCGTGAATTGCCTCATCAGTAGTGTCTGTGACATTTGATCCCACCACTAATGTGACCTTAGACACCTTAGTAATCATGATACTCTTGGCGCCCACCATCGGCCCGTGCCTCGAGCATATCGCCTGCGGCGTGATCTCCCCCAGCAGCACGATGGACAGCGTCGAGAAGATCACGGCGAACAGCCCGGAGGTCAGCTCGTCCGGCAGTATCCAACGACACTGACACTAGTAGCGATTCCAATACCAGTGTCACAGTCACAGCATCCCATCACTAGTATGTCGATTGATTCCATCACAAGTGTGTCACTTGATCCAATGACTAGTAAGTATGTCAATTGATCCCATCACTAGTGTGTCATTTAATCCCATGACTAATGTGTCATTTAGTCCCATCACTAGTGCGCCGCGTGTCCTTGAATCCATCCCTAGTGTGCCACTTGATCCCATCACTAGTATGACCCTTGATCAAATCACTAGTGTTAGTGTCTGTGTCACTTGATCCCATCACCATTGCGTGAATTGGCAACGCAATGTATGTGATCTCATCACTAGTGTATGTGTCTTTTGATCCCATCACTAGTACTGCGTGACACTTGATCCCCTGACTAATGTGTCACCAGATCCCATCAATGTGTCACTTGATCCCATCACTAGTGCGCCGCTTGTCCTTGAATCCATCCCTAGTGTGTCACTAGATCCCATCACTAGTATGACCCTTGATCAAATCACTAGTGTTAGTGTCTGTGTCACTTGATCCCATCACCATAGCGTGAATTGGCAACGCAGTGTATGTGATCTCATCACTAGTGTCTGTGACATTCGATCCCATCGCTAATGTGTCACTTGATCCCATCACCATTGCGTGAACTGGCAACGCAGTGTATGTGATCTCATCACTAGTGTCTGTGACATTCGATCCCATCGCTAATGTGTCACTTGATCCCATCACCATCACATCACTGGTGTATGTGACACTTGATCCCATCACCATTGCGTGAACTGGCAACGCAGTGTATGTGATCTCATCACTAGTGTCTGTGACATTCGATCCCATCGCTAATGTGTCACTTGATCCCATCACCATCACATCACTGGTGTATGTGTCACTTGATCCCATCACCATTGCGTGAACTGGCAACGCAGTGTATGTGATCTCATCACTGGTATATGTGTCACTTGATCCCATCACTAGTGTGTCAATTGATTTCATCACTAGTGTGTCACTTGATCCCATCACTAGTGCTGCGTGACACTTGATCCCATCACCATCGCTAGTGCATCACTTGATCCCCTGACTAATGTGTCACTAGATCCCATCAATGTGTCATTTGATCCCATCACTAGTGCGTGAATTGGCTCATCAGCAGTGTCTGTGACATTTGATCCCACCACTAATGTGACATAAAAAAAACTTCCGCACTCACCTTAGTGACCATGATACTCTTGGCGCCCACCATCAGACCGTGCCTCGAGCATATCGCCTGCGGCGTGATCTCCCCCAGCAGCACGATGGACAGCGTAGAGAAGATCACGGCGATCAGCTCGTCCAGCAGTATCCAGCGACACTGACACTAGCAGCGATCCCAATACCAGTGTCA
Organism: Marasmia exigua; assembly: GCA_019059595.1. NCBI lineage: Eukaryota > Metazoa > Arthropoda > Insecta > Lepidoptera > Crambidae > Marasmia > Marasmia exigua. The sequence continues at coordinate 2,967,811 of CM032490.1, forward strand.
CAGGCACAGCATCCCATCACTAGTATTTCAATTGGTCCATCAAAAGTGTGTCACTTGATCCAATCACTAGTAAGTTTTTCAACTCATCCCATCACTAGCGTGTCCTTGAATCCATCCCTAGTGTGTCGATTAATCCCATCACTAGTATGACACTTGATCAAATCACTAGTGTTAGTGTCAGTTTCACTTGATCCCATCACCATTGCGTGAATTGGCAACCCAGTGTATGTGATCTTATCACTAGTGTATGTGTCTCTTGATCCCGTCACTAGTGCTGCGTGACACTTGATCCCATCACCATCACTATTGCATCACTTGATCCCCTGACTAATGTGTCACCAGATCCCATCAATGTGTCACTTGATTCCATCACTAGTGTGTCACTTCATCCCATCACTAGTGCTGCGTGACACTTGATCCCATCACCATCACTAGTGCATCACTTGATCCCCTGACTAATGTGTCACCAGATCCCATCAATGTGTCAATTGCTCCCATCACTAGTGTGTCAATTGATACCATCACTAGTGCTGCGTGACACTTGATCCCATCACCATCACTATTGCATCACTTGATCCCCTGACTAATGTGTCACCAGATCCCATCAATGTGTCACTTGATCCTATCACTAGTGTGTCACTTGATCCCATCACTAGTGCTGCGTGACACTTGATCCCATCACCATCACTAGTTCATCACTTGATCCCTGACTAATGTGTCACCAGATCCTATCAAAATGTGTCACTTGATCCCATCACTAGTGTGTCACTTGATCCCATCACTAGTGCTGCGTGATACTTGATCCCACCACCATCACTAGTGCATCACTTGAACCCCTGACTAATGTGTCACCAGATCCCATCAAAATGTGTCACTTGATCCCATCACTAGTGTGTCACTTGATCCCATCACTAGTGCTGCGTGACACTTGATTCCATCACCATCAGTTGTGCATCACTTGATCCCCTGACAAATGTGTCACCAGATCCCATCAAAGTGTCACTTGATCCCATCACTAGTGCGTGAATAGGCTCATCAGTAGTGTCTGTGACATTTGATCCCACCACTAATGTAACATAAAAAAAACTTCCGCACTCACCTTAGTGACCATGATACTCTTGGCGCCCACCATCAGCCCGTGCCTCGAGCATATCGCCTGCGGCGTGATCTCCCCCAGCAGCACGATGGACAGCGTAGAGAAGATCACAGCGAACAGCCCTGAGGTCAGCTCGTCCAGCAGTATGGTGAATGTGGAGTTGACGGCCACGTTGCCTAGGAGTATGCTGCAGAGCAGGTAGTTTCCGTGGTCGCGTACTGGCATTATAGCTCGGGCGTATTTCCGTTCCTGGAACAAAATGGATGCGTGAGCTTTTTTGACATTATGTAGGATAACTGAGAGTAGTGTTGCCGATTAATCGATTATTTTCATTCTTAATAATATAATAATCGATTATACCATCGAAAATATCGATACTATCGATTTTCATTATCGGTCGAAATATATTATAATAATTTAAATTGACAATACTATTACAATTATAATCGATTAATCTGCAATTATTTCTAGATACAATCATAAGATAAAGATAAAGATAAAACATTCTTTATTCAATTTAGGTCCACACAGAACACTTATGAATGTCAAAATAGTACATATTATCTACCGCTGGTTCGGAATGTCGATTTCTACTGAGAAGACACCAGCAAGAAACTCAGTAGTTACTCTTTTCAAATATTGATGATGTTACAGAGTTTCAATTGAGAAGAGAGAAAAAAATAAGCGTTTATCAATTAGCAGTACTTAACAAAAATGAAAATGATGCATTTATATATATTCTAAAAATTAGATTATATTTACCACTAGGAAGCTCAGTGGAGAATCCGTTTGACATTCAAAAATAGGCTGATCACTGTGACTAAGTGTCTACATAGGCCTTTCACTGGTATCTAAATAGGCCTATCACTATATCTGCATAGGCCTGTCACTGGCATTTCAATACGCCTGAGTCTAGTGTCTACATAGGCCTATCACTGGTATCTAAATAAGCCTATGACTATATCTACATGGGCCTGTCACAATTGCCCACATAGACCTGTCACTAGTATTTAAATACGCCTGAATCTAGTTTCTACATAGGCCTGTCATTGTCCACAGAGGCCTTTTGATGAGGTATGGACCCCTATGTCCAGCAGTGGCAGTCTCTTAGCTGATGATAAAGGAGTCTGTCTTCATGACTGAAGTCCAAATAGGAGTGCGGCTGGTATCTAAACAGGCCTCTGACTGGTGTTCTAATTGGGCCTCGACTGGTGCCTAAATAGGCCTGTCATAATGAAGATGTAAAAGATCTCACCTGCTCAGTGCCAGTGTTGGATATGATCTTGAGCTCCGTCCTGTCCAGCGACATGAGGCCCAGGTTTAGGCCCGAGAACAGCGCCGAAAACATGAGACACACCAGGATCAGGCCCAGCGGCATCCACAGCGGCAGTAGCGTGTTGTGGCTCGCTAGCACTTTCCAGCACTTCGTGCCTGGGTGACGTACCTGACCCTGGTGTCCCGACTGGCCTATGGCTGGGTCTACATAAGCCAGTCACTGTTATCTATATAGGCCTGCGAATAGTCTCTACGTCGACCTGTCCCTGATATCCAAATAGGCCGGTCACTGTGACTAAGTGTCTACATAGGCCTGTCACTGGTATCTAAATAGGCCTATCACTATATCTGCATAGGCCTGTCACTGGTATCTAAATAGGCCTATCACTATATCTGCGTAGGCCTGTCACTGGTATCTAAATAGGCCTATGACTATATCTACATGGGCGTGTCACAATTGCCTATATAGACCTGTCACTAGTATTTAAATACGCCTGAATCTAGTTTCTACATAGGCCTGTCATTGTCCACAGAGGCCTTGTGAGGAGGTAAGGACCCCTATGTCCAGCAGTGGGAGTCTCTTAGCTGATGATAAAGGAGTCTGTCTTCATGACTGAAGTCCAAATAGGAGTGCGGCTGGTATCTAAATAGGCCTCTGACTGGTGTTCTAATTGGGCCTCGACTGGTGCCTAAACCGACAAGGGATGATGATGTAGAAGACCTCACCTGCTCAGTGCCAGTGTTGGATATGATCTTGAGCTCCGTCCTGTCCAGCGACATGAGGCCCAGGTTCAGGCCCGAGAACAGCGCCGAAAACATGAGACACACCAGGATCAGGCCCAGCGACACCCACAGCGGCAGCAGCGTGTTGTGGCTCGCTAGCACTTTCCAGCTCTCCGTGCCTGGATGGTATGATAGTTATTTCATTATGTTACTACATTATTGCCGTGTGGTCCCGGTAGAGTAGAATAGGCCACCCTCACTCTTACCGAGGTGTCATAAAAGGCCACTAAGGTAAAGCTGCTGGCATGATCATCAGTACCCAGAGAAGGAAAACTCTGCATTGATATCTAAACCCTCGCCAACCCGTCTGCCAAGCGTGGTGAGTATGGTCAATTACCCCTCATGTGATTGAGGGAGGCCGCGTGCCCCAGCAGTGGGGACTTAAAATGGGCGGACGATGACTCCTGGCCTCAAGTTCTTCACGCAGAGTACAGCTTCTCCCCGGTGATGAGGGAGCGGAGCAAACTTGAGCACTCCAAGACCATTCTCATCACTCTCTATGACTCACCCTGATGAATATATTTGTCCTCATCCTTCGATATATCCTGGACTCCTGGCCTCAAGTTCTTCACGCAGAGTACAGCTTCTCCCCGGTGATGAGGGAGCGGAGCAAACTTGAGCACTCCAAGACCATTCTCATCACTCTCTATGACTCACCCTGATGAATATATTTGTCCTCATCCTTCGACAGGTCCTGGACTCCTGGCCTCAAGTTCTTCACGCAGAGTACAGCTTCTCCCCGGTGATGAGGGAGCGGAGCAAACTTGAGCACTCCAAGACCATTCTCATCACTCTCTATGACTCACCCTGATGAATATATTTGTCCTCATCCTTCGACAGGTCCTGGACTCCTGGCCTCAAGTTCTTCACGCAGAGTACAGCTTCTCCCCGGTGATGAGGGAGCGGAGCAAACTTGAGCACTCCAAGACCATTCTCATCACTCTCTATGACTCACCCTGATGAATATATTTGTCCTCATCCTTCGACAGGTCCTGGACTCCTGGCCTCAAGTTCTTCACGCAGAGTACAGCTTCTCCCCGGTGATGAGGGAGCGGAGCAAACTTGAGCACTCCAAGACCATTCTCATCACTCTCTATGACTCACCCTGATGAATATATTTGTCCTCATCCTTCGACAGGTCCTGGACTCCTGGCCTCAAGTTCTTCACGCAGAGTACAGCTTCTCCCCGGTGATGAGGGAGCGGAGCAAACTTGAGCACTCCAAGACCATTCTCATCACTCTCTATGACTCACCCTGATGAATATATTTGTCCTCATCCTTCGACAGGTCCTGGACTCCTGGCCTCAAGTTCTTCACGCAGAGTACAGCTTCTCCCCGGTGATGAGGGAGCGGAGCAAACTTGAGCACTCCAAGACCATTCTCATCACTCTCTATGACTCACCCTGATGAATATATTTGTCCTCATCCTTCGATATATCCTGGACTCCTGGCCTCAAGTTCTTCACGCAGAGTACAGCTTCTCCCCGGTGATGAGGGAGCGGAGCAAACTTGAGCACTCCAAGACCATTCTCATCACTCTCTATGACTCACCCTGATGAATATATTTGTCCTCATCCTTCGACAGGTCCTGGACTCCTGGCCTCAAGTTCTTCACGCAGAGTACAGCTTCTCCCCGGTGATGAGGGAGCGGAGCAAACTTGAGCACTCCAAGACCATTCTCATCACTCTCTATGACTCACCCTGATGAATATATTTGTCCTCATCCTTCGATATATCCTGGACTCCTGGCCTCAAGTTCTTCACGCAGAGTACAGCTTCTCCCCGGTGATGAGGGAGCGGAGCAAACTTGAGCACTCCAAGACCATTCTCATCACTCTCTATGACTCACCCTGATGAATATATTTGTCCTCATCCTTCGACAGGTCCTGGACTCCTGGCCTCAAGTTCTTCACGCAGAGTACAGCTTCTCCCCGGTGATGAGGGAGCGGAGCAAACTTGAGCACTCCAAGACCATTCTCATCACTCTCTATGACTCACCCTGATGAATATATTTGTCCTCATCCTTCGACAGGTCCTGGACTCCTGGCCTCAAGTTCTTCACGCAGAGTACAGCTTCTCCCCGGTGATGAGGGAGCGGAGCAAACTTGAGCACTCCAAGACCATTCTCATCACTCTCTATGACTCACCCTGATGAATATATTTGTCCTCATCCTTCGACAGGTCCTGGACTCCTGGCCTCAAGTTCTTCACGCAGAGTACAGCTTCTCCCCGGTGATGAGGGAGCGGAGCAAACTTGAGCACTCCAAGACCATTCTCATCACTCTCTATGACTCACCCTGATGAATATAGTTGTCCTCATCCTTCGATATATCCTGGACTCATGGCCTCAAGTTACAAGGCAAACTTCTTTGTAACTGACCACTCCAACATCACACTCATCACTCTCTTCTTCATCCTGATGGATATACTTGTTCTCAAGTTCTTATACTTGGCCTCAAGTTCTTCACGCAGAGGTAAAGCTTCTCCCCGGTGATGAGGGAGCGGAGCAAACTTGAGCACTCCAAGACCATTCTCATCACTCTCTATGACTCACCCTGATGAATATATTTGTCCTCATCCTTCGACAGGTCCTGGACTCCTGGCCTCAAGTTCTTCACGCAGAGGTACAGCTTCTCCCCGGTGATGGGAGACGGGGCCGTGATGTCAAACAGAGCTGACTTCTTGGTGACTGTGTCTTCTTTTACCTAGAAAAGCGGGTTTAGTGTTAATATTGAGTTAACAGGTGCCATATTTAATACACCAGTCTGGTGTATTAAAGTGTATGACTTTGTATGAGGACAACAAAACATTGTACATCTTTTTTTAAAGCAATCTTTTGCAATTTATTCTTAAGTAAATAACACACTTAAAAATGTCATATCGTGTTCAGGCGGGACTCGAACACACACCATTCACATTCCGGGTTAATATTCTACGAATTAGACCACTGAACGCGTTACTAAGCCGATGAAATTTGTAAGTGCTTGATTCCACGTGAGCTGCCGATAGTCTCATCAATATTGCAGGTATATTTACAATATCCAGTGGAAATATTATTACAAATATTTGAACATCACTTAAGTTATTGTACATCTTATTTCAAAATGCGGTCTAAAGTTATTACCGTACTAACGCTCATGCCGTCCCATTCAAACAAGCAGTGTTAAGGTGACGGGTAGGGCGCACCAGCGACGCCAAACGATTTTAATTTTTAGCTACTAAACCGGATCTATTTTAAACAATTTCGGGGATACAATCAATATTAAGGTGACGGGTAGGGCACACTAGCGACGCCAATGGATTTTAATGTTTAGCTACTAAACCGGATCTAAACAATTTCAGGGATACAATCAATGTTAAGGTGACGGGTAAGGCATACTAGCGACGGCAATCGATTTTAATTATTAGCTACTAAACTGGATCTATTTTAAACAATTTCGGGGATACAATCAATGTTAAGGTGACTGGTAGAGCACAAAAGCGACGGCAATCGATTTTAATTATTAGCTACTAAACCGGATCTATTTTAAAAAATTTCGGGGTTACAACCTCTCGACAAACACTTATACTATTTATTAAATAACCATGAAAAATGGTGGGTCCAACGCGTACGCGAAAAATTGATTCACGCCAAAAGCGGCCACTTATGGCGGTAATCCAAAATTCGAGTGCAAAAGCAGACCAAACAGTTAACTATTAAGTATTACATAAATAGTATAGGTGTTTGCCGAGAGATTGTACTCCCCGAAATCGTTTAAAATCAATCCGGTTTCATCATCAGCCCATTTAAGTCCCCACTGCTGGGGCACGGGCCTCCCTCAATCACATGAGGGGTAATTGCCATACTCACCACGCTTGGCAGACGGGTTGGCGAGGGTTTAGATATAAATGCAGAGTTTTCCTTCTCTGGGTGCTGATGATCATGCCAGCAGCTTTACCTTAGTCGCCTTTTACGACACCTCGGTCTGATCCGGTTTAGTACCTAAAAATTAAAATCAATGGGCGTCGCTAGTGTGCCCTACCCGTCACCTTGAAAAGGGCTGGAACGAGGTTAGTTCCGGCACTCTTCTTTGATCGCTTTTTGTAATAAGGGCGTGTATGAGCATTTTGGCGATTAAAAAGGTAACTGGGAGTCTCTTCCCGTCCAGAATCAGACCGTGGGAGAGCCACGCTTCGCTTCTTGAATGGGCCGGAGTGATACCACGGCCTCACAGAAAATCGTCGTGAAGCAGCACTGAACTGTGTTTCGCTGCGTAAGTGAGGGCACCGGAGGCCCAATCCGAGGGAAAGGGGGTTTAGAGGTTGGCAGCGCACTTCAACTCCACTGGAGTTGCGGGTGTCCATGGGCGCCGGCAATCGCTTACCATCAGGTGCTCAGTATGCTCGTCTGCCACCTATCACATAAAAAAATATTGCCGCCGCCCATCGACACCCGCGACAAAAGTAGAGAGCCAACCTTTAAACCCCCTTTCCCCCGTATTGGGCCTCCGGTGCCCTCACTTACGCAGCGAAACACAGTTCAGTGCTGCTTCACGCCGGTTTTCTGTGAGGCCGTGAGGTGTTTATCACTCCGGCCCATTCAAGAAGCGAAGCGTGGCTCTCCCACGGTCTGATTCTGGACATGAAGACACTCCCAGTTTTCCATTTCATTCCATTCATTTCCCATTAACATAATTCCGTAATAAGTCAACCCGCGTGAAATCATCATCATTACATTTTCCTCTCGCCTACACTAAACACGCACTCGTGCGCAGGTTAGATTGAAACATCCGCACACTCTAATTTGTATCGACAGCGTACTAATGAGGCAGAAGGGCAATCTTGCAGGTTATTTATTCCCACTGAGCTGTACCGGTTTAATCCTTCTCCTTACTCAATATTTTAAAGGGAAAGTTTGTTGGATGGATGTATGGATGTTTGTTCCTCTTTCACGCAAAAACTACTAAACGGATTTTAATGAAACTTTACATAATGAAGCTTATAGATCAGAATAACACATAGGCATAATTGATAAAGATATTGTTGTGAATTACTCCAAATGAGTAAGCATTATTGTCAAATGTGAATCCCAAGCAATGTAAAAAACCATAAATCAATAAAAATTGATACCTTGCTTTTATTTTGAATTTACACGCAGACGAAGTCGCGGGCAAAAGCTAGGTAATATAATATAATTCTCACAACATCTCATACGTTGACCTGATTCCGTACTAAGTAGCTTAAGCACTTGTGTTACAGATATCAGACAACAGAGGAACACAAATATATACTTAAATACATATGTTACACCCAGACACTGAACAAACACAAGTGGTTCATCTTTGGTATTTATTTCCACGTAGCTGTCCGGTTTTCGCAGGACATGACCGTACCAACGTGTGATGAATTTCAATGTGTTAGCTCAGTGGTTAAGAAGGTGTGCCTATCGAACGGTCTTAGACTCCAGTCCGAGCGCGCGCCTTTAGATTATTACTCATGTTACAAAAAAAATTCTGCGAAAAAAAACCGCCTTCAAAAACCACGAACTAAAAAGTGTAAAATAATATTTGTAACACTTTATACACTTCAAATAACATTTAAAAACTGTACGTACACTCGAGAAAAGTTGTTACCGAAGTCTTTTTATTTTTTAATTATGGCTGCTACTGTGTTGCCCACGGCGAACACTTATATAACTCTGCCAATGTCGAGTGATTAAAGAGACACGTTTTAATGAGAAATTGACCGGTGTAAGGATATTTTACTCATTCTGATTTTTATTTTTTAATTGAGGGTTACACCACCTAAAACAAAATAATAAAACGTGTACAAACAAACAAACACATATACAGCACAACATTATGAGGGAGATTCGGTTGTTACCGAAGTCGGCGCCCAATACTATCTTATAATTTAATACAACATTAAATTATTCGACAGGGATTAGGCATCTCGAGTGTACCATCAGCGTCAGATCAAGTTACCCCCCTGCAGTGGAAAAATAGCACTTGTGCCCCAGACATAAGGACGGTCCAAAGGTAAACAAGGGTAACTTGACGTGACGCCGTGTGTAATGTTATAAATTGTTACTCGAAGTGTATAAAGAGTTACAAATATTATTTTTCTCTTTTTAGTTCGTGCTTTTTGAAGGCGGTTTTTTAATGTCTCATTGTGAGTACAGTATTGAAAGAGTTATCCTTTAACTCCTTACCGTTGAGGAGTTGACCTTCCATCATCAGCAGAGCCAAAAAATTAATACAATCAAGCGTAAATACTGGTGTAGTTTTGGAAAAAGACACAAAGCATTACGTGTGCCTTTAATATTTGAGGATTCTCCTCAATTTTTACAGGATCACATCATCAGATCCTAATATCCTAATCATGGTACCAATCCGGAATTAACTACTTTACAACTAAAAAAGAATCATCTAAATCGGTTCATACATGTTAAAGTAATCGGCGAACAAACATAACAAAAATATATACATGTCGAATTAAAAGCCTACTCCTTCTTTTTGAAGTCGGTTAAAAAGGTTCTACCAATCTGAGTGAAAACATCGTGATGCAATGCAACCAACACGTTTCGGATGGTTTCTTAAACCGGTGCCGACGTTTGTTGATGCCAGAGGCCCAATTCGGGGAGAAGGGGAAAGGTTGTCTGCGCAATTATGACTCTCTTGGTCTATGGGTGGCAGCAATCGATTACCATCAGGCGATCCATCTACTCGTCTGTCACGTAAAGTAAAGTAAAGTAAAGTATCAGCCTATAAACTGTCCTACTGCAGGGCAAAGGCCTCCATCATAGAAATCAAGTTATCGTTACTATGATGGGATCAGGCTTAATCACCACGCTTGTCAAATGCGGATTGGTGATCACAAACCCGAGCTATGTTCGAAAAATTCGAAACATACTTTTCGCTCGACCCGGGAATCGAACCCAGGGCCCCGAGATCACGGCCCGGTACTTAACCCACTAGACCATCAGGGCGTCCCCGAAGTGAAGCAGAGGGCGTCCACAGTGGTCTTCCATCGCGTTCCACCCATACCATCTGCAGGTCCACCACCATGCGCTTTACACGTCATTTTTTTCCACGCGCTTCGTCATTGTGGAACCAACTTCCCGCAGCGGTATTTCCGAAACGGTACGACATTGAGATATTCAAGAAACGAGCCTATACTCCACTCCTTCTGGTGTGGCTGATGTCCATGGGCGGCGGTGATCACTTACCATCAGTATCTCGCTTGCTCGTGAGCCTCCCTTAAAACATTTTGTATCTAATTAACATCAGACACTTACCATATTGCCGTGTGGTCCCCGGCAGAGTAGAATAGGCCACCCTCACTCTTACCGAGGTGTCGTAAAAGGCGACTAAGGTAAAGCTGCTGGCATGATCATCAGCACCCAGAGAAGGAAAACTCTGCATTTATATCAAAACCCTCGCCAACCCGTCTGCCAAGCGTGGTGAGTATGGCAATTACCCCTCATGTCATTGAGGGAGGCCCGTGCCCCAGCAGTGGGGACTTAAATGGGCTGACTATGAATGATGATGACTTACCATATACTCTCCAGTGAGTAGAAACTTGCACTGCTGACCGAACTCTTGGGGGTAATTCGTGAAAGCTATCACCGTTCTTGGAGACAGACCGTCGCCGAATAATCTGGAAGTCAAAAATATGTTTTAGATATGTATATGTCGCAGCCATTTGGTTCATTAAACCATACAAGTACGCCTAGGGAGTACGTTAAACGTCGGCATCTAAGCAAATGGCTGAAGAACAACTAACCATGTCGTTGACTATCATCCGATTGGATGCCTGCGCCGATAGATGTTTGAACTTTGCATTCTGGGTTGCATCTAAAATTAGCAACTAATTCCTAGCTCTAAAGACCTATTTGTGACGAGAAATTATTGATTTATTTTATTTTTTTTATTAACTAAAATCACTCGACTCAAACCTTTCGTGAAAAATGGAAAACTATACAGATGACGTACTATATTATTTGGTACTTCCATGTTTAATGACTATTTTGACACCAGCGTGACACTGCCGAAGAGGTATCGGTTAGAGGAATAACCGCTTAAACTGCTTTCCGAGGCACGGGGGTACAAGACCGTCAACTTCCAGACTCCGGAAAGACTCCAGACTAAAAATTTCTTACCGAAAACTTAGGTATCTAAAATTTTTTTGGCCGTCGCTTCACAGTGCGACCTAGGGCGCCACCGAGGCAGTCAAGTCTTTATAATTTAACAGTGACAGGTAATTTTGCCTACGTTGTAATTTTATTCATAACAAACCTCAAAGTAACAGAAGAATCAGCCAACACGCTCGGTATACCATCCTCCACAATCTTCGGCTCCTTATCCGACTCCTCTACTCTGATACCTTCCACCACCACTGATTGAGGCACCGCCTTTACCGTAGTATCATCCCCTATAGCTTGCCGTTCCGTCCTTTGCTTTGAAGTATCTTCAACCTTATCAACGTGTACTTTAGTTTCATTTTTCAAATCGTTTTTATCAGAAAAAAGAATTTCACGCTTCGATCTCTTATTGACATTCTCTGACCCATTTTCCACTTCCAAATTTTTACTAAGCTCTTCTAAAAAACTGCTACCATTCATACTGTCTATTGCAGCTGCAAAATCTTCATCCGGATCTAACACATTCGGTACTTCATCATCATTCACGTTTAAATTTTCATAAAAGAATAAATTCCCATTAACAGGTTCTTGCATTTCAATTTCATCCATATCATCTATAGGATAAACTTCATTATCCTCTTCCAAATCCGTTTCATTATCGACAGATCGCTTGTAAACATCGTTAGTTTGTATTTCATTGAAATCGACGTTCTTAATATCATTGACGTCATTCAGAGGTACGTATTTGTCGTTGACGAAGAGTTCTATGTCGTTGCCTTCTTCTCTTGTCGGACGTTTCACGTTGGGCTGGTTGTTCACGTCGATGTCGTGGGAGAGGTCGGCCCAATCTGGCGATTTGTCTTTTGAAGATACTGTTGTGGTTTCTCTGTGAACAAGGAATTTAAGATTAGACTCTTTTATTATGATTTATGCAACGTGTTCCGAGCTTCCATGGCTCTGCCTTTGACTTTATTTGTTACCAAGAGGGTTTTTTTTTATTGATGTTTTGTTTATTATATTATTGATTGTAATTTCCCATTCCACAGAAAACTAGGTCCCTGCCTTTATTGCCCCTAGTTTACTTAGGTTTGTTTTGATGATTTCCAAAGGGTATCGCCGTCGGCCCCATTGTGCTTCGGTCAGCGGCATTGTAATGTAATGTTGGGACTCACCTTTTCCGCACTTTAGACTCTCTTTTGGTCATTGTACGTGATGGGACGTCATGCGCATTACCCCGCGACAAAAAAAAATAGTGAGATTTTGGACATGCGTTGGCTTTCTAGTTCGTCAAAAATATATAAAACATCGACATCGACGTAACTAATACCGCTAGTAGATTTGTTTTAATTTGTGTCGATTAATGACACATTAAAAAAAGTATATCAACGTTGAATCTACAAAGAAAAAGTTATTAAGATTGGTTTTGAGATGGTGGTGATAGTGGCAGAACGGATCACCTAATGGTAAAGCGATTCTGCCGCCCTCGACAACCGCGCACCAGTGGAAGTCACAAATGCGCTTAGTCAACCCTTCCCCGGATTGGCCTCCGGACCCTCACTAACGCAACGAACCACAGCATAAAATGTCTGCTTCAACGCCGTTTCTTAAGCCCGTGGTATCACTACACACGGTCGAAGAGCCGGGCCCGGAAGCGTGATCTGCCCACGGTCAGCATCAGATTATAACTGTCCCACTGCAGGGCAAATTGCCTCCATCATAGAATCAAGTCATCGCTAACAATGATGGGATTAAGGCTTCAATCACACACTTGCCTAATGCGGATTGGTGATCACAAACTCCGAGGTAAGTCGGATAAATTCGAAACACACTTTTGTTTTTGGGGTTCGAACCCAGAATTCGAACCCAGGACCCGAATCACGGCCCGTACTTAAACCCTAGACCAACCAGGTCGTCGTCTCCAAAAAAGAGGCTCTCTTGAATTTTATCTTCGTGTAATTTACCGTCATTCTTATTACCTATTGCTAAAATGGACATTTTAAGCAATATCTAAAATTATGGTTGTACTTGACGGAATATTTATTTTTTGTGATAGGTAGCAGACGAGCCGCCGGAATCACCTCTGCAAAGCGATACCCGCCGCCCCATGCAGACGGATCACATTAACGATATACCGTCACTACTCTAAGCTTAAGTGCTATAGTTGGGCCAATATAAAAGACCACATTTGACACTTCAACAACATTCGACAACGTAACCTTGTAACACGTCCTTTTTTCAAAAGGCCGGCAACGCATAAGCGATCTCTATAATTTCACGGATGTTCATGGACGGCGTTGATTACTTTCCATCAGGTGACTCGCTCGGCAACCCGTCTGCCAAGCGTGGTGAGTATGGCAATTACCCCTCATGTGATTGAGGGTGGCCCGTGCCCCAGCAGTGGGGACTTAAATGGCTGATGATGATGATGATGAGGTGACTCGCTTGCTCGTTTGTCGCCAAAACGAGCAGACGGATCACCGGACGTTAAGCGATTGCCTACGCCTATAGACATCCATGACACCAGTGGAGACACAAGTGCGCTGCCAACCTTTAAACCCTCTTTCCCCCGGATTGGGCCTCCGGTACCCTCATACCGTGTGGCCCCCGGCAGAGTAGAATAGGCCACCCTCACTCTTACCGAGGTGTCGTAAAAGGCGACTAAGGTAAAGCTGCTGGCATGATCATCAGCACCCAGAGAAGGAAAACTCTGCATTTATATCAAAACCCTCGCCAACCCGTCTGCCAAGCGTGGTGAGTATGGTAATTACCCCTCATGTGATTGAGGGAGGCCCGTGCCCCAGCAGTGGGGACTTAAATGGGCTGACGATGATGATGATGATGAGGTGACTCGCTTGCTCGTTTGTCGCCAAAACGAGCAGACGGATCACCGGATGTTAAGCGATTGCCGACGTCTATAGATATCCATGACACTAGTGGCCCAATCCCCCGGGTTGGGCCTCCGGTACCCTCACTCACACAGCGAAACAATACTCTACTACCATTTATTTCATACTCAAGGTCATTTTATGGTTGTGTGTGCGTCAAGTCAATAAAAACCTTCTAAAACCTTAAAACAACCCATAAAAATCTCATGAGCAGTAATAATAAAACCCGTTTGTCCTAGAGTACAAAGTGAGATTTATTTTAGGATTACTTTAGAACTAGTTTTCTGGCGGGTCCGCCAGTCCGCGGTTGCCGCCGACCATGGACTCCCCCGACACCAGTGGTGTCACAAGTGCGCTGCCAAAATTTAACTCCCCCCCTCCCCCGGATCGAGCTTCCGGTACCCTCACTCACTCAGCGAAAAACTGCGGTATTATGTGAGGCCGAGGAATCACACCAATAGAGCTGGACCATTCATGCCGAACAGTGGCTCTCACATGGTTACCTCCCTTATTACAAACTAGCTGTTTCACGCGGTTTCACCCGCGTCCCGAGGGAACTACTTCCCGTACCGGGATAAAATATAGCCTATGTTACTTCTGAATAATGCAGCTTTCTAATGGTGTAAATATTATTGCAATCGGTCGAGTAGTTTTTGAGTTTATTCATTACAAACATACAAAAATACAAATCTTTCCTCTTTATAATATTAGTATATTAGTATAGATCTAGATAGCGAATAGTCCCGGATCAAAACTCGTACCAGCACTTTTAAACATTGTGAGTTGGAACAGGATAGTAATGAGCTTTAGTACGGTAATAACTTTAGATCGGGATTAGTAATGTCTTAAATTAAACATTATTGCGTGGCATTTGTTATACCTGTCAAGGGCTTACAAATTTTCAAAGTTAAAAGTCAAATCATTTATTAAAACATTTAATTAAAATTACAGAGTAATTACTTTAAGGTAGGTAGGGGCACACTAGCGACGCAAATCAAATTTTAATTTTTATGCTACTAAACCGGATCTATTTTAAATAATTTCGGGGTAACAACCTCTCGGCAAATACTCATACTATTTATTAAATAAACATGCACAAATGTTGGGTCCGTTTTACGCGGAAAATTGATTGTCAAAAGTAGCCGCTTTTGGCGTGAATACATTTTTCGCGTACGCCTTGGACCCAACATTGTACATCCCGTGCAGGGCGCACTCGTGGGGTGCGAGTATAGACGCAAATAGTGTGCGAGCGAGAAGTGAATATATGCGCCGCCATTTCTGATCCCATTCTTTATCCGCACGGGTTGTATGTGCTTTGTTATTTAATAAATAGTATAAGTGTTTGCCGAGAAGTTGTAACCCCGAAAATGTTTAAAATAGATCCGGTTTAGTAGCTAAAAATTACAATCGATTGGCGACGCTAGTGTGCCCTACCCGTCACCTTAAGCAAAGTTGATTGTATTTATAAATTTCAGTATGATTATTATAATTATGAATGTCATGTCACTTGTTCCATTATTATTATTACATTATACAGGGTGTATATGGCGTGTCTTATACAGGGTGTCACGGTGACGTCACGGACAAGATGGTTGCCACGAGCCAAATTTTCGTACTTCTGATATTGATCGAAAGTAGATATAATATTCCGCAAAAACATTGTTTTTTCATACATTAAGTGAAGTGACCCTGCCTCTTACGCCAAAGGTCGTTGGTTCGATCCCCACCCTGGACAAACATTCGTGCGTTCATCGCACGAATGTTTGTCCAGGGTGGGGTTGTGTTTGTTCAGTGTCTGGGTGTAATATATGTATTTAAGTATATATTTGTGTTCCTCTGTTGTCTGATATCTGTAACACAAGTGCTTAAGCTACTTAGTACGGAATCAGGTCAACGTATGAGATGTTGTGAGAATTAATATGAGGGAGCCATGCCACAGCATAAATGAGCCGGCTTGACCAAAGTGATACAGAGTCTCACAGAAAACTGGCGTCAAGCAGCGCTGTGATTCGACAAGTGAGCAAGAGTATTGGAGGCCCAATTCGTGGGAAAGGAGAAAGGTCAATAGTTGGCAGCGTACTCTTAACTCCACTGGTGTTGCGCTTGTCTATTGGTGATGGCAATAGTTTCGTATCAGGTGATCCGTCCTCTCGTCTGCCGCCTTCCAATAAAAAAGGGAGGACACATAATATAGCCTGTGGACCTACAACGATAACTTCACAACCGAATCTGATAGAATGAAGACTATAATTTTTTTTTATTCGAAGTTTTGGGGAGCGTTTGTCGCCGAGTGGTCACTGCGACCATATTTGATCTATTGTGACCTCCGCTCCCACTTATAGATCGTCTACAAGCCCACGGTCAGCATAAACCGTATAATGGCCCTGGGAGCGATAGCCTTAACATCCTCCGGGCAGATGTGGTAGCTGCACAGTGTTCGGTTTCTTGGGTGCCCGAGGGCATCGCATTGACAAAGGATGTGCATCGGTGTCTCGTCCTCTGCCTTACAGAATCTACAGGTGGGGTCTCCGGCCAGCCCGGTTCTGGTGCCGTGTTTGTTCAGCCTGCAGTGACCAGTAATGGTTCTTGTGAGGATTCTCAGCTGTCCGCGAGGCCGCTAAGGCCACTAGCGTGTACTTGCTGGAGAATCCTGTCAATAAGGTCTTGGCACGTGCCTGACCTGTCGATCTGAGCCAGAGCTGTTTACTCTGTTCGATCGACCTCTCTTTAAGCTTGCGTCGGGTGGTGCACCTGGGTATGCCCAGTACCGGTTCCGGGGTTTGTACCGAGCATGAGGCTCCCTCCCTTACCAGCTCGTAGGCTTTTTCTTTGCCCACGATTTCGGAGTGTCCTGGTACCCAGCGAAGGGTTACTCTGTTGTTGGAGCCCAGACAGTTTAGGATCTGGGCTCCCTCCGCTATTAGTTTGGAGGTAATCTCAGCAGATTTAAGTGCCCTTAGAGTCGCTTGACTGTCTGATAGGATATATATGTCTTTACCCTTATAGCAGAGTAGAATAGGCCACCCTCACTCTTACCGAGGTGTCGTAAAAGGCGACTAAGGTAAAGCTGCTGGCATGATCATCAGCACCCAGAGAAGGAAAACTCTGCATTTATATCAAAACCCTCGCCAACCCTGGTGAGTATGGCAATTACCCCTCATGTGATTGAGGGAGGCCCGTACCCCAGCAGTGGGGATTTAAATGGGCTGATGATGATGATGATGATGATGATGACCCTTATAGCCGCGTCGCAGATTCTCCTGGACGCAGCGTATTATAGATTAAGATAAAGATTATAAATTACTCGATACAGAAATCAGAAATCCATAAAATGGAACACAAAATTTTTCATCTCCGAAAATACGGATAAATTTTAACAGCCCGTCACAATACCTTAGCCCTTTAGAAATAAAGTTGAAAATGCGCATTACGGCAGCACGTGCCAATCTTGGCGGGATGCCAAGTGGTGCCAGCGGGGAAATGTGCCAATGTCTGTGCCACTGGAACCGTTAACACAGTGAATGGGTGAACAAAATGGTCGTTGGTTGGTTCGTCGTTGTTGGACGCGAGATGGGTGAACATTGAAAGAAACTAGTTCTTAAAAAAATTATACGAAAAAAAACCGCCTAAAAAGTGTAAATTAATATTTTTATCACTTTATACACTTCAAATAACATTTTATAACAGTACACTCGAGAAAAGGTATTACCAAAGTCGGCGCCCAATACTATCATGTAATTTAACAACATTCAATTATGCAACAGAGATTAGGCGCCGACTTCGGTAAAACTTTTTCTCTGGTTTTTGAAGGCTGTTTTCTTTCGCAGAAAATTTTCTGTTCGTCAAAATTGTGAGTCACTTCGTTTCATGCTGTTGTGATGAACGCATTCAAATTTGCTTGAATGTACACTCAAAGAACGAAAAGTTTCGTCAGTTTTCAAGTTAATTCGTTTGATATACTATGAGCACTTATTACCTTTCGTAAATTTGTCAGGGTAATATCTGTTGCACCGAAAATTATGCTTAACTGTTAGATCAGAAAGTTCAGATTTGCATGTAGCAACATTGACACCTTTTAAAACATACATTGGTTTGACGTGGCAATTACATTTATAATTGAAAAATAAATAAAAAAGAAATTTACTGTTATGGTCGGTGACATTTTTAATTTGGATTTTTACTATTGGCTGTCCCTTTAATATTGTGACGCTTTGTGTATGTTTAGTTCTGTCTTGGTTTTAGATGGTGCTTGGTGAAAAACTCAATTAAAATAAACATCAAAGTATTTAACTCGCCACACCGGTCAATAACCATTAAAAAATACTATTGGCTGTTTCGTGCACGAAGTTAATCTATAACCTTCTTGGTCTCGTGTGTCATTCGCGAATAGCTTGTATAATAGGTTAAAAAAAAATCTCAATCTCTCTGTCTATGCCATATTTGAAGACAAAATGTATTATAACATTTTTAAAAGGTTGTCAAAACATTTTCTAACCGGTATGTTGGTATAACTGATTCTTGACGTGCAAGCTTCCAGAACGCTTCGTTTCCAGCGCTCCTTATTCCCACGCTCGTGCAAACTCTGGAATGAGCTTCCAGCCGCGGTGTTCCCTGATCGCTATGACATGTCCTTTTTAGGGTTCCGTAGCCAAATGGCAAAAAAACGCAACCCTTTTATAGATCCTATTCGTCATGTCTGTCCGTCCTTATGACTGTGCTCCGGCATTGTTGATGTCTATGAGCGGCGGTTACCGTTTACCATCAGATAGGCCGCAAGCTCGGCTGCCTATTACTTATAAGCAATAAGTAATAAGGGTGCCTCGGTGGCGCAGTGGTTAGTGGGTCACGCTTTAAAGCGACGGCTGGGCAAGAGGTCCCGGGTTCGATCCCCGGGTCGGGCCAAAATATTGTACTTAAGTTTTCGGTAAGAAATACATAGTGTCAGCCCGGAGTCTTTTGGCGGTCCTGCGCCCAATGCCTCTCCGGTCGTGACACGCTGGTGTCCCATCGAAATACGTGTGTAAGGGAATAGAGAGTGCCTTGTGTTTGCGCACACACTTGAGCACTATAATATATCCTGCGTACGTGGCTGATCGTTGAGATTGGCCGCCGTAGCCGTAATCGGTTGGACGATATTATAAGCAATAAAAAAAAGCGAAAATTTACCGTAAGGTAAATACCGTAACGTAAACCGCCAGGAATAGACAACTATTCTATCTGCCTAAAGCGCGAACAAATTATGCTTGAAATAACTTCCTATCTCGAGTGTGTAAGTCCTATAATACCCATCGATATATTTTCTAGTTCTGCTTCCTAGTTTCGAAGGGACGTTGTAAACGCGATTTAGAATTTGATTATTTAAATGTGGGAGAGCCACGCTTAGGCATGAACGGGCCGGCTCGACCGGAGTTATACCACTGCCTCACAGAAGACCGGCGTGAAGCAGCGCCTGCGCTGTGTTTCGCCGTGTGAGTGAGGTTACCGGAGGCCCAATGGGGGGAAGGGGAAAAGGTTGGCAGCGCACTTGTGACTCCACTGGTGTTGCGGGTGTCCATGGGCGGCGGAATTGCTTACCATCAGGTGATCCGTCTGCTCGTCTGCCGCCTCTCATATAAAAAAAAAACCCATATACTAATCGAACATTAGCTAGTATATTATTCGAAAAGTATTTTGTCAGCCACATAAACTAGGTACTTACTATTATAATATTATTGTGACCACTTGTAACATGTTTTAAATATCTGTGGAAACTTTGTTGTTACATGTTCTATCAGTATTTGTGTTATTTATAAGTTTACAAAAGAATACGTATGTATTTACAAAAGAAAAGTATTATATGTATATATTTGTAAACCCACTGCTGGTTCTGATATCCGTAACACAGGTGCTTGAGCTACCTATCTCGGAGTTAGATCAATGTATGTGATGTTGTGAAATATTTTTTTTTTTTTTTAGTAACAATTTCTCGGCTTGACAGCCGGTACCTTTGAAACAAGTTACGAGCACTGAGGCCTAGTAACTAATTCAGTTTTTCTTAACCTAGATAATTATTTGTACCTTCCTGTAGGAAATGTCTTACAATGCGGCACGTGTTGAGGATAGTCGCTTATTATTATTATGTTTGTTTCCCTTAAAAATAACTAATTAAAATAAAAATAAAAAGGTGACGAACCTTTTTATTCTCTGACTGTACCTAGATTTCCTAGGCAGCTAGTCGTTACCTACAGCTCTCCGCCGGGTTTCGCGCAGTCGCACTAAAATATGGATGTTACTTATCAAAAGCAAAACAACGCGTCGCGACGATCCGATCAATCTCACGTACCTATGGGTACGACACCTTCAAGTCTGGGATATATTTATTTATTTAATTTTAAGGCTTACACAACAGGTGACAATCGATAAAAGTTTCGGAGAAAAGTGGCTGTGACATACGGACGGACAGACATGACGAATCTATAAGGTTTCCGTTTTTTGCCATTTGGCTACGGAACCCTAAAAATGTTAAGTAGTATGAAAAATACAATTTCTAAGAAAATTAAAATACTAAACAAAAGAGAAATCGACATAAATCCTTCGCACGTAGCCTTTGAGTACTAACAAAACGTTAATTTAGCAAGTAAAGATAAAGATAAAAAATTAGCTTCATCATCATCATCATCATTAGCAACCCACACTCGTCCACTGCTGGACATAGGTCTCCCCTAATGCACGCCACTGCTCCCGATCCCAGAGTCACCGACATAGCCCACCGAATTAGCAAACTGAATGGCAGTGGGCTGGTCATATTAGCCGCAGAACTGACAGCCGTTGGAGCCGTAAAGTCCTTGAGTGGAGACCGCGACTCGGTAAGCGTAGTGTAGGACGCCCTGCGACAAGATGGGATGATGACATTCTAAGGCTGGCTGGTGTAGGCTGGATGAGAGTAGAACACTTATGATTGTCAAAATAGATTACACATATTATCATCTACCGCTGGTTCGGAATGTCGATTTCGACTGAGATAACACCAGCAAAAGAAACTCAGTAGTTACTCTTTTCAAATACATGAGGTCATAGTTTCAAAAGCGAAGAGAAAAAATATACAATTATCAAAGTTAAGGTGACGGGTAGGGCACATTAGCGACGCCAATCGATTTTAATTTTTAGCCACTAAACCGGATCTATTTTAAACAATTTCGGGGTTGCAACCTCTCGACATACACTTATACTATTTATTAAATAACCATACACAAATGTTGGGTCCAACGCGTACGCGAAAATTTTATTCACGCCAAAGCGTACACTTTTGGCGGTAATCAATTTTACGCGTACAAAAACGGACCCAACATTTGTACATGGTTATTCAATAAATAGTATAAGTGTTTGCCGAGAGGTTGTAATCCCGAAATTGTTTAAAATAAATCCGGTTTAGTAGCTAACAATTAAAAACGAATGGTGTCGCTAGTTAGGACTACCCGTCGCCTTAACGGACTACTATGAATAACAACTCAAAAGACTAATCGATTAACATGACCAAGAACCCTTATCATTTAAATACTCTTGTACACTATAGTAACCTTTCCTCATTAGGCAGGTTTAAATATGAGACTTAAACTTATCCAGTGATAGGTTAATGACATTTTGTGGTAGCTTATTAAATATCTTAATACTTAAGCCAACAAATGAGTTACCGATTTTATGAAGACTGAGGACCGGGACAGCGAGTCTATATTTATTTTTGGTGTTTAGGTGACGGGTAGGGCACACTAGCGACGCCTTAAATAACCATGCACAAATGTTGGGTCATTTTAGACTAGGGATCTTAATCATGGCCGTGTGGTCCCCGGCAGAGTAGAATAGGCCACCCTCACTCTTACCGAGGTGTCGTAAAAGGCGACTAAGGTAAAGCTGCTGGCATGATCATCAGCACCCAGAGAAGGAAAACTCTGCATTTATATCAAAACCCTCGCCAACCCGTCTGCCAAGCGTGGTGAGTATGGCAATTACCCCTCATATGATTGAGGGAGGCCCGTGCCCCAGCAGTGGGGACTTAAATTGGCTGATGATGATGATGATGATGATGAATGTTGGGTCCGTTTTTGCAACACGTGAATTGAGCGCTATTACGTTTAAAGTGGCGGGCATGGTAGAAATATATAATTAATAATAAATAATTATTTCACAACATCACATACATTGATCTGACTCCGAGATAGGTAGCTCAAGCACCTGTGTTACGGATATCAGAATCAACAGCGGAATTACAAATATATACATATAATTCTCACAACATCTCATAGGTTGACCTGATTCCGTACTAAGTGGCTTAAGCACTTGTGTTACAGATATCAGACAACAGAGGAACACAAATATATACTTAAATACATATATTACACCCAGACACTGAACAAACACAAGTGTTCATCGCACGAATGTTTGTCCAGGGTGGGGATCGAACCCACGACCTTTGGCGTAAGAGGCAGGGTCACTACCAATTGCGCCACCCGGTCAGTCAGACCACATAATACTTTTCTTTTGTAAATACATACTTATAATACATACAAACACCCAGACCAATACAAATAGACATGTTCATGCACACAAATGTTTGTACTGTGCGGGGATCGAACCCGCAACCCTTGGACCAAAGGCAGCGTTCACTTAAGTCTCATATTAAAACTATTTAATGAAGAAAGGTTACTATAGTATACAAGACTATTTAAATGATAAGGATTCTTGGTCAAGTTAATTGATTAATATTTTGAGTTGTTATTCATAGTAGTCTATTAACTTTCATAATTGTATTTCTTTTTCTCGATTGAAACTCTGTAACATCATCAATATTTGAAAAGAGTACTGAGTTTCTTGCTGGTGTCTTCTCAGTAGAAATCGACATTCCGAACCAGCGGTAGATATTATGTACCTAATCGCACCCTTAGTAAAATACCGACCTAACTCAAAATTGTTGATATTTTTGTAGCAATTCTTTGCAATTTATTCTTGAGTAGTCTTGAGTAAATAACGCACTTCAAATTTCATCTCGTGTTCATATGTGAGTGTACCTATTTACTTAACTCAAAATTGTTGTTAGATGACCTTTCATCGCTGGATTTTAGCCGATACTATTTTCACTTAGCATCTATATTAAAATTTTGAGTTAGGTCGGTATTTTACTAAGGGTGATTTTGACATTCATAAGTGTTCTGTGTGGACCTAAATTGAATAAATATTTTTTATCTTTATCTTTATCTACCAATGTTCCAAACGGGTCGTCAGTCATATACCTAGACTATTCGGCATAGTTTCTACCAAACAGCCAAGGACGAGCGCCGAAGCCGTGTGCGATGACACGCGCGGCCTTCAACTCATTCCGCAACCTGTAAACGGGATTATCCCGTCGTGATATCGAACGCGTGGCCGTCCCCACACTATGTATATCAATAGTGACTGCCTGTTTGGCGCAGTGGGGAGTGCGTCGCACTTAAAAGCGACGGCTGCGCTTGGGGTCTCGGTTTAGATTCCCGGGTCGAGACATTTGTACAACCTGTGGGGATAAATAATGGGATCAAAAATGGCGGCGCATCTATTTACTTCTCGCTCGCACACTATTTGCGTCTATACTCGCACCCCACGGCTGCGCTTGGGGTGCCGGGTTCGATTCCCGGGTCGAGCCATTTGTACAAACTGTGCGGATAAAGAATGGGATCAGAAATGGCGGCGCATCTGTTTACTTCTCGCTCGCACACTATTTGCGTCTATACTCGCACCCCACGAGTGCGAGTATAGACGCAAGTACCTAAGTTTTTCTGTTAAAGTGGCGGGTAGGGCACACTAGCGACGCCATTTGATTCAAGGTGACGGGTAGGGCACACTAGCGACGCCAATCGATTTTAATTTTTAGCTACTTAACCGGATCGATTTTAAACAATTTCGGGGTTACAACATCTCGGCAAACACTTATACTATTTATTAAATAACCATACACAATGTTGGATCCGTTTTTGTACGCGAAAAATTGATTTACGCCAAAGATCCGGTTTAGTAGCCAAAAATTAAAATCGATTGGCGTCGCTAGTGTGCCCTACCCGTCACCTTAAATTGTTAGCAACTTTTTGGTCTGCTTCCTACTCGAAATATAAATGAACTCCAAAAACGGCCATTTATGGCGTTAATCCGCATTTCGAGTGCAAAATCAGATCAAAAAGTTATTTGTAAGTATTAAATAAATAGTATACATTTTCTCCGAGGGGCTCGAACTTCGAATTTGTTAAAAAGGTATCCGGTTTAGTTGCTATGAATTCAAATCGATTGGCGTCGCTAGTTAGGATCACCCGTCGCCTTAAGAAATTCTTAGTGTCAGCCCGGAGACTGAAAGCTGGATGTTTTGTACCCCCGTGCCTCGGAAAGCAAATTAAGCCGTTGGTCCTACGCCCGATCCCTCTCCGGTCGTGTCACACTGGTGTTCCATCAGAATATGAGGGGAAGGGAATAGAGAGTGCACTTGTGTTTGCGCACACACTTGAGCACTATAATATATCCTAAGTTGATCGTTGAGATTGGCCGCCTTAGCCGAAATCGGTTGGAGGATATTATTATTATATCAATAGTTTTTACTGCGCTGCACTGTTCGAATCCCTCACCCATCCCACCTGCCCTATTCCGTCACAGAAATACACGCGCCGGACAACGCTGTCACCGCTTCACAGTTGAAAATTGAAAGTGTAAAAAACCCCCGACACAACTAAAGCTCTTTCATTTGATACCTATATTGAGGCAGTTGGAACAACAAATAGGTTATTCATCATTCTCTGACGGCGGCCATTTTGGATTTGAAATTTTTCACAATTGATATATTCTGCTACTCAAGCCCTTTTATATGATACCAATATTGTGGGAGTTGTGTTAAAACATAAAATCCAAATCTTTGTGACGGCGGCCATCTTGGATCAATTTTTATCCAACATAGCTAAGAACACTCCTTCCTTATTCATCTTTCAAACAAAAAACAAAATCAAAATCGGTTCATTTGTTCGGCAGCTACGAGGCCATAGACAGACACACAGACACGTGAAACTTATAAGACCCCGTCGTTTTTGCGTCGAGGGTTAAAAACATTCCATCACCGACTAAAAAATTATCAATTTCTATTTCTGCCGCACCGTTAAGAAATGGAACTCGTTGCGGGCGTATGTATTTCCTCCTTCCTACAATACGGATTCCTTCAAACGAAGCGTGAAGAAGCATTCCAAATCTTGGCATTTAAACATCAGGGGGACAAGTCCTAACAGAATACAGCAATATTTTGGCCAGCTATTTCAAAAAATCACCTTTGTATTCCATACAAACAAATCGCGAGCAAATAAGTCCGTTTTATTTGCTCGCGAGTGTATTTGTATGGAATCCATTTACGTTAGTGAATGAATCACGCCACTGTATCGTGACGCAGTTGGCCCTTCAGGAATTGTTCGATATTTCAGTTCCAACTCTCTATAAATAGATTCCGCTCTAGGCGCGTTATGTGAATACATATTTATTAAGACAGTGTTGGGTGCCTATAGCAAAGGTGCAAAATCATTATATAAATATTATGATGAACTTTAACATTCAGTTAGACGGGCTCTCTCGACGCTACGCGGAAACCAGGATGACATAACGGTGACAATAATTAGACGTGTGTAACTCTTTACTAGAAGCGACTCAGTGATCCGACTCAGCCAAATGATACACCGTTCCGAATCTATAATGTTCGCTCCGAAAGTATCATTCTATTCAAATGGATCTCGAGTCCGAGTGAATAGTCCGAGTGAGCTGAATGAGCAGAATAAAATAAATAAATAAATATTTCACAACATCACATACATTGATCTGACTCCGAGATAGGTAGCTCAAGCACCTGTGTTACGGATATCAGAATCAACAGTGGGATTACAAATATATACATATAATACTTTTTTCTTTGTAAATACATCCTAATAATACATAGGAAACACCCAGACCAATACAAACAGACATGTTCATGCACACAAATGTTTGTACTGTGCGGGGATCGAACCCGCAACCCTTGAACCAAAGGCAGCGTTAACTACCACTGTTCCGGGTCGTCAAAAAGAATGGTCCGAATGAGCGGAATGATACGAATGAGCTGAATGATCCGTGTAAGCCGAATGATCCGAACGAGAGAGAAAGAGTAAGCTGAGGGTTGTCCGGGAGTTGATGTACCCAATGATTCATATGAAGCGTTTCACTGTTCCGCATCTTTGCACTGATCCAGATGCAAATGTTCTTTTGAAAGATACGTTTTATTTAAATTCAAAATATATTTATTTGAATAGGCTTGTATACATACAGCACTTTCAAATCGTCATACATTAGATATTATAACTATTTATTTGTAAGTACACTTATACTTGTACACTTATACATTACACATATACTCGTATGTCGATACCGCGATCTCACTAGCGCCGCCTATCCATTTGTATTAATTGGGACGAATATAGGATATTGTTGCAAAAAAATGGGCAATGAGATTCTAAAAAAAAGTATTTGTGATTTCTAAAAAAAAGTATTTGTGACGCACAAATACTTTTTTTTAGAATGTCAGTGGCCGTTTTTTGCAACAATATCCTATATTCGTCCCAATTAATACAAATTGATAGGCGGCCCTAGTGAGATTGCAGTGTCACCTCAATGTGATTCTACCACCGGAATCGGAAAGTTGATTCTGACGAGAATATCCGGCAAGAAACTCGCCAGTTACTCTTTTTAATCGCCAAAAACTTTAATACAATATTATTACTATATTACTCGCATAAATAACTCGATTTCATGTACAACAATAAATATATCCATTACTATGTGTAAGCCGTAGTCGAACAGTTTATCATTTCCACAATTTCTTGTCATTCATCATCAACTGTATAATAGGCTTTTGCCATTCAATAATTTTTAATGTGTGTTTTAAATTTAGGCATTGGTAAGTCAACGAGCTTTTGTGGTAACTTGTTAAATATTTGAATACTCATTCCGACAAATGAATTACCAACCTTATGAAGTCTGAGATTTGGAACAGCAAGCCTATGTTTATTTCTGGTGTTCAGGCTATGTTTATCAGATTTTTTAGGAAAAATTTCCAGTTTTTTATAAATATACATAATACAGTCAAAGATGTATGTTAAGATGTTAATTTCTTTGAACAAATTTCTGAGTGAGTCCCGTGGCCTGAGTCCGTATATGACCCTGACAGCTCGCTTCTGTAGCACAAAGATAGCTTGAATATCAGCTGCAGAGCACCACAACAGCAGACCATAAGACATAACACTATGGAAATAACTGAAATACACAAGTCTTGCTGCTTCAATATCGGTCAGATGTCTTATTTTTCGTACGCATATGCAGCTAGCCGTGTGGTCCTCGGCAGAGTAGAATAGGCCACCCTCACTCTTACCGAGGTGTCGTAAAAGGCGACTAAGGTAAAGCTGCTGGCATGATCATCAGCACCCAGAGAAGGAAAACTCTGCATTTATATCAAAACCCTCGCCAACCCGTCTGCCAAGCGTGGTGAGTATGGCAATTACCCCTCATGTGATTGAGGGAGGCCCGTGCCCCAGCAGTGGGGACTTAAATGGGCTGATGATGATGATATGCAGCTGAACTGTCTTCCTGCCAGGGCAGCAATATGGGAACCCCACTGTAGTTTTGAATCTAACGTTTTCCCAGCACTAACAATAATGCATTCTATTTGATTCATGGGGCATTGTGGTCTCGCAGTCATAATTAGGTACCGATCGTAAATAACTTAGGACTTTATTCATTAACGTTTAATAAATAGACTTTTGTTAGCTAAAACAATGCTATAGAGCAGTTACGCCGACCACCCGTTTGGAACAGTGGTAGTGAACGCTGCCTATGGTCCAAGGGTTGCGGGTTCGATCCCCGCACAGTACAAACATTTGTGTGCATGAACATGTCTGTTTGTATTGGTCTGGGTGTTTTCTATGTATTATAAGTATGTATTTACAAAAATTAAATATTTGTAATCCCACTATGTTGATTCTGATATCCGAAACACAGGTGCTTGAGCTACCTATCTCGGAGTCAGATCAATGTATGTGACGTTGTGAAATATTATTGTTTATAGTTACGAAAAAACGCTAACAAAATTTTCGAAAAAGAATGATAACTGCTTTACAACACCGTTTCAGCTACCAAAAGGTTTAAGGTGACGGGTTGGGCACACTAGCGACGCCAATCAATTTTAATTTTTAGCTACTAAACCGGATCTATTTTTAACAATTTCGGGGTTACAACCTCTCGGCAAATATTTATACTATTTATTAAATAACCATGCATGACTGCGAATTCAACATTTGTACCCGAAAAATTTATTCACGCTGAAAGTGGCCGCTGTAATCAATTTTTCGCGTACAAAAACGGACCTAACATTTGTGCATGGTTATTTAATCAATAGTAAAAGTGTTTGCCCAGAGGTTGTAACCCCGAAATTGTTTAAAATAGATCCGGTTTAGTAGCTAACAATTAAAAACGAATGGTGTCGCTAGGTAGGACTACCAGACGCCTTAAGAAATTCTCAGTGTCGACCCAATGTCTGGAAGTTGGCGGTTTTGTACCCGCCTGCTCCGGAAACGTTAAGCCGTTGGTCCTGCGCGCGATCCCTCACCGGTGGTGTCAAACTGGTGTCCCATCGAAATATGAGGGCAACCCACCACTTCCCATGGCCATACCAACACTATGGTTATACTGGCCAAATCGTGGGAGATGGGCGCGGATATTGCGTGTCCTTGGGACTCTTGACTCCCTACAAGTTATTAATCTCTGTCCTTGTCCCTATTTGTGCGTTTCTACCCGTCCTGAACGCCTTGTTGGTCTAATGGTTTAAGTACCGGACCATGATCTCGGGGTCCTGGGTTCGATTCCGACTCCCGGGTCGAGCAAAGGTATGATTCGATTTTTTCGAACATAGCTCGGGTTTGCGATCACCAATCCGCATTTGGCAAGCGTGGTGATTAAGCCTAATCCCATCATAGTATCGGTCACTTGAATTCTATGATGGAGGCCGTTGCCCTGCAGTGGGACAGTAAGTAGGCTGATACTACTACCCCTTCTGGGGCCGCCAGGCGCCAATTAAAAAAAACACCTTACGTAATTTATGGACGCCCCTCACATAAGTCAATGTCCGAATAGTATTACATAGGTGTTTTGACATGTGGTCAAAGATATTCAGGTAGGAATGCATCGATGCACTCGCACGTGATGTCATAGAGACGAAAATAGAAAGGACTGACATGTCGTCATTTCATCTTATTTATGGATGTTTTGAATAGAATAAAGTAGCAGAGTAACACATTTCAGACACGATTCTCAGGCCACTCGAACTTTTTCCGTGTGGTAGTTCGTATACGAATGTTCCGATTCTACTGTAAAAGTTCGAATGGTGTGCATAAACTCTATTCTCAGCACCAATAGAACAGTTGTACGAAGTCAAACGTATAATAGACAATATTTTTACGTTCCATTACAACCATGGAGACTGCATGCAGGACTCCATTTTTGAAAATGCTGCAGCGACCAAATTTAATATCCATCGTAAGAGTTATTGTCATAAATTTTGATAAAGCTATTAATTTTGCTTAGTATGTCCGGTGTTACAGTTAGCCAGCAAAGTCGCTTGCACTGCGCTATGAGTTTGCGTAGGTATTAGCTTCGCCGACCCCGCTAATATGGGGAGGGAGAGAGAGGATTGTAACTCCACTGGTTTCGCGTGTGTCCATGGGCGGCGTTTTCCATCAGGTGATCCATCTGCTCGTCTTCCACCTATCTCATAAAAAAAAACTTATTACAATCATGAATGAAAGTAATATCGAAACTCCGAAAGTAAATTCCTATTCATTCAACTGTAACATTCATAGGTAATGGAGCTGGAGACTTTAGATGAAACACTTACTTAAAATACTTTTAGTTAACCAACTTAGGTACATATCAAAAACCATATAAATAACACACTTAAAAATTTCATCTCGCGTTCAGGCGGGACTCGGACCCACCCCTTTCACAATCCGGGTGGTTAAAAATTTTAGAATAGAATATAATACTTTATTTGCATAAAACATGGTAATATACAGTTCTTAATAATAGTAAGTCCACATGTTTTGCAATATTTATATTGCATGCAAACATTATATAACCCATACCAAATTATAATATTGACGTCTTAAATGCGTAATTAATTAATTATTAATAACTAATACAATTTAGAATTTGAAGTGTAACTTAAGGATAAGATATAATTAATTGTAAAATATAGCTATAAAAAATATCAACTATTGATATTGATGAGACTATCGACAGCTCATGTCGAATCAAGCACTTACAAATTTCGTCGGCTTAGTAACGCGTTCAGTGGTCTTATTGACTGCCCGGATGGCGCAATTGGTAGTGACCCTGCCTCTTACGCCAAAGGTCGTGGGTTCGATCCCCACCCTGGACAAACATTCGTGCGATGAACACTTGTGTTTGTTCGGTGTCTGGGTGTAATATATGTATTTAAGTATATATTTGTGTTCCTCTGTTGTCTGATATCTGTAACACAAGTGCTTAAAAAAAGTGCTACTTAGTCCGGAATCAGGTCAACGTATGAGATGTCGTGAGAATTACAATTGGTAGAACATTCACCCGGATTGTGGAAGGTGTGTGTTCGAGTCCCGGCTGAACACGATGAAATTTTTAAGTGTGTTATTTACTAAGAATAAATTGCAAAAGATTGCTATAAAAAATATCACCTATATAACCATGTGGCTAAATCACTGCAAGTGGTTTTATGTTGGTTATGTAGTTTTTTACTTTTTTATAAGAAAGGGAGGCAACCGAGCAAGGGAGTCACCTGATGATAAGTGATCACCGCCGCCCATGGACATCAGCCACACCAGAAGGTATAGGCTCGTTTCTTGAATATCTCAATGTCGTACCAGTTCGGAATAAGTTGATTCCACAATGAGGAGGAGCGTGGCAAAAAATGAAGTGTAAAATGCACAGTGGTGGACTTTCACCCAACCAGATGGTATCTATTTTATTTATTGGAATTCTATTTTACGGCGTAGTACTTTCTATTAATTTCAAAGAAACAATAATTTATAAAAAAAAACATTGACATTAATAACGGTTCTATCATGTTTGGCTGGCAGTCTTGATTTGTGAAAGTTTCTGCCTCACACAACAAGATTATGAAACAAACTGTGATTGTATGCGGTATTTCCGGACAAGTGCGATTTTTAAATAAAGAGCGTATTAGAATAGTTATTTACGAGATTTCTACCATGTACCTTATTTTTGAGTTTCCGATATTTCAAAGCCATAATCAAACCAATATGGACCTACGGCATTGAGTTATGGGGATCAGCAAAAAACTCAAATGTGGAGATCCTTCAACGGTTTCAAAACAAGGCTTGAGTCATCACTAGTGCACCCCTATTCATTAGAAACAGTGAATTGCATGAGTACACCAAAATAAAAACCGTCAAGCACAGAGCAACAGCGTACAAGTACCGCCTAGAAGCTCATACTAACAACCTGGCAACGGTGTTATCCGAACAAATGAATGGCAGAAGGCTCAAGAGACAACATATTTGGGACTTGGTTAATTTTTTTTTTTTTAATAATGGCTCTGCATCTTGCCGCAACTTGCCAATGTCAAGTGATTAAAGAGACACGTTTCTTTTTTTGTTGAAACTGGACGGTGATGCGAGTTGGTGTTGATGAGTCTCTTTAATTGAGTTTGTTATTATTGTTTTAAAAAATAAATAAGTTTAATTACAGACAGAACACCACCTAAAACAAACAAAACAGTACAATAGACAACACAGTATAACTTGGGAGATTCTTATTATTTGTTGTTATAATCTAATCCTTACTAATATTATAAATCCGAAAGTAACTCTGTCTGTCTGTCTGTCTGTCTGTCTGCTACTCTTTCACGCCAAAACTACTCAACGGATTTAAATGAAATTTGGTATACAGATAATTTAGACCCTGAGAAAGAACATAGGCTACTTTTTATTGCGAAAAGGGGGTTGTAAGGGGTTGAAAGGGGGGTTAAAAGTTACTTTTCCACGCGGACGAAGTCGCGGGCGGCCGCTAGTATTATATAAGTAAATATATTTACATAAATATTTAATAGCAGATTTATGGGAAAGGGAAAGGAGGTAGGGGAAGTTAATGGGGCGAGGGATTTTTGGGGGTAGGACTTGGTTAATGACACTCCCTAATTTAATAAGAGAATGTTTTCTCACTGGAGGAACTACGCTCTACCGTCAATATACCCCCCACCACCAATCTGTTAAAGGCTTGTCAAGCTGATCGCAAGATATTATTTCCAAAAAAAAAAACGAGATTTCTACCATGTACCTTATTTTTCAGTTTCCGATATTTCGGCACTGTTGCAAGCGCCATGGTCACGTAGTAACTGAAGTTTTTGCGGGTAAGTTGTTGATGTTAAGGAACAAATAAAAGCAGTAAAAAACAATGATAAACAGAAATCAGCAATCGCAGAACATTTGTTGGAATCGGGTCCAAATCATTGGATTGAGTTTTATAACCCTCAGATAATTTCGACAGAACGCCACTACATACCAAGACTGGTCAGGGAAGCGATTGAAATTACAAAGTACAAAAATTTCAATCGTGAGGATGGGTTTAAATTGTCAAATTCTGGAATCCAGTGATTCGAAAATGTAATAACCGTAATACAAAACAAAGTGTCCTTTCGCGGCCAGATACTGCAAGTGTAGTGTGTCGAGAACAGGTGCGAGAAAATAGTGAGTTAGTGAACAGTGGTACCGCAGGTGCGCGTAGTAAAAGACTGCGAAGGAGGGTAGACCGTTTTGTCTGCCAGTAACATCTTACCCGCAAAAGCTTCAGTTACTCCGTGACCATGGCGCTTGCAACAGTGCCGAAATATCGGAAACTCAAAAATAATGTACATGGTAGAAATCTCGTAAAGAACTATTCTAATGTTAGTGACCATTGAAAGTTTAAAACAATATAAAGAGCGTATTACACTGAAGAGCGGTGGTAGCTCAGTGGTTCAGAACGCGCCTTCTATACGGAGGGACCGGGTTCGAATCCGAGCATGCACCTCTGGATTTTTCAAATCTCGGACCGGAACCAATAAGTGGCGTTCCAGCCTGCATGGTCAGGTTCGAGTTAAAAGAGTGGGAGCATAAGCAAAGCACTGAATATTGGAAAAGACTACCTCGACTAGAACAGTCTAAGGCGTTGATACAGGCGTTCGATCAGAGACGAGCTGTAGAAATAATAAAACTGAGTAGAGGACATGTTAGGGCACTCACTCGGACCCTCACAGGGCACTGCAAATTAAACAAGCACCTGCACAACATGGGCCTTTCAGATACCAAAATCTGCAGGTTCTGTCGCGAGGACGAGGAAACGATTATCCACGTCCTCGGCGAGTGCATAGCGCTGCACCGCTGCAGAAGCCGGCACCTAGGAGCACACATGATCTCAGCAGACGAGATCAAAAGCTCCCCCATCAGCTCCATTCTCGGGTTTATCCTGGAACTGGAGCTACATGAGGTGCTGTAATAGGTTCACAACAGATCATCTACTGGTCGCAGTGGCTATGAGACGCGGGGCTCACCCCATTTCTAACAAATAAAAAAAAAAACACTAGCTAGGTTGAGGGAAAACATCGTGAGTAAACCTGCACGTTTCGGATAGTTTCAAAAACATTTAACCATGATTCAGTTGGTCCGGTTCTCCTGTAAAGAGTTGCGAAGGTCAGACGGCAGTCGCTTTAATGTAATTACCAGAATGAGAATTACCGGATTGGGAATCATGAATTATGGTCTAAGCATATTTGTTAAGCATTTACGGGCGGCCCATTAGAAACTCTAGGAGAAACTTGGCTGAATGGACCTAACCAATTTCAACCACTATCGCAAAAAGAGTGTGACACATTCCAATTAGCCAATCAATGGACGATCTGTTTGGAACAGTGGTAGTGAACACTGCCTCTGGTGCAAGAGTTGCGGGTTCGATCCCCGCACAGTACAAACATTTGTGTGCACGAACATTACATTATAAGTATGTATTTATAAAAGAATAGTATTATATGTATATGGATTCTGATATCCGTGACACAGGTGCGTGAGCTACCTATCTCGGAGTCAGATCAATGTATGGGATGTTGTCAAACATTTATTAATTTATTTAAAATGTTTAAATCAATCTTCTACCATTTACATTTTATGCAGTCTTAAAATCAATTCACTTTCAGGGAAACTGGGAAAGGTGGACTCTTTCTGCCGCACTGAGACTCTCTTTCGTTCCGTACAATGGAGTGAGGCAAACCGGGAAGTTTACAAGCATGATTGAAAAAAAAAAGGAATGGATAAATAAAAAAATTTTTATTGCTTAAAATAGGCAGACGAGCCTGCAGCCCATCTGTAAATTTGTATAGACCTATGGGCCATTTAGTAAATCTCAGTATTGACCAATTATGCGTACGATTCAAGGCACTGGTATATTGTTAATATTGTGTTTATACATTCAATTAAATGAAACAAGCGCTGCCAATATTTTGGAATTTTTAAAGAAAACAATGGTCAATCCATAAAGAAAATTATTAAGAATTTTTGGAGACAAAATTATATCATAATTTCTTCCTTCAAGTAACCATTATTTTTTTAATTGCTAATAGTGGCCACTTAGACAATAAAATAATTATGGTTACTTGTATGAAGATATATATATATTTTTTTTTACATTATAGCGGACAAACGAGCAGACGGCACACCTGATGGAAAGTGATCACCGCCGCCCATGGACATCTGCAACACCTCAGGTATCACATATGCGTTGCCGGCTCTTAAGAAAGGAGTACACCCTTTTCTTGAAGGTCACCAAGTCGTATCTGTTCGGAAACACCACGGATGACAGCTGGTTCCACAGTTTTACTGTGCGTGGTAGGAAATGACGTGAGAAACGCACTGTAGTCGATATAAATCCATCCAGGTGATGTGGATGGTATTTCGCGTTCTGACGTGATGTGCGGTGGTGAAAAATTGCAGCTGGAATAAGGCCGAACAGCTCCTCGGAACATTCCCCATTGTAAATGCGATAGAAGATGCACAGTGATGCTACATCTCTACGCAATGACAAAGGATCAAGTGTGTCGGAAATTGCCTGGTCGTCGACAGTTCTGAACGCCCTTCGCTGGATACGATCCAGAGGAAGAAGCTGATATTTGGGAGCTCCAGCCCAGAGGTGAGAGCAGTATTCCATGTGAGGCCGCACCTGCGCAATATTACGCAAGTTCAACTCAAAAAACACTTCATACTTTCCTTTACTCATTCACCAATGTTCATTTTTAAAAAATGACTCAAAATCGCCTCAATTATTACAAATCTACTAGAGACACTAGTTACCTTGACGTGTCACCTTATGGTACCTATTATAAGATTAATATAATGTCAAGGTATTTTTAGTATCAAAACCAAAAATTTAAGAACACATATAGACACAAATGTATATAATAATTATAATAATAATTAATTCTCACAACATCTCATACCTGTTACGTTACTGTACTGTTACATTGACCTGATTCCGTACTAAGTAGCTTAAGCACTTGTGTTACAGATATCAGACAACAGAGGAACACAAATATATACTTAAATACATATATTACACCCAGACACCGAACAAACACAAGTGTTCATCGCACAAATGTTTGTCCAGGGTGGGGATCGAACCCACGACCTTTGGCGGAAGAGGCAGGGTCACTACCAATTGCGCCATCCGGTCAGTCAAAAATATATTACGTAGATATAATTTTTATTCAAAAATAAAATACTTCCGAAAATTAACAATTTATTTATTATGATTTGCTAAGGGGCGGGCTTGTGCTTATGCTTTTATGGGTTGTTACAACATGCTTTCGCTTGCGTGGTAGCATAGGCGCAAGCCTACCTTAGCGCCTCCTTTTGAGGCACTAAGGGGGCGTGGTCTTGGGGGTAGCGCAACAGTCGTGATGATCCCCAAGGCAAGTGTGGTGGACTAACCTGTTCGAGGTTGCCGGCCCTACTATTGGTCTGATCAGGTCGGGGTCAGACGTAACCGAAACCACCATGCGCTTTAATGCAGAGATGGCGAGGTCATGTCTCTGCGTGTCCATCATCAAACAAGAGCAGATGGTGGATAGCAATGACCTCCCGCGTGTTTGTGCCGTGCGCGGGGACCCGTACGAGGGGATGAAGGAGTCCTGGTGGCTGAGTGGGCAACGAGCCGGCGGTTGTTGCACGCTGCCCGCAACACTCCACTTTGGTCCGGAGTTCCCTTTACACGGGCGGCCATGGAGTAGCTAACCATGGCCAATCGGCTGCGACACCCCGTAAGAGGGCTGTCAAGCGAGGTGTGGGCGTTGGGGGGGGGCCGCCGGTGTGGCACGTGCCCCGGGGTGGGCCATGACATAGTCTCGTGACATGGTAGCTCTGGGGACTTCATGCCGCATGCAGGCGCGTCTCTATCCCAACATCTCAGACCTATACCGGAGGAGTAGCCCTGGCGATCGCTCGCGGAACGAGCGACGTCCCCGACTTGCGGACTCCAAGGTGGGTGGGGAGCTCCAAAGGTGAAACCTTTAAAGAACACGTAATGGAGAAAGAGACCAAGAAACACGCCAACCAGCAACCGAAGAGGAGCGAAGCTGCGTCAAAAGATGCGCCCTCCAGCAAGACGAAACAACAAGTGGCTGCGTCAACAGATGCGCCAAAGAAACACAGAACAATTGCGGCTGCGTTCATGGATGCGCCCTCAACATCAAGTGGTAAGAACACCTCCAAAACGGTAGCGTCCGTGGCTCAGGGGAGGAGAGCAACCGACAAGAACACGCCAATCCCGGCTACTTTCAAGTCACAGCTCTCTTTCTCCAACACCACGGAAGTAACCAACCAAACACACACTGAGACGCCAGGGACAGCTCACTCTACTGCTTTACCAAGGACAGTACCGCCAGAAGATGTAGCTAACAAAACTATGTCGGACAGCGGGAAATCCAAGGGGCACGAAGGTGGGCTGTCCAGGGCCGCCTCAGTGGGCGAAATCTCAGATCCAAATAACACCACAATAATAGATATGTCTTCACTTACAGAAGCAATCAACGACAACAACCCATGGAGAACCGTCTCCCGACAAAATGCAGCCAAAAACCAGCGCAACAAGGAAACAGTCGTGGCATCTTCATGTACCGCCGGGAATGTGCCAACGGGACGAGCGCGACCCGAAACCCAACCAACGGCAGTGCACCCAGAGGGAGCAACCGCTGGGGGAAGCGGGACTGCGCAACCCGTGAAGGGCAGCATGAGACCCAGGGGTCGCAAGAAGCCACGACACCGAAACCTACAAGAAACCAAAGAACAACCACAACAACAACAAAAGATACCCCAAAAAAGAGCCAGACCCGAGGACACGGTGACCCCAACCGGAGAGGGCAAAAAGGCAAAAGCCAGCTGGCCTCGACCAAGAGGAGCTTTCAGCTATGCGGAGGCAGCGGCTTATAAAGACAACCACCTTTGTACTGCGGTCATGACACAACCCTTCATGGACATGTCGCAGGAACAAGCAGAAAACGGTAAGAAGAACAATTGAAAAGAAACTGCGAGCTGTGATGATGGCAAACCCAGCCACTCCCGCCGACATCAACCTAGGAATCCTACGATTCAGGGGAAGGGCACATTTCGCTGATGGTGTACTCAAGACCTGGTGCGAAAATGAGTACACTCTGGCGTGGCTCACGCAGACCGTAGGGGAACTTGAGTCACCCATCGGCGACACCAAGCTAGTCGTCCGCCCCCAGTCGGAGATTCCACAAAAAACACCAGTCTCGCTCTTCGTACCAG
The DNA here is from genome assembly GCA_019059595.1 of Marasmia exigua. NCBI lineage: Eukaryota > Metazoa > Arthropoda > Insecta > Lepidoptera > Crambidae > Marasmia > Marasmia exigua. The sequence goes on from CM032490.1 coordinate 3,005,884, forward strand.
GACACGAGGAGACGGACTCAATTAAGGACCTGATAACACTTCTGGACAGACAGAATAGCCACCTCAAAATCAGCACATGGGCGCTCACTCACACACGCCAAAGGAAAGAACCGGAAGGCATCAATCTGTTCTTCCGGGTACCGGAGTCAGATGTGGAGACGCTCAAAGCAAACGAACGCAGGATATACTACTTGCTGGGGAATATCTATGTACGATTCATAGACATAGAGACTCCCCAGGAAGTGGACACCGCAAAACAAGAACCGCCAAAGGAACAAGAAAATACCCCCACCGTACCAAAGCCAAAAGCTGCAATGGACGCGGAGCGCGCCCCAACTCCTACAGAGATGGAGCCAGCGCCCTCCTTCCAAGCAGCTACAGAACCAGAGGACGCAGAGGAAGCAACTGAAATGGAGGTGGAAAATCCGAGGACATGCAATCTGACCTCGGATGACGACTACTTTCCCGAGAGGGGGGGGAGTGACAGCGAAAGCTGCCTCAACTCCTCCCCTCTGCGGGAGAGCTAACGTCCTCCAAACGAACCTCCAGCACAGCCAAACTGCAACGGCTACCCTACGCAGAGTGCTGGAGACAAACCCCCAAACAATCGTTCTGATCCAGGAGCCGTGGATCAGAAAAAACAACATATGCGGACTGAATAACTTCGGAGGAAAACTAATGGTGGATTCCTCAGTAAGTAACCCCAGAACTTGCATACTTGTACCAAAACATGTACCCAACCTACTGATAAATGAATTCTGCTCAAGGAACTTAACAGCTATCAAACTCACCAGATCAGAACAGCAACTCCCTGACGTCGTCCTAGCCTCGGCGTACCTGCCAGGCGACGAAGACGTCCCACCGCCTGAGCTCGCCTCCTTGGCTGAGCATTGCGAGAGGGAGAAGCTAGAGCTTATCATCGGGATGGACTCCAACGCTCATCACACCTTATGGGGTAACAAAAAAACCAACAGCCGAGGTGAGGAACTACTTAACTTTATTTTTAACAACAATCTCTGCTTAATCAACAAAGGCTCAGAGCCGACATTCATAAACTCACGCTCACAAACAATTATAGACCTAACTGTAACAACAATACAAACCTCACAGTACATTAGTGACTGGCACGTTTCAAAAGAAATATCATGCTCGGACCACCGGTGGATCCGTTTCACAATAAATATGAAATTACCAAAACCACAACCTAGAAGGGTACCACACAAGACTGATCAGGCTAAATTTACAAGACTGGTCAGATCGGCGATAGGCACCCAAACCAAAACAATAAATGAACTAAATATAAACGACATTGACAAACATGTAAACCAACTAACATCTATACTCACAAATAGCTATGAACAATCCTGCCCCCTAACAATGCCCAAACTAGAAGGGAGACAACACTGGTGGTGTACTGAACTTGAAAGGCACCGCCAGAAAATGAGAAAACTTTTCAACACAGCAGCAAACAAACTTCAACAAGTATATTGGGATAAATACACCACAGCCAGAAGAACATACAAAAAACTCATACGCAATAGGAAACAAGAATGCTGGAGGAACTTCTGCACCAGCATTGAAAACAACAACCAAGCAATCAGAGTCAAATCGTGCCTCGCTAAAGACACGAGCCACTCAATTGGCTGCCTCAAAAAACAAGACAACACCTACACTAAAACAGACTCAGAAACCAGTGAAGTACTGCTGACAACCCACTTTCCTGGCTGTCTAATTGAGAACTGTAAACAATGGCAACCATATACAGAAAGAAATGCTAACCAGCAAGATTGGGAAGTCGCAAAACGTATTATCAACAAAGAAAAGGTAATATGGGCCATAAACTCATTCCTCCCATTTAAATCCGCAGGCCTAGACGGAATCTTCCCGGGGCTTCTAAAATGGTGCAGTGGCATCATAGCTGATCATCTTGTGACAGTGTTCCAAGCATGCATAGCTCACCGCTACATACCATTAAAATGGAGAGAAGTAAAAATAATATTTATCCCCAAACCAGGTAGGGGTGACTATACTCAGGCTAAATCTTTCAGACCCATCAGCCTCACCTCGTTTCTCCTGAAAACCCTGGAGAGACTCGGAGAAAGAGAGATAAGAAGCCACCTAGCAGTATATAAACCCCTACACCCCAACCAACACGCCTACAGCGCAGGCAAATCAACAGAATCAGCTCTGCACAGCGTAGTCGCTTGCATAGGAAGTTCGCTGAAAATAAAGCAAATGACCCTAGGTGCCTTCATTGACATTGAAGGCGCCTTTGACAAGACCAACTTTTCAAGTATATGCGGAGCTCTGACCGAGCGTGGAGTTGCCCCAACTATCATAGAATGGATAAACAACATGCTAAGACAACGAGCCATACAAATTACTGTAAACACCACCACAAGGGGCATAGTGAACAGAGGCTGCCCACAAGGAGGTGTCCTGTCACCACTGCTGTGGAATTTGGTCGTCAACGAGCTCATAACGGAGCTCAACAACAACAACTTCTACACGGTGGGGTATGCAGACGACATAGCAATACTAATAACCGGGAATTTCGAAGGCACCTTATGTGACCTCATGAGGAAAGCCTTGAAAATCGTGGAGAACTGGTGCCTACAACACGAGCTCTCTGTAAACCCCAAAAAGACCGAACTGGTCATGTTTACAAACAAAAGAGTACTGGGACCACACAAACTTCCGAAACTCTTCAACACCGAACTAAAACTAAACGATCAAGTAAAATACCTAGGGGTAATCCTCGACAGTAAGTTACTATGGAACAAGCACCTAGACAACAAAATAGAAAAATCAACCATTGCCTTCTACCAATGCAAGAAAATGCTAGGAAGCAAATGGGGAATATCACCCAAAATAACTCTTTGGCTGTACACGGCCGTAATTAGACCAATGCTGACCTACGGCGCGCTGGTCTGGTGGCCCAGAACGGAGCTGCGGTCGGCCATCACCAGACTGGAACGTTTTCAGAGGTTAGCGTGCTCATCTGCAAGTGGATGCATGAAAACGGCACCCACGGCTGCAGTGGAATTAGCCCTACAAATAACACCGCTGGATCTATTCATACAGCAGGAGGCGACCATGGCAGCCGTCAGACTGTTGCACCTAGGTCTTTGGGGTAAAAACCACAACAGTCCACACACCACAATACTAAATAAAGCAATAATCCACCAACCGCTCATAGTAGCACCATGTGATCGAACACCGATCCAATACATTTTCGAAAAAAACTACGAGATTGAACTAAGAGAGGAGGAGAGGGACCAATCGACGGTAAAGGAAGTGCGCATTTACATGGATGGGTCTAAAACAAAAATAGGCTCTGGAGCAGGTGTACACTTCCTCGACCTCAATATAAACACCCACATAACTCTAGGCCTACACAGTTCAATATTCCAATGTGAATGTGTGGCCATAACAGAAGCAGCTAAAGCCGTACACCGGCGCTGTCTGGAAAATTACCACATAAAAATTATATCGGACAGCGCGTCAGTCCTAACGGCCTTGAAAAACAAACATACCAATTCAAAACTAGTGCTGGAATGCCACCGGGCCCTGAAACAGATATGCAACACAAATAAAATTATACTGCAATGGATCAAAGGACATAGTGGATCACTAGGCAATGACGCTGCAGACGCGCTCGCTAGAAGAGGGTCAGAGATGGAAGTGGAGGGCCCGGAGCCACTCCTACCCCTACCCTTCTCGCAGCTACGTACCTGGATTCGCCAAAGATCCACAGCACAACAAAACCAGAGATGGTCGCAAAACGCAGGCTGTAGACAGTCAAAAATAGCCAGCAATAAACCCGCGACTCGCAAAACGCCTTAAAAACCTCACAAGGAACAATCTTAAAGTAATGATAGGGTCAATCACGGGCCACTGCCCCTTAAACAAACACTTGTTCACAATAGGCGTGACAGACAGCCCTCTATGCAGAGGGTGTTTCAACGCGGAGGAATCAGTTACACACGTAATCCTGGAATGCGATGCTGTGACCACCCAACGCGAACAAATCCTCGGACCGGTGAGGTCGCTCCGCGAAGCCTGTGAAGCTCCCAGGAAACTTCTGCGCTTCTGGGCGGAGCTGGGCTGGCTTCATTAGTCAGTCGACCCATCACGTACAATGGACCGAAAGAGAGTCTAAGTGCGGAAAAGGGAGTCCACATTACATTACATTACATATGATTTGCTAAAGAATATCCGACGCCCTGATGGTCTAGAGGTTTAAGTACCGGAGATCTCGGGGTCCTGGGTTGGATTCCTGGGTTGAGCAGTGTGTTTCGAATTTTTCAAACATTGCTCCGGTTTGTTCACCAATCCGCATTTGGTGGTGATTAAGCCTAATCCCATCATAGTAGAGATGACTTGATGTCTATGATGGAGGCCTTTGCCCTGCAGTGGGACAGTTATAAGCTGATACTTTAGTAAAGAATATACAATTATACATTAAAGTAAAGAGCAGGACCTCTAAATTGTTCCAAAGTCAAGTAAGTAAATTATAAAGAGATTTAGGCCAATTATATCAAATGTTTGTAAAATATAGGTAATCAATAAAAAAAACATTTTACTTATTTCTTAATAAAATTGCCAGAAAAGTTACTTTCAATATTTTATTAGATAATCACTTTTTTTATTTTTTTTTTATTTAATAGGTAGGCAGACGAACAGACGGATCACCTGATGGAAAGCAATTGCCGCCGCCCATGGCCACCCGCGACACCAATGGAGTCACAAGTGCGCTGCCAACCTTTAAACCCCCCCTATCCCCCGGATTGGGCCTCCGGTACCCTCACTCACGCAGCAAAACACAGCACAGTGCTGCTTCACGCCGGTTTTCTGTGAGGCCGTGGTATCATTCCGGTCAAGCCAGCCCATTCATGCCGAAGCTTGGCTCTCCCACGGTAAATGCTTAAAATATTATTTTCTTTATAAATATCTACATAATTAATAAAATAATATTTCTTATAATTAGACGAGGATATAATTTTATCCTATTTTATTGATCATTTGTACCTTTTGTTACTAATTTAAATATCCTAGATAATTTTGTGTTTTTATGAATCATACTTTAACTTACATATTTTAATTGAGATATTTGTAAAGTTATTTCAATTTAATAAAACAATTACACGAGAAGTAAGTTACTGAGCGCGATTCCGAAATTATTAATGGAAAGAATGAAAGACTTACATATTTTGATGAGTTTTTGATGCGACGTCTTCTCCTTGCGGCTCCAAGAACAACTCCTCGCCTTGATGAACCCATTTTCCACCAAAAGGGTTGTTTTTCACCTTATCATGATACAAACAGAAGTAGATTTTACCCTCGGACGACGGAACTGTTATTTCAACTTTGGTAAACCACTGCGACGTCTTTAATTCATTTATCTCGTAATTAGAGAAAATAGTTTCACAATTAACGCCCCTAGCACCACGACTAGGGGTTAATCTCCACGAATAATGCCCGAGAAACTCACCACCGCGCACATTTAATAAATATTTACAATTATTTTGCACACAGTTTTTCGCTGCCACTTCTATCGAAGATATCCACGGTTCTACAGCTGTTTCAGGCGAAGCAGCCACGCACAACAAAAAGTATAATGTTAAGCCACAAGTCCGCAATACACTATTCACTGGCACCATTTTCACGAAATGTATTTGCAAAAAGAAAACAAGAAATCGCAATGTATGCTATAACGACATGTTTTCTCCGATTGACAGTTCGGCGGCAATTGTTGCCTGAACGGAACTGCAGTAAACTCTGTCATTTCCGGTAAATATTAATTACTTATTATTTTTATAAATAATTTTGGAGAGATACCGGAAATGCGGAGAAATTATTATTTCCAACTATATTTACGCTTTGGTTTGCTAACACCAATATGTACATTCTAATTAAAAAATATACACACAATGCAAATTATAGGGCGGACTTTTGATTCCTGAACGATCAACAAAGTTGTCATTTTTCTGTTAGGTTGGCAACATAGAACGTTCGGATACACACAAATTTTATAAAGACATTTATAAAAAAAATAGCACCAGGTGGCGCTGGCACAACTACTTAACCCTGCACCGCACGTGGTCCCATATTTGCACACTTTAGTTGTCAGCTTTACACACTTTAACACACGTTGTCGTTTTTTGTTATTTTAAACCCAAAAAAAAACTTTCCTAAGAGTAGAATTTGTCAAAGTGACAAAAGGATCAGTTTGTTACTTATGGCGTGAAATTTACTCTCGAGGAAATAAACGGACCTTCTTTCATTCATAACCAATATTTATACTTTTTCACAGCATCACATACATTGATCTGACTCCGAGATAGATAGCTCAAGCACCTGTGTTACAGATATCATATTCAACCAATAGCCAGAGACCATGTCCTATGTCGTAAGTGGCAGTAGCGCCATCATTTATTTTCACGATTTTACTGACAGAGTACCTATAAGCAATACATATAACATAACGACATATGCTTGTGTTGTTTTTGTTGTGTCAATAAATATCTCACTCACGTCTCACCTGTGCGATGCTGAAGTGGATTGCTAGAGTTTGACATACTTCCTTTAATTTTGTTCTAAAAAAGTAATATAATGTAAAATTATGTTTTTTTTCAGTAAACAATTATCAAGAAAGACGTTTTTGGGACAGTGGTAGTGAACGATCCCTTCGGTCGAAGGGTTGCAGGTTCGGTCCCCACACAGAAAAACATTTGTGTGCATGAACATGTCAAATTATCTAATTTATTTTCTAGGATTTTTTTATGTATTATAAGTATGTGATTCTCTGGGTTTGATTCCTGGGTTGGGTCAAAAATTTAACCTAAGTTTTCGATAAGAAATTCTTAGTGTTAGCCTGCAGTCTGGAAGTTGGCTGGTTGAAAGCACGTAAAGCCGTTGGTCCTGCACCCGATCCCTCTCTGGTCGTGTCACACTGGAGTTCTATCGAATTATGAGACAAGGAAATAAAGAGTGCACTTGTTTTTGCGCGCGCACTTGAGCACTATAATATATCCTGCGTACGTGGCAGATCGTTGAGATTGGCTGCCATAAGCGTAATTGGTTGGAGGATTCTTATTATTAAGTATGTACCTATTTACAAAAGAAAATTAGAAAATATGTTGGTATGTATCTGTAATCCCACTGTTGAATCTGATATCTGAGTCCGATCAACGTAGGTGATGTTGTGATATCTTTATTTTTTAGATCTGAAATGTTTAATGCTTATTAAACTACCTATATGATCAACCTCATTTTAAGGTTTAATAATTAAACCACCTGAAGTGGTCATCACTAACATCAGTCTTAGGTGAACATAAAGGTTATCTGTTGAATCAACGACCTAGAGTCTTCAAAATTACATTAATGCATAAAGTCTCATTTAGTCAGACAATTTTGACACAAAAATTCACATCGTAACATATATGCATCAAATATTGATTATGATATTAATCAATGATTAATGGTTAAATATTTTTTCTTTTATTTATTTCTTTTCATAAGTTAAGTTTTTATACTTTTTTTAAAATCAGCCCACCATATTATTATAAGAAATTAAAAAACCCTTTCATTCTGGTTTCTATCGATTTTTTAATCAGTGCTATGAGGCTAACTCTTATAGCAACCCTACCTGGACGCGGGATATTCTTTTCTTTAGTCCTTCACTGTCCTTCATATCAATTTAATCATTAAAAAAACTCCTCTTGATACGATAAACTCCGTCAGATACTTGTCTGCAGTCTTGTTCTAGGTAGTTTTTCGTAATGTATAGGTATTTTATTTCTTATCCTAATTTTGTAGGCATTCACTTTTTATGGCTTGTAAGTCTGATTCATCGGAAGATTTCTTTTATGAGAGAAAGGGAGATAAACGAGCAAGCGAGTCACCTGATGGGAAGTGATCATCGCCGCCCACGGACATCAGCCACACCAGAAGGAGTTGAGATATGTTGCCGGCCATAGTGATATTCTCTTTGTTGAAGGCCTTTAACACTTTCAACAGCAAGCTTTAAATTTGAATATGTCATGTGTATCAAAAATTATACACATGGCGCTGAAAGGGTTAAGGAAAGTATAGGCTCGTTTCTTGAAGATCTCAATGACGTAACTCATACCAGTTCAGAAATACCACTGCGGGAAGTTGATTCCACAATGAGGAGAAATATTGAACCAGTTTGCACCACAGATTACTTAATCTTTGCACCACCATTGTCGATACACATGTATCCTGTTAAAAAAAAATGTATTTCTTCAAAATAAAACAAAAACCTTTTATCGTCACCTCTTTTTTTAAACTCGTATCCGAACACGAAATGGTACACTCGAAACTCACTTAACAACCGTGAGCTTTTGTCTCTGTCTTGCCTATGCTATTAAAACGAGAAGGCTTGCAGTTCAAACGAGTTCATATCGAGGCAGCTTCGAGTTTTGGTATCGACTACGAAGACAGCTGCGCGGCCGACCAGCCACCATTTGGCAAGAAAAGTCAAAAAAGTAGAACGAGTGTGTTGGCTTATTTTTAGTTAGAATATTCATAATACTGTAATTAATTTACAACTATAATGACACACGATTGTAAATACTCAAACTAATTAGTCAAATTTTATTAGCAAGCGTTAATTAGCTGAAGAAATCGAAATAGGTTCTTTGTTAGGCGAATTTGTTATATCATTATGAGAATAACTTTGTTTAGTGAATCTAAGGAGGTATATTAGGTGATTCCTGATGGATATAGTAAGCATGGAGGTGCGGGAGGCGGGCGATGGGGCTGCAGCCGGGGAGTATACCAGACCGCCTTCGAAGCGGTACACCTGGGCAGAAGTGAGACAAGCAGTTCACGATTTGCGGAAGGAGCTCTCCTCATTGTCCACGATGGTTCCTATGGCGATATCGTTCAGGAAACTTAGCAGCGGGAAGACGAGGATCTACTTCCTGAGGACCCCCCAGAATGGGTGGGAGATTACACTGCTGTATACTGATATTACTCCGTCCTCTCAACCGACTAATGCCAGGTATGTAGGATTTTTAAAGTTCAATAATTTTAAGAGGGTTTTAAAGATATATATATTTAATAACTACTTAATAATTGTAACTGTGTAAATTTAGAAGTAAAGGCTTTTTATTTATATTTATATATTACAATATGCGCCCTGTTGGTCTAGTGGTTAAAGTACCGGGCCATGATCTCGGGGTCCTGGGTTCGATTCCCGGGTTGAGCGAAAAGTATGTTTCGAATTTTTCGTACATAGCTCGGGTTTATGATCACCAATCCGCATTTGGCAAGCGTGGTGATTAAGCCTTACCCCATCAAAGTAGCGATAACTTGATTTCTTTGATGGAGGCCTTTGCCCTGCAGTGGGACAGTTTATTGGCTGATACTTTTTTATAATATGAGAAACATAGGTAGTGTAAGACATTTGTTAGACAGACAACCGATCTGACTTCTCCAACTTTTTTTATGTCCTCCTGACTCCTGACAAAGTGAAAATGACTTCGATCTCATTTCTCTTGATAAAAGAATTAAAATCCCAAAACATTTATATTTGATCCCGACAAGGAAGATTCCACTTAGATGGAGCCCCTTTCAGTGCCATTCTGATGTTTATTTCTTTCTATTTTTATATTTTTATTTTGTGTATGTTTGGCCCCAAATGAATTACTTTATTCTTTATTCATTTACTCTTATACTCAATATCCTTTATCAAAATTCTCAGTAATGTTATGTTTCTTTTATTTTTTGTCTAAATGCTGTAATGTTTGACTTTGCATTAATAATTTATGCTCTTAGCATTAAATGCTTACTTAACTGGAATGAGCAGGACTCATACAGAGTTTTTGCCGTAATGGAAAACTTAATGTCACATTATAGAAGCTCTCAGTATTTTCTGGAGTTCTGACTTAAAAGACAAAATCTTAATAAATTATTACAAAAAGAGTTCTTCAGACCACTAACAACACCCTATGGTTTTTATTAAGGTGACGGTGACACTCGGCAAACATTTATACTATTTATTAAATAACCATGCATAAATGTTGGGTCATACGCGTACGCGAAAAATTGATTAGCGCCAGAAGTGGCTGCTTTTGGCGGTAATCAATTTTTCGCGTACAAAAACGGACGCAGCACTTGTGCATGGTTATTTAATAAATAACCCCGCAATTGTTTAAAATAGATCCGTTTTAGTAGCTAACAATTAAAAATGAATGGTGTCGCTAGTTTGCCCTACCCGTCACCTTAACTAAAATGGTGTTATAAAGCAGGTTTCATTATTTAATTGAAAATTTTGTACGTAAATTTTTTTGTTTCAAACGTCAAAATATTGTTAATACTTATTCAAGTGAAAAACAAATAATTTTTATTTATTTATTTATTTATATAGCCTTTTGGACTGACTGAGAGATATTTATTTATATAAAGTCTCTCAGCTCAGTGTGCCTATCGGTAAAGGCCTCCTCCAATGTCTTCCACTGTTTGCGGTCATGGGTTAAAAACAAATAATAATGAATTGCAAAGAATTGAGTACATAAAAAAAAATCGAAAGTATTTTAATGTTTGTGATTTATATTTTACATGTTACTCTTACTGTGGTTTGTCTTACTTATAATCGTAATTATTCTTGAAAGTGGTTACATGGAGTGGTGCAATATGTCAATAATAAAAATACCTAGAAGGACCAGTAAACTGGATTCACATAACAAATTACCATACTTAATAAGGTGTGCACTTGAATGAATTGCAATTCATAATTATATAATGAAAACTGGATATTGCTTTCAGTATTCGTTTTGCGTAACTTTTCCATATGTGTAGGATGTTGCACAATTTTTATCCTTCAGTGATTATTAAATAACATGAAAATTATTCAAAGTAACTCAGTATCTCAGTTGTTGAGAAAGCGCTTTCAATACAGGTTGTGGTTCGAACACAGTTAACAGTATTTGGGGGTGTTTGAATAAAAATAAAATAAAATAAAAATAATTTATTCAATGCCAAAACACTTACATTACATAAAATATACAATAAAAGGAACATACCTACATCAGTAAATAGCATCTTACCAAAAACATTCTGTAAAAAACTAGCCAAGTCTCGATGGAACTGATTGTTTATCTCTAAATAGTAATGAAATCTAGACAAAGTCGTGCCAAGTCTATGGTTTCTTACTGCCATTTCTTTATTGTTTATAGTTAATGCTCCATCGAGACTTGGCTAGTTTTTTACAGAATGTTTTTGATGGGATTTCACTTCTTTTTGTAGAAACTATAGAAAATCTTATTAAATAAATCGCTATGCCACCAGTCGCGTATAAATGGTATATTGTCATGTATATGAGAACTGTAAATATAACTTGATAATCTCACATATTTGTATGGGATTACCAAGTCATATAAGCAGTTGGGGTAACTGAAAAACTGGGCCATTTCGGATAAAATTTTAGCAAGGAGAACAGCAAATATAACTTGGTAATCTCACATATTTCTATGGGATTACCAAGTCATTTAAGCAGTTGGTTTAAACCAGGTACTCCAGATCTTCGATTATCCTAGTTTCCCTTCTATGTGGCCATTAAACCCTAACTCTGTGCCAAATTTCAGCTCTCTCAGATTATGGGAAGTACTAGTTCTATTTTGATGATGATGAGTGTCTATCGAAAATGCGAACTTTGCTTTCGCCTAACTTCGCAACTAAATGACATACAGACTTGAAATTTAGGATTAAAAGTAGGTCATTATTGCTTAACGAATGACGAAAATTTCCGCGTTCTGGTCTTATCCGGAGGTTCTCAAATAGGAGCCTAAAAATGCGGCGAATGGTTCCAGTAAAGGATGGTACGGCAGTATTGCTTTGCGCTCGACTTGGTGAGGGCCCTGCCGTGCCCCCTAATTAAAATGGGTTCCACTCAGCATTTGTCGAAGCGTCTGGAAAACACTGCGAGGCTGGTCCTCCAAGTTATTTGCAGTCTCATTGGCGTAGTGAGTAGTGCGTCGCATTTGCAGCGGCTGCGCTTGGGGTCCCACCCTCGGGTAGGGCCAAAATTTGTACCTGAGTTTTTCTGTTAATGAAATTCTCAGTGGCAACCCGGAGTCTAGCAGTTGGCGGTCTTGTACCCCCGTGCCTCTGAAAGCACGTTAAGCCGTCGGTCCTGCGCCCGATCCCTCTCCGGTCGTGTCACACTAATGTCCCATCGGAATATTGAGAGTAAGGGAATAGAGAGTGCACTTGTGTTTACGCACACACTTGAGTACTATAATATATCCTGCGGAATTGGTTGATCGTTGAGATTGGCCGCCGTAGCCGTAATTGGTTTTAGGATATTAACTATTAATTAACATATACATAGATAGATAGATATTCTTTATTGCACAAAAATTAAATACAAGCTTGATGCAATAATTGCAATACAAGCATGAACAAACAAAGCCGTGTGGTCCCCGGTAGAGTAGAATAGGCCACCCTCACTCTTACCGAGGTGTCGTAAAAGGCGGCTAAGGTAAAGCTGCTGGCATGATCATCAGCACCCAGAGAAGGAAAACTCTGCATTTATATCTAAACCCTCGCCAACCCGTCTGCCAAGCGTGGTGAGTATGGCAATTACCCCTCATGTGATTGAGGGAGGCCCGTGCCCCAGCAGTGGGGACTTAAATGGGCTGATGATGATGATACAACAACAACAGTTGTCAGACAGTACAATAAGGCGGTCTTATCGCTTGTAGCGATTATATTATGTTATTAGATATGTTTCACGCAATCCGCATTTGGCAAGCATGGTGATTATGCCTATTCCCATCATAGCAGCGATGACTTGATTTCTATGATGGAGGCCTTTGCCCTGCAGTGGGACAGTATATAGGCTGATACTTTACTTTACTTTACATTATGTCTCATGCAAACATTTTATCTAGTTTTAGCTTTTAAAAACAATAAAATAAACACTTAGTACCTATTTTCATTGAACGCTTAAGTGTGACCATGTATAGCAATGCCATCTATTGTTAAGATAAGACCTTTTAAAACTATTCTCGTGACATTGAGAATATTATTAATTCAATTGCTATGTTTACCTGTCTCCAGCCAATGATTGTGGATTTCAGAATATGACGTTTTTCTTTTTCAAACCCCGACGAAAAAACGACGGGGTGTTATAAGTTTGACGTGTCTGTGTGTGTGTGTGTCTGTCTATGGCATCGTAGCTCCCGAACAAATTAACCGATTTTGATTTTGTTTTTTTTTTTGTTTGAAAGATGAATAAGGGCGTACGAAGCGTGGCTATCCCACGGATTGGAGGCTTCAACATGATTGGTCCGGCTCGACCGGAGTGATGTAACCTCACAGAAAACCAGCGTGAAGCAGCATTGTGCTTAGTGTCGCTGCGTGAGTGAAGGTACCGGAAGCCCAAACCGGTGGAAAGAAGGGTTTAGAGCTAGGCGGCGCCCTTATGACTCCAATGGTGTCGCGGGTATCCATAGGCGGCGGTAATCGCTTACCATCAGGTGATCCGTCTGCTCGTCTGCCACCTATCACATGAGAAAAATAAAAAACCCCGATAACAAATAGGTTATGCGTCATTTTTTGACGGCAGCGGCCACCTTGGATTTGAAATTTGTCACAATAAATATATTCTGCTACTCAAGCCCTTTTATATGATACCCATATTGTGGGAGTTGTGTTAAAACATACAATCCATATCTTTGTGACGACGGCCATCTTGGATCAATTTTTATCCAACATAGCTAAGAACACTCCCCACTTCTTCATCTTTCAAACAGAAAATCAAAATCGGTTCATTTGTTCGTAGCTCCGGACAGACACACACACACAGACACGTCAAACTTATGACACACCGTCGTTTTTGCGTCGGGGGTTTAAATTAAAATCGATTTGCGTCGCTAGTGTGCCCTACCCGTCACCTTAACATGTGATTTTTTTTTAATAAAAATTTTTCCGCTGTCTCTTGGTCTGCGCCTTTTTATGCTAGTTGTTATTTAAATAGTAACAGAGTGCGCCGCGAACACATCTATTCATCCTATGTCTGATTCAAACCTACCCATGTCCAGCAGATAGAGGTTTGTTTCATTTCCATTTTCAAATTAATTGTATATTTTAAGCTTTTCTCACACCTTCATACTCGTAAATACGTAGCATAACAAAATTTTGTGTTTGTGCCTAAAAGTTCCATAAATTTCTAAGACAGTCTTAACTTAATAGATAGATAGATAGATACTCTTTATTGCACAACATACAAAACTTAAAAGCGAGGTATACAGAGATACAATGTACAATTTAGGCGGTCTTATCGCTGGGAGCGATCTCTACCAGACAACCTTCAGGTAAAGGACATTAGATAGAAGAGGGGAGGGTGGTGCAATCCTTTTGATTTTGAACATTGATTAAGTAAATTTATGGTATAAATACATATATCTAGATAATAAATAAATAAATAAACACGTTATCATATACTAATATATACAAATGTTACCTTACTATAATACAATATAACCTACACAAATTATATGAAATGTATATCTATGTCTAAAAATTTTTTATTTTTCATTATGAAAAAAAAAACATGTGAATTGACTGACCGGATGGCGCAATTGGTAGTGACCCTGCCTCTTACGCCACCCACCCTGGACAAACATTCGTGCGATGAACACTTGTGTTTGTTCGGTGTCTGGGTGTAATATATGTATTTAAGTATATATTTGTGTTCCTCTGTTGTCTGATATCTGTAACACAAGTGCCTAAGCTACTTAGTACGGAATCAGGTCAACGTATGAGATGTTGTGAGAATTATTATTATTATTATTATAATTTAATTGTCATAACTTTTAACACCCAGCACTAGTAAAGATTTAATTATTGTATTTTGCTTTTTATTTTATTCATGCCATATTGTCTATAGGCTAGAATGGAAGCCGCTCATAGAATCTAACGTGGCGCTCGGTGTCTCCTCCGGCAAGTGGTCCCGGGAGGAGCAGCTACTCCTCGAGCGGCAGCGGGCCTGCGCTTGGGGCATAGCGTCCTACGAGTTGCATGCGGCCACGGGCCGCGTGCTGTTCCCATGTGCGTCTTCGCTGTTTGTAGCTGAGGAAGGGCCCACTCAGGTGAGATAAATAATAATAAATATTTCAGAACAGTGTTGCGGAATTTGCTAAGCAAAATTGCTAAGCTCTGAAACAAAAAATACCAATTCTTTATTTACTTTTCCGCTGCTCGAATATATATTTATTCATTTTTTATATTGCTTATTTACTGAGAAAAAAATTAAAAACTAAAAAACGTAAGATGACGTCATCGGACGGCAGAATGTAAAATATTTCTTTGCTTAGCACATTATAGTTTTAAATTTACGAAATGCCATACCCATGACATGCAACTGTCAAAAAAAAAGACAACTTGTCAACGTTGAATGAATGAATGACGTTGACAATGTTGACACTAGTATAATTTACCTTTGACAGTAGTACCTTTTTTTTATTAAAACAATGATATGCAAAGGAATAACGCTGTATTCAGCCGTCCGATGACGTCATTTGGCGCTTACGTCTATTTAGAATATAAAGAATTTGAATAATTATTTTATGCATGAAAATGGACAAATTTTGAAAAAAGAAAAAATATGGGTCTGTTAATTTTATGTCTATTTTCATATAAAAAAACAATATGGACATGTTAAAAATATGAAATGTTGTCCATTATCGATAGTTTCCCTATAGATACCAAACACGTACCAAACGGTTCAAATGTACATTCATGTTGCGTACGGCTAAGGAATGGAACTCTCTGCCGGAAGATGTATTCCCAGAACGCTATGATCTGAACTTATTCAAGAAAAGAGTGAATAGGCTGTCACTAGACAAGCATGATCCATCCTCGGCCACGTCATCACTTACCATCAGGTGAGATTGTGGCCAAATGTCTGGCTATTCTAATAAAAAAAAAGATAGTTGACATCTAAAATTATTCAGACTATCGATAGTACTATTGATAACGCCAATACTATCGATACTTTTGATTGTTTAATGCCCTATACTATCTTATGTTTCCTAACAGAATTAATCAAAAACTATCGATCGATAGTCAGCTGCCTGATTAAATGTGTCGTTACCTCAACAGTACCGTACAATTAATAAATCAATAAAGATCGAAGCGTTATCAATAGTATTGATCTAATTTTATTATCGATAGTATCGACAACCAGCAATATTATCGATGGACTATCGATAAGCAACACTATTTCACAACATCACAAACATTGATCTGACTCCGAGATAGGTAGCTCAAGCACCTGTGTTACGGATATCAGAACCAACAGCGGAATTAAAAATATATTCATTTAAGGTGAAGGGTATGCCCCACTAGCGACAGCAGTCGATTTAAATTGTTAGCTACTAAACTGGATCTATTTTAAACAATTTCGCGTGGCCGTTTTTGTCGGTAATTCAAATATCGAGTACAAAAGCAGACCCAAAAGTTAAGTATAAGTATTAAATAAATAGTATAAGTGTTTTCCGAGAGGCTGCTACCTCGAAATTGTTAAAAAGATATAAGGTTTAGTAGCTAACAGTTTAAATCGATTGGTGTCGCTAGTGTGCTCTACCCGTCACCTTAAGGTGATACTGCGATTTCACTTGCGCCGCCTATCAATTTGTATTAATTGTGACGAAAATAGGACATTGTTGCAAAAAACGGGCAATGAGATTCTAAAAAAAAGTATTTGTGATTTTTCAAGATATATCTGGCACAAAATATCTCTTTAGAAGTAACCAAATTTTTGAGAATTGCTAAAAGTGGTCACTTTAGGCGGAAATCAAAATTTAAGTTAACATGTAGGGGGATAAATTTGTGCCAGATATATCTTGAAAAATCTCAAAGACTTTTTTTAGAATCTCATTGCCCATTTTTTGCAACAATATCCTATATTCGTCACAATTAATACAAATCGATAGGCGGCGCTAGTGAGATCGCAGTATCGGCTTAATAAAAACCCTCATTGTCCACGCGTCCACAGTCACCCCCCCTAGTCCCCCGGTCGCTGAGCACGGGCGGGGGCTGCGCCCTCACGCCGGCCATGTGTCCGCGCGCGCCATCGCTGGTGGCGCACGCGGCTCGCGGCGACGTCTGGCTGGCTGGGGCGCCGGCTCGCCCTACTCGGCTCACCTACGCCGCTAGAGGGCACCATCCGGAGAGGTGAGAGCATTTAAAAAGCACTACACAATACACAGTGCCTACCTCCTTCTAGGGCTTCCAATCCGCGGGCGACAACTCGCCCTACTCGGCTCACCTACGCCGCTAGAGGGCACCATCCGGAGAGGTGAGAGCATTTAAAAAGCACTACACAATACACAGTGCCTACCTCCTTCTAGGGCTTCCAATCCCGCGGGCGACAACTCGCCCTACTCGGCTCACCTACGCCGCTAGAGGGCACCATCCGGAGAGGTGAGAGCATTTAAAAAGCACTTCACACTACACAGTGGCTACCCTCTTCTAGGGCATCCAATCCCGCGGGCGACAACTCGCCCTACTCGGCTCACCTACGCCGCTAGAGGGCACCATCCGGAGAGGTGAGAGCATTTAAAAAGCACTTCACACTTACACAGTGGCTACCCTTTTCTAGGGCTTCCAATCCCGCGGGCGACAACTCGCCCTACTCGGCTCACCTACGCCGCTAGAGGGCACCATCCGGAGAGGTGAGAGCATTTAAAAAGCACTTCACATTTCACAGTGGCTACCCTCTTCTAGGGCATCCAATCCCGCGGGCGACAACTCGCCCTACTCGGCTCACCTACGCCGCTAGAGGGCACCATCCGGAGAGGTGAGAGCATTTAAAAAGCACTTCACATTTCACAGTGGCTACCCTCTTCTAGGGCTTCCAATCCCGCGGGCGACAACTCGTCCTACTCGGCTCACCTACGCCGCTAGAGGGCACCATCTGGGGAGGTGAGAGCATTTAAAAAGCACTACACAATACACAGTGCCTACCTCCTTCTAGGGCTTCCAATCCCGCACCCCTTGCTCGATCCCGATATTGGCGAGAGTTGGAATTCAAATCCCGCGGGCGACAACTCGCCATACTCGGCTCACCTACGCCGCTAGAGGGCACCATCCGGAGAGGTGAGAGCATTTAAAAAGCACTACACAATACACAGTGCCTACCTCCCTCTAGGGCTTCCAATCCCGCATCCCATGCTCGATTCCGATATTGGCGAGAGTTGGAATTCAAATCCCGCGGGCGACGACTCGCCCTACTCGGCTCACCTACGCCGCTAGAGGGCACCATCCGGAGAGGTGAGAGCATTTAAAAAGCACTACACAATACACAGTGCCTACCTCCCTCTAGGGCTTCCAATCCCGCATCCCATGCTCGATTCCGATATTGGCGAGAGTTGGAATTCAAATCCCGCGGGCGATAACTCGCCCTACTCGGCTAACCTACGCCGCTAGAGGGCACCATCCGGAGAGGTGAGAGCATTTAAAAAGCACTACACAATACACAGTGCCTACCTCCTTCTAGGGCTTCCAATCCCGCACCCCATGCTCGATCCCGATATTGGTGAGAGTTGGAATTCAAATCCCGCGGGCGACGACTCGACCTACTCGGCTCACCTACGCCGCTAGAGGGCACCATCCGGAGAGGTGAGAGCGTTTAAAAAACACTTCCGGAAAGGTAAAGAAAGAAAAAACATTTTATTAACCATCACAACACAGAAAAAGTAAATATGTACAGGCATGACGCGACACGATTCAGATACAAAGAGAAGAGGCGATATAAGAAGAGGTGGTGTGGTTGTGTGTGGTCAATCAGGTCCCGACCTCACCATATTTGCTGCTACGGCACTATTTGCTGTGCCGCAACAGCGCTGGTATTCTGGTGGGATCTGGTTGCGAGTGAGTGTATAAATAAATAGCTAAAAGTAATATACACGTATAATATTATATATTGAAGATTATATTGGTACATAGGTATATGACAAATTCGAGCCTTTTTCAAAACACACACAAAAGACAGAGGGAATTATAAAAAACAATATACGCTCACAACCAAGAGAAAAAGAAAAAAAAAAACGAAACAACATCATGACAGAGTAAGCGACAGTGGCGCCATATTACTACGCAGTAGACGCAAATAGTGTGCGAGCGAGAAGTGAATAGATGCGCCGCCATTTCTGATCCCATTCTTTATCCGCACAGGGTGTATGTATTGTGGTTCATGATAATGATGCCGGGATACTTTTATTAAGTAGGTTGTAGTGTCAAAAATCAAAAACAGCTGTGACAATGACAACTCCATTTTGAATTTCCAAGGATATTCGTTATTCAGTATTCTGTCAGAATTGGCCTAACAATTTACCATTTGAATATGCGTTGACTATTGAATGTTGTAAAACGGATTTGCGCTATATCATAGATGTATCGTTGGATAAACCTTGGACGTATCGGGCTTTGCCGTGTGGTACCCGGCAGAGTAGAATAGGCCACCCTCACTCTTACCGAGGTGTCGTAAAAGGCGACTAAGGTAAAGCTGCTGGCATGATCATCAGCACCCAGAGAAGGAAAACTCTGCATTTATATCAAAACCCTCGCCAACCCGTCTGCCAAGCGTGGTGAGTATGGCAATTACCCCTCATGTGATTGAGGAAGACCCGTGCCCCAGCAGTGGGGACTTAAATGGGCTGACGACTGTGATGATGTATCGGGCCTTAGACGGTTAAATATCACAGTGTACAATTTATATTAGCAGGTAACAATTGACAAATGGTGATGACTTCTTGTTGGCAACACCAACACAAAAAATAATATGTTTTTACACGTGCCAACACTCTCTTCCGCTTTGGCGATAACATTTAGTTCTCTGTACGTTTTAATTAATTTATAATGCAAATTAGTTTGGCAATGTGTCACTATGCCAACAATGTGACGAGCCAAAAATAATTTTATGAATCTTGTAGGCCTTGTGTATTAAACTTTGTGATTTTGCGATGGTGGCTCAGTGGCTTAGAACGAGCTTTTCCGAACGAAATGTCGTAGGTTCGAATTCTCTAGATCTTTCAAATTTGTGTGCGTATGTGTATGTCTGCTACTAGCTCGACGGTCAGGAAAATGACCTGCTAATTTCGGATACATTTTTTTTATGACATATGTGGCAGACGAGCAGACGGATCACCTGATGGTAAGCGATTGCCGCCGCCCATGGACACCGCAACACCAGTGGTGTCACAAGTCAATTCTCAAACTGTGGATACCCATGATCCAGTTTGGTCTGATATGCCTGCTTAAGGTGACGGGTAGGGCACACTAGCGACGCCAATCGATTTTAATTTTTAGCTACTAAACCGGAACTATTTTAAACAATTTCGGGGTGACAATCTCTCGGCAAACACTTATACTATTTTTTAAATAACCATGCATAAATGTTGGGTCTGTTTTTGTACGCGAAAAATTGAATCACGCCAAAAGTGGCCGCTTTTTGCGTGAATCAATTTTTCGCGTACCCGTTGGACCTACCTACAGAAGACAGAAGAGTATAATCAGCCCCTGTGTCTAGCATTTGTGGATTATGAGAAAGCCTTTGACTCGGTTGAAATCTGGTCTGTTCTGGAGTCCCTGCAGCGATGCCAAGTCGATTGGCGATATATCCAGGTGATGAGATGTCTGTATGATGCCGCTACTATGTCCGTCCAAGTACAGAATCAGCAAACAAGTCCTATACCACTGCATCGAGGAGTGAGACAAGGGGACGTCATCTCCCCGAAATCGTTCACAAATAAACGTTTATCAAACATTAATTATGATAAAAAAAGGCCAAAAAGAGATGGCGTGATGATTTTGACCACTTCTCGGGCAATTAGCAAACCATCGCCACAAATAGAGTCCAATGGCGACTTTTAGGGGAGGCCTTTGCCCAGCAGTGGGACGACGCAGACTAAAAAAAATATGATTAAGATCATCGTCAGCCTATTTAAGTCCCCACTGCTGGGGCACGGGCCTCCCTCAATCACATGAGGGGTAGTTGCCATACTCACCACGCTTGGCAGACGGGTTGGCGAGGGTTTTGATATAATAATAATAATTCTCGCAACATCTCATACGTTGACCTGATTCCGTACTAAGTAGCTTAAGCACCTGTGTTACGGATATCAGACAACAGAGGAACACAAATATATACTTAAAAACATATACTACACCCAGACACCGAACAAACACAAGTGTTCATCGCACGAATGTTTGTCGAGGGTGGGGATCGAACCCACGACCTTTGGCGTAAGAGGCAGGGTCACTACCAATTGCGCCATCCGGTCAGTCTATGCAGATATAAATGCAGAGTTTTCCTTCTCTGGGTGCTGATGATCATGCCAGCAGCTTTACCTTAGTCGCCTTTTACGACACCTCGGTAAGAGTGAGGGTGGCCTATTCTACTCTGCCGGGGACCACACGGCCATGATTAAGATCCCTAGTCTAAAATGTGGTTTTTCCATTTCAGATTGGCGGAGGACCCCCGGCAGGCCGGGGTTCCGTGTTACGTGACGCAGGAGGAGTTCTCCCGGTACACCGGCTTCTGGTGGCAACCCAAGTCTGATGGTGAGTGAGGGAGATAGAAAAGCTTGTTGATTTACCAATGCCCAAATTTAAAACACATGTTAAAAATGATTTAATGGCAAAAGCCTATTATACAGTAAATGATTACATAAATGACAAGAATTTGTGGAAATGATAAACTGTTCGCCTACACCCATGATACTGTACTTACAATTTGGTGATTAAAAAGAGTAACTGGCGAGTTTCTTGCCGGATCTTCTCGTCAGAATCAACTTTCCGATTCCGGTGGTAGAATCACATTATATTTATTCATCTCTTAGTATATTTTTTGTATCGACATATATGTTTTATTACATGTATAATATACATAGATATAATTTATATTTATCATGTATGACGATTTGTAAGAGCTATATATAAGCCTATGCAAATAAAGTACTTTTGAATTTTGATTTTTTTTAATTTTGAAAGTGTGTGAATGTGATAGATGATAGGTGGCATCAAAAGTAGCTTAACACTTTAGTACCATGTCAAAGTAACATTTCTGCCTATTTTTTTTCTTTATGACATATGTGGCAGACGAGCAGACGGATCACCTGATGGTAAGCGATTGCCGCCGCCCATGGACACCCGCAACACCAGTGGAGTCACAGGTGCGCTGCCAACCTTTAAACCCCCCTTTCCTCCGGTACCCTCACTCACGCAGCGAAACACAACACAGTGCTGCTTCACCCCGGTTTTCTGTGAGGCCGTGGTAACACTCCGGTCGAGCCGGCCCATTCATGCCGATGCTTGGCTCTCCCACGGTTTAAAGGTTGGCAGCGCAATTGTGACTCCCGTAACACCAGTGGAGTCACAAGTGCGCTGCCAACCTTTAAAACCCCCTTCTCCCCCGGATTGGGCCTCCGGTACCCTCACTCACGCAACGAAACAGCATAGTGCAGCTTCACGCCGGTTTTTTATGATAATATTAATAGATATTATTAATAGTGCGCTTGTGTCTACGCACACACTTGTGCACTATAATTGAAGATTGTGTTTTTGTTTCAGATGATGTGTTCAGAATAGTGTATGAGGAGGTGGATGAGAGCGACGTCAAGATCTTCAGCTTTCCGTCTTCGCAGAGCAGCAGCGGGGAAGTGGAAGAATTCAGGTCAGTAGAGTGGCTGTAAGGTTCTAAACCAAACCATTTGCGTACCTGGGTGAAAATATACAATGTGTTTTTTATGTCCCATATGAAGCACACTAGCGACGCCAAAAAATACGATAAAAAAAATTAAAGAAAGAAAGAAAATATTTATTATTATAGACATCACAACACAGAACATATAGCAATTGTAAACAGAACACAATTTGGCACAAACAGAAAAAAAATTAAAAGTACATAAAAATAAAACAAAAGGGAAAAAAAAAACAAAACTATATTCAATCATGTCCAGACAGTGCCAAATGAATATTATGATGTGTTATGACGTCTAGTATAAATGGCCCTCACTCAGCTTATGTCACAGCCCAGACAAAGGAAACTTCTCACTGAAAACGCTGGTTTTCAGTGAGACCAGCTGAATGAGTGCCACGGACATTACCATTTTTATATGCATTAAAAAATATTTTTTTTGGTTTATGTCAAATCTTTACATTTGAACATCAGGGGGACAAGTTTTGACAAAATACAGCAGTGTTTTTTTTGCCGGCGCTTTTATATTTGGACCAAAAATATATGAAAATCCGAAGATCTCCTTTATGGTATTATTATTTAATCTATAGTTTTGTTTGGTAATTCTATACAAAACTGTCATTATAATATCATACCTTTTCTATGTATTATAAGTATGTATTTACAAAAGAAAAGTATTATATGTATATATTTGTAATCCCACTGTTGAAATGAAATGTAATAAAAATTGTTTATTCAATTTAGGTCCATACAGAACACTTATGAATGTCAACATGTTACCCACTGGTTCGGAATGTAGTTTTCTGCCAAGAAGACACCAGCAAGAAACTCAGTAGTTACTCTTTTAAAAAAAAAATTATTTACAAAATGTCACCATTCACTAAAAAATATAGTACAATTTGTGTTACTAATATGTCCCTAAATTATTGTCATTCAAAAAATCGACTATTTTATAGTAGCCTTTCTTCATTAAACAGTTTTTTTATATAAAATTCAAACTTATGTGTTGATTCTGATATCCGTAACACAGGTGCTTGAGCTACCTATCTCGGAGTCAGATCAATGTATGTGATGTTGTGAAATATTTATTATTATATTTATTTATTTATCTCACACGAGTTATACATTTATGGTGATGTCAAGCCATTCGATTTTAATTCACTTAACAGTATATATTAAAAAAATATGTCTTCCTTTCCAGATTCCCCCGCGCGGGTACGTCCAATGCGAAATCCGTGCTGAAGATGGTGACCTTTAGGCTACAGAAGGCCTCGCCCACCACCGTGCTGGATTACTACCACGAGGGGACTCCAGACGCGCCAGGTACAGCATCAAATCCATACGAAATAGATTAACCACGCGACAATAATGGACAATAATGTATGAATACGGGGATTAACACGATATTTATTATGTGAAACAACATTGTGTACTCACATATTTGGCTCGACGTTTCGGCTACGTTACAGCAGCCGTGGTCACGAGCGGACTCTACAATATCCGACCCGTAGCGGTTTGTTAAATAGTTTTTAGATTTTCGCGTTGCATTATAACTATAATGTATCAACGGGGATTAACACGATATTTATTATGTGAAACAACATTGTGTACTCACATATTTGGCTCGACGTTTCGGCTACGTTACATTTGCCGTGGTCACGAGCGGACTCTACAATATCCGACCCGTAGCGGTTTGTTAAATAGTTTTTAGATTTTCGCGTTGCATTATAACTATAATGTATCAATACGGGGATTAACACGATATTTATTATGTGAAACAACATTTTGTACTCACATATTTGGCTCGACGTTTCGGCTACGTTACAGCAGCCGTGGTCACGAGCGGACTCTACAATATCCGACCCGTAGCAGTTAAATAGTTTTTTAGATTTTCGCGTTGCATTATAACTATAATGTATCAATACGGGGATTAACACGATATTTATTATGTGAAACAACATTTTGTACTCACATATTTGGCTCGACGTTTCGGCTACGTTACAGCAGCCGTGGTCACGAGCGGACTCTACAATATCCGACCCGTAGCAGTTAAATAGTTTTTTAGATTTTCGCGTTGCATTATAACTATAATGTATCAATACGGGGATTAACACGATATTTATTATGTGAAACAACATTTTGTACTCACATATTTGGCTCGACGTTTCGGCTACGTTACAGCAGCCGTGGTCACGAGCGGACTCTACAATATCCGACCCGTAGCAGTTAAATAGTTTTTTAGATTTTCGCGTTGCATTATAACTATAATGTATCAATACGGGGATTAACACGATATTTATTATGTGAAACAACATTGTGTACTCACATATTTGGCTCGGCGTTTCGGCTACGTTACATTTGCCGTGGTCACGAGCGGACTGGCGGAGCACGGCGTCGTCTGCTGGGGCCGGGCTGTGAATCTTCGGACACCCTCACATTTTTTGATATTAATTCGCCACTAGATGAATTGTCAGTGAAGCTACTCCGACACACTACACTAACAGTATCGGTGTTTGTTTGCGTTAGTAACGGCCTAGCACGGGGTTTACACACAATGTTGTTTCACATAATAAATATCGTGTTAATCCCCGTATTGATACATTATAGTTATAATGCAACGCGAAAGTCTAAAATACTAAATAATGGACAAGTCTAACAGAATACCATAAAAAACAAAACTACGATTTAGGGACCTTCAAGAGAATAGCGTACTCTTTTTTAAAAAGGCCGGCAATACATTAGCGATCTCTCCGATTTCGCGGATGTTCATGGGCGGCGATGATTACTTTCCATCAGGTGACTCGCTTGCTCGTTTGTCCGCCTCTGGCATAAAAGAAAAACTTGTCAAAAAATCCAAGTCTCGCACTTCCACCGTGAAAAGTTGTGATATCTATGTTACCAAGTCGGTTATTAACTTGGCAATTCCAATTATGAAGTCCTTTTTGACATTTCCATGAACGTAACCTTTGCACGTTTCATATAAATCCAATTATAATATATAATTAAATATTTCACAACATCACATACATTGATCTGACTCCGAGATAGGTAGCTCAAGCGCCTGTGTTACGGATATCAGAATCAACAGTGGGATTACAAATATATACATATAATACTTTTCTTTTGTAAATACATACTTATAATATATAGGAAACACCCAGACCAATACAAACAAACATGTTCATGCACACAAATGTTTGTACTGTGCGGGGATCGAACCCGCAACCCTTGTATCAGAGGCAGCGTTCACTACCACTGTTCCAATCGGGTCTTCTAAATTGAATATCTCTTTTTGTGTTTGGTAGTAAATCGTCATTTCATAAATATACAATTTTACAAAAACAACCTAGAATTCATTCACAAGCAAAATTAACATATTGTTTTTGAATATATTTCTCAAAATAATCTGAACTTCAAAATAAAATAATATTATTTTGCGCGATTGCGGTTACGCAGTATGGTTTATGGATAAATGACCTATTAAGCCCTAAAGCTCAAAAGCTGTACTGGAACTGCTACTATGGGTAATGGCACGAAATGAAACCACCATGTAGCCTAATCTAAGAGAATTGTGTATATTCAACCGTAACGCCGGAGACCTTATACAATCTAAAAATAATATTACTAGCGTGATCTATTTATGCACAGCGCCATCTAGCGGCTAGCGCGGGAAACATATGCTTATTGGTTTACCTGTCACTGCGCTAGACGCCAATGACCCGTGCGTTTTATACAGCGTGTTTATTTGATACGGGCGAATATTTTAATGGCGATTACTATCGGACCTAGGGAACCTGTTTACATACATTTCTTTAGGAAATTAAGGTACTTTTTTTTTCATACAAAATAATTCAGCACGCAATGTATTGCATCCACTGGTAGTTAACGTTAATAACATCAATTAACGTAGACATAAGTATCTAAACGTCATACGAGTGTCATGACACTCATGTCACTTGTCATGTCAAACAAAGTTGGACGGCATACATTGCTGCTGGGTTGCACTTTAGAAAAATCATTACACCTAATTAACCACAAAATTTTATGAAATGATTATCTTATACGATTCGTAGGATCAGATATTATAGCTGGATTAATTATTCGCCCGTATAAAATACACACGCTGTATAGGGAGCAAAGTAATGCGAACAGTTTATGTTTTACTTTTAAACATAGTGACGTGCCTCAAGATTACAGTTACTTAAACCGATCATTCGCGAATGTTCGTTCTGACACTTTTTACGTCATTCTATATCTATCTAACTATACTAAACATCCAATCGTGTATTTCTTTATCGACAAAAAACAAGATTGGAAGTTTTGCATGTCTAAAAGTGTTCTTTCGACAATTTCTATTAACCTTAGTTGTTGAAAGTTTATTTAATTAAAATTGGTTACAAATCGAGAATCGATGCCGCTAAGTATCGATTTCTAAGGGTACTTCCCAATTACAAAACTATTAACATCTGTCAATGCCGCCGTGTGGTCCCCGGCAGAGTAGAATAAGCCACCCTCACTCTTACCGAGGTGTCGTAAAAGGCGACTAAGGTAAAGCTGCTGGCATGATCATCAGCGCCCAGAGAAGGAAAACTCTGCATTTACATCAAAACCCTCGCCAACCCGTCTGCCAAGCGTGGTGAGTATGGCAATTACCCGTCATGTGATTGAGGGAGGCCCGTGCCCCAGCAGTGGGGACTTAAATGGGCTGATGATGATGATGATGATGATGAATAGACGGAGGCCCAATGGGGGAAAAGGTTGGCAGCGCACTTGTGACTCCACTGGTGTTGCGGGTGTCCATGGGGGGCGGAATTGCTTACCAACTGGTGATCCGTCTGCTCGTCTGCCACCTCTCATATAAAAAAAAAAGACTATAGATTAGACCAAGATTTAAGACCTTTATCTGTGTATATGTCTTATGTACATATTCTCTTGCAAATATTTTTTTGTTTGTTTGTTTAATGTATCGATAGTATTGTACACATTTAATCACACAGCAATACCATCTAAACATAGCAGCATAAATTCTGTTAGGAAACACAATACTATCGATAGTATCAGGCAATAAACAATCGATAGTATCGATAGTTTTCGCGTTATAAATAAATATTGATCAAAGATTATTATCGATACTATCGATAGTATCTATCTATCTAACCCTAAAAAGAGCATCGAACAATTTTTAAGTGCATTATTTAGAAATTTAACTTTTTAGGCCAACCACAATAAAAACAGACGGGTAAAGTCGCGGGCGAACGCTATAGTAAAGATGGCGTTGAAAAATCTATCTAACACTAAAAATAGCATCGAAGAATCTTCAAGTGCATTATTTACCTTACTATTTAGACATTTAATTTTTTAGGCAAACCAGAGTCGAAAACACGGACAAAGTCGCGGGCGAACGCTATAGTAAAGATGGCGTTGAAAAGGCATTTCCTCAAAGGGATATTCGAAAAGCCGGGTAATATAATAAAAATTTGTCAAAGTATAAGCACAGGAAAGTAGACCAACTAAACAACACAAAAAATGGTAAAGATAAAATAAAGTTAATAAAATCATGGTATGATGACTTAAAATTATATTACTTGATACTAAACTCTGATTTTTAATTATGTGGACTTTTTTTATATGGCTCTACCCGATGATAATTTGCCAATGTCAAGTAACTTTTTGAAAATAAGTGGGTAGTCAACAGTCAAAGTCAGTCACTCAATAAAACGAAGGTGTTTTACATTTTATCGACCTACGGTTTCAGCGGATATCACTCTAAAAGCAATCGCGGGTTTTAAGACTCTATTAGGTCCAAGCAAGTTGTCACGAAACAACGCACTCGACACACAATAGCAGTGTTAAAAACGATACAATCCAACGATTCTTATTATTAGGATCACTTTGCGGCACTTCACTGCACAAATAAACACCAAATTTGTTCATGAAAAACCAATCGATACTAATTTAAAAACAAAGTCCACGCGGAGTGTTTGACTCCTACCGCCAGAATCCCAGATGCAAAATGATAATATAATCGTTATGAACCGTTCTATCAAATAATAATAACAACATAGAAAAATTAAATTGAAAATTTAAAAAACCCCTGCCACAACTATAAAGCTCTTTCATTTGATACCTATATTGAGGCAGTTGGCACAACAAATAGGTTATTCGTCATTTTTTGAAATTTTTCACAATTAATATATTCTGCTATTCAAGCCCTTTTATATGATACCCATATTGTGGGAGTTGTGTTAAAACATAAAATCCAAACCTTTGTGACGGCGGTCATCTTGGATCGATTTTTATCCAACATAGCTAAGAACACTCCCTCCTTATTCATATTTCAAACAAAACAAAACAAAATCATAATCGGTTCATTTGTTCGGGAGCTACATGGCCATAGACAGACACACACACACAGACGCGTCAAACTTATAAAACCCCGTCGTTTTTGCGTCGGGGGTTAAAAAAAGAGGCAACAAGCCTATTGTCCCTTGCAAGTGGTTTACTTTCCCATGTTGTACTTTGGTTTTCGGTTTGGGTCTGGGTTTTTGTGGGAATGGTTGAGGAAATGCTTTTAATGTCGTTCGTTATATATGTTTTTTATTGTCTAAGTAATCGACTGTCCGTGGTAGCTCAGTGGATAACAACGCGCCTTTTATACGGGGGGTCGTGGTTCGAATCCGAGCATGTACCTCTGGATTTTTCCAATCTATAATAAATAAATATTTCACAACATCACATACATTGATCTGACTCCGAGATAGGTAGCTCAAGCACCTGTAGTACGGATGTCAGAATCAACAGTGGGATTACAAATGTATACATATAATACTTTTCTTTTGTAAATACATACTTATAATACATACAAACACCCAGACCAATACAAACAGACATGTTCATACACACAAAAGTTTGTACTGTGCGGGGATCGAACCCGCAACCCTTGGACCAAAGGCAGCGTCCACTACCACTGTTCCAAACGGGTCGTCAAATAATAATTCTCACAACATCTCATACGTTGACCTGATTCCGTACTAAGTAGCTTAAGCACTTGTGTTACAGATATCAGACAACAGAGGAACACAAATATATACTTAAATACATATATTACACCCAGACACCGAACCAACACAAGTGTTCATCGCACGAATGTTTGTCCAGGATGGGGATCGATTCCACGACCTTTGGCGTAAGACGCAGGGTCACTACCAATTGCGCCATCCGGTCAGTCAAATGTCTATGTGCGTATCTACCAATAGGTCGGCGGTGAAGGAAAATATCGATAGGAAATATGCTTGTTTCGGATAGTATCTGAAACGTGTAATCGTGTTTCTGTCAAAAGGGTTTTTTTTTTATGCGATAGGTGGCAGATGAGCAGACGGATCGCCTGATGATAAGCGATTACCGCCGCCCATGGACACTTGCAAAACTAGTGGTGTCACAAGTGCGCTGCCCTCCTTTTAACCCCCCTTCCCCTAGATTGAT
This sequence comes from Marasmia exigua, assembly GCA_019059595.1. Lineage (NCBI taxonomy): Eukaryota > Metazoa > Arthropoda > Insecta > Lepidoptera > Crambidae > Marasmia > Marasmia exigua. The sequence goes on from CM032490.1 coordinate 3,036,101, forward strand.
ACGGTAAGCCTATTATAGGGTTTTCCGTGATGATAGCGCTTACCGTAATGAAAGGGTTAAAGGCGCAGATCGCCTGATGATAAGCGATTACCGCCCGCCCATGGACACTTGCAAAACTAGTGGTGTCACAAGTGCGCTGCCCTCCTTTTAACCCCCCTTCCCCTAGATTGATACGGTAAGCCTTATTATAGGGTTTTCCGTGATGATAGCGCTTACCGTAATGAAAGGGTTAAAGGCGCAGTAAAACCCTATAAAAACCCTAATAAGGGTAACCGGTTCCGGTCCCTACCCGGGAATCGAACGCCCTGTTGGTCTAGTGGTTTTTTAAGTACCGGGCTGTGATCTCGGTTTCGATTCCCGGGTCGAGCAAAAATGTGTTTCGAATTTTTCGAACATAGCTCGCGTTTATGATCACCAATCCGCATTTGGCAAACGTAGTGATTAAGCCTAATCCCATCATAGTAGCGATGACTTGGTTTCTATGATGGACGCCTTTGGCCTGCAGTGGGACAGTAAGTAGGCTGACACTACTACCCCTTCTGGGGCCGCAGACGCCACATCACAGGTGGCGCCCTCTACCGCCGAGCAGCCCGGGTCGTTTCTCCGTCTGTGCCAGCGTCCGTCTTTTTAAAGCCAATGACAGAATCACAAACATATAAAATCTTTACTTAGCAATATTCTACTTGTGTTTATTTCAGTATCAGAAACGGACAGCACAGAGGTGACGGATATCCGGTGGTGGGAGCTCCGCACGCCGCTGAAGGAGGCCTTCCCCTGGTTCGAGTACTTGGCTCGGGTCGGCTGGACGCCTTGTGGGAAATTGTGAGTCACATACACATTCATACGCACGAATACTCACACGCACACGCACGCAAACGCACGCACACGCACACGCACACGCACACGCACACGCGCACGCACACGCACACGCACACGCACACGCAGACGCACACGCGCACGCACACGCACACGCACATGCACATGCACACGCACACGCACACGCACACACACACACACACACACACACACACACACACACACACACACACACACACACACACATACGCACGCACGCACATGCACACGCTCGCACATGCACACAAGCACACACACGCGCACGCACGCACACGCACACATACGCACACGCACACACACACACACGCACGCACGCACGCACGCACCAAACCCCCTTTCCCCCGGATTGGGCCTCCGCTACCCTCACTCACGCAGCGAAACACAGACAAGAACATAAAATAATTATTACCAATTAAATTTGTAAAAAATATCTTATGAATTGCATAATGCGCTAATCGGAATTTTTGCTCAAAGGGATTGACACTAACAATCAGTAATCGGTATGGCGGCCATCTTACCATCGAATCGCGATTATTGTCTCGTGCAAAATATGTTCGCATGGATTGCATTAGGGACCAAGAACTAGTAATTTCTCTTGGTGACGAAGGTGCTTCCGACACGTTAATCGAGTGTTGTTATTTTTCAGATGAATAAGATGCATATTTTTTAATTATTTGTGATTTATTACGCGTGTACCACTAAGAATACTTATATTGTATTCCATGTCCAGATAGTTAGATAGACCCGATTGGAACTGTGGTAGTGAACGCTGCCTCTGATACAAGGGTTGCGGGTTCGATCCCCGCACAGTACAAACATTTGTGTGCATGAACATGTTTGTTTGTATTGGTCTGGGTGTTTTCTATGTATTTACAAAAGAAAAGTATTATAATATGTATATATTTGTAATCCCACTGTTGATTCTAATATCCGTAACACGGGTGCTTGAGCTACCTAACTCGGAGTCAAATCAATGTATGTGATGTTGTGAAATGCATATTTTTTAATTATTTGTGATTTATTGCGCGTGTACCACTAATTGTCAGCCCATTTAAGTCCCCACTGCTGGGGCACGGGCCTCCCTCAATCACATGAGGGGTAATTGCCATACTCACCACGCTTGGCAGACGGGTTGGCGAGGACCATTAAGACACGAGTACCACTAAGAATACTTATATTTATTGTATTCCATATCCAGATAGTTCAAATTCATAGATAAAATGTTGATTAAAATTAAAAAGCAAACAAATAAAAAGTCGATTACATTTCTAAAGAAAATATTCTCGATTCTTAATATGACGGGTAGGGCACACTAGCGACGTCAATTGATTTTAAATTTTAGCTACTAAACCGGATCTATTTTAAACAATTTCGGGGTTACAACCTCGGGGTTCCGAAACGTCAAGCGAGTATTGTTATTTTTCAGATTTTTTTTTACTGTAGATAGGTAAGCGTTTGACCATATTTCACCTGATGGTAAGTGATAGATAGATACTCTTTATTGCACAACATACAAAACTTAAAAGCTAGGTATACAGAGATACAATGTACAATTTAGGCGGTCTTATGGTGTGATAATATGTTATTTTTCAGATGATTAAAAATTCGTGTTTTTTTTTTATCACAGCGTATGGGTCCAACTGTTAGATCGTAAGCAACAAAGGCTGGAGCTGGCGCTGATACCGTTGGAGCAGTTCAGCTCGCCGGCCGACTACGAGCATGCGCCTGCGCACCTCAGGACCATGTCCCCGCAGCATGAGCCCGCCGAAATCAAGCCAGAACAGGTAATTATAAAATACCGGCCAAGTGCGAGTCAGACTCGAACATGGATGGTTCCGTAGCAACAAGTAAGATATTTATTTATTTATTATAGGTACACTAACAGATTACTGTCATACATGCAAAATGTTCATAATTTAATACAGTGTTATCTAGACGGTTTGGCGAGGGTTTTGATATAAAAGCAGAGTTTTCCTTCTCTGGATGATCATGCCAGCAGCTTTACCTTAGTCGCCTTTTACGACACCTCGGTAAGAGTGAGGGTGGCCTATTCTACTCTGCCGGGACCACACGGCTATCAAAACCCTCGCCAACCCGTCTGCCAAGCGTGGTGAGTATGGCAATTGCCCTTCAAGTGATTGAGGGAGGCCCGTGCCCCAGCAGTGGGGATTTAAATGGGCTGACGATGACGATGATGACGATGATCATTGTTTTCAGAAAATCGAAGACATTCAAGTTCTAATATCAGAAACGGCTCCGGAGGCGTGGATCAACGTCCACGACATCCTGTACTTCCTGCCCAGCGAGGAAAGCGATAAGGTATTTTTTTTATTTTTATTAGAATAGCCAGACATTTGGCCTCAATCTCACCTGATGGTAAGTGATGCTGTGGCCGAGGATGGATTTCATAGGTGGGTCACAAAAATTTGTAAATAATTTCCTTAAAGTATATGTTGCTCACTTACAATATAAATCAATTGGCGGCGCTAGTATCGTCGCGGTATCGCCTTAACACAACTATGCACTAAAGAGGGCTTATTCGGTGAAAACAAAAGTGAAATCACAGTTGAAATTAAAACATAAAATGCATATACTAATTAAATTACAAATAAAATATTATTATCAGGTAAACAAATGATGATTATATCTAGAAATAATAGTTGTTTAATCGATATTATTAGAAGTAATTCCAGTATCGATCCAATCGATAGTATCGATAGTGCAATCGATTAGCATATTATTTAGGCCCCCTTAGCATATCGATTAATAATCGACGTACAATCGATTATCCGGCAACACTACAACACACATGCCTTTCTTATACCGATTTTAGGCACAAGCCTCTCCCACGGGATCAATGCTATAACAAACATATTATATCTTGTACTGTTAGCCCCTAGCATAAGGCAGTTGCCACACTAGCGGATTGCAAGCGTTTTCAAAGCGGATCGACGACGCAATGGTAATGGGCTGTCAAAAAATGAGGCACACAAAAACATGAAAAAAGAAATCTGTGAAAAAAAACCGCCTTGATAAACCACGAACTAAAAGTGTAAAATAATATTTTTAACACTTTATACACTTCAAATAACATTTTATAACAGTACACTCGAGAAAAGGTTTTACTGAAGTCAACGCCTAATCCCAGTTGAATAATTGAATGTTGTATTCAATTACAAGATAGTATTGGGCGCCGACTTCGGTAACACCTTCTCTCGAGTGTACTGTTGTAAAATGTTATTTGAAGTGTAAAAAGTGTTAAAAATATTATTTTAAAAATGTTGGTTCGTGGTTTTTGAAGGCGGTTTTTTTTCGCAGTTTTTTTAAATAATGAGCTGTAAAGTCTTACTAATATCGTCTTTAGAAATCAATCGTATCTCTCACTAATGTTCAGTGTTACTATGATCTAATGCCGAAATAATAATGTTTTAATGTAAACGCAAAAAGAAGAAAATGAAACTATATTGATTGCTGATATTTTTTATAGCAATCTTTTGCAATTTATTCTTAAATAACACACTTAAAAATTTCATCTCGTGTTCAGGCGACATCTCATCATCATATCGACAGCTCATGTCGAATCAAACTCTTAGAAATTTCGTCGGCTTAGTAACGCGTTCAGTGGTCTAATTTTAGAACATTCACCCGGATTGTGGAAGGTGTGGGTTCGCGTGTCCCGCCTGAACACGAGATGAAATTTTTAAGTGTGTTATTTACTTAAGGATATTGATTGCATTCAATTCATCACAGAAATGAATTAAACTGATAACAGGGTACACTTTAAGTATCCCAATCCGGTAAACGACTAACTTCTCACTAATCCATAATTGTACTGTACTATGTTATTACCACCTTTTGTAACATTATGGAGAGCAATAAAGAATATGAATATGAATATGGATAATCTAACTGTCACAGACAGTAGGAATACCTACCCTACATACAAAATAAAAATCATGCCTAACTGCCTTCATTCAATATTTTGAGTACTATTGTCATATACAGGGTGTATCTGTGAACATTTTCATCTTTTTAACCACATGTTCTACTAACCATTTTCATCAACGTATTTTCTATCACTTTTGGAAATTCGCATGAAAAAAATTCAACTTCTCACACAAAGTCGGTCACGTGACTTGGTCATTTTGTATGGGAAGTCGAAAAAAAAATCGATGAATTTCGAAATGTCGTTGAACAAATGTTGTTCAGAATAGTTGGTAGAACATGTCAACTATTTAATGATTTGGCAAAAGTAAATGTCGACATTGACTTGTTCAACACTTCAGTTTCGAAATTGAAACGTGTACTGAATGATAACTTTTTCTCAAATGTTATTGAATTTCTTTTTTTCCTGCTAATGTCAAAAGACTTGATCAATTTCAATGTTTCTTCTTCTGGGAGTGGCAAATACGTTGTTCGTTTTGTTTGTAATTTAGTAACTTTTTGTTTTTTTCTTTCTTAACATTAGGTACCCACTTGCATTTCTGTTAAACAACCTAGTGATTATCAGTGGAAACTTGCAATTGGCCCTCAATGTTTTTTTTTCTGTGACTGTATCCCTAAATCTAGCTGTAAGTTTTCCAAAAACTTGTAAAATAAAATAAAATAAAACACGTGGTTAAAGGGATGTAAATGTTCACAGATACACCCTGTATACCGCCCTAGTGTGCGTCGTTGCTACGCTTTAAAACGCTCGCAATCCGCCAGTGTGCAACTCCCTTAGATAACGTTTCTTTTGATAGGCGATAACGTTGGCGGAAATCAACAGTATCATAGAAGTCCATTGGTGAAATTCTTGGTCTAAAAATTTTCGGCGTTCGCATTATTACGTACTCCGCAAAAAATATCATCAAATTATGAACTTTCCGACTCCGACATATTAAAGTATCAAACTATGACCAAATCTATTATTAAAATAAGTAAGTACAACCTGTGCGGATAAAGAATGGGATCAGAAATGGCGGCGCATCTATTCACGTCTCGCTCGCACACTATTTGCGTCTATACTATGCAAATAGTGTGCGAGCGAGAAGTGAATAGATGCGCCGCCATTTCTGATCCCATTCCTTATCCGCAGAGGTAGTAAACATTTAAAATCTTTATAATCTTTATTGTGCATGAAATCAGGTACATATTTACAGATCTTTTTAAACAATAATTTCTCCAACTTCTACCTTTACAGGTGTATGCACATTATTTAAACTTAATTGACAATCTATTTCGACTTAGTAACTTCATCATTTTATTTTCCAATATATTTTTTAATTATTAGAATTCAGACATTTCTAACATTAACACAATTTATTCCATTAATCTTAATACATAATATCAAATCACCAAAATCAGTAATAAATAATGTAGTTGATTGACAATGTTAATAATATATGCTTAGTAACGAATTTGGTCACTTTTAATCCAATTTCATCATCATCAGCCTATCGCAGTCCACTGCTGGACGTAGGCCTCTCCAATTGTTCGCCACTGTGATCTATCCATGGCTTCTCGCATCCAGCTCTTGCCAGCCATCCTGCGCAGATCGTCCCCCCACCTAGCCAGAGGGCGCCCTACATTACGTTTGCCAAGACGCGGTCTCCACTCTAGAACTCGTCTACCCCATCGGTTGTCGGTTCTGCGGCTAATATGGCCAGCCCACTGCCACTTAAGCTTGCTAATTCGGTGAGCAATGTCGATGACTTTGGTTCTCTGCCGGATCACCTCATTTCGTATTCGATCTCGGAGAGAGACGCCGAGCATTGCTCGTTCCATAGCCCGCTGAGCGACCTAATCCAATTTAATTTTATTTTATAAACCACATAAAAGATTTACATAGACAGGACACATAACATAAGCATAAGGAGATTGCACAGTAATACATAGGAAAATATATTTAACAAAAACAAAAAAAAATACGTTAATATATAAACTATTGACCAAGGAAGAAGAAAAGGACACATAATATGTGACAAAACAAAATAAACAAATATTGACGCGCTTTGATTGGAATGAATGAACACCAGCGCCCTCTTTGATGCCTGCATAGTGACCCCCATCCCTAGTCATACCATACGTTGGTACATAGCCCCCTCACTATTCTCTCTCGCAAAAACGTCAAATTCTCTGGTTCAATCTCTGCTCCGCGAAACATATTTTATATGTGTAATCCTGTAAAATTAATAAAACTTTCTGTTTATTTAGCTCAAATTAGCTTTTATTTCTACATTAGATAAGGCTTGGAAGGCAAATCAGCTGTGATTACAACCCGTGCGGATAAAGAATGGGATCAGAAATGACGGCGCACCTATTCACTTCTTTCTTCTGCGTCTATACTCGCACCCCACGAGTGCGAGTATAGACGCAAATAGTGTGCGAGCGAGAAGTGAATAGATGCGCCGCCATTTCTGATCCCATTCTTTATCCGCACTTGTTGTTTGTATTTAACCATCCGCCATATTGGTAACCGTTCGATTTTGGGTGATTATTTTTTTTTGGCTAATGGTCAAGTATTTAACTACTAGTTGAAGGTAACAATCAATCAAAAAACGTATTTTGCATATAATTAACAATTAGTTACTATTTTTAACCATTGATTCAGTTAATTACGGATCAAAAAACTGGCCCTAAGAGAAGATAAAATATAATAAATGTATTGTATTATATTCCAAGGTTAGCTTCATCTGGGCGTCAGAGGAGACGGGCCATCTACATCTGTACCTAGTCACATGCGCCGCGCGACAGAAGGACGAGCCCGCCTGTGAGTATAAATAATAATAAATGATATTTCACAGCATCACAAACATTGATATGACTCCGAGATAGGTAGCTCAAGCACCTGTGTTAGGGATATCTGAACCAACAGTGGAATTACAAATATATATGTCACCGGAAAATAACAAGATCCGTAAGTTTATCAATTTACTAGGAAGTTTATAAACATTCGTAGGATTCTAAACGGGAGATAAATTGTATTATTTTACGTCCACACTAGCCGTGTGGTCCCCGGCAGAGTAGAATAGGCCACCCTCACTCTTACCGAGGTGTAGTAAAAGGCGACTAAGGTAAAGCTGCTGGCATGATCATCAGCACCCAGAGAAGGAAAACTCTGCATTTATATCAAAACCCTCGCCAACCCGTCTGCCAAGCGTGGTGAGTATGGCAATTACCCATCATGTGATTGAGGGAGGCCCGTGCCCCAGCAGTGGGGATTTAAATGGGCTGACGATGATGATGACGATGACGTCCACACTTTCGTAAATTTATCAATTTCCGTCGTCACACGGTAAATTTATAAATTGACGGATATCAATTCGTAAAATTTTATATGGTTCGACCAATCACTGAAACTCTTTGAAATACGTAAAATAACACACCACTCTCTGATTGGTCAATGTTCTTAGTGGCAATGCCAATCAGATCGCAGCGTTTGGTTATTGCTTACTTATTAGTTAACGAGTGAGTTCAGTAAGTTTATCAATGTACGAAAGTGCGGACGTAAAATAATACAATTTATCTCCCGTTTAGAATCCTACGAAAGTTTATAAACTTCCTAGTAAATTGATAAGCTGACGGATCTTGTTATTTTCCGGTGATATATACATATAATGCTTTTCTTTTGTTCTCTTTTCTTTATTTGTTTGTTTTTTATGTATTTTTAATTGTTTTATGTTTTGTTTTCTGTTTGTACCAAATTGTGTTCTGTTTATAATTGCTATATGTTCTGTGTTGTGATGTCTATAATAATAAATATTTTCTTTCTTTCTTTCTTTCTTACAATTATTTATGGTTACATTACGATTTAATTTGAATATTTGGTTTACAGCGGTGATAGACATGATCACCGATGATGACACAAACGCGGTGGGACCGAACATCATCAGCAAAGAGGCCATCACCGCCGGCGAGTGGGAGGTGATGGGCAGGAAGATATGGGTGAGTTCTTGATAATACAATGATTGTTCCAATTGTATGGAGACTCGTCCAGGGCCTTGTATATAGTCCATGCAAAAAGAAATATATAAACAACACTTGGTTATTATCAATTTCTCACACGCGAAAACCCACATACCGCTGTCGGTTCAGCTGATATCCGTAACACAGGTGCTTGAGCTACCTATCTCCTCCATCTAGCGGATTTTGACACGCAAATACCGCAAAAACCCACATCCCGCTGTTGGTTCTGATATCCGTAACACAGGTGCTTGAGCTACCTATCTCCTCCATCTAGCGGATTTCTCACACGCGAAAACCCGCATTCCGCTGTCGGTTCAGCTGATATCCGTAACACATGTGCTTGAGCTACCTATCTCCTCCATCTAGCGGATTTTAAACACGCGAAAACCTACATTCCGCTGTTGGTTCTGATATCCGTAACACAGGTGCTTGAGCTACCTATCTCCTCCATCTAGCGAATTTCTCACATGCGAAAACCCACATCCCGCTGTTGGTTCTGATATCCGTAACACAGGTGCTTGAGCTACCTATCTCCTCCATCTAGCGAATTTCTCACACGCGAAAACCCACATTCCGCTGTCGGATTTGCTGATATCCGTAACACAAGTGCTTGAGCCACCTATCTCCTCCATCTAGCGGATTTTAAACACGCGAAAACCTACATTCCGCTGTTGGTTCTGATATCCGTAACACAGATGCTTGAGCTACCAATCTCGCAGTCAGATCAGTCAAAGTCAAATAATTCTTTATTTGCATAAGCTTGTACACAGCACTTACAAATCGTCATACATTTGAATGACTTAAAACTATTTATAAGTACTTAATATATAATTTACATGTTAATACATATATATGTTGATACATAAATATGTATCAACATATATATTTATTCACTCACTCTTACCGAGGTGTCGTAAAAGGCGACTAAGGTAAAGCTGCTGGCATGATCATCAGCACCCAGAGTAGGAAAACTCTGCATTTATATCTAAACCCTCGCCAACCCGTCTGCCAAACGTGGTGAGTATGGCAATTACCCCTCACGTGACTGAGGGAGGCCCGTGCCCCAGCAGTGGGGACTTAAATGGGCTGATGATGATGATGATGATGATGACATAAAATATACTAAAGAAATAAATAAATATAATGCGATTCTACCACCGGCTCGGAAAGTTGTTTCTGGTCGAGAAGATCCGGCAATAAACTCGTCAGTTACTCTTTTTAATCGCCAAACTTTCATACAATGTTGTGTCATCATCATACCAAGCCATACAGTGTGATAGATAGATACTCTTTATTGCACAACATACAAAACTTAAAAGCTAGGTATACAGAGATACAATGTACAATTTAGGCGGTCTTATCGCTGGGAGCGATCTCTACTAGACAACCTTCAGGTAAAGGACATTAGATTATACTTCTGCATCCGCATCATTTTTGGCCTACGCAAATATGACCATGTCTCTGAGTTCCGTGCACAGCTTAACTGGCTCCCCATTCGTCGGCGTCGCGACCTTCATGTTCTCTCTCTGTTATATACCGTCTTATTTAATCCTCTGGCTCCAGCTTATCTCAAAGAGCGATTCCAATTCTTGCAACCTGCCGACGGTCGAGAAATGCGGTCATGCCGCAAACTCCATCTTAGCTTCCCTCCTCATTCCTCAGAATCCTATTCACAATCCTTTACTGTTCAATCCATTCGTCTCTGGAACTCCTTACCCCTTCCAATCAGGAAATCACAATCCCTTCCTGTATTCAAGTCCCGTGTCAAAACTCACTTCCTATCTCTATAAATAGGGACACTGTTTTTTCTTCTTCCTTTTTTATGTGGTCTGCTCTCTGGTCATTTATACCTATCTATAAGAAATATTTTTATAGAATTTTTGTTATAAATTATCTATGTATATATTATTATTGGGTATGTATGTATATATATATATTTATGTTACATTACATAAATATATATATACATACATACCCAATAATAATATTAATATATAAAATAATGTATAATTCTGCCATTCTCAATTTCATTTGTTAAACTACTTTGCACTGCCTTCCCTTATTATTACGAATACGATATTTCTTTCCTCTACCCAAAGGTTGTCTGGAAGAAATCGCTACAAGCGATAAGACCGCCTTATTGTACTGTCTGTTACTGTTGTATCATGCTTGTATTTTATTTTTGTGCAATAAAGAATATCTATCTATATCTATTATAGTGATGTGTGTGATGTTGTATGTATATGTATATATGTATTTATTGTTCCGCTGCCAGGTGGACACCATGCGCAAGCTGGTGTACTTCCTCGGGCTGCGCGAGAGCCCGCTGGAGCGTCACCTGTACGCCGCGCCGTACGCGCCGCCGCGCGCGCACGCGCACGCGCTGCTCACCGCGCCCGGACACTCCTGCGCCGTCGACATCGACGAGGTGAGGGCAACATACACATTAACAGTGGCGAAGAGTCCATACAACCCGATTCCCGTCGGCTTCCCTTACGAAAAATCGAATCTATGGGCCAACGATATTTTTATCTGTTAAATTCACTTAGTGTCACACTTACATATTTCAAATAGTTTGATTTAATTATAGACTTAACGCCTACAAAATTTGATGAGCAACGCAAATAATGCAGGTGGCAAGCCGGTAAAATACCGAGTTACTTCTTCATACTACAAATTCTCATACTGAGCATCTGTCCTTTTCATTTATGTGTATAGATCGTCATGTTCCGTCTCGTTTTAGCACGTGCAAATTTACTAAGAAATAACTCGATGCCTATCGGCTTGTTATAGAGATAGGATAATTAGCAACGCACAGGTGCAAGCGAGAAAGAAGTAATATTGTAATGATACCGAATTAAGAATGAATGTAGCACGGTATTAAATCATGACAGGAGCGTACTATATTTTTATTTCCCTTGCTTTTTAGTTTTTATTTAATGGCGGATAATGCTAATTGTAAACAACTTGTTGCTTTCGTTTTGTCGAATTTTATTTGTTTTGGTGGTGAATTGGATTAATTTTTGTATTGTGTGTTGTGCTGAAGTCATCTTAATGTCGGTCGTCGGTTAAAAATGTCATTAATACTGATATATTGTTGTCGCACAGATTATTTGCTATCGAACAAGACTTCGTTCTCTAAGTTTTGAAAACAAAAAACATGTAGTACAATTAGGCCGCGCCAATCAAAATATATTTTTTTCGACTTTAACATATGACCGTGGGATAGCCACGCATCGGCATGAATGGGCCGGTTCGATCGTAGGTTGGCAGCGCACTTGTGACTCCAATGATGTCACGGGTATCCATGGGCATGCTGAGCATTTTGGTAAGTTAATTTCATATTCCGGCTTCCCTTTTGAAAATATTCACCCTTCGCCACTGACACATAATATATATTTTTTTTCCTATATGGCTGCTACTGTGTTGCCTACGGCGAACACATAATAACTCTGCCAATGTCCAGTGATCGAAGAGACACGTTAATTTTATGGTTATTGACCGGTGTGGCGAGTTAAATCCTTTTGATGTTCATTTTAATTGATTTTATCACCAAGCACCATCTAAAACCAAGACAGAACAAAACATACACAAAGACGTCACAATAAATAAATAAATATGCCGGCGAGGTGGCGTCTCTATCGCAACTACGATTTTAACAGTGGGAGAGCCACGCTTCGGCATTAATGGGCCGGCTCGACCGGAGTAATACCACGTCCTCACAGAAAACCGGCGTCAAGCAGTGCATGCGCTGTGTTTCGCTGCGTGAGTGAGGGTACCGGAGGCCCAATCCAGGGGAAGGGGGGGTTAAAAGATACGCAGCGCACTTGTGACATCACTGGTGTTGCAGGCGTCCATGGGCGGCGGTAATCGCTTACCATCAGGTGATCCGTCTGCTCGTCTGCCACCTATATCATAAAAAAAAAACTACGAGACGTCAAACCGATGACAGCTGTCATCGGTCAATGTCACCCTATAACAGACGTCATCTATCAATGTCAGGTTGACTTATGAAACGTCTGGTGTGACAGCTGTCACTGTCTATGCTTGGGGGTGGTCTATGTTTAGCCGAGAGAGGGGCATTCGATCGTGAGCCGCCATCGTGAACGGACAAAGCTCAGAACTCCCCGCGTTTCATAAAGCAATCCATTTGCATCCTGCTCGTATTTTTATATTTCGGTGATTCGTTAAAGTAATCGGATTAAAGAACAACCCAGCTATCTAACGAAGGCTTTATTTCGGAAATACCTCCAAAAATACCCAAGATGGCGGATGAAGACAACCTTCTATCCCGCTTGCCCATCCGTCAAATATATACATAATTCTTTATTACCAGTAACATACCACAGGGTACACAAGGTGGACCGACGATCTGGTGAAGATCGCGGGAATCCATTGGATGCGGGCGGCACAGGACCGATCTGTGTGGAAAACATTGGGATAGGGTGACAGGTGACATTTACTTATTAATGTTAAAACATTTTTGGGAAGATTCGGCGGGTAGGGCTAAAACAAGCCGCATAGCCTGATGCAATTCAAAGGTTTAATTCAAGGTGTTTATTTGTGCAGTGAAGTGCCGCAAAGTGATCCTAATAATAAGAATCGTTGGATTGTATCGTTTTTAGGGTTCCGTAGCCAAAATGGCAAAAACGGAATCCTTATAGTTTCGTCATGTCCGTCTGTCCGTCTGTCCGTCTGTCCGTCTGTCACAGCCGATTTACTCGGAAACTATAAGTACTACAGTGATGAAATTTGATGGGAATATGTGTTGTATGAACCGCTACAAAAATATGACACTAAATAGTAAAAAAAAGAATTGGGGGTGGGGCCCCCCATACATGTAACTGAGGGATGAAATTTTTTTTTCGATGTACATACCCGTGTGGGGTATCAATGGAAAGGTCTTTTAAAATGATATAAAGTTTTCTAAAAAACATTTTTCTTAAAGTGAACGGTTTTTGAGATATCAGCTCTCAAAGTCGTAAAAAGTATGTCCCCCCCCCTCTATTTTTATAACTACGGGGTATAAAATTCTAAAAAAAATAGAGGTGATGCATGCTAATTAACTCTTTCAACGATTTTTGGTTTGATCAAAGTATCTCTTATAGTTTTTGAGATAGGTTGAATTAACTGTAATTTTGGACTTTGCTGCTACGGAACCCTTTGTGCGCGAGCCCGACTCGCACTTGGCCGGTTTTGAACACTGCTATTGTGTGTCGAGTGCGTTGTCTCGTGACAACTTGCTTGGACCTAATAGTGTCTTAAAACCCGCGATTGCTTTTAGTGATATCCGCTGAATGCGTAGGTCGAGAAAACGTAAAACACCTGCGTTTTATTGAGTGACTGTGACGTCTGACTTCGACTGTTGACTACCTACTTTCTCAATAATTACTTGACATTGGCGGATTATCTTCGGGTAGAGCCATAATAAAAAAATAAATAAATAAAATCATTTTTGGTACCGGGACATTGACATTTCAGTAATTAAAATAAAATAATGTAAATCCAATTGAGTACAATCGATTATTGGATTATTATAGGTGAATATAATCGATTATTCGACAACGTTAATGTAAACCCCGCCCGAACGCACACGCGTCGCTCACCGCGCCGGGACACTCCTGCGCAGTCGACATCGACGAGGTGAGGGCGACATATTTTTAAATTATTATTTGAAGTTCTGGGGAGCGTTCGTTGCCGAGTGGTCACTGCGACCATATTTGATCTATTGTGACCTCCGCTCCCACTTATAGATCGTCTCAGAGGCCCACGGTCAGCATATACCGTATGATGGCCTTAAGGCGACGGGTAGCCCTAAGTAACGACACCAATAATAATAATAATAATTCTAACAACATCTCATACGTTGACCTGATTCCGTACTAAGTAGCTTAAGCACTTGTGTTACTGATATCAGACAACAGAGGGACACAAATATATACTTAAATACATATATTACACCCAGACACCGAACAAACAAGTGTTCATCGCACGAATGTTTGTCCAGGGTGGGGATCGAACCCACGACCTTTGGCGTAAGTGGCAGGGTCACTACCAATTGCGCCTTCCGGTCAGTCAAAATTTCCAATCGATTTTTAATGGTTAGCTACTAAACAGAATCAATTTCAAACAATTTGGGGGTTACAACCTCTCGGCAAACACTTCGGTATACTGTTTATTGAATAACCATACACAAATGTTGGTTCCAACGCGTACGCGAAAAATTGATTACCGCCAAAAGCGACTACTTTTAGCGTGAATCAATTTTTCGCGTACAAAACCGGCCCCAAAATTTGTGCATGGTTATTTAAAAAATAGTATAAGAGTTTATAATGTACTGACTGACTGACTCAGTCCGTTCGTGACGGCTGCTGTAACGTAGCAGAAACGTCGCCCCAAATATGTGAGTACACAATGTTGTTTCACATAATAAATATCGTGTTAATCCCCGTATTGATACATTATAGTTATAATGCAACGCGAAAATCTAAAAAACTAGTATAAGTATTTGTCGAGAGGTTCTGACCCCGAAATTGGTTAAAATAGATCCGGTTTAGTAGATAAAAATTAAAATCGATTGGCGTCGCTAGTGTGCCCTACACGTCACCTTAAGAGCGATAGCCTTAACATCGTCCGGGCAGATGTGGTAGCTGCCCAGGTTTGCGGCTTCTTGTATTGATAAAGGAGGTGCATCGGTGTCTCGTCGTCTACCTTATAGCATACACAACATATATATAGCTGGAGCGGTACCTGTACACAATGGGGTATGGAAAAAAAAAAACAGGTTCTAATCCGAAAACCGTTTCGAGGCAGTGTTTCAAAACATATTGTAATATTTTTAAAATTTAAAACCACTGGATCAAGGATATTTTCAATAAAATAGCGTTGACCTTCATTTGGCCCTAGATACGCTAGCTATTCATCATCATCATCATCAGCCCATTTAAGTCCCCACTGCTGGGGCACGGGCCTCTCTCAGTCACATGAAGGGTAATTGCCATACTCACCACGCTTGGCAGACGGGTTGGCGAGGGTTTTGATATAAATGCAGAGTTTTCCTTCTCTGGGTGCTGATGATCATGCCAGCAGCTTTACCTTAGTCGCCTTTTACGACACCTCGGTAAGAGCGAGGGTGGCCTATTATACTCTGCCGGGGACCACACGGCGTGTGGACCACACGCATAACATATTTTAATATTTTTAAAATTTAAAACCACTGATCAAGATCAAGGATATTTTCAATAAAATAGCGTTGACCTTCATTTGACTCTAGATACGCTAGCTATTCAGACAGACTGTATTTATAATGTTACATTTATGTGACAACAATGTCTCAGTGACTTATTCACCCGGACCAAGTAACAGATGGCGCTTACATGGTAGAAATCCCGTAAATAACTATTCTAGCACCTAAGCTTATTTTATACATCGTACAATAAATACTTTTCTCATATAAGAGATCACACGTCCACGAGCTTAGACAAATTTGAGTCTATCATAAAAAAGGAAATGGATTTATTTGGGTGATTGATAGAGCGTGCGTGCGTGCGTGCGTACTTGCGTGCGTGCGTGTGTGCGGGCGTGCGTGCGTGCGTACTTGCGTGCGTGCGTGTGTGCGGGCGTGCGTGCGTGCGTACTTGCGTGCGTGCGTGCGTGCGTGCATGCGTGGGTTACGTGCGTGCGTGTATGCGTGGGTTGCGTGAGTGCGTGCGTGCGTGCGTGTATGCGTGGGTTGCGTGAGTGCGTGCGTGCGTGCGTGTGTGGGTTGCGTGCGTGAGTGCGTGCGTGCGTGCCTGCGTGGGTTGCGTGCGTGCATGCTTGTGTGGGTTGCGTGCGTGCGGATTTGAGTGCGTGCGTGCGTGCGTGCGTGAGTGCATGCGTGGGTTGCGTGCATACATGCGTGCGTGGTTTGCAAGCGTGCGTGCGTGCGAGCATGCCTACGAGCGTGCGTGCGTGAGTGACTACGTTGCATATCGCAATTTGAGTTACTTCCGGCGAATTATTCCCGGCACGGTCAACAATCATCACCTTGGTCTTGCTGCGATTAATTTTAAGTCCAGACTCATGGCTCACTCGATCCATTCGTCACAGAAGCTCCTCCAAATTTTGCGAACTGGTAGCAAATAGGGTGTTATCATCCGCATATCGCAAGTTTTCAATCCTGTATCCAGCAATATCATTCCACCACCCATTAGACATTGCCCCAACGTTAAATTATTTAAACTTAAATATAGAATATATCTTTTAAATGAACAAAAAGCCGAATAAGCATACTGTTATTTATCACACATAGATATATAGATAGATACTCTTTATTGCACAACATACAAAACTTAAAAGCTAGGTATACAGAGATACAATGTACAATTTACACATAAAACATAAAACAAATAAATTACTAAAATTAATCTATTTATCACATACATATATACATACCTACACATCTTTATTACAAAATTACCTACTACTCGTATAAATAACATATACCTATATTATGCCGCCTTCATAATATTCGAAATTAATTTTTAATTTGTCTATACTTAATACATACTTTAAAGCAATATATATACAAATATTAAATTTGTAAGAGTATTAGATTTAAACATGATGTATGGTGCATTCTGAAGCGATATCTGTTTCTGTTGTAAGTAACTTGTATGTGAAATATGTATTTTGTTAGGTATCCGCAGAATATCAGCGTCGAGGCTCTGTGTCTCAACAAATAGCTGAGCGGGGACCTTTTTGGTGCCATTTAGAATTTAGATACCTAGATTAGGATTAAATTAATAAGTAATGTATAGATCTATATTTTGTTATCTGTAGTTTTGGTGCCAAATAAACATTTTTCTATTCTATTCTATTCTATTCTATTCTATTCTATTCTATTCAATATTAATACCATCGGTCCAGTCCTCAAAAGTGATTCGCATTATCAGCTCTGTGTAGGCGTTGAATAAGAATTTTAAAATATATTATTTTCATTTGTCAACAGGAGTGCACAACAGCTGTGATCACCACGTCGAACATAAGCTGCGTGCCGTGCACGCGCGTGTACCGCATCGTGCACGAGGCCACGCACTCCACGCCGCGGCTGCACGCGCAGGGCACGCTCATGGAGAGGCAAGCGGAAGGTAGGATCGCCTAATACACGTGTGTAACTCTTTACTGAGACGACTCTATATTCATTTTTCATGGTTCATGACACATCTACCTCGGACAAAAAGTCCAGCTTGGTAAGTCCAACTTCCAGAAATAGGTCGATCGACGAATCCAACTCGGCTGGGCAGCGTTCGGGAAGCTACGCAGCATATTTTCGGCAGATCTACCGCAGTGTCTCAAGACGAAAGTCTTTAATGCGTGTGTGTTGCCAGTGATGACATACGGAACCGAAACGTGGCCGCTTACAATGTGCCGATTAAGGAGGCTTAAGTCACCCAGAGAGCAATGGAGAGGGCTATGCTCGGAGTCTCCCTGCGTGATCGTATCAGAAATGATGAGATCCGCAGGAGAACTAAGGTCACAGAAGTAGCCCAAAGGATTGCATGCCTCAAGTGGCAATGGGCAGGGCACATAGCGAGGAGAACAGACGGCCGTTGGGGCGGAAAGGTCCTCGAGTGGAGGCCACGTACAGGAAGTCGCAGCCGTGGGAGGCCTCCTACAAGATGGACCGACGATCTGGTGAAGATCGCGGGAATCCATTGGATGCGGGAGGCACAGGACCGATCTGTGTGGAGAACATTGGGGGAGGCCTATGTCCAGCGGTGGACGTCTATTGGCTGAAATGATGATGATGATGATGATGATGATGACACAGTGGACATTTTTTCATGTACCTTTAGTGAATTCGCCAGGACTACTATATATGTAATAAGCTACCAGTTAGGTTAAAAGTAATTTCATACATTATTATTTTAACATTAGTTCATAGATATACAAATTTTAAATAAATACAACACTTAAGTAAGTGTATTATGCACACACTCTTTTCTTTCACAAGTATTCACATGTGGTAGGACACAGACAAACTGTTAAATTTTACAAAAATAAACATGGCATACTCTGCACGAAACGCACGTATAAATAGAATACTATTAATGCTGTAATGAGCCTTTAATGTTAATTTTAAGCATGTATGCATGAAGCGCAATAAAATAAGTTAGTAAAAATTAGTATGCGATTCGGTCTTTACTGAAAATCAGCGCTATGGCTCAGGCCATAGCTGAATGCTGAGTAGGGACCGTTTCGGCACTTAGCTTTTAAGATATTTCCTCTGTAAATGTCCATGTTAAGTGTCGAATAAATGATTTCTTTCTTTCTTTCTTCACTTTAAATTTTAAATTATAGAGAGGTAGATACATAAATAGAATAAGGTATTAATTATAAGGATTGCGATACTATCGCATTAGGTTAAGCCTGTAATGATAGTATTTAAGCTAGAAATCAATAAATAAAAAATAAATAAATAAAAAATATTTTTAGGCCCACTTTTATATATTAGATTAAATGGTACTTTAGACCTGTATCCCTTTACTTTTGTTAAATGCAAGCGTACCCTCCATGATGCTCTCCTTAAGGTGACGGGTAGGGCACACTAGCGACGCCAAATGATTTTTTTTAATGTTTAGCTAGTAAACCGGATCTATTTTAAACAATTTCCGGGTTACAATTTATCTGCTCGACTTATACTATAATTTATCAAGACGGGAATTAACACGATATTTATTACGTAATACAACATTGTCTTCCATCTTGATAAATTATAGTTACGATGCAACGCGAAAATCTAATAAACACTTATACTATTTATTAAATAACCATGAAAAAATGTTAGGTCCAACGCTTACGCGAAAAATTGTATCACGCTTCGAGCACACGACAGACCCTGGTGGCCCAGGGAGTGATGGGGAGCCCAAGGCCAAGGGAAACCGCTATGGACAGAGTGACGTTGTTCAGAAAGGTTCCAACATTCGACGAGGGCAGCGCGTGCAGCCAGAAGCCAGACTCTCTTTCTGCTACGGCAAGGAGACGAGCCCGCTCTGTGTCATTGGCCGAGGAAGACAATAGGTCTTCAAAAGTGGCCCTGTTTTTGTACGCGAAAAATCGATTACCGCCAACAAAAACGGACCCAACATTTGTGCATGGTTATTTAATAAATAGTATAAGTGTTTGCCGAGAGGTTGTAACCCCGATATTGTTTAAAATAGATCCGGTTTAGTAGCTAAAAATTAAAATCGATTGGCGTCGCTAGTATGCCCTACCCGTCACCTTAACATGTCATATGACGATACAGAGAAACTGTTTTTTTTTACTGTAGATAGGTAAGCGTTTGACCATATTTCACCTGATGGTAAGTGATAATATGGTCTAAGATGTAGCACGATTACCTAGAAGATACCTATTCACTCGCGCTTTGAAAACCCTCAAATTGTAGCTTCTATTAGCTTATTATTATTAGCTCTAAGGTAACGCCCCGTTGGTCTAGTGGTTTAAGTACCGGACCGTGATCTCGGGGTCCTGGGTTCGAATCGAACCCAGGACCCGAAAAATTCGATACATACTAGCGAAAAGTATGTATCGAATTTTTCGAACAAAGCTCGGGTTTGTGATCACCAATCCGCATTATGCAAGCGTGGTGATTAAGCCTAATCCCATCATAGTAGCGATGACTTGATATCTATGATGGAGGCCTTTGCCCTGCAGTGGGACAGTTCTTAAACAGCACACCGCGCTCTCATACAGCACTGAATCTACTAACAAAATAAGGAAAGATAAAGTTTGCTCTCATAATCCTCTAATGAAGCGTGCTTTTTCTTGCCGTTTCTACGTGTTCTTGGGCCCACTTCTCTATAATAGACTTAACGCCATAGACACCATATATCCACTGCCCTATAACTGCGCTAAAAAATACCTTCAGGAGGTGCTCCTGAAGTTGTCCTACGATGATACAGAGAAATTACTCATTGTCCCTAAATAACTATCACCTAATTTTAATTGTTAGCGTAGAGTAAAATTAAGTTTCTATGACCTATTTTTAGCCTGAAATACAGGTCACCCTAGTTCAGGCAAAATGTTAAATATGTGTACTATTATACACGAAGACTTTTAATCGGTGATCAGGACCTACTGAGTAATAGTAGTTACATGTCAGCGTTCCATTTTTTTTTCTTGTCTGGGACTTTAAGTTAAAAACTATGAATATGGTCATCCTACTCCTCCTTGTTACAAATAAAACCTCTTCATAAGTACAGGTACAGTGATGATAACAAACCTCATTAGAGATTTAAAGTTTTTCATGTTATTGGTAGAAAACTGTCAAATGGCAGACAACGTCAAATAAAAAGCGTCACTCTTTACTTCATAAAAATGTAGGAAGACCATACATTCCAATTAAATTTAGATATCTAATAAAATTTAATAAAATAAAACCTAAACAAAAAGAAAACATGTAACTACTATTACTATAGCAATGGCCATCATCCACCTAGTCGGAATCAGTAGGTCCTGATCACCGATTAAAAGTCTTCGTGTATAAGATTCATTGATCAAAAGTTGTATTAGACATAAGTTATTTGAAATAAATATTTTATTATTATTTTTATAGTTTATAGGCTGATACTAATAGCTCAATTATTGTAGCTTATTGTTTTGAAGTGGGTAATTTATAAAAGTGGTTGTTTTTCTTACGTTATTGTATCTTAGATAAATATTTTTGTGTATATTTATAAGTACTCACTGTTATGTTTTAACTTTCTAGCCTGAGAAACAGGTTCGCCTATTTCAGGCATTTGTAATTATTTCTGACCTTATTGTAATAGGTTTACATATATCTATTATTTGTGTAAAATTATTATCTGAATAAATTGAATTGAACTGAATTGACTCAGTGATCCGACTCAGCCAAATGATACTCTGTTCCGAATTTCTAATGTGCGCTCCGAATGTATTATACGACTCAAATGGAGACTCAAATGGATCTCGAGTTAAAGTGAGCCGAATGAGCGGAATGATCCGAATGAACTGAATGATCCGATTGAGCGGAATGAATCACGGATCTATCTGCGAGTCGATGTTCCAAATGAAGCGTTTCACTGTTCCGCATCTCTGCACTGATTCAGATGCAAATGTTTCAATCTTTTGAAAGATACGTTTTTGCCGTTTGCTAATATCGATAGGGTATTTGACTAATCTCGTGATGGTAAAATAATATTAATATATCAAGTGATGCCTTGACATTGACTGACCGGATGGCGCAATTGGTATTGACCCTGCCTCTTACGCCAAAGGTCGTGGGTTCGATCCCCACCCTGGACAAACATTCGTGCGAGGAACACTTGTGTTTGTTCAGTGTCTGGGTGGAATATATGTATTTAAGTATACAACATACTTTCTTGTACACAGGTACAAGAAAGCTATTTCCAATATCTTCAAAGACAAAACATCCTCGATGCCAATAAGATAGTCTTCCAATTTTATTTGACAGTTGCAATAACTTTTTAATTTTATCATAATATAATTTATTCTTAATTTCATTCCTTTTTAACTCAATTTATTTAAATTCTTGTTAAATGTATTAAAACTTAATCAGTAGTCTTATTCGATTTTAATTTTAATTTATCTGAATTTAATTTATAAAATTAGCCATAGACCAAGCTGTGTACGCTACTTTAGGATTACTGTCAAGCTTATATAATTTTAATTTTTATATATTGTTTTTTAATTGACTGTGATCTGTTTGCGTACCAAATTTAAATAAATAAATAAATATAATACTTTTGTAAATACATACATATAATACATAGGAAACACATAGACCAATACAAACTAGTTTATTGGTTATGGTTAAAATTGTTTTTTTTTTTACTTTCAGAGTCACCAGACACCCGTAGCTTCAACGGGTCGTGGGACAGCCGTTCGGGTGACGGCGACGATACGGACAACAGCGAGACCGGCCTACTCATACGAGGTAATAATTCTTCCTTATTTTTTTGGTTTTGCAGGGAGAATGACGCCGGCTCAAGATACGAGGCCGACTAACTTATGCATACCAGCCCACCGGGGGGCGGCCGGGTTATGTGGGGTGGGGGCATTGGCTGGCTTCTACTTCGGCATTTCTAAAAAAAAAAAAAAACTAGAGAAAAGTCAGGAAAAGGCACACCCACTATAATAAATATAAAATAACAAGTAATATATGTATATGTAAGTCTACAACAAAGAAAATTAAACGAATGGATTGGTCGCCTTAATATTTTGTAGTTTGGTATGATATGTATATATAATTTTATTTGAAACTTTGGTTGCATGGCCGTCACCATTTGCCAGAGCCTCGCTCTCCTCTACCATGGTGACCACTGAAAACCAGCGTCGTGGCGATAACTATCACCACGGCACATGCTGAGTGGAAGCCTATTTGGCACACTATTTTAATTTTAATTTTAGTTGTTTAGTTTTATTTTAAGTTTGAACTGTAATCTCTTTTGTGTCAAATAGATGTTTTTTATTCTTTCTTTCTTTCTTTCACTATAGTCCATTCAGTATCTGAAAGTGAATAGGACAGTTCTATTTTGACATTAAAAGTGAGACGCTCCTTTTAAACCTAACCAATATTTTTAAGGTGACTGGTAGGGCACGCTAGCGACGCCAATCGATTTTAATTTTTAGCTGCTAAACTGGATCTATTTTAAACAACCTCTCGGCGTACACCTATAATATTTATTTAATACTTATAGTTAACTGTTTGGTCAGCTTTTGCACTCGAATTTTGGATTACCGCCAAAAGTGGCCGCTTTTGGCGTGTATCAATTTGTTGGGCCCAACATTTGTGCATGGTTATTTACTAAATAGTATAAGTGTTTGCCGAGAGGTTGTAACCCCGAAATGGTTTAAAATGGGTCCGGTTTAGTAGCAAAAATTAAAATCGATTCGCGTCGCTAGTGTGCCCTACCCGTCACCTTAAGCTACATCTGCTATTTACAAGCTCCATCTATCGAAAACCGCTGAACTATTTTTCCCATACTACGGAAACGAAAGTGAAATGACCCTTTCAGTATTCATAAGTTACTCTATGCCAAATGTCTGGAAAACACTAAATAAATAAATATTTCACAACATCACATACATTGATCTGACTCCGAGATAGGTAGCTCAAGAACCTGTGTTACGGATATCAGAATCAACAGTGGGATTACAAATATACATATACATATAATACATTTCTTTTGTAAATACATACTTATAATACATAGCAAACACCCAGACCAATACAAACAGACATGTTCATGCACACAAATGTTTGTACTGTGCGGGGATCGAACCCGCAACCCTTGTATGAATGAATGAATGAATGAATGAATGATAACTTTATTTGGCACAATACAAAATAAGGAAACTTAATATGAAACATAACCTAGACATTAATAATGACGAAAAGTAGGACAACATTATCCCTGTATGTGCCAAACAGGCGGCCGCTCAGCTATAGTCGGTGCTGATCCATGAGACCAACCTCGACGCTGGTTTTCAGCGACTACCATTACATTATTGCGCATCTGTTCCATATCCATGCATGCATAATTGAGATTGAGACAGAAAAAAAAGAAACAGATAGGTAATGGACAACATTTCATATTTTTAACATGTCCATATTGTTTTTTTTATATGAAACTAGACATAAAATGAACAGACCCATATTTTTTCTTTTTTCAAAATTTGTCCATTTTCATGCATAAAATAATTATTGATATTCTTTTTATTCTAAATAGACGTAAGCGCCAAATGACGTCATCGGACGGCTGAATACAGCGATATTCCTTTGCTTATCATTGTTTTAATAAAAAAAAGGTACTACTGTCAAAGGTAATTAATACTAGTGTCAACATTGTCAACGTCATTCATACCTTCAACGTTGACAGATTGTTTTTTTTTTGACAGATACATGTCATGGGTTTGGCATTTCGTAAATTTAAAACTATTATGTGCTAAGCAAAGAAATATTTTACATTCTGCCGTCTGATGACGTCATCTTACGTTTTTTAGTTTTTAATTTTTTTCTCAGTAAATAAGCAATATAAAAAATGAATAAATATATATTCGAGCAGCGGAAAGGTAAACAAAGAATTGGTATTTTTTGTTTCAGAGCTTAGCAATTTTGAAATGTTGTCCATTGAACAGATGCGCAATATGGGGGCAGACAGATACAAAAACAATACAAAAGAAAAATACAATTTACAAAAATTAAAAAAATGAATGAAAGACGCATCAATACTATACAATATAAGCAGTATCAGAGGCAGCGTTCACTACCACTGTTCCAATACGGTATACGACTACTTTTTTTAAATTTTGCAATAAAAAGACCTCTCAATGATAGAAACATCGTTGAAAGAATCACTTGATTCTCATTTAAAATACCTGAGATATCACAACTTTAAAATCACATTATTTTGGGCAAACCCAAAACGCTCCATACAAATGGCGACTTAGATGTGACGTCACACTTAAGTATTTTGTATGCATTTCATTTGAATTTTGTATGGTAGCTATTACAAATGTTTCGTTTATGTCAATGGTTCTATTATAATAATTGGTGCAAATTGTATGGGTTATTGAATGGCATAATTATTTTTTAATAATTTTATACTTTTAAAATGGACTAGCCCATCAATCTTTGAATGACCATAAAACCGGCTAGACGTTATATTTTTAATTGAGAATTTTTGCCTTTGGCATATATTGACCTATATTTTGACAAAATATAAAAATATTTTGTAAAATCTTGAACTTAGTCGTATACCCTATTGGGTCGTCTCACACTCGATTCTTGTTCCAGAAAACTCCCTGTCAAGTGTGAGCGAAATCCCCCCCGCGCAGATCTTCACGACGCGTCTGTCCTGCGGCGCGCCCGCCTACTGCACGCTCTGGCGCTGCGGCCGCGCGGGGCGGAGCCCTACCGTGCTGCACGTGTACGGCGGGCCCGAGGTGCAGACTGTCACCAACAGCTACAAGGTACGTGGGGAAGCGCGACATCCAACAGGGCTCAGGGCGGAGCCCTACCGAGGTAACTCAGAGCGACATCCAACAGGACATAGGGCGGAGCCCTACCGAGGAGCAGATTGTGACCAACAGCTACAAGGTACGTGGGCAAGAGCGACATCCAACAGGACTCAGGGCGGAGCCCTACCGAGGAGCAGATTGTGACCAACAGCTACAAGGTAAGTGGGCAAGAGCGACATCCAACAGGACTCAGGGCGGAGCCCTACCGAGGAGCAGATTGTGACCAACAGCTACAAGGTAAGTGGGGAAGCGCGACATCCAACAGGACTCAGGGCGGAGCTCTACCGAGGAGCAGATTGTGACCAACAGCTACAAGGTAAGTGGGCAAGAGCGACATCCAACAGGACTCAGGGCGGAGCCCTACCGAGGAGCAGACTGTCACCAACAGCTACAAGGTAAGTGGGCAAGAGCGACATCCAACAGGACTCAGGGCGGAGCCCTACCGAGGAGCAGACTGTCACCAACAGCTACAAGGTAAGTGGGCAAGAGCGACATCCAACAGGACTCAGGGCGGAGCCCTACCGAGGAGCAGACTGTCACCAACAGCTACAAGGTAAGTGGGCAAGAGCGACATCCAACAGGACTCAGGGCGGAGCCCTACCGTGCTGCCCGAGGTGCAGACTGTCACCAACAGCTACAAGGTAAGCGGGCAAGAGCGACATCCAACAGGACTCAGGGCGGAGCCCTACCGTGCTGCCCGAGGTGCAGACTGTCACCAACAGCTACAAGGTAAGCGGGCAAGAGCGACATCCAACAGGACTCAGGGCGGAGCCCTACCGTGCTGCCCGAGGTGCAGACTGTGACCAACAGCTACAAGGTAAGTGGGCAAGAGCGACATCCAACAGGACTCAGGGCGGAGCCCTACCGTGCTGCACGTGTACGGCGGGCCCGAGGTGCAGACTGTGACCAACAGCTACAAGGTACGTGGCTTCGGAACCAGTGACGAACAGCGTCATCCAACAGGACATAGTTAGGGCGGAGGCCTACGCAGGAGCCAGTCGCTTGGCCGACATCCAACAGGACATAGTCAGGGCGGAGGCCTACGCAGGAGCCAGTCGCTTGGCCGACATCCAACAGGACATAGTCTGGGCGGAGGCCTACGCAGGAGCCAGTCGCTTGGCCGACATCCAACAGGACATAGTCTGGGCGGAGGCCTACGCAGGAGCCAGTCGCTTGGCCGACATCCAACAGGACATAGTCTGGGCGGAGGCCTATACGCTCTGGGCGAAGCCCTACCGAGGTGCAGACTGTGACCAACAGCTGCAAGGTACGTGGCGAAGAACGACATCCGACAGGACATAGTCTGGGCGGAGGCCTACACGTTCTGGGCGAAGCCCTACCGAGGTGCAGTCTGTGACCAACAGCTGCAAGGTACGTGGCGAAGCGCGACATCCATAAGGATGTCAGGAGGCCTACACGCTTGGTCTGGAGCCCTACCGAGGTCACCAACAGCTATAAGGTATGGCGACTCCAGCGCGCTTTTCACTGGACTTCTTATTCCATGGGGTTTAAACTGTCATTCTAACTTTGTTATAACTGTGTTAATAGTTTTATTAACATGTTAATTTAATGGTTATAACTTTTAACACCCACCACTACTCTATAGTAATAAATAATGATATTTAAGTAGGTATATATATATATGAGATAAGATAGCCGCGTGGTCCCCGGTAGAGTAGAATAGGCCACCCTCACTCTTACCGAGGTGTCGTAAAAGGCGACTATGGTAAAGCTGCTGGCATGATCATCAGCACCCAGAGAAGGAAAACTCTGCATTTACATCAAAACCCTCGCCAACCCGTTTGCCAAGCGTGGTGAGTATGGCAATTACCCCTCATGTCATTGAGGGAGGCCCGTGCCCCAGCACTGAGGACTTAAATGGGCTGAAGATGAAGATGATGATATAAGATACCTACAGATCATTATTCTAAGACACTAATGGTTATACATTTTACGAGCAAAAAGTGTGTTTCGAATTTTTCGAACATAGTTCGGGTTTATGATCACCAATCCGCATTTGGCAAGCGTGGTGATCAAGCCTAATCCCACTATAGTAGCGATAACTTGATTTCAATGATGGAGGCCTTTGCCCTGCAGTGGGACAATATATAGGTTGACACTTCTGACGATCCGTTTGGAACAGTGGTAGTGAACGCTGCCTCTGGTGCAAGGGTTGCGGGTTCGATCCCCGCACAGTACAAACATTTGTGTGCATGAACGTCTCGTGTTTGTATTGGTCTGGGTGTTTTATATGTATTATAAGTATCTATTTATCATCATCATCATCATCATCATCATCAGCCCATTTAAGTCCCCACTGCTGGGGCACGGGCCTCCCTCAATCACATGAGGGGTAATTGCCATACTCACCACGCTTGGCAGACGGGTTGGCGAGGGTTTTGATATAAATGCAGAGTTTTCCTTCTCTGGACCTTAGTCGCCTTTTACGACACCTCGGTAAGAGTGAGGGTGGCCTATATTTACTGTATTTACGGCATGTATTTATAAAAGAAAAGTATTATATGTATATATTTCTAATCCCACTGTTGATTCTGATATCCGTAACACAAGTGCTTGAGCTACCTATCTCGGAGTCAGATCTATGTATGTGATGTTGTGAAATATTTATATTTATTTATCTATTAATTTGCATGAAGCTTAATCATATAATATTGATCGAACTTCACTTTGCAAGTTCGTTTAATCAATACTTTATTTTTTATCTATTACTATTTATATACTTAACTTTACATTTTACGGACTATAGTCGCGAACATTCTTCAGCTAATGAAGTGAGAGTTGCCACAGGTTTTATCAGAATGTAACCTCATGTACTGACGGCAGGGTATCCGCCAGCTGCGCATGCACATGCTGGCGGCGCGGGGGTTCAACGTGGTGGCGGTGGACTCGCGCGGCTCCAAGCACCGCGGCCGCGCCTGGGAGGCCGCCATCAAGGGCAAGATGGGGCAGGTGGAGCTGGACGACCAGGTGAGCCGGGGGGGATAAATGGGGGAACAAAAAATTATTTCTAACTCAATCAATCAATCAAATAATTCATTTTTTTTTTTTTTTTTTTTTTTTTTGTCAATAAGCCGACGCTTGACCACAATCGCACCTGATGGAAAGCGACGATGAGGTCTAGGATGATACGCGTTTGCCTAAAAGATGCCTGTTCACTCTTGCCTTAAAGATGCCCAGATTATAGTGGTCAGGAAAAACAGATCTCGGCAGAGAGTTCCATTCAGTGGCTGCTACTGGTGTTGCCCGTGGCGAACACATAATAACTCCGCCAGTGTCGAGTGATTAGAGAGACGCGTTATTTTTATGGTTATTGACCGGTGTGGCGAGTTTAAATCCTTTTAATATTTATTTTAATTGAGTTTTGCACCAAACACCGTCTAAAACCAAGACAGAACAAAACATACACAAAGACGTCACAATATTAAAGGGAGATTCTCATGTAAAATTAAAGTCTTATATTATATTTGTAAATATATTTACATATATATTCTATAAAAGAGGAAGAAGAAAGAGAGAGTAAGTAAGAAAAGTTAATGGGGCGGGGATATTTTGGAGGTAGGATGTCATACAGCGAGATAGGGTATTTCTGACAGCTGAAGAAAATGTGATCTGTGGAACCTTTTTCTAAACCGCATTCGCATAGCGCAGTGTCTCTGCAGTGAATTTTGTTCAGAAAGACCGGAGTGCAAGCGTGGCCAATACGCAGGCGAGAAATAGTGCAAATAATGTTCGATTCCCGGGTCGAGCGAAAAGTATGTTGCGAATTTTTCGAACATAGCTCGGGTTTGTGATCACCAATCCGCATTTGGCAAGCGTGGTGATTAAGCCTAATCCCATCATAGTAGCGATAACTTGATTTCAATGATGGAGGCCTTTGCCCTGCAGTGGGACAGTATATAGGCTGATACTAGATAGGCTTGTACACGGCACTTACAAATCGTCATACATTTGAATTATTTAAAACTATTAACGCTTATTATTATTATGAACGCTGCCTCTGGTGCAAGGGTTGCGGGTTCGATCCCCGCACAGTGCAAACATTTGTGTGCAGGAACATATGTGTTACTCAACATTACGTATGTGTTGTACTATAATAAAAAAATAGTTAAAAACAAAAAATGCGTTGAAAATAACAACTGTGTTAAAAATAACTTTCTTTCTTATTTTGTTATAACTGTTTTAATAGTTTTTTTAACATGTCCATTTAATGGTAACACCCAGCATTAATATATATATACGCTAAAGCAGTATGGACGCTATAAACAAACGCTCCAAATGACTCACGCCCACAGACGCACATTTTACACGGATTCTAAAGTTCCATCGGAGTACGGTACAGAGAATAAAAAGGTTCGTCATTTTAAGGTAAATTTTCGCCTGCACGGCAAGAATCAGTTATACCAACATACCGTTTTAAAAAGATCTGCCAACCTTACATGAAAAGGAATCAATGTTGCTACAAGCAAATCTGAACTTTGTGATCTTATCAGTTAACATAATTTTCTGTGCAACAGGTTTTACTCTGACAAATGCCGGACTGACCGGATGGCGCAATTGGTAATGACCCTGCCTCTTACGCCAAAGGTCGTAGGTTCGATCCCCACCCTGGACAAACATTCGTGCGATGAACACTTGTGTTTGTTCGGTGTCTGGGTGTAATATATGTATTTAAGTATATATTTGTGTTCCTTTGTTGTCTGATATCTGTAACACAAGTGCTTAAGCTACTTAGTACGGAATCAGGTCAACGTATGAGATGTTGTGAGAATTATTATTATTATATATTAAATGCACGAAAGGTAATACGTGCTCATAGCATATGAAACGAATCTATTTGAAAACAGACGAACCTTTTCGTTGTTTGACTGTACATCGCAGGAACTAAATTCAGGGTTGTCGGTTTTGCTCGAGTGCGATATCATCATCATCATCATCAGCCCATTTAAGTCCCCACTGTTGGGGCACGGGCCTCCCTCAATCACATGAGGGGTAATTGCCATACTCACCACGCTTGGCAGACGGGTTGGCGAGGGTTTTGATATAAATGCAGAGTTTTCCTTCTCTGGGTGCTGATGATCATGCCAGCAGCTTTACCTTAGTCGCCTTTTACGACACTTCGGTAAGAGTGAGGGTGGCCTATTCTACTCTGCCGGGACCACACGGCTGACACGACACGAGTGCGATATACGAGTTACGATCATAATTACATTTTGGGGGTTCGGAGAGGGGGAATTTTGATATGGGGGATGGTCACTCACTGTTGCACCTCACTGTCTTGGCCCGAGCGATCGGGTGCATGACCAATAGCTTAACGTGGTTTCCGAGAAACGAAACAGAACGTAATGAAAATAATGTGTAACTTTGTGTATCTTTGCGTAGATTTTTGCAACTCGAGCCATCATTTTGTGTACCTCTGTGTACGAATTTTGTATGCTAGTATTCTGCTTATTTCTTAAGAAATATCATTGGTCCTAATTTCTAACACGCACCAGATGATCCTTGTTGCACCTAAGACCCCGCCATCACGGCCCGGTACTTTTTTTTTTATATGATAGGTGGCAGACGAACAGACGGATCACCTGGTGGTAAGCAATTCCGCCGCCCATGGACACCCTCAACACCAGTGGAGTCACAAGTGCGCTGCCAACCTTTTCCCCTTCCCCCTCATTGGGACTCCGGTACCCTCACTCACACGGCGAAACACAGCGCAGGCGCTGCTTCACGCTGGTCTTCTGTGAGGCAGTGGAATCACTCCGGTCGAGCCGGCCCATTCATGCCTAAGCGTAACTTAAACCAGTAGACCAATAAGACGATTTTAGGATGGTGGGGCTTGGGAGGATTTTGTTATGGGGGGATTAATTTTTTTAAATTTCATGGAAAGGTAAAAATAATATTTTACAAAATTAAGAGGACAGCCCTATACAGTAGGTAATTTTCTGTAAAAAATTTCGTATACAGTAGGTACGTATACAGTAGGTAATTTTCTGTCAAAAATCGTCTTTTCAACAACTGCATTAGATTTATCTTCGGACTTCGTAAATACGATCAGATCTCTGCTTACCGGAATCGCCTGAAATGGCTCCCTACACGTCAGCGTATAAATTGTCGTATCCTTTGCTTTTTATTCAATATCCTCCACAACCCGCTTTTTCCATCTTATCTCAAAGATCAGTTCCGCCTTCAGTGTCTATCTCATGACCGCTCTCTCCGTTCTTCAGACAACCTTCGTCTCTACATCCCGCGAACACCGCACCTCGTTCGTCACCAACTCTTTCACCGTGCAAGCTATACGGCTTTGGAACCTTTTGCCTTTATCTATAAAAACTTCTCTAACTAAACACACATTTAAAAAAAGGGTCTTAGAACATTTTTCCTCATTTCAGTATCCCATTTAATTATTATGACTAAATTGCTTATCGTTATAAATGTGATTCTTTCTATTTATGTCATATTTATAATATATATGTATTGCTATGTATATGTAGGTATATGTGTATATGTACATTATGTATTGTATAGTTTTTTTGTTTTGTTCTTCACGTTCACGTAATCTTCTTTCGCCGCATTATTGTCCTTTCTGTATGACCCAAAGGTTGACTGGTAGAGAATGCCTCTTGGCATTAAGTTCGCCTATTGTATAAACTTTTTGTGCAATAAAGTTTTAAATAAATAAAAATGGCGGAGTGTCGATACTGCTTTAGCGTATTTATTTATCTACTGTGGTTCAGTTATCGATCAAGAGCATCGATCAACGTCGATCAGAGTTGGTGTCTCCTTCTCAGTTCAGCCTAGAAGGATTTCTTGGGGAATTGCAATAAAAACTCGGAGCTCTTAATGGGGGCTAAACAATAATAAAATTGTTAATTGATTAAAAAAAATTTTTCACAACATCACATACATTGATCTGATTCTGAGATAGGTAACTCAAGCACCTGTGTTACGGATATCAGAATCAACAGTGGGATTACAAATATATACATAAAATACTTTTCTTTTGTAAATACATACTTAAAATACATAGGAAACACCCAGACCAATACAATCAAACATGTTCATGCACACAAATGTTTGTACTGTGCGGGGATCGAACCCGCAACCCTTTGACCAAAGGCAGCGTTCACTACCACTGTTCCAAATAGGTCGTCAATGTATTGATTTGTCAATGTGATTGATTGATGACTCGCTATATTTAACACAAAAATGTGTTTTTCCCACGATTTATTTATGCTAATTTGGAGTTTGCTTTCAGGTAGAAGTTCTACAGTGGTTGGCCAAGGAGACGGGATGTATCGATATGGAGAGAATCGCCATACACGGCTGGAGTTACGGTGAGATATAATATATTAGTGATATCGTACGCCACTTAGGCAACCGCGATTCGCGTACAAAACAAACCCAACATTTGTGCATGGTTATTAAATAAATAGTATACGTGTTTGCCGAGAGACTGCAGCCCCTAAATTGTTTAAAATAGTACTGGTGTGCCGTTAAAGTGCTTTCAGTTTACTATACACGAAGACTTTTAATCGGTGATCAGGACCTACTGGTTCCGACTAGGTGGATGATGGCCATTGCTATAGGTAATAGTAGTTACATGTCAGCGTTCCATTTTTTTTCTTGTCTGGGACTTTAAGTTAATAACTATGAATATGGTCATCCTACTCCTCCTTGTTACAAATAAAACCTCTTCATAAGTACAGGTACAGTGATGATAAACAAACCTCATTTGAGATTTAAAGTTTTTTCATGTTATTGGTAGAAAACTGTCAAATGGCAGACAACGTCAAATAAAACAAATTAAAGAAAATTAAAATAGCTTTCTACACTTCATAAAATGTAGGAAGACCATACATTCCAATTAAATTTAGATATCTAATAAATTTAAAATAAAACCTAAACAAAAAGAAAACCTGTAACTACTATTACTATAGCAATGGCCATCATCCACCTAGTCGGAATCAGTAGGTCCTGATCACCGATTAAAAGTCTTCGTGTATATACTTACCGAGCCTCTCGAAAAAAATATATAGTATTTATTTAATACTTATAATTAACTTTTTGATCTGTTTTTGCACTCGAAATTTGGATTTCGAGTAGGAAGCAGACTGAATGTGAACTGACTGACTTAAGAATTGCTAAAAGTGGCCACTTTAGGTGGAAATCAAAAATTATGTTACCTCTAAAGAGATATTTTGTGCTAGATACATTTTGAAAAAATACTTTTTTTTTAGAATATTATTGCCCATTTTTTGCAACAATGTCCTAAATTCGTCACAATCAATACAAATCGATTGGAGGCGCTAGTGAGATAGCGGTATCGCCTTAAATCAAATGGCGTCGCTAGTGTGCCCTACCCGTCACCTAAATGTGTTGTTTGCAGGCGGCTACCTGTCCCTGCTAGGATTAGTCACGCGACCGACATTCAACTACAACGACTGCATTGATGAGAGTTGTTGCTCCTCAAGGAAGACCACCAACTCTCATAAGCGGGCGTTGGGGACGTCACTTCCCTTCCCTACGCCTTTCTTATTATTACGTACGTGTTGTTTGCAGGCGGCTACCTGTCCCTGCTAGGGCTGGCGCCCCTTCCGAACGACTTGTAGAGGCTTAATGTGTGTTTGCAGACGGCT
Organism: Marasmia exigua; assembly: GCA_019059595.1. NCBI lineage: Eukaryota > Metazoa > Arthropoda > Insecta > Lepidoptera > Crambidae > Marasmia > Marasmia exigua. The sequence continues at coordinate 3,070,603 of CM032490.1, forward strand.
ACCTGTCCCTACTGGGAGTGGCACCTCGTCCAAACTATTTGTAGAGGGTTACTGTGTTCTTAAGTAAATATCACACTTAAAAATTTCATCCCGTGTTCAGGCGGGACTCGAACCCACACCTTCTACAATCCGGGTGAATGTTCTACCAATTAGACCACTGAACGCGTTGTTAAGCCGACGAATTTTGTTATTGCTTGATTCGACATGATGGTTACTGTGTTGTTTTGGAGGCGGCTACCTTAAGGGCTGGCGCCCCTTCCGAACTATTTGTAGAAGGGTTAACGTGTTTGCAGGCGGCTATTTGTCCCTGCTAGGGCTGGCGCCCCGTCCGACCGATGTGTAGAGGGTTACCGTGTTGTTGGCAGGCGGCTACCTGTCCCTGCTGGGGCTAGCGCTCCGTCCGAACGATGTGTAGAGAGTTAACGTGTTGTTTGCAGGCGGCTACTGGCCCTGCTAAGACTGGCGCCCCGTCCGAACGATATGTAGAGGGTTAACGTGTTGTTTGTAGGCGGCTACCTGTCCCTGCTGGGGCTGGCGCCCCGTCCGTACGATTTGTAGAGGGTTAACGTGTTGTTTGCAGGCGGCTACCCGTCCCTACTGGGAGTGGCACCTCGTCCAAACTATTTGTAGAGGGTTACTGTGTTCTTAAGTAAATATCACACTTAAAAATTTCATCCCGTGTTCAGGCGGGACTCGAACCCACACCTTCCACAATCCGGGTGAATGTTCTACCAATTAGACCACTGAACGCGTTGTTAAGCCGACGAATTTTGTTATTGCTTGATTCGACATGATGGTTACTGTGTTGTTTTGGAGGCGGCTACCTTAAGGGCTGGCGCCCCTTCCGAACTATTTGTAGAAGGGTTAACGTGTTTGCAGGCGGCTATTTGTCCCTGCTAGGGCTGGCGCCCCGTCCGACCGATGTGTAGAGGGTTACCGTGTTGTTGGCAGGCGGCTACCTGTCCCTGCTGGGGCTAGCGCTTATATATCTATCTTATATATCTCGCTTATATATCTCACTTAAAAATTTCATCTCGTGTTCAGGCGGGACTCGAACCCACACCTTCCACAATTTGGGTGAATGTTCTACCAATGAGACCTCTGAACGCGTTGTTAAGCCGACGAATTTACTGTGTTGTTTGCAGGCGGCTACCTGTAGGGCTGGCGCCCCTTCCGAACTATTTGTAGAAGGGTTAACTTGTTTGCAGGCCGCTATTTGTCCCTGCTATGGTTGGCGACCTGCCCGAACAATTTGTGGAGGGTTAATGTGTTGTTCGCAGGCGGCTACATGTCCCTGCTAGGGCTGGCGCTCCGTCCGAACGATTTGTAGAGAGTTAACGTGTCGTTTGCAGGCGGCTACCTGCCCCTGCTAGGGCTGGCACCCCGTCCGAACGACTTGTAGAGGGTTAATGTGTGTTTGCAGGCGGCTACCTGTCGCTGCTGGGGCTGGCGCCTCGTCCGGACGATGTGTAGAGGGTTACCGTGTTGTTGGCAGGCGGCTACCTGTCGCTGCTGGGGCTGGCGCCCCGTCCGACCGATGTGTAGAGGGTTACCGTGTTGTCCGCAGGCGGCTACCTGTCCCTGCTGGGGCTGGCGCCCCTTCCGAACGACTTGTAGAGGCTTAATGTGTGTTTGCAGGCGGCTACATGTCCCTGCTAGGGCTGGCGCCCCGTCCGAACGATGTGTAGAGGGTTTACGTGTTGTTTTCAGGCGGCTACCTGTCTCTGCTAGGGCTGGCGCCCCGTCCGCACGATTTGTAGAGGGTTACCGTGTTGTCCGCAGGCGGCTACCTGTCCCTGCTGGGGCTGGCGCCCCGTCCGACCGATGTGTAGAGGGTTACCGTGTTTGCAGGCGGCTACCTGTCGCTGCTGGGGCTGGCGCCCCGTCCGGACGATGTGTAGAGGGTTACCGTGTTTGCAGGCGGCTACCTGTCGCTGCTGGGGCTGGCGCCCCGTCCGACCGATGTGTAGAGGGTTACCGTGTTTGCAGGCGGCTACCTGTCGCTGCTGGGGCTGGCGCCCCGTCCGACCGATGTGATAGAGGGTTGCTGTGTTGTTCGCAGGCGGCTACCTGTCCCTGCTGGGGCTGGCGCTCCGTCCGAACGATGTGTAGAGGGTTACTGTGTTGTTTTCAGGCGGCTATCTGTCGCTGCTGGGGCTGGCGCCCCGTCCGAACGACTTGTAGAGGGTTAATGTGTGTTTGCAAGCGGCTACCTGTCCCTGCTGGGGTTGGCGCTCCGTCCGAACGATGTGTAGAGGGTTACAGTGTTGTCCGCAGGCGGCTACCTGTCGCTGCTGGGGCTGGCGCCCCGTCCGACCGATGTGTAGAGGGTTACCGTGTTGTCCGCAGGCGGCTACCTGTCGCTGCTGGGGCTGGCGCCCCGTCCGACCGATGTGTAGAGGGTTACTGTGTTGTCCGCAGGCGGCTACCTGTCGCTGCTGGGGCTGGGCGCCCCGTCCGACGATGTGAAGAAGGTAACTGTGTTGTCCGCAGGCGGCTAACTGTCGCTGCTGGGGCTGGCGCCTCGTCCGGACGATGTATAAGAGGTGCTGTGTTGTCCGCAGTCGCATACTGGAGGCTGGCGCCGACTTTCGAACTATTTGTAGAAGGTTTAACGTGTTTGCACGGCTATTTTGTCCCCTCTAGGGCTGGCGCCCCGTCCGAACGTTTGTAAGAGGGTTCCGTGTTTGCATGCGGTACCTGTCCCTGCTGATTGTGTGGCTGGCGCTCCGTCCGAACGATGTGTAGAGGGTTCTGTGTTGTTGGCATGCGGCTACCTTCGCTTGCTGGGGGCTGCGACGCGGCCGGACACGTCAAGGTGTGCGTGGCGGGCGCGCCGGTGACGTCGTGGCGGCTGTAATACGAACGGCGTACACGGAGCGCTATAAAGTATGGGGCTGCCGGGCGCCGCGCCGCACGCCTACACGGCGCCAGCGTGCTCGCACACGCGCCCTTCTTCCCCGACCATTGAGTTATCATTATTAGGTAGATAGACAGATAGATGGATGGATGATAGAAAACGTAACTACACAGCGTAGCGCTCGCACACGCGTCTTCTTCCCCGACCAGTGAGTTATCATTGTATATAGGTAGATAGAACAGATAGATGGATGGATGGATAGAAAGTAACTACACAGCGGCTCGCACACGCGTCCTTCTCCCTACCAGTGAGTTATCATGTATATCGTGTATGATAGACAGATAGATGGATGGATGGATAGAAACGGAACTACACAGCGTGCTCGCACACGCGTCCTTCTTCCCCGACCAGTGAGTTCTCATCATATAGATAATAGATGGATGGATGGATTGATAGAGACGTAAGTACACAAGCGTGCCTCGCACACGCGACTTCTTCCTTCCCCGACCAGTGAGTATCATGTATATATGTAGATAGACAGATAGGTGATGGGGTGGATAGAAACGTTAACTACACAGCGTGCTCGCACACGCGTCCTTCTTCCCGCCAGTGAGGTACTCACTCTATAGGATATATAATGATGGATGGATGGATAAGAAGTAAGTACACACGGCTCGCACACGCGCCTTCTATCTTCCCGACCAGTGAGTTACTTATCATATAGATAGATAGATTGATGGATTGATAAAACGTAAGTACACAGCGTTTGTGCTCGCACTAACGCTCCCCTTCTTCCCCGACCAGTGAGTTACTTATCATATAGATAGAATAGATGGATGTGGATAGAACGTAAGTACACAGCGTGCTCGCACACGCGCCTTCTTCCCGACCGTGATTACTTATCATATAGATAGATAGATAGCTAATTGATGATGGATAGAACGTAGTACACAGCACGTCTCGCACACGCGCTCCCTTCTTCCCCGACCATTGTTACTCATCATATAGATAGATAGATAGATGGATGGATAGAAACGAAGTAACCGCGGGCTTCGCACACGCGCCCTTCTTCCCCGACCAGTGAGTTACTTATCATTAGATATATTAGATGGATGGATGGATAGAAACGTAAGTCCACAGCGTGCTCGCCACACGCGTCCTTCTTCCCCAAGGACCAGTGAGGTTACTCATGTCATATAGGATAGACCAGCATAGATGGTGGATGGATAAGAACGTAAGCTACACGAGCGTGCTTCGCACACGCGTCCCTTCTTCCCCGACCAGTGATTATCATGTATTATAGGTAGATAGATAGATAGATGGATGGATGGATAGAGACGTAAGTACACAGGCGTGCTCGCACACGCGTCCTTCTTCCCCGACCAGTGAGTTACTATCATATAGATAGATAGATGGATGGATGGATAGGATGAGACGTAAGTACACAGCGTGCTCGCACACGCGCCCTTCTTCCCCGACCAGTGAGTTACTTATCATATAGATAGATAGATGGATGGATGGATAGAAACGTAAGTACACAGCGTGCTCGCACACGCGCCCTTCTTCCCCGACCAGTGAGTTACTTATCATATAAGATAGAGATAGATTGATGATGGATTAGAAACGTAAGTACACACAGCGTGCTCGCACACGCGCCCTTCTTCCCCGACCAGTGAGTTACTTCATCATATAGATAGATAGATAGATGGGATGGATAGAAACGTAAGTACACAGCGTGCTCGCACACGCGCCCTTCTTCCCCGACCAGTGAGTTACTTATCATATAGATAGATAGATGGATGGATGGATAGAAACGTAAGTACACAGCGTGCTCGCACACGCGCCCCTTCTTCCCCGACCAGTGAGTTACTTATCACTATAGATAGATAGATGGATGGATGGATAGAAACGTAAGTACACAGCGTGCTCGCACACGCGCCCTTCTTCCCCGACCAGTGAGTTACTTATCATATAGATAGATAGATAGATAGATGGATGGATGGATAGAAACGTAAGTACACAGCGTGCTCGCACACGCGCCCTTCTTCCCCGACCAGTGAGTTACTTATCATATAGATAGATAGATAGATAGATGGATGGATGATAGAAACGTAACTACACAGCGTGCTCGCACACGCGCCCTTCTTCCCCGACCAGTGAGTTACTCTATCATATAGATAGATAGATAGATGGATGGATGGATAGAAACGTAACTACACAGCGTGCCTCGCACACGCGCCCTTCTTCCCCGACCAGTGAGTTTACTTATCATATAGATAGATAGATAGATAGATGGATGGATGGATAGAAACGTAACTACACAGCGTGCTCGCACACGCGCCCTACTTCCCCGACCAGTGAGTTTACTCATCATATAGATAGATAGATAGATGGATGGATGGATAGAAACGTAACTACACAGCGTGCTCGCACACGCGCCCTTCTTCCCCCGACCAGTGAGTTACTCATCATATAGATAGATAGATGGATGGATGGATAGAAAACGTAACTACACAGCGTGCTCGCACACGCGCCCTTCTTCCCCCGACCAGTGAGTTACTCATCATATAGATAGATAGATAGATAGATGGATGGATGGATAGAAACGTAACTACACAGCGTGCTCGCACACGCGCCCTTCTTCCCCTACCAGTGAGTTACTCATCATATAGATAGATAGATGATGGATGGATGGATGGATAGAAACGTAACTACACAGCGTGCTCGCACACGCGCCTTTTTCCCCGACCAGTGAGTTACTTATCATATAGATAGATAGATAGATAGATGGATAGAAAAGTAAGTACACAGCGTGCTCGCCCACGCGCCTTTTTCCCCGACCATGGAGTTATCATGTATATAGGTAGAAGATAGATAGATAGATAGATAGGTAGATAGATAGAGGATGGATGAATAGAAACGTAACTACACAGCGTGCTCGCCTACACACGCGCCCTTCTTCCCTGACCAGTGTGTTATTATCATATAGATAGGTAGATAGATAGAAACGTAACTACACAGCGTGCTCGCACACGCGCCCTTCTTCCCCGACCAGTGAGTTACTTATATAGATAGATAGGCAGATAGATAGATAGATGGATAGAAACGTAACTACACAGCGTGCTCGCACACGCGCCCTTCTTCCCCGACCAGTGAGTTACTCATCATATAGATAGATAGATGGATGGATGGATGGATAGGAACGTAAGTACACAGCGTGCTCGCACACGCGCCCTTCTTCCCCGACCAGTGAGTTACTCATCATATAGATAGATAGATGGATAGAAACGTAACTACACAGCGTGCTCGCACACGCGCCCTTCTTCCCCGACCAGTGAGTTACTTATATAGATAGATAGGCAGATAGATAGATAGAAAAATGGATAGAAACGTAAGTACACAGCGTGCTCGCCTACGCGCCCTTCTTCCCTGACCAGTGTGTTATTATCATGTATATAGATAGATAGATAGATAGATAGGCAGATAGATAGATTTATAGATGGATAGAAACGTAACTACACAGCGTGCTCGCCTACGCGCCCTTCTTCCCCGACTAGTGAGTTGGCGTGTACATAGGTAGACGGATGGCTGAATACATTCAGACAGACAGACAGTCATAGCAGTAAAAATGTAACTACACAGCGTGCTCGCCTACGCGCCATTCTTCTCCCCGACCAGTGAGCTCATTATAATGATGAAATAGATATGTTACAGTTAAAACTAGTAGATAACGTGTTTTTCCTAATAAGAACAAGTTTTTATTTAATGCCTTTAATACTAGAATTGACTAATGACTGAATCGAATTTCAGTTAAATCTAGTTTCTGCGAGACAAAACGCGTTTTCCCGAACATTCACTTCACAGATAACTTGATTTCTATGATGGAGGCCTTTGCCCTGCAGTGGGACAGTATATAGGCTGATACTTTATCATAATTAGTCCTAAAAAATACAATTTGACTCTTTTTTGATGTGATATTTTATTTTTTTATTTTCTTTATTTGGTACACAGAACAGAGTTACAAAAATACATGATTACTCAAAACAAAACATAGAAAAAAATGGTAGGTTGCAACATCAAAAATATGTATACACAACATAACAATCATACAAGAGAACTATCGTGTAAATATTAACAAGTTTTACTGATTTATTCGTGTGGTCCCCGGGAGAGTAGAATAGGCCACCCTCACTCTTACCGAGGTGTCGTAAAAGGCGACTAAGGTAAAGCTGCTGGTATGATCATCAGCACCCAGAGAAGGAAAACTCTGCATTTATATCAAAACCCTCGCCAACCCGTCTGCCAAGCGTGGTGAGTATGGCAATTACCCCTTATGTGACTGAGGGAGGCCCGTGCCCCAGCAGTGGGGACTCAAATGGGCTGATGATGATGACTGTTTTATTTATAAATATCAATATCAAAAATAAATAAAGAATATTATAGGTGGCAGACGAGCAGACGGATTGCCTGATATTAAGCGATTTCCGCCACCCATAAACACCCGCGATACCAGTGGAGTCGCAAGTGTGCTGCCAACCTTTAAACCCCCTTTACCCCGCATTGGCTTTCTAATAAATAAATATATTTTTTTCGTATTTTTGTGTAAAAATAGTAATGCGGTTAACAAAATACATCTATTCACCAAATTTTAATACTATAGTTCTCATAGTTTCGGAGAAAAGTGGCTGTGACATACGGGCCGTGTGGTCCCCGGCAGAGTAGAATAGGCCACCCTCACTCTTACCGAGGTGTCGTAAAAGGCGACTAAGGTAAAGCTGCTGGTATGATCATCTGCACCCAGAGAAGGAAAACTCTGCATTTATATCAAAACCCTCGCCAACCCGTCTGCCAAGCGTGGTGAGTATGGCAATCACCCCTTATGTGATTGAGGGAGGCCCGTGCCCCAGCAGTGGGGACTAAAATGGGCTGATGATGATGACATACGGGCGCACGGACAGACGGACAGACAAATCTATAAGGGTTCCGTTTTTTGCCATTTGGCTACGGAACCCTAAAAATTACGCAATTTCCCTATCCAATTCAATTTTCAAAAACGTTTTGTACCTATCGTTGTTCTTAAGTAATTGACACACTTAAAAATTTCATCTCGTGTTGAGGCGGCACTCAAACCCACACCTTCCACAATCCGGGTGGATGTTCTACCGATTAGACCACTGAATATCCACCCGGATTGTGGAAGGTGTGGGTTGAGTCCAGCCTGAATACGTGATGAAATTTTTAAGTGCATTATTTACTTAAAAATAAATTGCAAAAGATTGCTGTAAAAATATCAACTATTAAATAAATAATGTCGCCGTGTGGTCCCCAGCAGAGTAGAATAGGCCACCCTCACTCTTACCGAGGTGTCGTAAAAGGCGACTAAGGTAAAGCTGCTGGCATGAACATCAGCACCCAGAGAAGGAAAACTCTGCATATCGAAACCCTCGCCAACCCGTCTGCCAAGCGTGGTGAGTATGGCAATTACCCCTCATGTGATTGAGGGAGGCCCGTGCCCCAGCAGTGGGGACTTAAATGGGCTGACGATGAAATATATAATTGATATACTCGCTACCTGATGACATCAAAAAGTCCTCCACCATATTTTCATTCAAGCGGTTAGTTCGTGATCATTTTCTCCGCTCACTAGAAATTTAACTTAACTTTTTTTTTCCTTGTTTTTATGACTGCTGTGGCAAGATGTATTGTGTCTGTTTCAACCTTTTAATGCTTACAATGTAGGTTAGCCGGTATTCGTCGTTTCTGTTTTTTTTTTTGTTTTTTTTTATGAGTTAACTGTAGTATAAGTAGGTTTATTGTATTGTATGGTTAAGTATGTATATTTAGTCATATTATATATTACTCACATGTATGTTTATGGATATAAATTTAGTTAGCCGTCATACATATTTCTGCATCGCCTAATGGTTGACTGGTAGAGAATGCTGTATATTTATTTATTTATTTATTATTATTCACACAAAACAAATTACAACCGTTACAGAGATATGGTCGTTACAAAATAAACAGTTTTGATCTGGATTGTAATTCAAAAACATGTGTACACAGAAAAATCAAACGTATTAAACTATAAGTAAAGGTAAATCAAGTTAAAAAAAAAAAACAGAACAAACATAGACACTAAACAAACAAAGATCTACAATCAGATTACTATCCGCGTCCTTCATATTATTAAAGTCAAACGTATATAAGACATGTGCAGGTGAAATTAGTTATCCATACCACTAGTTAATAATAATATGGACAATAATATGTATAATAATAATATGTATAGCATTAAGTCCGCCAATTGTACTTTACTTTCTTGTGCAATAAAGAATAGACACAGTCCCTCCACCAGCCCATGGTCCTTCCTACCGTCTCGGCATACGGACCGAATCTTGGGAGACGCTCACCAGGTACTTGCTAAGGGCTCTTTCCCCGGTGCGATTCTTCACTCCCTACAAAATCTGTGTCTGTGTCCCATCTCAATGTCACTTCTCCCCAAATGGGGCGTGAAACACCACAACACAAGCGACTCGCGCTCGGGCAGTTCCACATCAATCAATCTCCTTCCTAATATTAAGCCTTTTGTGTGCAAACGCACGCAACCGTCGAAAACCTTCTGCAGAGTTGACCATCTCTTGATGGTATACTGGTCCTATCTCGTTTCTGTTCCAGTCATTCAGCATCTGTGCAATAAAGAATAAATAAATAAATATACTTGTCGCAGGGAAGGTCGCCTGCTCATCATCCACGGCTTGGCGGATGAGAACGTACACTTCTGCCACACCGCCGCGCTGCTCGCCGAGCTCGTCCGCCTCGGCAAGCCGCACCGCGTGCAGGTGTGTACTCATCACAACATCGCATACATTAAGTAAATAACACACTTAAAAATTTCATCTCGAGTTCAGGCGGGACTCGAACCCACACCTTCCACAATCCGGGTGAATGTTCTACCAATTTCGACGACCCGTTTTTCGTTCGATCCCCGCACAGTACAAACATTTGTGTGCATGAACATCTCTGTTTGTATTGGTCTGGGTGTTATCTATGTATTATAAGTATGTATTTACAAAAGAAAAGAATTAAATGTATATATTTGTAATCCCACTGTTGATTCTGATATCCGTAACACAGGTGCTTGAGCTACCTATCTTAGAGTCAGATCAATGTATGTGATGTTGTGAAATATTTATTTATTTATTAATTAATGATTTAATTAGACCACTGAACGCGTTACTAAGCCGACGAAATTTGTAAGCGCTTGATTCGACATGAGCCGTCGATAGTCTCATCAATATTGTAGGTATATTTACAATATCCAGTGGAAATATTACAAATATTTGACCACCAGTAAAGATTAATAATTTTAATAATAATAATTCTCACAACATCCCATACGTTGACCTAATCCCGTACTAAGTAGCTTAAGCACTTGTGTTACAGATATCAGACAATAGAGGAACACAAATATATACTTAAATACATATATTACACCCAGACACTGAACAAACACAAGTGTTCATCGCACGAATGTTTGTCCAGGGTGGGGATCGAACCCACGACCTTTGGCGTGAGAAGCAGGGTCACTACCAATTGCGCCATCCGGTCAGACAAGATTGCAAAAAATTGCTGTAAAAATATCAACTATCACATACATTGATCTGATCTGACTCCGAGATAGGTAGCTCAGGCACCTGTGTTACTGATATCAGAATCAACAGTGGGATTACAAACATACAGGATGTATCTATGAACATTTACATCGCTTTAACTAAGTGTTCTACCAACCATTCTGAACAAATAACACACTTAAAAAATTCATCTCGTGTTCAGTCGGGTTTGTAAGTGTGATATTTACTTAAGAATAAATTGCAAAAGATTGCTTTAAATAAATATCAACCATTCTGAGCAACTTTTGTTCTATGACTTTTGGAAATTCGCATGAAATTTTTTTTTACTTTTCATACAAATTCGGTCACGTGACTTGGTCATTTTGTGTGGGGGGGACGAAAAAAAATTCGACAAATTTCCACAGATCATAACACAAATGAGCCGTGTGGTCCCCGGCAGAGTAGAATAGGCCACCCTCACTCTTACCGAGGTGTCGTAAAAGGCGACTAAGGTAAAGCTGCTGGCATGATCATCATCAGCACCCAGAGAAGGAAAACTCTGCATTTATATCAAAACCCTCGCCAACCCGTCTGCCAAGCGTGGTGAGTATGGCAATTACCCCTTATGTGATTGAGGGAGGCCCGTGCCCCAGCAGTGGGGACTTAAATGGGCTGACGATGATGATGATGATAACACAAATGTTGTTTAGAATGGTTGATAGAACAAGTGGTTAAAGGGATGTAAATGTTCACAGATACACCCTGTGAACATATAATACCTTTCTTTTGTAAATACATACTTATAATACATAGAAAACACCCAGACCAGTCTAACAGTGGGAGAGCCACGCTTCGGCATGAATGGGCCGGCTCGACCGGAGTAATACCACGTCCTCACAGAAAACCGGCGTGAAGCAGTGCATGCGCTGTGTTTCGCTGCGTGAGTGAGGGTACCGGAGGCCCAATCCAGGGGAAGGGGGGTTAAAAGGTAAGCAGCGCACTTGTGACACCACTGGTGTTGCAGGCGTCCAGGGGCGGCGGTAATCGCTTACCATCAGGTGATCCGTCTGCTCGTCTGCCACCTATAGCATAAAAAAAAAGACCAATACAAACAGACATTTGTACTGTGCGGGGATTGAACCCGCAACCGTTGCACCAGAGGCAGCGTTCACTACCACTGATCCAAACGGGTCTTCCAATACAGAGATCCCGCAATAGCAAGTGAGATTGGAAGCCCTAGTAATGGTGATGTTTTTTTTTATATATTAAATGGGTTTGCACTTGACCTCACCTCACCCGATGGAAAGTGACAATAAGGTCTAAGATGTAGCGTGCTTACCCAGAAGAAGCCTATTCACTCTCGACTTAAAGACACCCAAATTGTAGCTCTCTGGGAATACAGAAGCCGGCAAGTTGATACATTCCTTAGCAGTTCGTATTAAGAAAGAAGAAGCGAAACGCTAAGTACGAGCTGGTGGAACTTCCACAGTGTAAGGTGGACTCCTGTAGTCTTCCTGTCGATTCTGTTTGATTGATGATGTGTTGTTGTTGATGTGTTGTTGTTGTTATTGATGAGTTGTTGTTGTTGATGATGAGTTGTTGTTGATGACTAGTTGTTGTTGCAGATCTACCCGGGCGAGCGTCACTCGCTGCGCGCGGTGCACGCGGCCAAGCACTACGAAGCCACGTTATTGCATTTTCTACACGAAAACCTTTAGATGCGCTGCACTGTACAATATACTTATACACACATCGAAATGTTATTTTTATTATTTACTTCTCCTTTTTCATCTTTTGGCGCCAGGGGGGTCACATTGTCGTGGTCAAGTCGGAAGAAGTTAATATGTAGATAGAAGTGAAAAGTAAGTTTTTTTTTTATATTAAATGGGTTTGCCTCATTTCACCTGATGGAAAGTGAAAATAAGGTCTAAGATGTAGCGTGCTTACCCAGAAGAAGCCTATTCACTCTCGACTTGAAGACACCCAAATTGTAGCTCTCTGGGAATACAGAAGCCGGCAAGTTGTTCCATTCCTTAGCAGTTCGTACCAAAAAAGAGGAAGCGAAACGCTTTATGTTGAATAATATAGAAATTACGAAGTAAGTAACTATCAGCCTATATACTGTCCCACTGCAGGGTAAAGGCCTCCATCATAGAAATCAAGTCATCGCTACTATGATGGGATTAGGCTTAATCACCACGCTTGCCTAATGCGGATTGGTGATCACAAATCCGAGCTCCGAAAAATTCGAAACATACTTTTGCTCGACCCGGGAATCGAACCCAGGACCCCGAGATCATGACCCTGTACTTAAACTACTTGTCCAACAGGGCGTTCAAAATTACGAAGAAAAACTTAAAACATCTCTTTTACTGTCCATTACTGCGCTCTTTACCTTTGGTACGTATTACAAAAGAAAAAATATTTCATTATTTAAGGTGACGGGTAGGGCACACTAGCGACGCCAATCGATTTTAATGAGATGAGCTACTAAACCGGATCTATTTTAAACAATTTCGGGGTTACAACCCTTGGCAAACACTTATACTATTTATTAAATAACCATGCACAAATGTTGGGTCCGTTTTTGTACGCGAAAAATTGATAACCGCCTAAAACGGCCTCTTTTAGCGTGAATAAATTTTTCGCGTACCCAATATTTGTGCACGGTTATTTAATAAATAGTATAAGTGTTTGCCGAGAGGTTGTAACCCCGAAATTGTTTAAAATAGATCCGGTCTAGTAGCTAAAAATGTAAATCGATTGGCGTCGCTAGTGTGCCCTACTCGTCACCTTAATTTGACTCCGAGATAGATTGCTCAAGCACCTGTGTTAAGGATATCAGAACCAGCAAAGAAATAATTATGCACATTGTACATTGTACTCATTTTTTGAGGTCGTAAAAAAACCGCGAAATGTTTTTTCCATAATCAACGCCATCTACTGAATTTAAAATGAACTATTTTGTAATTATAATACCATCTAGCGGTGAGTAGATGAACAAATAGAAGCATGCTTTTACAGCGCCATCTAGTTATGTCAATAAGACCTAGTTCCTCAGTGTAACACCATCTAGTGGCGAGTAGAGTATACAACTCTGCTTTTGGCGCTTCAATTCTTTATCACAGATTAAAAAATAAAACTATGTTGGTGCTGCCATCTGAAGAAAAAAAGTGATAATAAAACATGTTTAGGCCACTGTGGCTCTATCAATTAGAATAGGTAAATGATAATTCGTACAACTTCATCTCAATACTGCCACATAAATGAGTTGGGCCCACGAAGTTATAATAAGGCTTTTTGGCAGTCTACACGGTTCTCTCATGGCCTCAGTTACAGCAGTCAACATCGCAGCATCCTCTAATATTATCAATCGTCACCTAGGGAAGTAAAATTCTGGAGACTTGAAAGATAAATGAATTTGAAAGTAAAATAAGAAGTTTTTAAATTTGTCAAAAACAATGAAAACCTGTTTCTTAAGGCTTGTGATATTTATCAGCGGAATGAAAGGCATCCAAACAGACTTGTCTTAGGATTTGCACCCAGAACGACTCAATATATGAGAAATTGTTTAAATATGAGCATAAAAATATTTAATAAAATTCCAGAATGCATAAAAGCACTTAACTCTCCGCAGTCACATAAAAAATTGTATGCTTGGCTACTGGACAAGAATTTTTATAGTATTAAGCAATTTTTAGACTCTGCATGACTATTTAATTCAACAATATTTTGACATTTATTTTAATTTGTAATTTGAATTTATCTCATTGTTTTATAATTGAATTATATTTTAAGATTATTTTTACATGCCATGTATGGCGAAACATGTTGATCTGACAAGTTTATGACCATCACATTGATAAATGTACCGTGTTTCTTGTAAATAAAGATTTTCATTTCATTTCATAACTAATGTTATAAATTGGTAATTCAGTTTTGTTAACACTTCTGAAGTAAAGAAAATGCAATGTATGTTAAGTACCAATATTTTAATATTTCCTTTATGTACATACATAAATTTAGGCTTATTTACATCGCCTTTTTCTATATGGAGACTCGGAATAAAGTAAACAATAAAAATATAAATTTTAAAATATAATTGATCTAGATTTATACAATATTATAACTATTGCACATTATTTTTATATTGCTGACGTCTAAAAATCTGTACGATTATTGAGCAGTTTTCCAGTAGGTATTTATAAATTTCCCAGTGAATTCCTAGATGGCGCAATCAGTCCCTGTAAATGTTAGGTGTGGTATGATATTTCATGTGGACCCTAATATACGGGAAAATTGTTTTAGGTTTTTTACATTAAATATCTTAATACTTCGCAGTTAATATGTATTTTTATTGCTATGTACATTTTAAATGACAGAGAGTATTTCAAAACTAAACTTTTCATAAACAAGTTAAATATGTATTTTACTTGTTTACTTTTTATCTCCATTTTCTTATGGGTAAAATAAAGTTCAATATGGCAGGACCGTAAATGTCATGATGATGGTTGGTTTATCAAATATTTCCTATCTATCATAGACAAAAAAGGAACGTTTAATTGATAGTGAGAGTAGCGTCATCTGGTCTTGCTTTTAGAAACCACCCGAAAATACCTACTGGAAAACTGCTCATTATGTTACTATTATGTCCCAGAAAATTGAAATAATAGAATTATTCTGAACGTGTACAGTCAATCTGGGTAACTTTGACTTTCAGGGTAACTTTGACAGTCAAGGTGCTTTCTTACTTTTTTATTTTTCACGTGGCGTACATTTCATGCCTGGCGTTAAAATTATCAATTTGGTGCAGTTAACAAATATCGTAAACGAATGCTTTAATAAAAAAAATTGCCGTCAAACAATGTCAATGAAAAAAACTGTTTTGAATGTAGGGCAAGTACATGTGTATTATTTTGTAGTGGTAAACTTTCTTGATAATTCGTGAATTTCACAGCTATCAATGAAGTTACAAAGCAAAATATAATCCTTTATATGTCTATTTTTGAATACACAAAAAAAATCTGTTCTTTCTTAAATGCATCTTTAGTAATTTTACTAAAAACTCGAATAGGTCATATTTTTCCATACATTTTGGGTGACATCAAAGTTAGGGTAACTTTGACACCGATGACATTTCTCGCAACGGGTTGTAACTTTTTTATTAAATTTATGGTTTAGTTATCGGTTATATATACCGATGACCTGTCAAAGTTACCCAGATTGACTGTAACCATGATTCAGTCGTGGTTCCCCCGTATCCGTCATCTAGTTTGCCTGCTTCCCCTGTATCTCAGTTCGGCAGCGGCAGTGTCTAGCCAAGGTCAAATTACACGATTAGTTCACTGTATCTACGTGGCAGCAGCGGTAGTGTGTCGAGTTAAGTTCAATGTCTCGGCGCGGCAACGGTAGCGTGTCGAGCCAAGTTTAAGATACCTACGATTAGTTGACTGTGTCTCCGCGCGGCAGCGGTAGTGTGTCGAGCCAAGTTAAATTTACACGATTAGTTCACTGCGTTAGTGTGTCGAGCCAAGTTGTATCTCGGCGCGCAGCGGTAGTGTGTCGAGCCAAGTTCAAGTTACACGATTAGTTCACTGTATCTACGTGGCAGCAGCGGTAGTGTGTCGAGTTAAGTTCAATGTCTCGGCGCGGCAACGGCAGCGTGTCGAGCCAAGTTTAAGATACCTACACGATTAGTTGACTGTGTCTCCGCGCGGCAGCGGTAGTGTGTCGAGCCAAGTTAAATTTACACGATTAGTTCACTGCGTTAGTGTGTCGAGGCAAGTTGTATCTCGGCGCGCAGCGGTAGTGTGTCGAGCCAAATTCAAGTTACACGATTAGTTCACTGTATCTACGTGGCAGCAGCGGTAGTGTGTCGAGTTAAGTTCAATGTCTCGGCGCGGCAACGGTAGCGTGTCGAGCCAAGTTTAAGCTACCTACCGATTAGTTGACTGTGTCTCCGCGCGGCAGCGGTAGTGTGTCGAGCCAAGTTAAATTTACACGATTAGTTCACTGCGTTAGTGTGTCGAGCCAAAGTTGTATCTCGGCGCGCAGCGGTAGTGTGTCGAGCCAAGTTCAAGTTACACGATTAGTTCACTGTATCTACGTGGCAGCATCGGTAGTGTGTCGAGTTAAGTTCAATGTCTCGGCGCGGCAACGGTAGCGTGTCGAGCCAAAGTTTAAGACTACCTACACGATTAGTTGACTGTGTCTCCCGCGCGGCAGCGGTAGTGTGTCGAGCCAAGTTAAATTTACACGATTAGTTCACCGCTTAGTGTGTCGAGGCAAGTTGTATCTCGGCGCGCAGCGGTAGTGTGTCGAGCCAAATTCAAGTTACACGATTAGTTCACTGTATCTACGTGGCAGCAGCGGTAGTGTGTCGAGTTAAGTTCAATGTCTCGGCGCGGCAACGGTAGCGTGTCGAGCCAAGTTAAATTTACACGATCAGTTCACTGCGTTAGTGTGTCGAGCCAAGTTGTATCTCGGCGCGCAGCGGTAGTGTGTCGAGCCAAGTTCAAGTTACACGATTAGTTCACTGTATCTACGTGGCAGCAGCGGTAGTGTGTCGAGTTAAGTTCAATGTCTCGGCGCGGCAGCGGTAGTGTGTCGAGCCAAGTTAAATTTACACGATTAGTTCACTGCGTTAGTGTGTCGAGCCAAGTTGTATCTCGGCGCGCAGCGGCAGTGTGTCGAGCCAAGTTCAAGTTACACGATGAGTTCACTGTATCCACGTGGCAGCAGCGGTAGTGTGTCGAGTTAAGTTCAATGTCTCGGCGCGGCAACGGTAGCGTGTCGAGCCAAGTTTAAGATACCTACACGATTAGTTGACTGTGTCTCCGCGCGGCAGCGGTAGTGTGTCGAGCCAAGTTGTATCTCGGCGCGCAGCGGTAGTGTGTCGAGCCAAGTTCAAGTTACACGATTAGTTGGCTGCGTCTCGTTGTATATGCGGATGTTGGCGGCGCTGGTGTCGGCGCCACGAGTCCTTGGTCTTGAACCGTCCCTCGCAGAACGCACACGAGAACGAGCGGACGTCTTCGTGCGTGCGCTCGTGCCGCTTCTGGTCGCACTTTGTGAAGAACCTGAGATCGGGAAATAATAGGCTATTTGACTAGTTTAGAGGAGAACAGACGGCCGTTGGGGCGGAAAGGTCCTCGAGTGGAGGCCACGTACAGGAAGTCGCAGCCGTGGCAGGCCCCCCACAAGGTGGACCGACGATCTGGTGAAGATCGCGGGAATCCATTGGATGCGGGCGGCACAGGACCGATCTGTGTGGAGAACATTGGGGGAGGCCTATGTCCAGCAGTGGACGTCTATTGGCTGAAATGATGATGATGATGACTAGTTTTGAAAAACCTTCTTATATTATTGACATAGCGATCTTCAAGAAACGAGCCTATACCTTCCTAAAAGGCCGGCAACGCATCTCCACTCCCTCTGGTGTGGCTGATGTCCATGGGCTGCGATGATCACTTACCATCAGGTGACTCGTTTACTCGTTTGCCTCCCTTTCTCATAAAAATAGGGATAGGGACAGAAGGGGGCGTCGGGCTGTCCCTACCAGGCTGAACACCATAGTGCCTGCTTTCTGATTTAGATAAGAATAAGAATAAGAAAGCATTTATTCGACACTTAACATGGACATTTACAGAGGAAGTATCTTAAAAGCTAAGTGCCGAAACGGTCCCTACTCAGCATATAGCTAGATAGATAGATATTCTTTATTGCACAAAAATAAAATACAAGCATGATACAACAACAGTAACAGACAGTACAATAAGGCGGTCTTATCGCTTGTAGCGATTTCTTCCAGACAACCTTTGGGTAGAGGAAAGAAATATCGCATTCGTAATAATAAGGGAAGGCAGTGCAAAGTAGTTTAACAAATGAAATTGAGAATGGCAGAATTATACATTATTTTATATATTAATATTATTACATTACATAAATAAACCTGAGATCGGGAAATAATAGGCTATTTGACTGTTTTGAAAACCTTCTTATACAGCGTGTTTATTTGATACGGGCGAATATTTTAATGGCGATTACTATCGGACCTAGGGAACCTGTTTACATACATTTCTTTAGGAAATTAAGGTACTTTTTTAGGGTTCCGTAGCCAAAATGGCAAAAACGGAACCCTTATAGTTTCGTCATGTCCGTCTGTCCGTCTGTCCGTCTGTCCGTCTGTCACAGCCGATTTACTCGGAAACTATAAGTACTACAGTGATGAAATTTGATGGGAATATGTGTTGTATGAACCGCTACAAAAATATGACACTAAACAGTAAAAAAAAGAATTGGGGGTGGGGCCCCCCATACATGTAACTGAGGGATGAAATTTTTTTTTTCGATGTACATACCCGTGTGGGGTATCAATGGAAAGGTCTTTTAAAATGATATAAAGTTTTCTAAAAAACATTTTTCTTAAAGTGAACGGTTTTTGAGATATCAGCTCTCAAAGTCGTAAAAAGTATGTCCCCCCCCTCTATTTTTATAACTACGGGGTATAAAATTCTAAAAAAAATAGAGGTGATGCATGCTAATTAACTCTTTCAACGATTTTTGGTTTGATCAAAGTATCTCTTATAGTTTTTGAGATAGGTTGATTTAACTGTAATTTTGGACTTTGCTGCTACGGAACCCTTTGTGCGCGAGCCCGACTCGCACTTGGCCGGTTTTTTTTCATACAAAATAATTGAGCACGCAATGTATTGCATCCACTGGTAGTTAACGTTAATAACATCAATTAACGTAGACATAAGTATCTAAACGTCATACGAGTGTCATGACACTCATGTCACTTGTCATGTACAAACAAAGTTGGACGGCATACATTGCTGCTGGGTTGCACTTTAGAGAAATCATTACACCTAATTAACCACAAAATTTAATGAAATGATTATCTTATACGATTCGTAGGATCAGATATTATAGCTGGATTAATTATTCGCCCGTATAAAATACACACGCTGTATTATTGACATAGCGATCTTCAAGAAACGAGCCTATACCTTCCTAAAAGGCCGGCAACGCATCTCCACTCCCTCTGGCTGATGTCCATGGGCTGCGATGATCACTTACCATCAGGTGACTCGCTTGCTCGATTGCCTCCCTTTCTCATAAAAAAAATATTGGTGGGAGGTAATAGGATTAATAGGCTATTTGACTTGTTTTAAAAAAACCTTCTCATATTATTTATTCATGTATAGGAACCCAAAAAATTATATTCATTTTCATTTATTATGAATATTTAGTTTAGAAAATCATTGAAAATATAAGGATTTTTTAATCTGTCAAAAACGCTTCATTCAACATTATGACCATGGGAGAGCCACGCTTCGGCATGAATGGGCCGGCTCACAGAAAACCGGCGTGAAGCAGCACAGTTCTTTGTTTAGCTGCGTGAGTGGGGCACCGGAGGCCCAATCTGGGGAAAGGGTTTAAAGATTGGTAGCGCACTTGGACTCCACTGGTGTCGCGAGCGTCCGTGTGCGTCGTCAATCGCTTACCATCAGGTGATCCGTCTGCTCGTCTGCCGCCTATCACATAAAAAAAGTATGGCGTCGAATCATTTGAGTGACGTCAACCTTTTGTAAACAAGTAGGAAATTCGATAGCACGCGATAAATTTGATAGATGATTAAAGAACGGAGTGGGGTGCGGAGGTGTGGGGGGCTGAAGTGGGGAAATGCAAACGCGATGTGATATTACACAACGCCATATTTAGTATATTAGTTCAATATTTGGGGTTTAGATGGCGCTTTTCCAAGATTTTTTCCAAATTATAATATCTGTTGGTCACCACACCATAGTGCCTTTTTTTATTTTTTTTTTGACGCTGGGGAATGCCCATAAGGATATGCATACCCTCCTGCCGGGAGGCATGCGGGTTATTATGCATGCGGGAGGCATGCGGGTATATTTCTTCTAGACAACCCAAAGGTTGTCTAGAAGAAATCGCGATATTTCTTTCCTCTACCCAAAGGTAGAGGAAATCACAAACCAAAAGGTAGAGGAATATTTCTTTCCTCTACCCAAAGGTAGAGGAAAGAAATATCGCATTCGTAATAAGGGAAGGCAGTGCAAAGTAGTTTAACAAATGAAATTGAGAATGGCAGAAATATACATATTTTATATATTAATATTATTACATTACATAAATAATAATAAATACATACATACCCAATAATATATACATAGATAATTTATTACACAAATTCAATAAAAATATTTCTTATAGATAGGTATAAATGACCAGAGAGCAGACCACATAAAAAAGGGAAGAAGAGACAAGGAAAAAACAGTGTACCTATTTATAGAGATAGGAAGTGAGTTTTGACACGGGACTTGAATATAGGAAGGGATTGTGATTTCCTGATTGGAAGGGGTAAGGAGCTCCAGAGACGAATGGATTGAACAGTAAAGGATTGTGAATAGGATTCTGAGGAATGGACAACATTTCAAAATTGCTAAGCTCTGAAACAAAAAATACCAATTCTTTGTTTACTTTTCCGCTGCTCGAATATATATTTATTCATTTTTTATATTGCTTATTTACTGAGAAAAAACTTAACAACTAAAAAACGTAAGATGACGTCATCGGACGGCAGAATGTAAAATATTTCTTTGCTTAGCACATTATAGTTTTAAATTTACGAAATGCCAAATCCATGACATGTAAATGTCAAAAATAAAGACAACTTGTCAACGTTGAATGTATGAATGACGTTGACAATGTTGACACTACTATTATTTACCTTTGACAGTAGTACCTTTTTTTTATTAAAACAATGATAAGCAAAGGAATATCGCTGTATTCAGCCGTCCGATGACGTCATTTGGCGCTTACGTCTATTTAGAATAAAAAGAATTTCAATAATTATTTTATGCATGAAAATGGACAAATTTTGAAAAAAGAAAAAATATGGGTCTGTTCATTTTATGTCTATTTTCATATAAAAAACCAATATGGACATGTTAAAAATATGAAATGTTGTCCATTATTTATGAGGGATGATATAGGTCGGTCTGTACAAGTTAATACGTTAATTATTATAAATTAGTTTTCTCACCTCATTCCACATATATCACACGGGTAGTTCCTCTCTTTGACGTGAACAGATCGAATGTGGACCTTCAAATTTTGCGGTGACAAAAATGTCTTCCCGCACTCTGGACAGTTGCTTATTTGTCTTTTAACTCCGTGCTCTTGTATTCTGTAAGTAATATAATTATCATGGACTAGCTTATTCCTGCAGTAAGAGCAATGATAGCTCAGTTGGTAATAATATAATATTTCACAACATCATCACATACATTGATCTGACTCCGAGATAGGTAGCTCAAACACCTGTGTTACGGATAACAAAATCAATAGCGGAATCACAAATATATGTATACATATAAATCAAATACAAATCGATCCCCACCCTGGAAAAACATTCGTGCGATGAAAACTTGTGTTTGTTCAGTGTCTGGGTGTAATATATGTATTTAAGTATATATTTGTGTTCCTCTGTTGTCTGATATCTGTAACACAAGTGCTTAAGCTACTTAGTACGGAATCAGGTCAACCTGGGAGATGTTGTGAGAATTATTATTATTATTAAAAAAACTCAAACAATGACAAATACATCAGGTGATCCGTCTGTTCGTCTGCCCCCTATCTAATTTTTTTTACTTAAAATTCTTTTGTAAATACATACTTAAAATTAATGATCGGAGTAGGTGGAGCTATTTGGTTCATTGACGGCAAACATCGATGTTATATGGACATGCCCCGGGATTCTGATCGATTTTGGAAATCTGGTCATCAGCATAGCGTTTGGAAGCGTTCAAGTATTACGTAACGCAAGCCCCCCCCCCCCCCCCCCTCTTGTAACGCACCGTAACGTTTTTCTGTTACCCCACACCCCCTAAACGTCACGTAACACTCAAGTCTCTCACTAATTAAAAATGACGACCAGACTAATACAATCGAAAGATTCCCGTTCCCGAGAGAGAGAGAGAAATTTAGTGCCAGATATATCTTGAAAAATCACAAATACTTTTTTTTAGAATCTCATTGCCCGTTTTTTGCAACAATATCCTATATTCGTCACAATCAATACAAATACGGTATACGACTACCTTTTTTTTAATTTTGCAATCAAAAGACCTCACAATGATATAAACATCGTTGAAAGAATCACTTGATTCTCGTTTAAACTACCTGAGATATCACAACTTTAAAATCACATTATTTTGGGCAAACCCAAAACGCTCCATACAAATGGCTACTTAGATGTGACGTCACACTTAAGTATTTTGTATGCATTTCATTTGAATTTTGTATGGTAGCTATATCAAATGTTTCGTTTATGTCAATGGTTCTATTATAATAATTGGTGCAAATTGTATGGGTTATTCAATGGTATAATTATTTTTTAATAATTTCATACTTTTAAAATGGACTTGCCCATGAATCTTTGAATGACCATAAAACCAGCTAGACGTTATATTTTTAATTGAGAATTTTTGCGATTGGCATATATTGACCTATATTTCGACAAAATATTTATATTTTGTAAAATCTTGAGCTTAGTCGTATACCCTATTGATAGGAGGCGCTAGTGAGATCGCAGTATCGCCTTAATCACCACGTTTGCCAAAAGCGGGTTAGTGATCACAAACCCGAGCTATGTACGAAAAATTCGAAACATACTTTTTGCTCGACCCAGTACTTAAACCACTAGACCAACAGCGCGTTGGCAGAAAGTTTACTTTTTTTTTATAGTGGCTCAGTATATTGGCTCTCCTCAGCCTGATAGTAAGCAAGAGAAGAGCCCACGATGCAATTACAACGGAAGCCATGTCAGGCATCACCTCCGTTGGCACCGTCATACTGGCCCGCGAGATGCTTCTTCACGCTTCGTTTGTAGGAATCCATATTGTAGGAAGGGGGAAATACATGCGCCGACAGCGAGTTCCATTTCTTGATTGCAGAAATTTCCAAGTTTGGGTTTATGAGCAGTACAGCATACACACACACTCTTAAGTACATCTACACACAGACACACACACTTTTCATTTTTAGATTATTTTTTTTTGATTGCCGATAAATAAAATATAACATACAAAATGTAAAACCATGATGGGCTGTAGGTTAAATTTAATTAAGTTCATATAACTTGTAAATAGCACTAAGAGCTGTGGTTTTTTGTAATAAAATAAAAATAAAAAATAAAAATAAAAATGAAAATGAAAATAAAATTGAAAATAAAAATAAAAATAAAATTAAATAAATAGGAATTGCTAAATTTTTAAGTCCGTGGTGGACTATCTTAAAAATAAATAATCTAATCATAACTTACCTATGCTCTTCCAACATATAGGAATATCTAAATGTTTTACTGCACATCATACAATATCGTTTATGCTCCCCTATATTATGCACCTTCATCATATGCTTCACCCTCAGATAATGGGACACAAACATCGCCGAACATATAGAACATTTTTTCTCCTTATGCACCGAATTGACGTGCATTCTCAAACTAAGCCTATTTATATATGAAACCCCACATATTTCACAAACATTATTAACATAATGCGTATTCATATGTATAGCCATCCTTGTGAATGTGTTAAACTTCTGTTCGCATAGAACACATTTTAATCCATTCTCCAAGTTGTATGGTATTAAGAAATGGTCTCCATCTCCAAAGGGTATTTTGTGTTTGTCTGTCAAATGTGTTCGAAGTTCGTCCAGGTTGATGCATTTTTCGTCGCATGTTTTACAAGAGAGGGATGATATATCGACATTCCTGTATGACATGCCCCGGAGAGAGTTTATACGTAGCTGGAAAATAAATTTATTTATACATCTCATAATTATTGATCATATTCCGTACTTAGGACCTAGCTCCAGTGCTAGTGTTACGGATATCAGACCAAAGAGAAATTAGAATAAATAAATAAATAAATTCATACAACATCTCATACATTGACCTAATCCTGTGTTAAGGTGACGGGTAGGGCACACTAGCAACGCCCATCGATTTTAATTTTTAACTACTAAACCGGATCTAGTTTAACCAATTTCGGGGTTACAACCTCTCGGCAAACACTTGTACTATTGATTGATTCACGCCAGAAGTGGGTGCTTTTGGCGTGAATAAATTTTTCGCGTACGCGTTGGACCCAACATGTTTGCATGGTTATTTAATAAATAGTATAAGTGTTTGCCGACAGGTTGTAACACCGAACTGGTTTGAAATAGATCTGGTTAGTAGCTAAAAATTAAAATCGATTGGCGTCGCTAGTGTGTTCTACCCGTCACCTTAAGTAACTTAAACACTTGCTTTACGGATATCAGACTATTAAGAAATAACAAATATTTGCAACACGTCTACCTCAGATATGTTAAACTTAAATACAGTATATCAAACCCAGACAAACACTGAACAAACACAAGTCATCATACAAATGTTTGTTCGGGGTGTGGAGATATCGAACCCACGATAGCTTAAGAGCCCACGATGATCAGACTTCTGTCATTTTGTTAAAGCTGAAAGTTTATTTGTTAATGCCTTCAACATATACGTAAACAACCTACTAGCGACTATTTATATATATTGAATTGTAGTCACTTTATAGATAGATAGATAGATAGATATACTTTATTGCACAAAAAAAAACCCAACTTTAAAAGGCACAGTTACAGAAACTTAATTGTACAATTTCGGCGGTCTTATTGTAGTCACTTTCAAAATATCTTGATCTAGAGGTGGCTAAAATAGTTAATACTTTTGTCATTATTTTTTTTATAGAGAATAACACAGTAAATAAAGAATTGGACGTATATAGCGAACCATATTATGAGTGTAGGGAAAAAGTAATGAAATGGGTTCTGTTAAAAACTACGAAGAGACAGAGAAAATTCTGCAAACAATATCCTAATGTAATTAATACACACCATATGCACATGTACACACACATAAACATACACTCACACATATACACACATTCACCCACAAACGCACACACGCACGCAAACACGCACGCACGCACGCACGTACGCACATGAAAATGTTGCATTATTTAAATTTTATTCTAACCAATTATTGTTTGATTCTGCTTTTTGTAGTTTGTTAAGTATATAGGTAACACTGGTAACTTGTCATGTTTATAGAAGAGCGGTGCCTTCTGACACAAGCAATTCCATGCTTACAAGGAGGCTGCCAGCCACTGTTGATGCCAATGTAACCTATTTGGAAATAAAGATTTTATTTATTATTTATATTTTCTTCGGGCTTTTTTGCAGAAATCCGATTCACCCATCGGGTTGAATGGCTAGAGATAATTAGTCTATGGTGATGGTTACTTTCCAAGAAATCTTTATCTAAATGTGGCAAAATAGTCATACATTCGTCAGTTTACAGAGCTATTTTTTTTCGATATAATAGCAGAAATCCGATCCACTATGACAGATCATTTTTAGGGTTCCGTACCTCAAAAGGAAAAAACGGAACCCTTATAGGATCACTTTGTTGTCCGTCTGTCTGTCTGTCTGTCGAGACCATTTATCTCAAGAACGCGTGGACGTATCAAGCTGAAATTCACATGAAATACTCAGGTCTATTGTCCCTTTAAGCTGTGAAAATATAAAACTTCTAAGCCAAGCCAATCAAAAGATACAACCGATTATGTCGATATTTTCAACAAATTTTCGACACTCGCAAAGGAATCAAAACCTACAGGGTACTTCCCGTAAACTCAGAATCTTGAAATTTGGCATGAATATAATGCAAATATAGGAAAAATTGCGACAGTCACATTTTTTTAGTTATATAATATAATAAAAATATTTTAATAAATGAAACTCACTACCTTATTTCTCACGAACGAATAAAGGTATCAAATTGAAATTTATACCGAATACCTAGGTCTACTGTCCCTTTAAGCTGTGAAAAAATTAGCTGTTTATACCGACACTTCGATTGTAAACCGCTACGTTTGTACGGCGGAAGCAAGGCGGGTGCACCAGTCAGACTTACACTTGGCCGGTTTTTTCTTGATATTATATAATGACAAAAATCTGGTCATCATGTGCTCTTAGGCTATATGTATATATAAATTACAGTTCCCCTCCCACTGTCAATGTCACACGCCAAAACATCATTGTTGCAGCGCTAGAATAACTTGACTGACCGGGTGGCGCAATTGGTAGTGACCCTGCCTCTTACGCCAAAGGTCGTGGGTTCGATCCTCACCCTGGACAAACATTCGTGCGATGAACACTTGTGTTTGTTCAGTGTCTGGGTGTAATATATGTATTTAAGTATATATTTGTGTTCCTCTGTTGTCTGATATCTGTAACACAAGTGCTTAAGCTACTTAGTACGGAATCAGGTCAACGTATGAGATGTGGTGAGAATAACGATTTTCAAATTACCTGTAAATTCCTAATATTATTTGAATGGTTCTTGGAATGTTCCCTCAATTCGGCCATGTTTAGATAGCTCTCTTTACAATGGAAGCAGCCGAATTTGGTCTTTAACGACTTGAACAGGCATAGGTTTGAGTTCAAAATTAGCTTGAGCGAGTTTTCCCGGGATATCACTTGATTTTGAGATATTGGTTTGCATTCCTTCTTTTTGCTGTCTTTTGGTTTGGCTGAAATCATAAAAAGTTGTCATTATGTCGCAATGATACTACGTATACATATAAGCTTTTTTTTATATATTAAATGGGTTTGCACTTGACCTCATTTCACCAAGCTACAAGTACAGTTGTACCAATTTTATAAGTCACATCAATGTACCTGCGCAGAAGTGTCTCATTTTCGAAAACTGCGGAAAATCTTAACCAATCACAATGCTTCATTTACGCGCGCCATAAATAACAATTCCTTATTGGTTGATACGTCAGCGCCATGTTTAGCGCGAGTGCGGCTAAGAGAGAGATAGCATTCCTTTCTGGATCATCATCATCAGCCCATTTAAGTCCCCACTGCTGGGGCACGGGCCTCCCTCAATCACATGAGGGGTAATAGCCATACTCACCACGCTTGGCAGACGGGTTGGCGAGGGTTTTGATATATATGCAGAGTGTTCCTTCTCTGGATGCTGATGATCATGCCAGCAGCTTTACCTTAGTCGGCTTTTACGACACCTCGGTAAGAGTGAGGGTGGCCTATTCTACTCTGCCGGGGACCACACGGCCACTTTCTGGATATATTGTATTTAATCTTAACGTAACGCAATAAAGTTTGTATTTCAACTGCTTTCGCAATCGTAAGCAAACGGATTTAACTTGCTCTTCTTTTTCTTTTTTTTTTTGCCGATGTAACTTATAAACGTGGTATAGCTGTACGCCATAAGACAGATGATAGGGTTGCCAACTATACTGTTTTAAACAGTATTTTACTGGCTTGACATCGCTTCCCTTTTAATTGCAACGTGGGCTCTTCTCTTGCTTACCATCAGGCTGAAGAGAGCCAACATACTGTGCCTCTATATAAAGAAAAACTGTTTTTCACTTAAGGTGACGGGTAGGGCACACTAGCGACGCCAATCGATTTTAATTTTTAGCTACTAAACCGGATCTATTTTAAACAATTTTGGGGTTACAACCTCTAGACAAACACTTAAACTATTTATTAAATAACCATGCACAAATGTTGGGTCCGTTTTTTTACGCGAAAAATTGATTTACGCCAAAAGTGGCCGTTTTTGGCGGTAATTCAAATTTCGAGTACAAAAGCAGACCCAAAAGTTAAGTTTAAGTATTTAATAAATAGTATAAGTGTTTGCCGAGAGGTTGTAACCCCGAACTGGTTTAAAATAAATCCGGTTTAGTAGCTAAAAATTAAAATCGATTGGCGTCGCTAGTGTGCCCTATCCGTCACCTTAAGTATACTTTTTACTGTTGAACATAAATAAAGTATACAAAATACTGTTTTTAGCAACAAAAAGTAGACACATAATTATGTGTTATACTTAGCAAGCTCTAAAATGTTGTTATAAAATTAAAATTAAAAATTAAATATCATTTATTTCAACCAAATTACAGGTCATATACAAAATAGAATAGTTAATTATAGCAATACAATATTTGACATTCATACATTGTAATGAGTATATAAATGTCAAGTTAAATTAAATTCATAGGGGATTATAAATAAATAAATAAATAATAAATAAATATTTCACAACATCACATACATTGATCTGACTCCGAGATAGGTAGCTCAAGCACCTGTGTTACGGATATCAAAAATCAACAGTGGGATTACAAATATATACATATAATACTTTTCTTTTGTAAATATATACTTATAATACATAGCAAACACCCAGACCAATACAAACAAACATATTCATGCACACAAATGTTTGTACTGTGCGGGGATCGAACCCGCAACCCTTGCATCAGAGGCAGCGTTCACTACCACTGTTCCAATCGGGTCGTCATGTCAATCAATATCATGTCATGATCAATAAATGTCAAGTTAAATAGAAATAAATTTAAAAAAAAAATGTCAGTTCCATTAAAGTTGGTTATACAATTAAAATTATCATAAAATTGTTAAGCTACTACATGCCAATTGAATACAAATTCAAAATGAAAATTAAATTGAAATTAACGTATTATAAAATACATATATAGGTTATAGGGGACGTTCTAGTATTACGTAAGCAGATTTATTACAGATATTTACCCCCTACGCGGCCATAAAAATAATCATATACCTGCCATCTTCGACATCTTCATATTACTAACACTGATTTTCGGTTTGGGAGCTTTAATTTTATTTTTGCTGTCTTTCTTACACCCTGTCACTTTCTTAGCGACTTTAGCTTTCTTCGCTGACTTCGCTGTCTTGTCGGTCTTCGCTGGCTTGGCTGTCCTCGCTGTCCTGGCGGACCTAGTCACCATGGCCGAAGGTTCCGTGGTAGGTACTTGTGTTTCAGAGTGCGATGCGTTCTTTTCCGGTTCTGTTTTTATTGCGAAAACTTTTCCTGAAACAAAGCATTATGATGTACAGACAGCCACATAAAAGGTTACTACAATCTGTCAAATTTCCTCAACTGATAATGAACCAAACGTGTTTGACATTAGGGTGAGTGTCGATTGAAGAAATTTTACACTTTTATTAACTTTGATATAAGGGTGTATCTGTGAACATTTACATTATTCCGATCGCGACCACGGCCACACTACAAATAGAACAAATGTTGAACAACATTTGTTCTATGACTATTGGAAATTCGCATAAAAAAATTTCAACTTTTCATCCAAACGTAACGTGGTCATTTTGTATGGGGAGTCGAAAAAATTTGCTAAGAATTTGAATAAGTTATAAAACAAAATGTTATTCGGAATGGTTGGTAGAACACGTGGTTAAAGGGATGTAAATGTTCACAGATACACCCTGTATATCGAAGCCATCTGGTTTAATTTGACATCCAATCGGACGCCTAGGGCGCCGGCACCCAAAAGGATGCCTGATGATGGCCGACAATTATTAGAACTATAATCACTCAACATTTTCAACTTGGGCGTATTGAAAGAAAAACGACGGGTTGTTATATGTTTAACGTGCCTGTGTGTGTATTTTAATAAATTATAAATTGTGTGTATTTTAATTATATATTTTGTCGCGTACGCGTTGGACCCAACATTTGTGCATGGTTATTTAATAAATAGTATAAATGTTTGCCAAGAGGTTGTAACCCCGAAATTGTTTAAAACAGATCCGGTTTAGTAGCTAAAAATTAAAATTGATTGGCGTCGCTAGTGTGCCCTACCCATCACCTTAATTCGAAGCTATCCCGTAACGAACGAGAATATACCTGTTGCATCCAAACAAAGGCGACACACAGCGCGTGTGAAAGAGAGGAAAATTCCGATTCGATCGTCACGACTGCTTTAAATTTGGCCCTCTGAGTCCTCTGTCTATTGAGTGAGCAGTAAAGTAAAGTATATCGCCGTGTGGTCCCCGGCAGAGTAGAATAGGCCACCCTCACTCTTATCGAGGTGTCGTAAAAGGCGACTAAGGTAAAGCTGCTGGCATGATCATCAGCACCCAGAGAAGGAAAACTCTGCATTTATATCAAAACCCTCGCCAACCCGTCTGCCAAGCGTGGTGAGTATGGCAATCACCCCTCATGTCATTGAGGGAGGCCCGTGCCCCAGCAGTGGGGACTTAAATGGACTGATGATGATGAAAGTAAAGTATCAGCCTATAAACTGTCCCACTGCAGAGCAAAGGCCTCCATCATAAAAATCAAGTTATCGCTACTATTAGGGGATTAGGCTTAATCACCACGCTTGCCAAATGCGGATTGGTCACCACAAATCCGAGCTATGACTGACCGGATGGCGCAATTGGTAGTGACCCTGCCTCTTACGCCAAAGTTCGTGGTTCGATCCCCACCCTGGACAAACATTCGTGCGATGAACACTTGTGTTTGTTCAGTGTCTGGGTGTAATATATGTATTTACTCGTAAGTATATATTTTTGTTCCTCTGTTGTCTGATATCTGTAACACAAGTGCTTAAGCTACTTAGTACGGAATCAGGTCAACGTATGAGATGTTGTGAGAATTATGTCCGAAAAATTAGAAACATACTTTTCGAAGTAACATTTTACTTTTTGAAGTCAAGTTTTACTTTTTGAAGTAAAGTATCAGCCTATATGTATACTGTCCCATTGCAGGGCAAAGGCCTCCATCATAGAATACAAGTTATCGCTACTATGATGGGATTAGGCTTAATCACCACGCTTGCCAAATTCAGATTGGTGCTGCCAAACCCGAAACTTACTTTTCGCTTGACCCGGGTATCGATCCCTGGACCCCGAGATCACGGCCCGGTACTTAAACCACTAGACCAACAGAGCGTTTTTGAGTGAGCAGTACTATATGAATATCAAGATTCTCTTAGTACAGTATATAATAAGTCTGTATTTATAAAACGGCACGGCGGCGCGTGCGCCGTCGCCGCAGTCGCATGCATCACACGCTTAACGCACTCTTGACATTGCATCCATAACTAGACATATTTACAGATAATGTTAAGTCCTTAGTAAATAAAATTGATATGTGTTTATAAATACAATAAGAGCTAATTATGTATATTAATACAATTATATTAAATAAATAAATATCTATGAGTGAATATCTGTAAAATTAACTCTAATATGATTAATAATATTATATATTATTATATATTAGTCTGTAGAGTCCCACTGCTGGGCAAAGACCTCCCCCAAGTCTCTCCATTCCTCCCTATCCAATGCCTTTACTTGCCATTCTTGGACATACGTATTGAAATCGTCACACGATCTTTTTTAATATATATTTATGATTAATAAAGTTTTATTTATTTATTTATTATTTATTTATCATGAATAAAATCTAGAAATCAAATACAAAAAAGACAAACATTCGATTTTTCTGCACCTAAGTGTTTTTTCTACTGACCTGTATCTTCCGATGTCAGATTGTCTCCTAAATCCCATGCGAAATCATCATTGTACTGATCATTGGTTGTATTTTCAATGTCTTCATCTAAATCACTAATTGGTTCTGTTTTCACTAGATCATCTGGAATTTATAAACACTTCAGTTAGCATGTTGGGGGTTTTGTTTTCCAAGTTCTTTTGAGTGTTGTGTTAATGCAAGTTTGTTATATTAGAGGTTTTATGGGGATAATTCAATTAATTGCCCTCGCTAAAATTTACACGGACGGGAGGGGGAAAGAGGGGGGGGGGGGGGGGGTACTGGGGTTACTTATGCTGTACTTTGTAAGTTACGGCCAGAATAAGATCGAGAGAGTTTGATATTTGATATAAGTAAGGGAATTGTTGGGGTTACCAAACCCAACTTTCATGCATGACATTATATTTGACACATAAATGTTCTGTATGGACTTACATTGAATAAAAATATTTAGATTAAACAATAACAAATTCGTGAAAAAAAATGCGTTAAAAATAACAAATTCGTTGAAAATGAAACAATGATTTAAAAAATAACAAATTCGTTAAAAATTACAAATACGTTGAAAATAACCAACTCGTTGAAAATAACAACTGTGTTAAAAATAAGAACTTTGTTAAAAATAACTTAACTTTTCTTATGACTTTGTTATAACTGTGTTACTAGATTGTTATTTGTTGTTATTTACAAATATTTCACAACATCACATACATTGATCTGACTCCGAGATAGGTAGCTCAAGCACCTGTGTTACGGGTATCAAAATCAACAGTGGGATTACAAATATATACATACATATATAATACTTTTCTTTTGTAACTACACACTTATAATACATAGAATACACCCAGACCAATACAAACAGACATGTTCATGCACACAAATGTTTGTACTGTGGGGGGATCGAAACCGCAACCCTTGGACCAGAGGCAGCGTTCACTACCACTGTACCAAACAGGTCGTCAAATTGTGATTGAAAGTGATGAAAAATGTTATTGTAATGGTTATTATATCTTTTAACGCCTACCATTAACCCTGACACTGTATGCAAATTATTGTAATGTAAATTGGCCTCCTTTTTCCGCACCTAGACTCTCTTTCGGTCCTTTTTGCGTGACGGATTGGCTGGCTATAGAAGCCAGCCTAACTCCGCCCAGAAGTTTCCTGGGAACCTCACATGCTTCGCGGAGTGACCTCACCGTTCCGAGGATTTTATCTCGTTGGGTGGCCACAGCATCTCATTCCAGGATTACGTGTGTGACAGTCTCCTCGGCAACCAAGCACCCCCTGCATAGGGGGCTGTCAGTTCCACCTGTTACGAATAGGTGTTTATGACAGTGGCCTGTGATTGTCCCTATCATTATTTTGAGGTTATTCCTCATCACTAGACCAACAGTCAACCAGTGCTAAAAACAAATACCAAAAACTGTCACTGTGATCCTTTTATCCCAACAAATGATTATATTTCGATAAAATCCACTTTTGTATTTGACTTTCGTACAGCAATAAACCCGCGACTCACAAAACGCCTTAAAAACCTCACAAGAAACAATCTTAAAATAATGATAGGGTCAATCACGGGCCATTGCCCTTTAAACAAACATTTGACTGACCGGATGGCGAAATTGGTAGTACCCTGCCTCTAACCCCAAAGGTCGTGGGTTCGATCCCCACCCTGGACAAACATTTGTGCGATGAACACTTGTGTTTGTTCGGTGTCTGGGTGTAATATATGTATTTAAGTATATATTTGTGTTCCTCTGTTGTCTGATATCTGTAACACAAGTGCTTAAGCTACTTAGTACGGAATCAGGTCTACGTATGAGATGTTGTGAGAATTATTATTATTATTATTTGTTCACAATAGGCGTGACAGACAGCCCTCTATGCAGGGTGTTTCAACGCGGAGGAATCAGTCACACACGTAATCCTGGAATGCGATGCTGTGACCACCCAACGCGAACAAATCCTCGGACCGGTGAGGTCGCTCCGCGAAGCCTGTGAAGCTCCCAGGAAACTTCTGCGCTTCTGGGCGGAGCTAGGGTGGCTTCATTAGTCAGTCGACCCATCACGTACAATGGACCGAAAGAGAGTCTAAGTGCGGAAAAGGTAGTCCACATTACATTACATTACATTGACTTTCGTATTTCTAAATCACTAGGACTGCCGTGTGGTCCCCGGCAGAGTAGAATACCACCCTCACTCTTACCGAGGTGTCGTAAAAGGCGACTAAGGTAAAGCTGCTGGCATGATCATCAGAACCCAGAGAAGGAAAACTCTGCATTTACATCAAAACCCAAGCAGACTTGGCAGACGCCAAGCGTGGTGAGTATGGCAATTACCCCTCATGTGATTGAGGGAGTGGGGGGAGCAGTGGGGACTTAAATGGGCTGATGATGATGAAATCACTAGGAACCTCACTAGGTTTGCTAGTCGTTTTGCTAGTCGCAGGTTTGTTGTTGGTGTTGCCAGTTTAGTTAATATTCTGTATGCACTGCAGAATATTTATTGGAGAATGTTGAAACACTGGTAACTCACCATCAGGTTTACATGACAGCATCTTCATCAACGTGTCTTCAGTGGCAACGACCAGCTTTTTGAAGTTGCTAGCATCACGTAACTTGCCTATACATGTTTCACAGATAAGTTGCTTCAGCTGTGCATGTTCTGATACCTGTAATTTGAAAATATTAAAATTTAAGTTTTTTTTTTTGTAATTGAAGTTACATTTAATGGCATAGCATGCTTTAGAGGGGCCCTAGTTATGGGACCTTGTATTTCATTTTATTTATTTATTCTTTAACAATATACAGGGTGTCCGGTGGCAGAATTAGGATTTTGAATTTAAATAAAAAAAAAAACTTCAAAAGATATACATTTAATGTTACTATCATATAAACCAAGAGAAGTGCGGGTTTTATTTTTTTTAAATTATATCATCTAAATGTTTACCGTCACGTCGGACACACTCTTGGAATCTGACCTCAGTATTCCGCGCCACTCGCTGGAGAAGTGACGTCGGGATGCCGTGAACTTATTCTCTTTCAGTGCTGAAATGGTCGCTGGGTTTGTTTTATAAACTTTACTTACCCCCCCAGAGAAAAAAGTCCATGGGAGTGAGATCCGGCGACCTGGGTGGCCAGGGGATGTCACCAAAACGGCTTATCAATTTATTAAGGAAGAAATCACGAAGAAGTGCCATGGTCTCTCTAGCAGTGTGTGGTGTGACGCCATCTTGTTGGAACCATGTGTGTGAACTGTAGGCAGGATGTTCTCTTAGCGTGGGTAAAAAATAATTGTCAAGCATGAGCCTATAAGATACACCGTTCACAGAAATGGCTTGGCCTCGATGATTTTCAAAAAAATAGGGGCCGATTATTCCACTGTTTGACAGTGCACACCAAACCGTGACTTTGGGACTGTGAAGTGGCTGTTGATGTTTTAAACGTGGATTTAGTCCTTTCGGCGCCCAATATCGGCAATTCTGTTTGTTAACACTTCCATTCAAGTGAAAATGGGCTTCGTCACTCCAAAATATTGTGTTCACCGTACGAAATCGTTGCAAAATTGTTTCGCAGAAACTTTTACGCATATTGTAATCATTAGGCGTAAGCGCTTGCACAATTTGAATTTTGAAGAGGTGAAAACGAAGATCCTTTTTCAATATTTCGTACACCACCGTTTTTGGGAGCCCTAGAGCAGTCGCCCTTTTACGCACGGACTGTCGCGGGTTATCGCGCAAACTGTTTGCGACAAGTTCGATGTTGGCATCACTTCTCGACGTTCGGCTGGGACCCGGCCGCGGATTGTTCACTGCTGAACTTGTTGTCCTGAACCTTCGCACCTACGATCGAATCAGATCTTCACTTGGCGCATCACGCAAACGTCGAATATTGTAATGCGAACAAAACCTTCGACGAGCAAAAGCACAGGAATCATTACCTTTAAAATACGCTTCGATTGCGAACGCACGTTGTTCACCTGTCCACTGTGGCATCATAACCAAGTAACCCGCACGAATGACAAATCGAACGCGACCCCACGCGTGCCCCTGCGTTCAACGGTTTTAAAATAATTCGAAATTTAAATCCTAATTCTGCCACCGGACACCCGGTACATTGTGTTAGAAATACATAATAGATACAATGCAAGATTAAAAAAACAATAAAAGTCTTAACTAAGTCACAACTAAAATATAAGCAATAAAAGTAAATAATGTTAACATAAAATTCATTCATAAAATAATATTTCAATTAGATAATAAAAATACATATGTATAAATACTGCTAAAAGCGTTCTAATGTATACATTTAAGGATATGCCTACCTACCTATATAAATCCTAAGCGTTTCATAAAAGTGATACCTAATAAATGTACATATTTACAAAAAGTAATTGTCTGTCGCACTGATATTGTCAAACGTGCCCAGAATGCTAGTGACCTTGCCTCTTTAGATGGCCAACCCTAAACGTTGGCCGAGGTAACAGCCAGCACTACAGACCCCAGAGAACTCCATAATAAAAAATAATTAATTATATAGAGATTACATACTGAATTATAAATATATTTCAATGAAATGGGGTGAGCATTGCGTCTCATAGCCACTGCGACCAGTAGAAGATCTATTGTGGCAGCCCCAGAACTTATTACAGCAACTCATGTAGCCCCAGCTCCAGGATAGACCCGAGGATGGAGCTGATGAGGGAGCTCTTGATCTCGTCTGCCGTCAGGTGCCGACTTCTGCAGTGGTGCAGCCCTATGCACTTGCCGAGGACATGGATAATTACATACTGAATTATGTCACATTTAAAAATTCATCAATAGAGTAAGGACTTTTTTCCAATAAGAAGGCCTTCAGTTTTTTCTTGAAGACATGTAGCTTGTAGACAACATGTTTTAATTCCACTGGTAATTTATTAAATAGATGCATAGACTGGTGAATAATTGATACCGCTGATACAAATTGAGAATGTTCGCTCATTTTATTTTTTAGCTTATTATTGGCGCCGCATGAGGTCATTAGTTGTCGACCAACCATCACCATCAGTGGATGTATGTGCACCAGCTCGTATGGTCCGATTTATCGTTAATGATGAAGAATTTAAGCTATTATCACTTAAAGTTTGTCTTTTCGATGCATAAATGCAATACAGCCAATGCCTTAGTAGTTTTAGCATTCTAATTGCATACCCCGTCTTATAGCAACTTTATATCAAGTGAATATAAAGAAGACTATGTGCTTCGTAGTTATAGGCATAAAAATGCACATGAAATTGCTTATAAAAACACTTACAGTTAAATTAAAAGTATCCATCAACATATCGGAATAAACTTCCTTTTCCCCGGCGTGATAATAATCAAAAGAAAGTTGCTTCTCGCAACCCTCTGTAAGACAACACCGACATACAATTGCGAGATTCATTTTTAGTATTAATTCTAACACTTTTCACTTAAAAATATTAATAAATCATCGTAATTTTAAACGATTTCGACCAAAACAATTCTTTTTTTTTTACTTTTAGTGATTTGTTGTTGACATATTGATTGACAGCTTGACATTTTGTTTCTTCTAAAAGTTTTTTTTATAGCACAAACGTACAGAACCTCTGTGCGTTTGTGCTATAAAACAAAACTTTCTTTTCTTTTCTTTTGAACGTTTTTCACTGTGTCAGTTTCTATCAAAATTTATTTTTTGTTTAAAAATTTATTATAATTTTTCAAGCTTTTTGTAATCCATAAGTCTGTAAGATTTCTCAAGGTGAAGGGTATACCCCACTAGCGACGACAATTGATTTTAATTGTTAGCTACTAAACCAGGACTTCAGTCTCTCGGTAAACACCTATACTAGTTATTTAATGCTTATAGTTACCTATTTGATCTGCTTTTGCACTCGCATTTTGTATTACAGCCACAAGCGGCCACTTTTGGCGTGAATCAATTTTTTTAGTACAAAAATAGACCCAACATTTAGACATGGCTATTAAATAAATAATGTAAGTGTTCGCTGCCAGACTGAAGCCCCGAAATTATTTAAAATAGATTTGTTATGGTAGCTAATAATTAAAATCAATTGGCGTCGCGCTAGTGTGCCCTACCCGTCGCCATAAGGAGGAGTTCAAGATTTTTGTAGGTAGTGAGCAACCGGTTGAAAATCGTTAAAAAAAAATTAATCAGCAGCCATTTTTCCATAGAAAAAGTAGCTTTTCTTTTTAAATTTCTTTTTTTCCAATTTTCATTTCAACCAGTGCTATATACAACAAACATAACCAAAAACTGTAACTGTGATCCTTTTATCTCAATAAATGATTATATTTCGTTAAAATCCAGTGTTTTACTCTTTCGTATTTCTACATCACTACAAAGCCTGTCAATGTCATTTTTTTTGTCTGTCTCTGTCCGTCACCCGCGGGGGCCCCCGCTGCCGTCCATAGCTAGCGATCGTCTGTCAGTCAAACTCAAAAAAGTAATTTATTATTTTTATTGTGATCTACCAAAATTATTATGGTTACGTTGCTATTATTTACTTAAAATTTCTAATAAATACAGAAAAATGGATACCGAAATTATGGTGGAAGCGCTGCCATTGTTGGGCATTTGCACCTTGTGCCTGGACGAAGGCGCCGTGAAAAGTATGCTTGTTTCGCACGAACACGACGGAATTCAGGAACTTTACTCCGACATGCTTCTAAATTGTTTCTCTTTAGATGTAAGTACAATTTAAAACTATCTCCAGACCCGAAATACCATTTAAAATAGATCTCTAAACACTTCCTTTTGCCCAAGGAAATAGAATATTTTGGAGTCGTTCCAGTGAGCAAAACTAAGCGAAACTTGATATATAGAGTTCTAGTAAATCTTTTTTTAATCTTTTAATCTTTTATTTACCATAAAAAGTACAGTCTTGTTCACTTATTTCTATTGGCTCTGCACTAAACAAAATTGTTTGTGTCGCAGCAGCCAAGAACGATTTACAGTGTTGACTTGCTGGTGGCGTTAGACATCAGGTTCGGATTAACATTTTAAAGATTGATAATTTATGAGTAATTAAACATTATGGGCAAAAATGCTGAAGTTAATTAGGATAAGCACAATTTTGAGGAAATTGCATTAGAAATTTTAGAAAAAATCAGACAATTATTTTACAATTATTATGTTGAACCTTAGTCTAAAACCTGATAATGTTGAAATTTTTGTATAGCCGTTTTGTAAACACAAAAAGTAGTTGCTTATTGTTTATGAATCTTATACCGAAGGCATAAGTGCTAAATAGCTTACAGGAGTGTATAAACTATTTTATTGTTACTGTGAACACTTGGTTAAGGCACTTCTTGTTAGCATCTCAAATTTCACTATTGTGTTGAAATTCTGTGAGGGATTCCAATTAGATTCACATTTAAAGCAGGTGATAAGGAAACAGTAATCATTAGAGTGGTTTTTGCTTATATATATGTGGGATGGGGTTCCAAATAAAGCCAGGGATATGTTTAGTTGTTCTATATTAATTATTTTCTTAAAGCGTCGTCTTCCACGTCTTTACATCGTCCGCCATTCGTCGTCTACCATCTCCCTCTCTCACTCTCTTACGTCATTCTTATTCAAACATCGAACTCATACACGTTCCTTGGCATGCCTCTACCGATCAACAATCCCACATATATATTTCTAGTAAGTAAGTAATAATTTATTTGCCAAAATAAAGATGACATGCAAAAGAAAAGGACCGGTTAAATACAATACAGTACAAGACATGAAACTTATAACTAATTACATGCCGAATTGGCCCGGTCAGCATATTGCCCTGGTCTTCCTGATCTGGCCGGCCAGGGCACTGAGTTTCAGTGGGACCCACTTTAGGGGCCGCGTACCCGCTCAAAACTGACACTATCAGAAGTAAGCAGACATGCGACTCAATTTGTAGCATATATTAGTACTAAGGAATGCATCTGTCAAGTATCTTGACAACCTGTTTGGAACAGTGGTAGTGAACGCTGCCTCTGGTGCAAGGGTTGCGGGTTCGATCCTCGCACAGTGCAAACATTTGTGTGTGTGAACATATCTGTTTGTATTGGTCTGGGTGTTATCTATGTATTATAAGTATGTATTTACAAAAGAAAAGTAGTATATGTATATAATTGTAATCCCACTGTTGATTCTGATATCCGTTACACAGGTGCTTGAGCTGCCTATCTTGGAGTCAGATCAATGTATGTGATGTTGTGAAATATTTATCTGAATGATGAAGTAAAAAGATGACAAAAGAAAAGAAATAAAATTTCAATTTAAGTGGCTACAATATGGCCTGTGCCACAACAAAAAACATTTATTTAAGCTTATGGCACTTAACAACAGATGAGAGATGAGAGTTTTATCTTACTTGCTCTAAAATATGGGGATGGCCCTGGTGTCCTGTAACACAGGCTTCAATGTCCAGACATAGGCCTTCCGCAATGTTCTCCACACAGATCGGATGCGATTGGATTAGATGTGGGCTGCACAGGACCTATCACATAAAATGAAAAAAAATTTGAGACTGTTTTGATCAGGCAACTAGACATCATTTATTTAATTGCTTTTAAACCTAATCTCGTCTGCACAAAGTTCATAATCTGTTGGTCCTGTATGGTTAAATGACTGTTCAAAAGTTAACAGTAGTGATGTGCCGAATAATATTCGGTTCAACGTTTACCGAACCGTATATTCATCCGAATTATTCGGTTCACGATTTAATTCAATATTCCGCGCTAAAAGGTTCCAAAAAAGTACGCTACATCACCACACTTTTGAAAAACATTGCACAGTTAGTGTTGATCACGCCTAGGTGTCCCTATCTTAAGGTACCTAAAGCACGCCAGTTGAATAAAACCACTTTTTACAATTATTTTCCACACATAGTCAATATAGAAGTATCAAAAGTAGACAAATATAAAACATATACACTATCAAAAAGGGTGGTTGTGGCCGTCGCAAACAGTTAAATTATAATGTTATGATAATATGGTTATCATAACAGAAATATTGATAGAATTTTACTACAATCCCTTTTATTAAAAAAATGAGTTAAAAGTAGGTTAATGTTGATTTAAGGTGACGGGTAGGGCACACTAGCGACGCCAATCGATTATAATTTTTAGCTACTAAACCGGATCTATTTTAAACAATTTCGGGGTTACAAACTCTCGAACCAACGCGTACGCGAAAAATGGATTCGCGTACAAATCGCGTGAATCAATTTTTCGCGTACAAAAACGGACCCAACATTTTTTGTGCATCGTTAGTTAACAAATGGTATAAGTGTTTGCCGAGAGGTTGTAACCCCGAAATTGTTTAAAATTGATCCGGTTTAGTAGCTAACAATTTAAATCGATCGGTGTCGCTAGTTAGGGCTACCCGTCGCGCCTTAAGGTTTCAAATAAATGTTGAATATTATTCGGCCTTATTGCCGAATACGAATAGTGGAAATTATGCCGAATACAAACCGAATATTCGGCGCAACTCTATTTAAAAGACTATTACATGACTGCCTCGGTGGCGCAGTGGTTAGTGGGTCGCACTTTAAAGCGACGGCTGTGCAAGAGGTCCCGGGTTCGATCCCCGGGTCGGGCCAAAAATTTGTAACTAAGTTTTCGTTAAGAAATTCTTAGTGGCAGCCCGGAGTCTGGAAGTTGGCGGTCTTGTACCCCCGTGCCTCGGAAAGCACGTTAAGCCGTTGTGCCCTGCGCCCAATCCCTCTCTGGTCGTGTCACAGTAGTGTCCCATCGGAATATGAGGTTAAGGGAATAGAGAGTGCACTTGTGTTTGCGCACACACTTGAGCACTATAATATATCCTGCGTAAGTGGCTGATCGTTGAGATTGGCCGCCGTAGCCGTAATCGGTTGGAGGATATTATTATTACATGCATTTGCAGGTAGCGAGCATGGAGCTGGGCGACACGAAGCGGCTGATATGCAGCACGTGCATCTCTCGGCTTCGCGACTCAGTGCTGTTCAAGCAGCTCTGCGAAAAGTCGCTCAACGTGCTCCTGCAGAACTTCAAGAGACAGGGTCAGTTATCCACATTGCATCTAGTAGTTTATCTGGGTCATTCTTCTTTTTTATCGACAATGAGCCAAACTTACAAATCAATACTTAACTTTTACCTAACAGATTACAAATGATAAATATTATAATAATAATAATAATTGTCACAACATCTCATACGTTGACCTGATTCCGTAGTAAGTAGCTTAAGCACTTGTGTTACAGATATCAGACAACAGAGGAACACAAATATATACTTCATCATCATCAGCAACCCACACTCGTCCACTGCTGGACATAGGTCTCCCCTAATGCACGCCACTGCTCCCGATTTTCGGCCACTCTCATCCAGCCCACACCAGCCAGCCTTCGAATGTCATCATCCCATCTTGTCGCAGGGCGTCCTACACTACGCTTACCGAGTCGCGGTCTCCACTCAAGGACTTTACGGCTCCAACGGCTGTCAGTTCTGCGGCTAATGTGACCAGCCCACTGCCACTTCAGTTTGCTAATTCGGTGGGCTATGTCGGTGACTCTGGTTCTCTGTCGG
The DNA here is from genome assembly GCA_019059595.1 of Marasmia exigua. Classification (NCBI taxonomy): domain Eukaryota; kingdom Metazoa; phylum Arthropoda; class Insecta; order Lepidoptera; family Crambidae; genus Marasmia; species Marasmia exigua. The sequence goes on from CM032490.1 coordinate 3,113,133, forward strand.
ATTACATCATTTCTGATGCGGTCCTTCTGAGATACTCCGAGCATAGCCCTTTCCATAGCTCTTTGAGCGACTTTGAACCGGTGGACTAGTCCAGCCGTGAGTGTCCACGTCTCGGCATCGTAAGTCATGACCGGAAGGACGCACTGGTCGAAGACTTTCGACTTAAGACTTTGAGGGATGGGTGGCGAGAAGACTTGACGAAGTTTACCAAATGCTGCCCAGCCTAGCTGAATTCTTCTATTGGCTTCTCTCTCGAAGTTGTTTCTGCCTAATTGGAGCGTTTGTCCTAGATAGACATATTCCTGAACAACTTCGAGAGGTACTCCATTAACAGCGACCGGTCCCGGATCAACCGTTGAACATGACCTTGGTTTTATCCAAGTTCATCCGCCGATATCTTCCAAACACATCGGTCTTCGGATGATATATATACTACTTAAATACATATTTACACCCAGACACTGAACAAACACAAATGTTCATCGCACGAATATTTGTCCAGGGTGGGGACGAACCCATGACCTTTGGCGTAAGAGGCAGGGTCATTACCAATTGCGCCATCCGGTCAGTCAAATTATTATTATGTCCTAAATATTCGTTGTTGTACAGATGGACTATTACATGATGTAAAATTTAATTGATAAAGAATACTTTTTGATTGAAATGAACACCTCCGTCACGTCCCCCGAAATTAGTGCCATTTACACCTCTGTCACGCTTTATATATTTTTTTATTTAGTTAAATCATGCTAAAGTACCTGCGAGGTGACAAAATAATGTCATTATTTCATGGTAAATTAGGAATATCTTGATGGTGTTACATCAGTGGCGTAGCGAGCCTTGTCGAAGCCCCGTATAAAAAAAATTTGGAGGCCCTTATATTGGGGTAAAGATTTTTCACAAAAGGAAATAAAATATTATGAAGAGAAATATTTATTTATCATAACATAATTTAACCATTTTACAAATAAAAAGTTTTGATCTTTTGAACGCACGCTTAGGCGGGTAAAAAAGTAATTGCTTTATAGAATTTTGTCATTTGTAAAATAAAAAAAAATAGAAAGTTTTTATTTTTTTTTCCTTACACACTTGCGGGGCCCCGTATAATTGATACGGCAGATGCGGCGGTAGCTACGCCCCTGTGTTACATATACTTTTTTATAAATAAATAAATAATAAATATTTCACAACATCACATACATTGATCTGACTCCGAGATAGGTAGCTCAAGCACCTGTGTTACGGATACCAGAATCAACAGTGGGATTACAAATATGTACATATAATACTTTTCTTTTGTAAATACATACTTATAATACATAGATAACACCCAGACCAATACAAACAGATACCTATGTTCATGCACACAAATGTTTGCACTGTGCGGGGATCGAACCCGCAACCCTTGCACCAGAGGCAGCGTTCACTACCACTGTTCCAAACGGGTCGTCAAATGTAGTAGTTTTTATATAATTAATCACATCATAAGTTGCTGAGGTCGGGCTCATTGTCGATAAAAAAGAAGAATGACCCATCTACTCCTGCTTCGTGGTCGTACGTTCTGCTACACACACTCAAACATTACCACAATATATGGGTACGCATGGCGGGATCCGTAACCGTCTCCGTTAGGCCCACTCTTTTTCATGAATGGGCCGGCTCGACCCGAGTGATACCATGACCTCACAGAAAACAGGCGTGATGCAGCACTGCGCTGTGTTTCGCTGCGTTAGTGAGGGTACCGGAGGCCAAATCCGGGGGAAAGGTGGGGTTTAAAGGTTGGCAGCGCACTTGTGACTCCACTGGTGTCGCGGGTGTATATGGGCGGCGGCAATCGCTTACCTTCAGGTGTGATAAAGGGAATAAGGTGGCGTTTACGCTAACGACATTAAGTTTTATGCTTCGGTGGCGCGGTGGTTAGTGGGTCACCGAATACGATCCTGTAATCATAACATATTACTGTTTCTAATCAATTAACAATTGTTTAATTGTTAATCATTTTTCCTTCACAACTAACAATTAATTAATTGTTAATTGATTTTTCGCAATTATTCAATAGGGTATATGACTATGCTCAAGATTTTACAAAATATAATTTTTTTATCAAAATGTAGGTCAATATGTGCTAATGGCGAAAATTCTCAGTTAAAAATATAACGTCTAGCCGGTTTTATGGTCATTCAAAGATTCATGGGCAAGTCCATTTTAAAAGTACGAAATTATTAAAAAAAAATATACCATTGAATACGCCATACAATTTGCACCAATTATTATAATAGAACCATTGACATAAACGAAACATTTGATATAGCTACCATACAAAATTCAAATGCACACAAAATATTTGGTGTGACGTCACATCTAAGTAGCCATTTGTATAGAGCGTTTTGGGTATGCCCAAAATAATGTGATTTTAAAGTTGTGATATCTCAGGTAGTTTAAATGAGAAACAAGTGATTCTTTCAACGATGTTTCTATCATTGAGAGATCTTTTGATTGCAAAAATAAAAATAAAATAGTCATATACCGTATTGTTATTTTTTATTGTACCTTGCAATCAAATTTTGCCCAACACTGCCACGCGGAGTGTTTGATTCCTACCGCCATAGAATCGCCCTGTATTAAGTTGCCAGACAACCATAGAAATACAAAAAAAAATGACTTGACATGAGTCATTTAATTTTTAGAGGAGGAGCGAGCGGCAGCTCCGAAAGGCATCAAGAGCGAGGATCCAGTTGACGACGAGTACTTCGATGGAACGTACGACGACTTCTGCGATGATGAGGATAATATAAGTAAGTTTGCTACAACGTGTCTCGTAAATAATGGATCAAACGGATTTCCGTTTGATCCATTATTCCGTTCCGTTCCGTTAAGCTACTTTTGATGCTGACTGTACCGTACCAAATGGTACGGCCATTTAGTACGGTCAGCAACAAAAGTAGCTTAACACTTTAGTACCATGTCAAAGTAACCGTTCTGCCTATAATAGTCAGTTTCTGAGGGGTACGACGTATAAAATGTTATTTCGACATGGTACTAATGTGTTAAGGAGACGAGTAGGGCACACTAGCGACGCCAATCGATTTTAATTTTTGGCTACTAAACCGGATCTATTTTAAACAACTTCGGGGTTTAGCTACTGCTAAAAATTAAAATCGTTTGGCGTCGCTAGTGTGCCCTACCCGTCACCTTAACGAGTCAATCTTTGCCAGCTTTTTACTGTCCGCTTTTAAGAATCCTCCATTGTAAAATGATGTACGTATTAAATGTGAAAAAAAATGAAAACAAACTAAAGAGATGATATAACAAATTCGCAATAAAGAGATGATAATGATAATCCAATTTTCGCTGTTGTTTATTAGAAGTTGGATTTGCTTTTATGACGTAAAAGTATGGCGGCTGGCGTTTTCGGTCACGTGATATACAGATTATAAAACTACAATTCAATTTTCGAAATTATAAATAAATCGGTTAATTCATCGTCAGCCCATTTAAGTCCCCACTGCTGGGGCATGGGCCTCCCTCAATCACATGAGGGGTAATTGCCATACTCACCACGCTTGGCAGACGGGTTGGCGAGGGTTTTGATATATATGCAGAATTTTCCTTCTCTGGGTGCTGATGATCATGCCAGCAGCTTTACCTAAGTCGCCTTTTACGACACCTCGGTCGGCAGGGGACCACACGGCTGTCACACACATCGATTAATTTATTTAACAAAATAGTGTTTTGTTCGTATTTTTTATGATGAAAACGATAGAAAGAAAGCACACTTTTTTTATTTTAATTTTGATAGACGAAAGTACCCTAATGTTTATATAGATAAAACATATTATGTTGATTGCAATAACATACATACATTACAAAAGTTTTCTGTGGTTTTGTATAAGAAAAGCACGGTTTGAATTTATCAAGATAAATATGTCCTTTGATAATTATCGAGATAATTATCCGATAATTATCAAACAGATATAAGCCTAGTAATCCTTTTTTAACTGATATTACATATCAATATTTTACGTTAGAATCAAGTGATTTAAATAAATTAGAGACATTTTACAATCAAGATCAACTTTTATTATTTTATTTTTATAATTTCGTGTATAATAACTTGCAAACCAAAATACGAGCAGTTAATCAACTAATTATATAATACTTTTACAGCGATAATACTTGTACTTATTTAATTAAAATAAATTGATGAGTGGAATATCATCTTCATCAACCTCAACTGCGTTAACTGGACGGGGGTTTTCTGTATCTGAATAACAAATGGCAAATATTTTCGATTATACTTATCAAGATATTTATTATCTTGTAATATAGTTAAAGTTATTATTATCTTGATAATTATCAAAGATAATTATCAATGATAATTATCACTTCAAACCCTGAAGAAAAGTAATACAATAATTCACTTGTTACAGCACTGAACGAGTTCAAAATCAAAGAAGAGCCGAGAGAAGAGAAACAAATCAAAATAAAACGAACTAAAAAAACATGTTCAACCAAACCGAGACTCAAATTGTCGGTTAAAAAGAAGTCAGACCTAACTGAAACAGAAGCATTACTCAACTCTGGATTATTCCCCTTCAAAATGCGCAAGAATGGCTCCTTCTCATGCCTTCTATGCGCAGAGAAGTCAACCGAATTAGAAGAAATAAAAAAACACGTGATCATGCACAACAAGTCGAACATACGTTTGGCGTTCCAAAAGATGCTCTTTTCGAGTTCCCAACGATTCTATCAGAGTGCCACAAAGTTGCGTTGTAAAATATGCACGACAGACGTATCAGATTTCAGCGAACTAAAGCTGCATATAGAGAATTGTAGTCAATTAAAATATAATAGGAAATGGAATAATCTCCCGTTCAAATTGGAGAAAGATCAATTAGACTGTCCGGTGTGTAAAAAACGATTCTTGAACTATGTAAGTTTAAATACACATATGAACGTACATTATCCTAATTATATTTGCGAAAATTGTGGGAAAGCGTTCGCATCGAAGGCGAGGTTGCGAGGACATATGAGAACACACGAAGTAGGCACCTTCCCGTGTCGCCATTGCAACGCAGTCTTCGATCGAGTGACGAAACGTGAAAATCACGTCTCTAAAGAACACAAGTCCGGTGTGAGATACGCTTGTAAACGATGTAATATATCGTTAACTTCATTCTATGCGAGACAGAAGCATCTAGCAGAGGTACACAACGAGGAGTTGAAGAGATACAAGTGCAAAGTGTGTCCGCAGAGTTACATTACTCCGGGCCACCTGTCGAGTCATGTCCGGAGGGATCATTTGAACGAACGGAATCATAAGTGTGATAAATGTGACTTAGCGTTTTATACGAAGAATGCTTTGAAAATGCATATGATTAAACACGATGGGGAAAGGATTCACACGTGTCATATTTGTCAGAAGTCCGTATCAGAGGAAGAAAGACGCTTAGAGAACATTTAAGGATACATAATAATGATAAGAGATTTGTTTGTCCAGTGTGTGGGAGGGCGTTTACTCAAAAATGTACTCTAAAGGGTCATCTTAAGGTTCATGAGAGGAAAACGGACGATAGGATTGTGCCACCGTTACATTCTATATAGTAGTAAAGTGGTAGATATGATTTTGTTTGTTGAATTAAGTAATGTAAGTTGGGAGGTAGTTATGTAACAAGCAATACTGTACTATACTCGAAACTGGAATTCAGGACCAAAAAAACTACGACAGAGTCGACAGATACGTCACTGTCAAATCTGTCTAAGTCACTGTAGAGCACCCTCGGAGCTCAGACGGAGACTGTAGAAAAAAGAAACCAGTTCCGTCTTTTATGCTTGAGTTTTATTTTAGAACTGACTCACCTAGGCAGGCGGCCTGGGGTCATTGTCCCGGTGACACGCTTTGCTTGCGCGATGCAAAAATGCATAGCGCCATCTACCGGAACAACGACGAACCGCCCGCGCCTACTTGTTTACTTTGTAGAGTCACGTATGTCATTGTCAAATAAAGTGTTCGATTTCGTCAACCTTTTTGTTATACGCTTCTTAGTATAGGCTGGTACGATTCATTCATTAGGATCTGCTCAAAAAGTAGAAACTTAATTACAAACTTTATTTTCAACACAACTAACATCGACAAAGTTTTATTGTAAAGAACTTAAACAAATTGAATTCATACTCACGAAAGTGTAGCATATTATTAAGACAGTACAGTATGGAAAAGATACAAGTTTTTTTAATTATGCGAACTAAACTGACAGTTGCAAACGTCAAGCTCCCATACATTTTGACACATTGCATCTGTCAGTTGAGTTCACGTAATTAAAATTTATCTTCATCAAGTTAGTGATTCTGACATTAGTTCGGAATAGGAAGTTGGTCACTTGTATAATAACCTTTACCTTGTATTATGACAGCGTGTGTTTTTAGAAAATAGGTATATACTAGATATGCGCCGAATATTCGATTCGTATTCGGTATTCGGCACTATTTTTACTATTCGTATTCGGCCGAATATTCGGTACTATGGCCGAATAATTCGATTTGAGTAAGTATTATTCTTTTCTTAACTACATGACTTCGAAGAACTTAAAGACTAAAGTTATTGCATATGATTTAATTTATTTATAGATTCAGTAACAAACATTATACTTCGTTTTGTAATCGTGTTTATTCTAGTTATTGCTTATGTTAATCCCAGTACTTATTAAAACCACGTTTTGTAATGAAAGGGATTGAAAATAAATATTTCTATTATGATAACCACATTATCATAACGCCCTGTTGGTCTAGTGGTTTAAGTACCGGGCCGTGATCTCGGGGTCCTGGGTTCGATTCCCGAGTCGAACAAAAAGTATGTTTCGAATTTTTCGTACATAGCTCGGGTTTGTGATCATCAATCCGCATTTGGCAAGCGTGGTGATTAAGCCTAACCCCATCATAGTAGCGATGACTTGATTTCTATGATGGAGGCCTTTGCCCTGCAGTGGGACAGTATATAGGCTGATACTTTTATCATAACAGTATAACCTAACAGTGCGATGTTTTTCAAAAATGATAGCGCAGTGTGTTATCGCTTGCCAACTAGCCAGCAGCAGCGCCACGTAGCGTACACGATTGGAACCTGCTAGCGTGACAAATCAATTAATTCGTAATACGAATAATTCGGCCGAATATTCGGTTCGGTAAAAGTTAAACCGAATATTATTCGGTATTCGGTTATTCGGTGAAACCACTTTTCGGCGCATCACTAGTATATACTATTGTACGAACAGTTTATTGCAGTGGCTACATTGTAGTAGCTGTTTGGTCTTGAATTCCTAAATTTCGAGTATAGTAGGTGCATGGCGGGTCTTGGGTGGCTTAACAACATTTATTTAATGCCAGTATTCCCAATGTCCATTGTCCACCACACTTCAGAAAAAAATATTTCAGTATTATTGCCACCCATTGGCGGATATATTTTACTCATGTACAACCTGTGCGGATAAAGAATGGGATCAGAAATGGCGGCGCATCTATTCACTTCTCGCTCGCACACTATTTGCGTCTATACTCGCACCCCACGAGTGCGAGTATAGATGCAAATAAGCCATTTCTGATCCCATTCTTTATCCGCACGGGTTGTAGTGAATTTTTTGGTAATTTTGACAGTTACTATTTCTTATTTATTTTTTTCCATATTTATTTTAAATATAAAGACGTATCTAAATTATAGTTTACCCAAAAATACTACATATTTCTACATATAGCCTTCGAAAAATTTAAAAAGTGGGTCACAAGGGTTCTACAAAACAATACAAATTGCTCATGTACTAGTAAAAGAATGGACAATACGACAAAAAATAATTTCCGAAATTAAAAATACCTTTTCTATATTCTTTAGGGCTGTTTCAAAAAATATATTGATTTTCATAACGTAGCTTTAGTTTTGAAGTTATACGAGTTGTTTGTGTAAAAACGTTTGTGAAAATCTTTCTTTGTAAATTATGACTTAATTTGCACTAAATATTTTGATAATAAGAAAAGTCACATTTCATTTTTGACTAAAGGTGTGATGATCCTAATATTGGTTTGTTTACATCGATTCTCTTTCGAACGTGGCCCAAATATAGATTAGGCTTATAGAAATTTAAGAAAAATGATGTCCGAATTTTTTAACATATAATTTTGCGGAAAAAATAAATCGTCATCACTCGTTTTTTGAATGGGCCGGCTCGACCGGAGTGATACCACTGCCTCACAGAAGACCAGCGTGAAGCAGCGCCTGCGCTGTGTTTCGCCGTGTGAGTGAGGTTACCGGAGGCCCAATGGGGGGAAGGGGAAAAGGTTGGCAGCGCACTTGTGACTCCACTGGTGGTGCGGGTGTCCATGGGCGGCGGAATTGCTTACCATCAGGTGATCCGTCTGCTCGTCTGCCACCTCTCATATATAAAAAAAAAAACTCGGCGTGACAAATTAATAACGCTTTTGCTCACGTTGATTTTAAAAATAACACAATATCTCTGATCATAAAATGACAAGACGAAATAATGACAGTGACAGTAAGTAACTTAAAGTCGCCTAAACTTTTTTTATTGGACATAAAGCACCGACATCACAATACGTTGGCATCAGGACTACCGTCACTTCCGGCATAATTAATTAATAATTTAAAAATTAAATATTTTAATCAAAACACATAATTAATGATAACTGAAAAAATATGGGTCGTCTATTTTATCTTTCTTTATTCGAAAAGTGTATTTTTTTTTGTCGTATTGTCCATTATGTGGTCGGATAATTTTGTTTAATTATGACGTGATAGGGTTGTTGATCAGTGCTATAGCTTTACCGCTACATAGTCGATCCCCTCCCCCTACAAAAATCTCCCCATGGTCCGTGGGACGCGGGTGGCCTTGACAAATCAAACAAGATCTCTTTGGAACTCGCACAGAGTCGCATGGTTATCTGCGATCGTCATTCTTATCCCCGGCGGCATTATTTTAAAGATATGGCATTGTGATTTTAAGGATAGCACCCCACAGCCCTTATTCTGATCCTTATTTTAATCTAGATACAGCGTCAGCTCATTCTGCCATTGATGGCTTAGAAATATAAAAGTAACGAATTAAAATATAATAATGTTAATGTTTTAATATATTTTAAAACTGAAGACAGCGAAGAAGCAACCATTCAAATTGTGATAAAAGTATGGCAGACATTTTTGAAAAACTCTACGGTTGCCACGAAAAAAAAAACTTTTTTTCAAATGGTCTCGAAATAGTTTTTTTGATGTCATGGTTAAAGGGGCCATTCTTTCTATAGGTCGATTACGAATTAGAAAAACAAATTGTCATCATGCTATATTATTTTAAAAGATCTTTTTTTTTACAAATGGTATTATATTATTTATTCATTATGTTAATCTTAACAATTATGAAAAGACGTCTTTATTATTATTTGTGCAATAATATTGAATAGATCTTCCTTTAATGATAAAATAATTATAGGAAATTAAATATTACGAATATTGAATTCTCGATTATTTTATAACAATTATAATGTCCTATTTGAAATAAATATTAAACAGAAAGTGGTGACAATACCCAATGTAGATTCTGGAGGATTAAAACACCGCTCCGAGTGGGCTGATGCAATTCAATGGTTTCAAATTAGTTTCTAGGGAACAAATTTGGTGTTTATTTGTGCAGTGAAGTGTCGCAAAGTGATCCTGATAATAAGAATCGTTGAATTGTATCGTTTTTAACACTGCTATTTTGTCGAGAGAGTTGTTACGTGACATCTTGCTTGGACCTAATAGAGTCTTAAAACCCGCGATTGTGTTTGGAGTTGGCAGAATCCGTACGTCGATAAAATGTAAAACACTGGCGTTTTATTGAGTGACTGTGACTGTTGACTAATCACTTATATCAATAATACATTGGCAAGATATCTTCGGGTAAAGTCATATTTTAAAAAAAACCATGTAGAATAAGGCGCACTAGCGACGCCATTTAATAACTGTGCACTGCTTTTTGGTCTGTTTATGTATTCGAAACATTTGTGTATAATTATTAAGTGGGAAGTTCGCCGTGTGGTCCCCGGCAGAGTAGAATAGGCCACCCTCACTCTTACCGAGGTGTCGTAAAAGGCGACTAAGGTAAAGCTGCTGGCATGATCATCAGCACCCAGAGAAGGAAAACTCTGCATTTATATCAAAACCCTCGCCAACCCGTCTGCCAAGCGTGGTGAGTATGGCAATTACCCCTCATGTGATTGAGGGAGGCCCGTGCCCCAGCAGTGGGGACTTAAATGGGCTGACGATTGTGTCGAGTGAGTTGTCACGGACAACTTGCTTGGACCTAATAGAGTCATAAAACCCGCGATTGTGTTTAGAGTGGTATCGGCAGAATCCGTAGGTCGATAAAATGTAAAACACTGGCGTTTTATTGAGTGACTGTGACTGTTGACTAATCACTTATATCAATAATACATTGGCATGATATCTTCGGGTAAAGCCATATTATAAAAAAAACAATGTAGAATAAGGCGCACAAGCGACGCCATTTAATAACTGTGCACCTTTTTTGGTCTGTTTATGTATTCGAAACATTTGTGCATAATTATTAAGTGGGAAGTTCGCCGTATGGGGACCATAGAGGCATAGATACCCAAACCCTCGCCAACCCGTCTGCCTAGCGTGGTGAGTATGGCAATTACCCCTCATGTGATTGAGGGAGGCCCGTGCCCCAGCAGTGGGGACTTAAATGGGCTGATGATTAAGTGGGAAACTGGGGACGATGCCCTTCAGCTTAAGGTGACGGGTAGGGCACACTAGCGACGCCAATCGATTTTAATTATTAGCTACTAAACCAGATCTATTTTAAACATTTCGGGGTTACAACCTCTTGGCAAATACTTATACTATTTATTGAATAACCATGCACAAATGTTGGGTCCGTGCACAAACGTGAAAAATTGATTCTCGCTACAAGTGGCCGCTTTTGGCATGAATCTATTTTTCCCGTACAAAAACGGCCCCAACATTTGTGCATGGTTATTTAATAAATATTATAAGTGTTTGCAAAGCGGTAGTAACCCCGAAATTGTTTAAAATAGATCAGGTTTAGTAGATAAAAATTAAAATCGATTGGCGTCGCTAGTGTGCCCTACCCGTCACCTTAACCCATATAACCATTTTTGGTTACGCGACGTGACCGTTTAGATACTTAATGCCGACACTTGAATGATTCTCGTAACTCAATCTGGTTGACGTTCCGCGCTTATCCGTCGCTACAACTAAAAATGGGGAAGACCCGACACATACACATTTAGTTTTTAAGTAACGACTCCGTGTCGTGACGCAGTAACCTTGAATAACCACAATCCGAAGAAATCATTCATTCATTCGTTCAATTTCTTTTAACAGTTTGACTTAATTGTGAAGGTAAGAATATTAAGAGTACGCCATTATTAAATCTATGATATCCGAATGTAAGTGCACAAACTTTATGTAGCTGATTATATATAATTCCGATGTTAAAATTTATGTGGGAAAAGAATTTCATCGTGTAATTTCGTCTATTATGTTGGATTTTACCAACGCGCCGCTTTATTTTCATAAATTAATTATTTTAGCTAAATGTAAACCGGTGTGTTAATATTATTTTTTACTTTGAAAGTGCTCAAAAACTTCCTGTTTTCATATGATAACAAATTTTAACACTAATACCTAATTATTTTAGCAAGAACAAGGCTTATATTTCATAAATATTGATAAAAACATTTGTGTTTAGTGAATATAAATACTCGTCGCAAATAGTTACAAAGTTACAAGAATGTGATGACTTGTTCCGTAAAGTCGTCATAAACTTACGGGATTTTTAAATGGCTTCTCTTGTATTTTTGGTTCCAGTGTCTCTCAAAGTTTAGGTTTGTTTTGACAAACAAAATGCCTAATTGCATTGTTTTAACAAAAGAAGGTTCGTCGCATTTAATATCTTTTGTACCGAGGGCTTGGGTCAAAGACAGCACCCTTTTTTGGCAAATATTACAGAAAAAAAGCGACTTGGAGCTGTTAACCCGTGAAACGATTTTATACACCACGACGCGATGAAAATAGTGTGCCAGCTCAAAAATGACGTATAAAATAAAAGTCGAAGGGATTGATACTATTTTAGAGGCACTCAGATTAGAGGAGCTTTATTCAAACTTTGAAGATACCGAAGATGAAGACAGGTGATTTATTTGTCTTGATTATTATCTATACAAATATGTACTTAGGTAGTTAACTGAAGAGTTTGTTCGTTGTTTGGGACGCACGCACTAATCTCAGGAACTACTGATCCTATTTAAAAAAAAAATCAGTGTTAGATACCGGTATTAGGTTGTATCAGGCCTTCTACCGGTGGTAGGTTCCTGTAATACGTAGTATCTTCTACTTAGTTTGTGTTCCTGTACATACCGGCTCGTCGAAGTGGGTACCACAGATAGTGAAATTACTTGATTTTAGAAACCTAACAATGTTGTCGTCTACATAAATAAACGCTACATTGGAAAAGACTTTTACTATAGGGGTAAGTCTCGAATCACTAAAGGAAAAACTTTATGGCAAAATTTAACGTAATTTTAGCAGCAAACGAGCATACGCTAACGTAAAATAAAGCTAAAAAGTTTTTTATTTCATTTGGCCATAACTTTTTTTATATGGAAGAATGTCTTTGCCTACCCCTCCGCAAGAAATGCGTGACAATAAGTATGTATGTTTGTACGTATAACCTTTTCCACGGCAATTCGAGACTTGCCGCCATATTAATATGTTGTAGGTACGTTGTAGAATATGAAAATCGTCAAGCCGTTTATTGTGTTTTATGTGACCCGACTTTAAAAAAAAAAAAACTTATTACAGGTATCATCGAAATCGAGAAACAAACAAAAAAATCTATATTTAAAGGTCGTAAGGGATGATTTGTTAGATTTAAACGAATAGTTCAATATGCATGAAATGGATCCTAAAAAGGCAGTGAGAGAAGTAGAAGAAACAATGGAAGAAGAATATAATACTAAAAAATATACATTAGACAATGATATGATTTTTTGGATTGTTTACTCATTTTTATTTATTATTCAAAAAATAAAACGCCCAAAAACTTATGAAAACTTTGAGAATGATAGGATCTAGTGATGTTTGTTTATGCAAGTTCATATTTTAATAATCCAGAACATTCCCGAAACTTTACGACGCGTGTTACTACCCTGTTACAACACTTTGTGTAAAACTTGCCTCCTAGTTACAAACTAATCGCGAAGTTTTTAAAATGTGTAGACACAAAATATTTTGTCACATTTCCAAAACGGTTACAACACGGGGTTACTAAAATCAATACTACTCACATTGTTACTTAACTGTTACAACACGTGTGAGTATAACCCTACACAGTCGCAATGTGTCGTATCAATTACGAGAATTTATGCGACCTGTTACATCTTTAAAAATCTGCGACCAAAAATGGCTATATGGGAAGGCTTTCTACCACTTACCTCAGTTCTGTGGAATGGTCTCGCAGGTTACTGCGGGAGTCTTTCCCGACGGCTACGACTTAGGGACCTTCAAGAAAAGAGCGTACTCCTTTTTAAAAAGGCCGGCAACACATTATCGATCTCTCTGATTTCGTGGATGTTTATGGGCGGCGGAGATTACTTTCCATCAGGTGACTCGCTTGCTATTGTGTCGTCTCTAGCATAAAAAAAGGAACTAAATATGTTAGAGTTAACTCGTTAACTATTCAATGCGGAGCGACGATGCAGTGAACATGTCGCGGATGCGCGACGAATTCGCCCCGGAGTTAAATCAGAACGCCATTCTTCGACCTAATTCTAAAAGGACGTATCTCAGTTTTTAGTATTGCACTCCTACCCTCTTATTACAGAAAACTGCTCTGATACCGCTGTAAGACTGGTTCTTCTTACAGAAATAATTGTAATAATACCAGGGTGTCACAGTAAGGCTGGATACCTAGGTCTCAACCAAAAGCCTAAGTTAGCCTACAGAAAATTTAGGAAGCTGATATTTACTACAAATAAGGGTTTGTTATACATACTTTCTGCCAGATGGATGTACAGAAAGTACCTTTATTAAAGGAAACTAGTTATATAAGTTTTACATGCTATTTATTTATTTATTAATATCTTTATAATTACATACATTTACTTCAATATTAGTACTTTTTAGCCTGATTTAGGTTTTTATAAACCTCTAATACATGTGTGGTAGACACATGAGACTTGTTAAAACATATAAATTCAGGGTCGCAGTTACGTTCGTCAGACCTTAACGCATTCCCAACAAAACCACAAATAAAGACTAATTAGTTACTCATTTTTAAATGCTAATCCGGCTTAGCAGGCTGTCATACAGAGCAGCGAGGTATCCCTGGCATCAAAGATTATTAAGAAAATATCTATTAACGTTCTAACCTGAGGATCCCTAGTTAGGCACTATACCTCCAGGACTGTCTGCTAGGTTTTCCCTGGCAGTGGTGAGGCATCAAAGTTATGGCCTGCAAACCATGCGGTCACATCCTTTCCCGGAGAACGATCAAACGGTGGACATTATCCCTCGGCCAGGATGAAACAATATGAATAACACAGAAAAGATAAGAATTTAGTTGGTTGTTGTTTTTGTTGTTCCCTGAAACAAAGACTTTAGGTTAGGAATATACTTCATAGGAGAACCTAAGTGAGGTTATCTGATCACATGGGTGGACATGAGGTCCTGGTGTATGGTACCTTGATTAAATCCATTTCATGTATGGGTTTAATCCCCTCCTCTCCCTTAGGGTACTAACATGATGGTGTGTGCTGAAACGAAGAAATCCAATAAGAAACCACGTCAAGACACTTCTATACATGTGCTCACTCTCAACAAGATACATACCGGCGGCTTCTTCTAATTAATTAGGTGGCAAACAAGATCCACCTCATCATCATGAGGCAGGTGGCTTCCTTCGTCCACACCAGTTTCTACTCGAAACACATTTTAAACGCTGCGTGCGTCCAGCACGCGCGTAACCAAAAGAACAAGGATCTTTCAAAATGGCAACTGTCAAAACTTCCTTCGAGAACGAGACATAAACAGGAGCCGTATCCTGGGAGGAAGAAAAGAGACGGCGAACCAATGTGGCTGCTATTATCAACTAATTTGCGATCAGACGATTCACAATGTCTTACTTATTTTATTTTCAAAATAAGGAAATGTGAACCGAATCCTATGTAATTAAACAATAGTAAATAATAAAAACATATTTGGAAAAAGGTCTCCTTTATGTATTAATATTTAACCAAAGTATATTCCTCAGCGCCCTCTAGCGTTTACTAGAAGTACCTAATCCATTCATTTTTAATTAGCCAAACGAATCTATCGATATCCAACCGATGACGTTATTTGACAAATGATCACCTAAATCATATCAAAATAATAACGTAAACAAATATCCGAGATTTTACAAAATGCCGGGTTACACCGCTTTTAATCCTAATCTAGCAAGTTCATGATTATTACGGAATAATGTTAGTTCTTAAAATTTTATTACAAATCCTCGACTAACCATAGGCAACTTAGTACCGCAGGATAGTGTCAAAATTGATTGAATCATTCAATCATTCGTTCAGTGACATTTAATTTTACATAACCTTATTTTGTTGTCTGAAGTAAAAATTCTAAAGAATGGTTTTTAAGCAACAATAAATTAAAATATTTACCTAAGTAATGTTTCCAAGTAATATACATAGGAACTGCTTATATTTATGGGATTAAATCCCAAAAATAAATTAGCTACTTTTTCACAAATAACTTTAGTGTAAAACGGAATGAACTGTCACAGGGATAAGTTGCCATGTTTACTGAATCGCAATTTAGAGGTTATTATTTTAGTACTCATTTTAAACTTAGGGTCCGGGTGGTTGAACTTAAGTATTAAAGTGGATATACTAAATAACGTTAAACTTAGTTTTGTAATAATGTTTATTCTAGTTCTTCAGTTATTCCCAGAATTATTATCTTACATTACTTATATTAAACCACGTTTTGGAATAAGAGGGCTAGAGTCCAATTCTCCGGCTCGTGACATTTATGTGTTCACTACGTGGTCGCTCCGCTTTGAATACGCTCGCAATCCGCCAGTATGGCAACTCTTATAGGGTTCCCCATGATGCATGCTATGCCAATGGGGTTACCGTGCAGCCGGACTATAACCTCACTCTTTGCAGTCAAGGGAATCATAAACCAATCTCTAATCGTACTTTCACTTTCTATGTCAACATATTTCTCAAAGTTAATAAGTTAGGCATTTTACTAAAGAAAAGACAGCAATTTATTAATGATATCATGATATCAAATCTTTATTTGCAAATAATCGAAATCTACATTAACGATGTTTCTAAATACCACAGAATATACTTACAATAATATACAATTTTAAGAACTTAAAATGTATGGTTACTTAAAAATTATGGTATTAACAGCCCTATGAAATTTGTACGCATCTGAGATGGAAATTCAAAGATATTGCCAGTATTTTGAAAAACTACTAAAATGGTAGTTTTTATTTAGATTGATTTTATACTAAATTATAAAATTTTAAGGAGGCCTGCCAAGACTGACTGGAAAAATAATAAAAAATCCATTTATGAGAAAACTACCAAAATGGTAGTTTTAATTTTCGAAAATTAATTACGTAGTGGGGGATGAGGACCTGTTATGCAGGTTTAGGCGGCCTTCTGGAGGTACTCGTCGAACAGGTACAGGGCCATGGAGAGGTCCTGGCCGTTGTTGTCGGTGATGAACTTCTTCAGGTCGGTGGTGTGGCCGGCGATCTCGCGGATCCTCTTGCCCTGGTATTCGATGAACTCCTCCTCGAGGTATTGGGCGACCTGCGAACAAAGTTCCAAACTGGTAAGGGACACACATTGGATTTCCTTGAGCATAAAACAAACCGGCCAAGTGCGAGTCGGACTCACCCATGAAGGGTTGCGTAGCAGCAAGTAAAATATTGTATGGAAGGTAAATTGCGGTTAACGGTTTGTAACGTATTAAAAAAAACTGCTTACTAGATCTAGTTCAAACCAATTTTCGTTGTTAGTTTTTATGGTAATGTATATCATATATATTTTTTAGTTTTATAATTCTTATATTATAGAAATTTCTGTTCTGCCAAATTTTCATCAGTTTGCTCATTGCGGACTTGGCCATCTGTGTTCGTCACCGGATCTCTTTGTCACATCCTCCCTGATCAGTTATTAATAATCCAAGATAAACGAATTCGCTTACAAGACATGACCAAGACCAGACTTCTGCGGACTTTGGTCTTCTCGATATTTATGTACGGCTGTGAATCATGGTCTATCCGCGCAGCTGACCGAAAGAAGAGAGAGGCCTTTGTGATGTGGTGTTGGAGGAGAATGTTACGCATACCTTGGACAGCAAAAAGAACCATTAGATCTATTCTCGACAAACTGAAGATCAAAACCAGACTGTCGACTATCTGTTACCAAAGAGTACTTGGTTACTTTGGCCATATCGCCGGAAACAGTCCGAAAACTTGCACAAGTTGGTTGTTGTGGGGAAGGTCAATGGTAAAAGACGAAGAGGCCGTTCACCTCTTCGTTGGGCAGACCAAATAAGGGATGTAACCGGACTCACTTTGCCGATTTAGGGCAATCGGCAAAGTGTCCGGTTACATCGCACAAGCCGAGGATAGGGGAGAATGGAAAGACCTTGTCACCGCTTCGGTAAAGGCATTTCAAGAAAGGCAAGACCTTCAGCAATGAAGAAATTGATGAAGAAGAGAAGATTATAGAATTTAGAGGGGAGGAGGGGGACACACTTTACCACTTTGGGAGCGTCTCTTGCACAAAGTATTATGTTTAGAAAAATAATATATTGGGGGACCCCCCAAAAAAAACATTTTTTCCTATTTTTGTGTGAAAAACACATATATGCGGTTAACAAAATACATCTATTTACCAAGTTTCTATAGTATAGTTCTTAAAGTTTCGGAAAAAGTGGCTGTGACATACGGACGGACAGACATGAAAATCGATAAGCATTCCTTTTTTTGCCATTTGGCTACGGAACGTTAAAAACCCAACGTGAGCCTCCACAAGCGAACAATCGCCCCAATGAGCCTCATTAATCCTCATTTTTAATGTAGGGCATTGCCCTACAATGTCCCCCTAGCTTTTACATTTTGGCGGACAAACGAGCAGACGGCGGTGAGTGGTAGGTACCTAATGAATGATGACGACAATATTTCGTCGTCGTCTCTTTTTGCTATCTCAATCTCAATTTTATGCATGCGACTGTTGCATAGATATGGAACAGATGCGCAATAATGTTATGTTAGTCGTTGAAAACCAGCGTCGGGGTTGGTCTCTTGGATCAGCACCGACTAATGCTGAGCGGCCGCCTGTTTGGCGCATACAGGGATAATGTTGTCCTACTTTTCATTTTATGATTTATGTCTAGGTTATGTTTTTAATTAAGTTTCCTTGTTTTGTATTGTGCAAAATAAAGTTTTCATTCATTCATTCATTCATCAGTAATGAATGATACTGACCTCTGGGTCATGGAGGTGCGGGCTGTTCCTCGTGGCCTCGCGGTGGATGTAGAATGCGCGCTCGGCGATCTCCTTCTGCGTGTCCAAGGCCTTGGCGAGTGACTCCAGCTCATGCAGTTCCACCGTGTAGTTTTTCTTCTCTACCGGCTTCTGGGTGCTGCGTTGGGCGAAGTTCATTTCGTCACCTGGAAGAAACTCATTTTTATTTTTTTATTATTCAGACTAGTGATGTTACGAAAGTCAAAATTATTGATACACGCTAAAAGTGGCCGCTATTCGCGTGAATCAATTGTTCGCGTTTGTGCGCGGACCCAACATTTAGAAGTTATGAGGGAACAAATGAATAACCATACATACATACATACAGGTCAAAATCATAACCCTCCTTTCTGCTTCGCCGTAGTCGGGTAAAAAAGTACTAAGTGAAATGACCCAAATACTCACCTCTCATAGTAACATGCTTGATGAGGTCAATGCTCTTCTCCCACGCGTCGTCCGAGAGCTTCTTGAAGAGCTTGCTGAAGCCGGCCCTATTCGTCTGGTAGTTATTGAAGTACGCCGCGGAGAGTAGGTACTCGTACGACCTCTCGAGGTGGAGGTTGGCGTACGGCCTGCAGCTCCGTCGCGACATTGCCATGGCGGCCGTATTCGCCGTAGATGGCGTTACAGCGGGGCAGGGCTGGGGAGACGAAATAAATCTATTTATTTATTTGGACAACCAACAAGGTATACACTACAACATTCTTAAGGTGACGGTTAGGGCACACTAGCGACGCCAGTCGATTTTAATTTTAAGCTACTAAACCGGATCTATTTTAAACAATTTTGGGGTTGCAAAAGATAGGGGAGGTACAAATAATCAAAAAGGCCCCTAACAGATAAGATAACATCATCATCATCGTCAGCCCATTTAGGTCCCCACTGCTGGGGCACGGGCCTCCCTCAATCACATGAGGGGTAATTGCCATACTCACCACGCTTGGCAGACGGGTTGGCGAGGGTTTTGATATAAATGCAGAGTTTTCCTTCTCTGGGTGCTGATGATCATGCCAGCACCTTTACCTTAGTCGCCTTTTACGACACCTCGGTAAGACCGAGGGTGGTCTATTCTACTCTGCCGGGGGCCACACGGCTCAGCCACATTTATTAAATAACTATGCACATAATTATGTTGGGGCCGTTTTTGTACGCGAAAAATTGATTCACGCTAAAAATGGCCGCTTTTGGCGGTAATCAATTTTTCGCGTTCGCGTTGGACCCAACATTTGCGCATGGTTATTTAATAAATAGTTTCAAGTTTTTGTTTAGAGGTTGTAACCCCAAAATTGTTTAAAATAGATCCGGTTTATTAGCTAAAAATTAAATTGGACTGGCGTCGCTAGTTGGCCCGTCACCTAAATACTTACGATTTAAAGGAAAAAGAAAATACATTAAGCAGTCCTAAAGTTCTAAGTATTATAAAGAGGTAAATACTACAGACAGCCCTAACGCTAATACTACAGACAGCCCTAACGCTAATACTACAGACAGCCCTAACGCTAATACTACAGACAGCCCTAACGCTAATACTACAGACAGCCCTAACGCTAATACTACAGACAGCCCTAACGCTAATACTACAGACAGCCCTAACGCTAATACTACAGACAGCCCTAACGCTAATACTACAGACAGCCCTAACGCTAATACTACAGACAGCCCTAACGCTAATACTACAGACAGCCCTAACGCTAATACTACAGACAGCCCTAACGCTAATACTACAGACAGCCCTAACGCTAATACTACAGACAGCCCTAACGCTAATACTACAGACAGCCCTAACGCTAATACTACAGACAGCCCTAACGCTAATACTACAGACAGCCCTAACGCTAATACTACAGACAGCCCTAACGCCCTAACGCTAATACTACAGACAGCCCTAACGCTAATACTACAGACAGCCCTAACGCTAATACTACAGACAGCCCTAACGCTAATACTACAGACAGCCCTAACGCTATTATATGTATGTATTTACAAAATAAAAGTATTGAATGTCCTGTATATTTGTGATTCCGCTGTTGGTTCTGATATACGTAACACGCCCGAGTCAGATCAATACAGGGTGTATCTGTGAACATTTACATCGCTTTAACCACGTGTTCTACCAACCATTATGAACAACATTTGTTCTATCACTTTTGGAAATTCGCATGAAAAAAAAAAACAACTTTTCATGCAAAGTCGGTTACGTGTCTTGGACATTTTGTATGGGGAGTCGAAATCAGGAGACTACAGGCACTTCAATCCAAAAGATAGGGGAGGTACAAATAATCAAAAAAAGGCCCCTAACAGATAAGATAAGATCATCATCATCATCATCGTCAGTCCCCACTGCTGGGGCACGGGCCTCCCTCAATCACATGAGGGGTAATTGCCATACTCACCACGCTTGGCAGACGGGTTGGCGAGGGTTTAGATATAAATGCATAGTTTTCCTTCTCTGGGTGCTGATGATCATGCCAGCAGCTTTACCTTAGTCGCCTTTTACGACACCTCTGTAAGAGTGAGGGTGACCTATTCTACTCTGCCGGGGACCACACGGTTAGATAAGATGGGGAGTCGAAACATTTTTCGATGAATTTCGAAAAGTCGTTGAACAAATGTTGTTCAGAATGGTTGGTAGAACATGTGGTTAAAGAGATGTAAATGTTCACAGATACACAGTTCATATGTGATGTTGTGAAATATTTATTTATCTATTGGTAAAGCTTGTAATATACATTCAGAAAACATCACTGTTTTCAGATTACCTATAAACGGTATCATAAACACCCAGACCCAACACAAATATCTGTTTCATAAACAAACAGTTTTTGTTGGTGCGGGAATCGAACCCGCGAGTCCCGCGACCTCACGTCTCAAACCGCTATGCTAAACGGGCTGTCGTTACAAGTTTACAAATTGGACGGCTTGATTATGCGCTAAGAATGCGTTTTAAAAATGGGGGCAAAGCGAAGATCGCCTAAGTGTGTGATCCAGTCAAACTGATGTAGTCTTGAACAAGACGGTTCAATGGAGCATTTTAACCTAATAAATAAATAAATGAAAACTTTTTATTTGCTTGGTTAGAATTGCTACTTTGCTGAACAAGAATGTGGAATCTAGATGGGCGAGGAAGTTTAAGTGGTGCTGATAAGGTTAGCCGCTGTAATAGATCCAAAGCATCGATGATGCCATTGGCCTTTGGTTAGATACACATCTTGAATCCTAAATCTGAGATAAATTGATACAATATACACAAAATACAGTAGATATAAGTACATAGGTAGTTGCATATGATAAGATAAACTATATGGGTAGGTACCTATAGTGACACACACGATCATACTTAGATAAATACTAGGTGCTTAAGGGAGAGGGGGGTTTAAAGGTTGGCTGCGCACTGGTGTCGCGAGTGTCTATGGGCGGCGGCAATCGCTTACATGACTTACTACTAACATGCCTTTTTGAATATTTGAGCAAACTTAAGCCGCGAGGAGGCAGCACACAGCCGGAGACAGCATCTTCGTGGCTCTGTGGTTTGGTAGCCTTGGTCATCACAACTTACCCAGAGTGTTGGACGCCTGTCCGCAGTCGAGGGACACGCCCTGGTAGGAGTCTGCAGCGAAGAGGGACAACACAGCCGGTGACAGCATCTTCGTGGCTCTTTGAGTTGGTAGCCTTATTCATCACTCCTTACCCCGAGTGTTGGACGCCTGTCCGCAGTCGAGAGATACACGTCCTTTGTAGTAGCAGTCGGCAGCGAAGAGGCACAACACAGCCCGTGACAGCATCTTCGTGGCTCTTTGAGTTGGCAGCCTTATTCATCACACCTTACCCCGAGTATTGGATGCCTGTCTGCAGTCGAGAGACACGTCCTTTGTAGTAGCAGTCGGCAGCGAAGAGGCACAACACAGCCCGTGACAGCATCTTCGTGGCTCTGTGCGTTGGTAGCCTTGGTCATCACAACTTACCCAGAGTGCTGGACGCCTGTCCGCAGTCGAGGGACACGTCCTGGTAGCAGTTGGCCGCGAGGAGGCACAACACAGCCGGTGACAGCATCTTCGTGGCTCTGCGAGTTCGTAGTCTTGGTCATCACAACTTACCCAGAGTGTTTGACGCCTGTCCGCAGTCGAGGGACACGTCCTGGCAGCAGTCGGCCGCGAGGAGGCACCACACAGCCGGTGACAGCATCTTCGTGGCTCTGTGAGTTGGTAGCCTTATTCATCACACCTTACCCTGAGTGTTGGACACCTGTCCGCAGTCGAGGGACACGCCTTGGTAGGAGTCGGCAGCGAAGAGGGACAACACAGCCGGTGACAGCATCTTCGTGGCTCTTTGAGTTGGTAGCCTTATTCATCACACCTTACCCCGAGTGTTGGACGCCTGTCCGCAGTCGAGAGATACACGTCCTTTGTAGTAGCAGTCGGCAGCGAAGAGGCACAACACAGCCCGTGACAGCATCTTCGTGGCTCTGTGAGTTGGTTGTTTTATTCATCACACCTTACCCAGAGTGTTGGACGCCTGTCCGCAGTCGAGGGACACGTCCTGGCAGCAGTCGGCCGCGAGGAGGCACAACACAGCCGGTGGCAGCATCTTCGTGGCTCTGCGAGTTCGTAGTCTTGGTCATCACAACTTACCCAGAGTGTTTGACGCCTGTCCGCAGTCGAGGGACACGTCCTGGCAGCAGTCGGCCGCGAGGAGGCACAACACAGCCGGTGACAGCATCTTCGTGGCTCTGTGAGTTGGTTGTTTTATTCATCACACCTTACCCAGAGTGTTGGACGCCTGTCCGCAGTCGAGGGACACGTCCTAGCAGCAGTCGGCCGCGAGGAGGCACCACACAGCCGGTGACAGCATCTTCGTGGCTCTGTGAGTTGGTAGCCTTATTCATCACACCTTACCCTGAGTGTTGGACACCTGTCCGCAGTCGAGGGACACGCCTTGGTAGGAGTCGGCAGCGAAGAGGGACAACACAGCCGGTGACAGCATCTTCGTGGCTCTTTGAGTTGGTAGCCTTATTCATCACACCTTACCCCGAGTGTTGGACGCCTGTCCGCAGTCGAGAGACACGTCCTTTGTAGTAGCAGTCGGCAGCGAAGAGGCACAACACAGCCCGTGACAGCATCTTCGTGGCTCTGTGAGTTGGTTAGCTTTATTCATCACACCTTACCCAGAGTATTGGACGCCTGTCTGCAGTCGAGAGGACACGTCCTTGGCTAGCAGTCGGCCGCGAAGGAGGCACAACACAGCCCGTGACAGCATCTTCGTGGCTCTGCGAGTTCGGTAGCCTTGGTCATCACAACTTACCCAGAGTGTTGGACGCCTGTCCGCAGTCGAGGGACACGTCCTGGTAGCAGTTGGCCGCGAGGAGGCACAACACAGCCGGTGACAGCATCTTCGTGGCTCTGCGAGTTCGTAGTCTTGGTCATCACAACTTACCCAGAGTGTTTGACGCCTGTCCGCAGTCGAGGGACACGTCCTGGCAGCAGTCGGCCGCGAGGAGGCACCACACAGCCGGTGACAGCATCTTCGTGGCTCTGTGAGTTGGTAGCCTTATTCATCACACCTTACCCTGAGTGTTGGACACCTGTCCGCAGTCGAGGGACACGCCTTGGTAGGAGTCGGCAGCGAAGAGGGACAACACAGCCGGTGACAGCATCTTCGTGGCTCTTTGAGTTGGTAGCCTTATTCATCACACCTTACCCCGAGTGTTGGACGCCTGTCCGCAGTCGAGAGATACACGTCCTTTGTAGTAGCAGTCGGCAGCGAAGAGGCACAACACAGCCCGTGACAGCATCTTCGTGGCTCTGTGAGTTGGTTGTTTTATTCATCACACCTTACCCAGAGTGTTGGACGCCAGTCCGCAGTCGAGGGACACGTCCTGGCAGCAGTCGGCCGCGAGGAGGCACAACACAGCCGGTGGCAGCATCTTCGTGGCTCTGCGAGTTCGTAGTCTTGGTCATCACAACTTACCCAGAGTGTTTGACGCCTGTCCGCAGTCGAGGGACACGTCCTGGCAGCAGTCGGCCGCGAGGAGGCACAACACAGCCGGTGACAGCATCTTCGTGGCTCTGTGAGTTGGTTGTTTTATTCATCACACCTTACCCAGAGTGTTGGACGCCTGTCCGCAGTCGAGGGACACGTCCTAGCAGCAGTCGGCCGCGAGGAGGCACCACACAGCCGGTGACAGCATCTTCGTGGCTCTGTGAGTTGGTAGCCTTATTCATCACACCTTACCCTGAGTGTTGGACACCTGTCCGCAGTCGAGGGACACGCCTTGGTAGGAGTCGGCAGCGAAGAGGGACAACACAGCCGGTGACAGCATCTTCGTGGCTCTTTGAGTTGGTAGCCTTATTCATCACACCTTACCCCGAGTGTTGGACGCCTGTCCGCAGTCGAGAGATACACGTCCTTTGTAGTAGCAGTCGGCAGCGAAGAGGCACAACACAGCCCGTGACAGCATCTTCGTGGCTCTGTGAGTTGGTTGTTTTATTCATCACACCTTACCCAGAGTGTTGGACGCCTGTCCGCAGTCGAGGGACACGTCCTGGCAGCAGTCGGCCGCGAGGAGGCACAACACAGCCGGTGACAGCATCTTCGTGGCTCTGCGAGTTCGTAGTCTTGGTCATCACAACTTACCCAGAGTGTTTGACGCCTGTCCGCAGTCGAGGGACACGTCCTGGCAGCAGTCGGCCGTGTGGAGGCACAACACAGCCGGTGACAGCATCTTCGTGGCTCTGTGAGTTGGTTGTTTTATTCATCACACCTTACCCAGAGTGTTGGACGCCTGTCCGCAGTCGAGGGACACGTCCTGGCAGCAGTCGGCCGCGAGGAGGCACAACACAGCCAGTGACAGCATCTTCGTGGCTCTGTGCGTTGGTAGTCTTGGTCATCACAACTTACCCAGAGTGTTGGACGCCTGTCCGCAGTCGAGGGACACGTCCTATGTAGTAGCTGTCGGCAGAGAAGAGGCACAACACAGCCGGTGACAGCATCTTCGTGGCTCTGCGAGTTCGTAGTCTTGGTCATCACAACTTACCCAGAGTGTTGGACGCCTGTCCGCAGTCGAGGGACACGTCCTGGTAGCAGGCGTCGGCTGCGAATGCGCCGCTCACCGCGAGTAGGCACAACAAAGCTGATGACAGCATCTTCATGGCTCTGTGGATTTATAGTCTTTGAATAACATTATAAATATTAGCTTCTGTGGCGCAGAGGCTAGTGGGTGGTCGCACTTTAAAGCGACGGGTAATCCTAACTATAGTCCATTCATTATGTAAAGGTGAATAGGACAGTTAAAACGTTTCGGACCATGCATCCAACTATCTACAAGTAAAAATATGAAAAAGTCATTAACTTTTTTGTGTTCTCATTCTTCCAAAATAACAAGTACTTATTAATCTTTCTCAATTAATCTGAACAAGAACTTAAAATAATTATTACCAATAAAATTTGTAAAAAATATCTTATGAATTGCATAATGCGCTAATCGGAATTTTTGCTCATAGGGATTGACACTAACAATCGCAATAAATCAGTAATCGGTATGGCGGCCATCTTACCATCGAATCGCGATTATTGTCTCGTGCAAAATATGTCCGCATGGATTGCATTAGGGACCAAGAACTGGTAATTTCTCTTGGTGATGAAGATGGTTCCGACAGGTCAAGCGAGAGTTGTTATTTTCCAGATGAATAAGATGCATATTATTTCATTAATAATGATTTGTTGCGTGTGTACTACTGATAATATTTATATATTGTATTCCATATCCGGATATTCCAAATTCGTAGATAAAATGTTCATTAAGATTAATTATCAAAGACATAAAAAGTCGATTCGATTTCTAAAGGAAATATTCTCCATTCTTAAAATATCGGTTAGATTTAAAAGGAGCGTCTCACTTTGAATGTCAAAATAGAACTGTCCTATTCACTTCACATACTGAATGGACTATAGCGACGCGAATCGATTGAAATTTTTAGCTTATAAACCGGATCTACTTATTTTAAACAATTTCAAAGCTCCAATTTCTAAGCAAACATTTATACTTTTTATTTAATAATTTTGCACTCGAAATTTGGATTAACGCCATAAGTGGTCGTTTTTGGCGGTAATTCAAATTTCGAGTAGAAAAGCAGACCCAAAAGTTAATAATGGAGCTACAAAATTGTTAAAAAGATATTCAGTATAATTGCTAACAATTTAAATTAATTGGCGTCGCTAGTGTGCCTACCTTAATGTTATGAGACTGCTGCGCTTATGATCCCAGGTTAACTACCCGAGTCGGGCATAATAAGCACCAGTCTTTCTCTGTTAAGAAATTCTCAGTGTCAGGTCAGCCCGAAGTTTGGTAAGTTTAGCTAATCATTCTTCAATCTAACATTACTTTTCGTAAACAAAATTTAGAGACGCAAAAACATATTCTTGAAACAAACAAAAGACAGCATGACGTAAGAGAATGGAGATGCGTCGTACCAACATAATCTACAAAATTTCGCTCTACAATTCATAAGCATCGGTGGTTCAGTGGTAGAATGCTCGCCTGCCACGCGGGCGGCCCGGGTTCGATTCCCGGCCGATGCATAAAACTTTTTTTTTCTTTCTTTGTCTGATTTTTTTTTTACTTTTTACTATTATATTAAGTAATTAACTTTATAATTAAATATCACGATTTCAAAAAGAAAAATCTTTTCCTTGACAAACAAGTGTGAATAAACAATACTTGGATCATAAGTTAGTACTTTTATTTTCAATTAAAAATACCCCCCCAATCTGTTTGCTTATCTATAAAGATAAAAGCCCCACTTCCAGGGCTTTTGATTGCTTTTGATTGGCACTACAACATAATTAAAAGACAAAATATTTAAAATAAAATCTAAATAAACCTCTTTACTTGCATAGCCTTTGTGTGATCTAAAACCTATGTAAAAACATGGCACTTACAATCATAATAGTTATAAGTACATTAAAACTAAAACAACAACTTTTTAATATTATTAAAATAAACAGTTATATTATGATAATTATTAAAAAGTCAGCATTACTCGCAGAAAAAGAAATGTTTGGTAAATCCCAAAACTAAACCGATGAAGTTAATCTTTTATCTTATGTTATTTCATTGGAATGTTTTCAAATCTTACATACATAAGTAAATAAAAATAATAGCTAATTCATCTTAATTTTGTTGAGTGTCCATTTAAGTTACAAACAAAACTAGGTAAAATAAAAAATATGTCAACAAAATAAGGTAGGTACTTGCTTGACAAAGTTTCTTTACCCACATGACCTAAAATCAGAGAATTATAATAATTATATCGCTAAATTCTAAAAATACTTAAAATCAGAGCTCAATACATTTACATGTGTAATCATTTGTCAGCAATGTGATACACAAATTGATTAATTTATTGGTGTCTTTATCATTGCTGTTATCATATTAATAAAACAAAAGCACTACTTGTGTTAAAATATGATAATCCTGATTTTAAAATTGTTTTGATTTAGACATCATTAGAAATTTGGAATTTCCCTTACAAACTTAGTTTTTTTATTTATTTTTTTATTCAAGGACATGAAAACAAAAAGAAAACAAAAACGGAAGTAGAAAAGGAGGTCTTACTTTCATATAAAAAGTACCTTGCTGGGCTTGGGCCTGACTGTGTGCCAACATTAAGAGCCCAAGAAGGTCAAAAACAAAAATTTAAATGCTAGAATAAATTAAGGATAGAAGACTCACCAAACTGCGAAGTAACTGAGAAAATTATGGATATAATAACGCAAGATATCCGTCAGAAGTGACACCTTTACACACACTGGCATAGAAGGCGACCTCCCAACACAAAGACGACGATGCGAAACTGATAATACGGCCCAGCTATACGAGGAAACTCTATTTAATTGCACTTTATCCGTGGACTGATAGACACCCGATTTGTATTGACAGCAGTATAAAATAATTTCATTGTCAACCGGAGTTTCTGCTTAAAATAGTGTTGCCGTGCTTCAAAACAAAATTACCCCGAATCGTCTTTGTTTGAAGGTATTTATGAATATTTCTTATCATCCGCATACTATAATAACTTAAATGTAAACAGATATAGATGATGACTAGTATATTAACTGATAAATGGTGTTATTTTTCATAAATTATATACCTCAACTTTAGGCACAATATAAAGGCAGGCATCACCATTACTCCTCCCCCCGCAACAACAAATCTTCTTTGTCCCCTCTGCGACCCAATCTGTGACGTCATGTGAACTGTCATACAAAGGAAACTGAGGTTTTGTGTTGCGAGAAATTTCTCCTCATTTCATCATTTCTTTGTAGTTATGACATTTTTAGGCCTAAAGTTTATGTAATTATATTTTGTAAGCATATTTCTATCTATAATTTAGCTTAGAATGATACATTTGCAAGAGAATTTCATCAAAAACAAAGGGAAAAATTCCACTGTCGGCCTTGGAACACAAAACCTCGCGAGGTTTTTCGTTCCAAACTGGTCTCTCCGTCTCGCTCCCTCATGTCATTCGGTAGAAACCTCTTGTCAACACGAGATGGTTGTGTTATCGATGCGTAATTCATTATTTTCGTGTAATCAGAACCATTGGTGCTTATAGTCTCCTTTGTTACCATTTTGTCGTGATACAAGGCGCCTTCTGCACCAGTGTGTGTAAAGGCCCGACTTTCGCGAGTACTCCCAGCGCTATTTCTTTATTTCTTTGTCAAAAAACAAATCGTCAAAGTAACTGTGATTTAATTTTAGAATAATCATGAAGATGATGCTGTTTGCCCTCGCTGCGCTGCTGGCTGCATGCGCCCCTGCATATGCAACACAATGTGAGTAAAAAAAAAACCTTTTTATTATTTTTTCTTGTGTGCATGCAACAAAAAGTCCACAGTGCTACACCTACTTCCGGTTTCCATAAAAAAAAACAAACAAGTTTTTTAAATTTAATAGGTAACTACCACAGAGTACTTTTTATATGGTAACTACATAGGTACAGTGAGAACATTGAAGTCTATATAGGTACTCGTTTTGCCTTTTAATTTGGTATGTATAAATAAATACATAATTAGAACAGTAATGAAATATCATTAATAAGTCTTGAGTGTATTAGTAGGTATTAGGTTACCTATCTCAAGATAATGTCTTTATTAATATGTTTGATTACTAATTTGATGAATTAAGCACACTAAGGACTTTGATTTTATCTGAATTTTATATTTTTTTAGTAGGTAGGTACCGGTTTTTAGTTAGTGTAGGTGTAGGTATGTACTTTATACAATACTTAGGTACCTACAAGTTCATGAATGAGGTCAAAATTACCAATGTTAATTAGTTTCAATAACATAAACAGCATTGTTTATAAGGAGTTACTGAAGATAACAATAAAATTAAAGTTTAAAGCACATAATTCAGGACATAAATCAACCAACTTCAACAAATATTAACAAAATTTAACTACCCTCATACCTATGTGCACAACATATAAGAAGACTCTTTTCTCTCATTAAAATAAAATAAAAAAAAATCTTTATTGACTTGTTTCTCACAAATACACTGTTTTTTCCTTGTCTCTTCTTCCCTTTTTATGTGGTCTGCTCTCTGGTCATTTATACCTATCTATAAGAATTTTTTTTATTGAATTTTGTTATAAATGTATTGGGTATGTATGTATTGTTTATTATTATTTATGTAATGTAATAATATTAATATATAAAATAATGTATATTTCTGCCATTCTCAATTTCATTTGTTAAATTACTTTGCACTGCCTTCCCTTATTCATCATCATCATCATCATTTCAGCCAATGGACGTCCACTGCTGGACATAGGCCTCCCCCAATGTTCTCCACACAGATCGGTCCTGTGCCTCCCGCATCCAATGGATTCCCGCGATCTTCACCAGATCGTCGGTCCATCTTGTAGGAGGCCTGCCACGGCTGCGAGTTCCTGTACGTGGCCTCCACTCGAGGACCTTTCCGCCCCAACGGCCGTCTGTTCTCCTCGCTATGTGCCCTGCCCATTGCCACTTAAGGCATGCAATCCTTTGGGCTACGTCTGTGACCTTAGTTCTCCTGCGGATCTCATCATTTCTGATACGATCACGCAGGGAGACCCCGAGCATAGCCCTCTCCATTGCTCTCTGGGTGACTTTGAGCCTCCTTAATCGGCACATTGTAAGCGGCCACGTTTCGGTTCCGTATGTCATCACTGGCAACACACACGCATTAAAGACTTTCGTCTTGAGACACTGCGGTAGATCTGCCGAAAATATGCTGCGTAGCTTCCCGAACGCTGCCCAGCCGAGTTGGATTCGTCGATCGACCTCTTTCTGGAAGTTGGCCTTACCAAGCTGGACTTTTTGTCCGAGGTAGATGTACTCATCTACAACTTCCAGTGTAGAGCTTCCAACCTTTACTAGAGTGGGTACGACATGGGAGTTCGACATAATTTTCGTCTTGTCCATGTTCATTTTCAGACCCACTTGTTGGGAGACTCTATTGAGGTCGTCGAGCATTTTGCCTAAGTCTTCCAAGGTCTCAGCCATGACTACGATATCATCAGCGAATCGAAGGTGCGTCATGTACTCGCCATTTATATTGATGCCAAGTCCATCCCAGTCCAGAAGTTTAAACACGTCCTCCAACAGAGTGGTGAACAGTTTCGGCGATATAACGTCGCCCTGTCTCACACCTCGCCGGAGAGGTATGGGTTTTGATTCCTGGTCCTGAAGACGGACTGACATTATGGCGTTTTCGTACAATGACTGCAACACTTGTTATGTATCGGTAGTCTATTCGGCACCTTTGGAGAGACTGTAGCACGGCCCAGGTCTCGACAGAGTCGAAGGCTTTCTCATAGTCCACAAACGCTAAGCATAATGGCAGATTATACTCTTCGGTCTTCTGTATAACCTGCCGCAGCGTATGTATGTGGTCTATGGTGCTAAAGCCTTTTCGGAATCCAGCTTGTTCGGGAGGCTGGAAGTCGTCGAACCTGCGTACGAGACGATTCGTCATAACTCTCGAAAACAGCTTATATATGTGACTCAGCAGCGTGATAGGCCTGTAATTCTTCAATTGGGATTTGTCACCCTTTTTGAAGAAAAGCCTCACCACGCCAGAGTGCCACGCTTTGGGTGTCTTTCCCTCAGTGATGATGGAGTTGAAAAGCCTCTGAAGGGCTTTCAGGACAGGTCGTCCACCTGCTTTCAGAAGCTCCGCTGTGACTCCATCATCACCCGGTGCCTTACCGTTCTTAAGCTGTTTGAGAGCTATGCTAATCTCGTATAGGCTAACGTCCGGGATATCTTCGGTGTAGTGCCGGGTTAATTTGGCTCTTCGCTCAACAGCTTGAATGACAGGTGCGCGTGATGTCGCGTAAAGCTGTCCATAAAAGTTTTCGATCTCAGCCAAAAGTTCTGGGCGTGACGTGACGATTCTGCCATCCTCTGTTTTCAGCTTGGTCTGCAAGCTCTCTCCAATAGCCAGGTCTCTGGTGAACACTTTGGAGCCTTTGTTCCGCTCTATAGCCTCTTTAATACGTTCCGTATTAAATCGGCGTATGTCCCGGGTCAGGCACTTGGAGATGCGCTTGCTGAGCTGCCGTCGTTGACGAGCTTCATCAGAGGTTTGCAGAACCATTTTCCGCCTTTCCTCCATTAACTTAAAAGTTGGCTCCGAGATTTTACTGGCTTTTTTCGTACGGCTAGGTCTGAAGACCTTTGCACCCGCCGTAAGAACAGCTTTCACGAGCCTGTCATTATATATGTCCACGTCTGAGCAGCTCTCTAGGCAATCGAAGCGATTTTCCAGCTCGAGTTGAAAGCTCTCGGGGTTTTGAATCTGGATGGCTACAGGGCGGAGCGTAGATTTTATCAGTCGATACCTTTCGGATGTAACATGTAGATTCAAAGTGCCTCTTACCATTCGGTGATCACTTCCAGTGTTCACTGAATTGATCACTGAGACATCATTGAATATCCGGGTCTTGGTAGACATGATGAAGTCAATCTCATTTTTTGTAACGCCATCCGGACTTTCCCAGGTCCACTTACGATGCAGCCGTTTTTTAAAGAAGGAGTTCATCATGTAGAGTCCCTCCCTCTCCATGTACTCGGCTAGCATTTGACCTCGGTGGTTCCGGATTCCAGATCCAAATTGCCCCACTTTCGACTCCTCATCGCCCTTTTTGCCTAGCCTTGCGTTAAAATCTCCCATGACAACAGTGTAGTGAGTATTGGAAGTATGTATTGCCCGAGAGATATCCTCATACATTTCTTCCACTTCCTCGTCAGGGTGTGTCGAGGTCGGGGCGTATACCTGTATTACCTTTAGCGAATACCGTTTGGTAATTCTGAAAGTAAGGTACGCCACCCTATTCGACACACTTCCGATTTGTACAATGCTGTTCACGAGAGACTTGTGGACAATAAACCCGACTCCACCTTTGGACAGATCTTCGCCCTCCCGGAAATAAAGCAGGTTCCCGGATTTAAGGATCATCGTATCCTCGCCCTGTCGTCGGACTTCGGATAATCCTACGATACTCCAGCGAATTCTGCTCAATTCTTCCTCTAGTTCCAGCAGCTTCTCTTCGGTCCGCAGTGTGCGTGTGTTGTATGTTGCCAGGGCCAAGGTCGTTTGACGGTGTGTTTTCGCCACCCGGGGATTCTTGGCACCCCTGGTTCCGGCGCCTCGCCCGCTTCCGTCGTCGCTGGCTCGGCCTCCGGTACCGCCGGGCACTTGGGGCCTTGTATTAGTTTTACTAAACATAGGTGGGGTTTGGGCCTACACCCACCACGCTGGCCCAGTGCGGGTTGGTGGGGAACGCCAGAGCCTCGTCTGTTGTGCAGCAGGGTGCGCCACGTGCAGGTGAGGTTGACTTAGGCCCCGTTAGATGTTGAGCGGGACCCCTTACACCCCTTTCCCTTATTACGAATACGATATTTCTTTCCTCTACCCAAAGGTTATCTGGAAGAAATCGCTACAAGCGATAAGACCGCCTTATTGTACTGTCTGTTGCTGTTGTATCATGCTTGTATTTTATTTTTGTGCAATAAAGAATATCTATCTATCTATCTATTTAAAATAACTGCAAATAACAGCATCTCAGATACAATGTAGGTACTCATACTTAACTAGGTAAGTATATTCGACAATTTGATCTGCCTATACAGTTATTGGGCTACTAAAATATATATTGTACTTGATTTATACTTTCCCAAACTGTGTTTGGTTGGAATCATATTTAGATAATTTACAGATAGCAATCTAAAAGGGGTTTGCTAGGTCAGTGTAGAAATTCAAAGATTATATCATTCAAACTCAAATAATTCTTTATTCGCATAGGCTTGTACACGGCACTTACAAATCGTCATATATTTGAATGACATAATGTGACGGGTAGGGCACACTAGCGACGCCAATCGATTTTAATTTTGAGCTACTAAACCGGATCTATTTTAAACTATTTCGAGGTTACAACCTATCGGCAAACACTTATACTATTTATTAAATACTTATACTTAACTTTTGGGTCTGCTTTTGTACTCGATATTTGAATTACCACCAAAAGCGGCCACTTTTGGCGGTAATAAATTATTCGCGTACAAAAACGGACTCAACATTTGTCCATGGTTATTTAATAAATAGTATGAGTGTTTGCCGAGAGATTGTAACCCCGAAATTGTTTAACATAGATCTGGTTTAGTAGCTAATAATTAAAATCGATTGGCGTCGCTAGTGTGCCCTACCTGTGTGTCACCTCAAAGTGAGAAGCTAAGCTTCATTTTACAGGAGATCTTTAATACTCATTGTAAATACTTATAATTTATAGTAGGTCTGTCTGTATATGAAACCCATCATCCCCTTACCAAAATATGGAACATTAGGGAAACTATATCTCTTATCAGGAGCCAAATTCTCGTGCTTGTGATATTTTAAAAACATAGAGGATATCACCTGAAAATCATACAAAAAAACTATGTTTTAGTGATATATGTCGTATGAAAGTAAATATCACGAGTACGAGAATTGGGCTCCAGGAGCCCATTTTTTTGTATAGTTTTCAGGAGATATCCACCATGTTTCCAAATTATCACGAGCACGAGAATTGGGCTCCAGATTGACTTAAAAAAGCCTTAGATTTAAAAATATCTTTGCACTTTTGGGCGAACTTTTTTGTAAAGTCTAGCTCGGAAACGCAACAAACTTATTAATTTGAGATGTGGTTGCTTACTACTTTACATATGTACAAACGCCACACTTCAGGTTTACCACAAACTGTCAAATTTTCTTAATTGATAACGCACGGACCTATAAAAAGTATTTTTTATAGGTCCGTGTGATAATGAACCAAACATGTTTGACAATAATAAGAAGTCGGTTGAAGGACTTTTAACAGTTTTGTTTGTTTTAATCTGTGGCTGTACATATAAAAAAAATGTTAAGTATCAGGGCAAAAGCCTAAATCATAGTATTCAAGACATCGCTACTATAATGGGATTAGGCTTAATCACCACGCTTGCCTAATGCGGATTGGTGATCACGAACCCCTGCTACCTATATTCGAAATACTCGAAACATACTTTCGACCCGGGAATTGAACTCGGGACCCCGAGATCATGGCCCGGTACTTAAAGCCTCTACGTACTACTACATATTTCAATAATCAATATTTTACATTAAATAAGCACATGTGTTAACTGGAAGATTGTCATATTTACCTACTACAATAAATTTAATACGTTTATACCTACCTCTTATTATTGCCCTGCAATTATTGGCAAGATAAGAGGTCATGTGATTATAAACGAAATATAAACCAGCTTGTCTCCTATATACCTACAATTTTACATGAAAACAAACACATGGCTGTTTATAAATCTGTAATCTATAAATATTAATGTCATTTATAATAAAAATAAATAAGAAAACGAAAGCTCTACATTGTTAGGAATAGAATTCGACACTAATGTAAATTGGAAGCACATCCAAAAGATCTCTGGCAAACTATTTAGATTTACATATAACTTAAAAAGTGCACGGAATTAGAAATCGCATCAACTGCGTATTATGCCTATGCTCATGCCTGGC
The DNA here is from genome assembly GCA_019059595.1 of Marasmia exigua. Taxonomy (NCBI): domain Eukaryota; kingdom Metazoa; phylum Arthropoda; class Insecta; order Lepidoptera; family Crambidae; genus Marasmia; species Marasmia exigua. Next base: position 3,148,860 of record CM032490.1, read on the forward strand.
TGAGCTATGGCATCATATTCTGGGGTTCAAATTGCCTATACATTGTTCTAAAAAAATGTTTGAGAATTATTGTTAACATTACTGAAAGAGAGTGCTGTAGAAAACATTTTGTTTCACAATATATATTTATGAATTAAGTAAATTTGTCAGAGAAAATATAAATAGGTACAAACAGGTCCCGATATTCGATATCCCGAAATTTGAGATATACCTACCTAAAGATTATATTTAATAATATTTTTAATACAAGTAGTTAGGTAGATACTGTGATTGAAATCAAGCAACAAAACATAATTTATGAAGTTGATTCATATCACAGTTGATGTTACACATGGCTTAGAATAATGTCAAACATGTGTTTTATGATAAATAAATAATCCAAATAACACGATTTAATAATCATGCTGATTAGTAAAATATAATCAAAGCTTATCAGAAACCTATACTGATTATTGCAAAGAAGTGGCAGGTAAGAACCTATCAGTATGTCACCCCAAGGCAAGCTAAATTGCTTCCGCCTTATTACAAAACGCGATCTAAAGTCATTACCGAGTTAAAACTCATGCCGCCATCCCGTTTCTACACGCATTATCAAAAAGAGCAGCAGCTGGAACGAGTTTTGATCCGTGGCACTCACTCAGCTGGCCCTACTGAAAATCGGCGTCATGACCTTTTTGAGGGTCATGACATAGGCTGAGTGGGGGTCATTTATGATGGAGGTTACAACACACAATATATTTAGATGCACTGCCTGGTTATTTGTTCCCTTATTATTTTGATTTTCCTTTGTTTTGTTTTTTTTTTTCTGTATCTATTTTTTGTTGTTTGTTTGTTCTTTTGTAACTAATGTTGTACTCGTATATGTATAGTGTTGTGATGTCCAAAATAATAACTTTTTCTTTCTTTCTTTCTTGATCCTGAACTAATTCGTAGGTCGCGTGTGGCTACTTATTAGTCAATGAAGGGACAAAGACCTACAGACTATTATTATCTTACTCTATGACCTAGTACTAGGCCCGTTGTTTTTATTGAATTTCGAAGAGCATTCCAATAGGTGTCAATCCTATCTAGATAGCGATATTCTTTGTATCAGATGTCACTCAAGGCACATTTTTATCTCCTGTTCTTTATTGTTTGTTACAATACATTGTATGTACAAAAAAATATTTCGTGATAAATTAGTATTAGTAGTAGCAGAGTATACATATAATAAAACTAATCAGTATAGGTACTTATTATAAAATAAGATAAAACATGAAACATAATATCACTGAAGAGGCATTTATTTATACTCAGTATAAATTATGTGTTACCAAGTCCGTAATTTTAGGGCCTGGCCTATCTAGTATCTACTTACGATAGGCTTTCATCAGGTGTCACACAAGGAGGTATTTTAGCTCTCATTTTTAATGTGTTGCAAGATAAGAATAAGCTTGATCGTGAATTGATATGCGATTACTAAACCCTAGCAACTATATTCTAGATGATTTTCCAATCTAATCAGCTGTCATACATTGTATGACTGTGTGTATGAGTGTGGCTTTCCACATAGTTTGATGACCTATGCTCGTGTCAGATAAGAGATACGTGCCGAGACGCACTGAGTCTGATATCGACCCTCCAGAGATTATGCTGATGATCTTAAAGGTAACAGTGACTTTGACAACAATGAGTTGATAATGCGATGTCAATCTTAAAAATGTAGGTACTAAATGTATTGTTATTATGACTTATAAATGGTTACTCATAGATAAATTTTTGCTAGGTACCTACTACAGGCAGGCAGACAGCAGACACAATAGAAAATCAATTGTGTTTGGAATCAAAAAGGATTATCGGCCTTACTTACGCCTTTAAATAAAGACTTAGTTACTATTAATGTAGGAAACATTAGGTCAAGTTTTCATGGATATAAGTAGATTGTATAATAGAGTAAGGGAATAATAATCTGTACTTAGGTACTTACATACTTATTTACTAGGTATGGTTACTCATGGGTAACTCCTTTGTACCTACTTAAGGTGGCGGGTAGTGCACACTAGCGACGCCAATAGATTTTAATTTTTAGCTAGTATACCGGATCTATTTTAAACAGGTTACAACCTCTCGGCAAAATGCACAAATGTTGGGTCCGTTTTTGTACGCGAAAAATTGATTCACGCCAACAGCGGCCACTTTTGGCGGTATTCCAAAATTCGAGTGCACAAGCAGACCAAACAGTTAACTATAAGTATTAAATAAATAGTATAGGTGTTTAATGTATCAATACGGCGATTAACACGATATTTATTATGTGAAACAACATTGTGTACTCATATGTTGTGTCCGCTCGTGACCACGGCTGCTGTAACGTAGCCGAAACGTCGAGCCGAATATGTGAGTACACAATGTTGTTTCACATAATAAATATCGTGTTAATCCCCGTTGATACATTATAGTTATAATGCAACGCGAAAATCTAAAAAAGTATAGGTGTTTGCCGAGAGATTGTAACCCCGAAATGATTTAAAATAGATCCGGTTTAGTAGCTAAAAGTTAAAATCGATTGGCGTCGCTAGTGTGCCCTACCCGTCACCTTACTAACATTAAATTAAAATTTTGCTACTCCTTAGGGGCGTAAAATTGCGGGGATTGCCCCACCCTATAGTATCTTCTTTGTCTGTGATCCCTATTTTTGTAAATAGAGAATTCAAAGAAATTCTTCGTCATCATTGATACTATTGTCCAAAGAGTAGTATTATATACCGGAAAAAGAGAGCCCTCTTGTGAGATTTTTATGCAAACTCTTTGAAAGCAGCGCCTCTAGCGAATTGATCCGAACTTTACGTTACGTCACGACCGTTACGTCACGACCGTTACGTCACGACCGTTACGTCACGACCGCTACGTCACGGTATTTTCAAATGTTACTAGGATACTAGGATACGACTATTTCTTCTTATATAATAAATTATCAACTTTTTCTACGCGAAACTAATGTTGATAATTTATTATGAAAGAAGAAATAGTCGTATCCTAATAGCATTTGAAGAGCTAATATTAATACCAGAAGGGAAGTGATTGAGTAAAACTACAAAAATAAATTATAAATACATTTATTAATATAAAAAAACTTTTTGTTTTCTATTTTTATAATGTTTGAATTTGTTATAATGTATTTGGGCCGCTCTCTTTACTTCATCATCACCATCAAAAGTAAATTTTCCAATTAAAATAACATTTATTGATGTATTTAAAAAATACCTTTTCTTCCTTATGAACATCACACTCAAAAGGACAGTCTATTAATAAATCTTGATACAACAATTTGATTGGGTTAGGAAAAACATGGACTGGTGTACCTGAGAGGCAATAATACATTGTTTACATTAATGCTGAGGGATATTCTTTGCCTGTCCTATGATAGTACCTATCATATGATAAGTAATATAAGAGTCGACTAGAAGGCAAGATGCACATAACACCTGTGTGAGAGAAGGAAAAACCGAAATGAATCCTCTCTTGCCAATGTGATAGCAGTAGGATAAAGACCTCCGATGATCGTCACATTTCAGTGGCGTGAGTTAGGAGAGGCCTGTGTCCAGCATTGGACGAATATGGGCTGATTATGATAAATTATTTAAGTCGGGTATTTCCATATTCAGATCAGAGGGGCTACTGCGCAACTTTATGTTAAACAATGTTTAGCTTGCTAGCAACGTTCAACAGAACAAAACAGCAAAAATCTATCGAAATGTGGAATTCAAATGACACAGTCATGTTTCTTAACGATATTCGATTAGAACAAAGGCGATTGGGCGGTAGGCCCCCAGTATTGAAATACATGTTTTCGTTCCGGATGTAGGTATTAAAACTTTCAGTTTGCTGAGGATGAGGATCATAACACAGGTTAAAACTTACCAGTTCCATACCCACGGCCACAATATACAATGCTGGCCTGGCATAATTAACTTTTCAACACATACTTTAGCGTCCGTATCGCAATAACAGTTTCACTAACAACTACTAGGACGGAGAAGACTGAAACGTATTTATAATATTACTCTTTGACCGAAATTCAACTCAACGTTTGTGTTGTATCGATAACTGAATTTCTCTTTTTCAAGTAAGGATTCTTCAGGATATTTTTTGGTGAAAAATAAAATGCACGCCATTTGCAAAAAAATCTCAGATCTGTGTTTTTTTTGTTTGCTCAAAAAAGTTATGGCCCTGGGTATAAATGTAGTTTTATAAATTTAAGTGGACTGTAAAAAATCTGCATTGGGCGTATGTATTTTGGCTACGTTAAATTCGGAAATATGCTATCCATTCTATAAACAGTTTGTTTGTGTTGTCAACTGTTGTCTGTTCTATCATGACACCATTTTGACTTTTACACATTCCAATTTACCATTTTTTTAAATTAGTCATTCATTCGTAACAATTCATTAGATTTTCTTTTGTCTAGACATTTCAAACTAGTAAATATTTCTTGATAAATAAGAATAGGTAATTTGAAAAATTGTAAATTAATTAAATAATTTTTATAGGATGTAAATAATGAGATAGCGGCATCTAGCACAACTTTAAGAGACTACAAAGAAGCCTATTTCAGGATCATGTCGCTAGATAACTCTGCTTTCTGTGAAAAAAAATCCTATGTTCCGACTGTCATACCCTTGCTATTGTCTGTCTACTGTCAATTTGGTACTATTGCACAATGAAGAATCATTCAACCTTCAAGACGATTTTTTTCTGACATTGTTAATTCACACAATGTAAGTCATTGTGTGAAATAATTACAAAGGAAGAAGTAGGTATTTTGTACGGAAATAGAGTAAAGGCATGGAAGTTTAATGTAACAAAGTTGTATAACATTGTAATGTAACAAAGAATCTGTTTAAAGATCGGAACTGGGTTTAGGGCATAGAAAATTCTATGGTTTAGGGTCGATTATTTTGCTTTTGTAACAAGTGTTATATTGATGTCCCCATTGTCCTATATGAAGGACATAAGTAAGTATACAATTTTTTCTTTTATGTAGGACAAACGTATTTTTAGTACACGTAGAGATATTTTTATTAGGAATATGTTTTGTAGGTCAGCTAGTACAGTTTTAAGTAAAAATGTTATATTTTTCATTCTTCCAATTTTCATTAACTTATCAATTAAGTTCAACTAGGTACAATATAATTTGATCAGTTAAACGTACCTAGTAATACAGTTTGTTTAATTTAGACAGGAGCTGCCATTTTTATTTGAAGTTGAATAGCCAAAATAACTTTCTATTAGAAATATTTTATACAGTGTGAGTCTACATAAAGTGCAAATATCTAAATCAGGGAAACCATATTTACATATACTAAACTATTTTATATAAGTATAGAAGAAAAAGAAGTATTTTTTATGATTTTTTACAAACTGTCATAGAAACTATTGTTTTTGAGCAATAAAAGTGCAATTTTAAATAATAAATAAATAATCCGGATCTATTTTAAACAATTTTGGGCTTACAACCTCTCGGCAAACACTTATACTATTTATTAAATAACCATGCACAAATGTTGTGTCCGTTTTTGTACGCGAAAAATTGATCAACACCAGAAGTGGCCGCTTTTGGCGTGAATCAATTTTTCGCGTACGCGTTGGACCCAACATTTGTGCATGGTTATTTAATAAATAGTATAAGTGTTTGCCGAGAGGTTGTAACCCTGAAATTATTTAAAATAGATCCGGTTAAGTAGCTAAAAAATAAAATCGATTGGAGTCGCTAGTGTGCCCTACCCGTTACATTAAGAAAGCAAATGCCATATAGAATAAGCTAGAATGAAAAAAAAACTAGGGCCAATAGGATTTTAGGAGAAATTGTAAAACAAATGCAAAAATGATGAATAAATATCTACATTTTTTTACAAAAATCCACAGCTCTTAATGTTAGATACAAAACTCTTATATACTAATATTACAGCTAATAACGGACTTTCTTTATTTTTCTTATATAAAAATAACAACAAAGAGACGACGAGACATGAGTGAAAGACTTTTAACAATAAAACCTAGGTAAATGTTAAGTATATCGATGATAACATGTAACGGTTATTGACTATAATATTATTATAATAATATGCACACAGGAAGTATAAATAATAAAATATGCCAATTAATATACATATACCTACGCACCCAAATACAAACATCATATAAATAAATAAATAACCAACTAAATAAATAAATAGAAAAGGCTAAATAAAATACCTATACATAAAAAACAATGAAGAGGTCATGTTACGAAGTAGGCCTAAGCATGCCATCAATATCCTTTCTGATGGAATATAATGATGAGCAGAATAAGTCTGTTGACAAGGCAAATCTATCATTATATGTTTCTTGCAAACGACGTGTGACAGAATTTTGAGCGTAATTGCTGCGTACAAGTTTGCAGCTAAAAGTTTTGTGCGAGTGTGTCTGGTTCGGGTCGAAGGAGCACATAAAAGTAAAGTTCTTGTAAAGTACATGGGGTGTAGTTTCTCTGATTTTTATATGTGCACTTTATGAAGACCCACACTGTATAATTTGTATACTTAATTTCATTTTTTTCCAGGCCACGTGAACCCGGTCAACATCCCAAAGGAATGGATCACCATGCACAGACCATGCAGGGACTCCATGCGCCGCCAGATCCAGATGGAAGTGGCCGCTTCGCTGCAGTACTTAGCTATGGGAGCTCACTTCTCTAAGGACACGGTAAGATAAAGTTGATTGTTAATGTCCTTTTTATAGGAATAAATAATATTTCACAACATCACATACATTGGCCGTGTGGTCCCCGGCAGAGTAGAATAGGCCACCCTCACTCTTACCGAGGTGTCGTAAAAGGCGACTAAGGTAAAGCTGCTGGCATGATCATCAGCACCCAGAGAAGGAAAACTCTGCTTTTATATCAAAACCCTCGCCAACCCGTCTGCCAAGCGTGGTGAGTATGGCAATTACCCCTCATGTGATTGAGGGAGGCCCGTGCCCCAGCAGTGGGGACTTAAATGGGCTGATGATGATGATGATGACATACTTTGATCTGACTCCGAGATTGGTAACTCAAGCACCTGTGTAACGGCTATCAGAATCAACAGCGGAATTACAAATATATACCTCGAATACTTTTCTTTTGTTTCGACTGACCGGATGGCGCAATTGGTAGTGACCCTGCCTCTTACGCCAAAGGTCGTGGGTTACATCCCCACCCTAGACACACATTCGTGCGATGAACACTTGTGTTTGTTCGGTGTCTGGGTGTAATATATGTATTTATGTATATATTTGTGTTCCTCTGTTGTCTGATATCTGTAACACAAGTGCTTAAGCTACCTAGTACGGAATCAGGTCAATGTATGAGATGTTGTGAGAATTATTTTGTAAGTATATACTTATAATACATAGAAAACACCCAAACAAATACAAACAGACATATTCATGCACACAAATGTTTGTACTGGTCGGGGATCAAACCCTCTTGCACCAGAGGCAGCGGTCACTACCACTGATCCGAACGGGTCGTCAAATAAAATAAATGTTTTTTTATTAGACTAATCGTTTGTGACCACACTGATCAGATTATGCAGTATCGCAACGCAACAGCCAAATAGTCGTACGGTGGTGATCAATCACATTGGTGATCAATCACATTGATCACTCCCATCAGGTTAGACAATAAGCAAGCAAGCGCTGTTTATTTTAAAACAAAAGCAATTTGAAATATTAACAATATCCGCCACCCGATTACGGCTACGGCGCCGTCCAATCTCAAAGATCAGCCATACGTGCGCAGGATATTTACAGTGATCAAGTTTGTGCGCAAACACAAAAAAAATATATAGGGAAATTGGATAGTACCTTTTGAATAGACAACCCTCAGTGCGAACTAAATGATTCCAGGTGAACCGGCCAGGTTTCGCCAAGCTGTTCTTCGAGGCCGGCTCCGAGGAGCGCGAGCACGCCATGAAACTCATCGAGTACATGCTCATGAGGGGAGAACTCACCAGCGACGTTACCTCCCTCATCACTATCAGGGTAAGTCAGGATCCCATAGATTTAATGATAGTAACATTGCTGCGCGAACACCGCAATTGGAATACCGGTAAGACATTGAGATCTTCAAGAAACGAGTCTATACCTTCCTAAAAGGCCGGCAACGCATCTCCACTCCCTCTGGTGTGGCTGATGTCCATGGGCGGCGGTGATCACTTACCATCAGGTGTTACGCTTGCTCGTTAGCCTCCCTTTCTCAAAAAAAAATGTGGTCATAAGAAAAACTGCAATGTAGGTACTAAATTAGTTTTGTAGTAGGAAGTAGGAATTTAATTGATAATTATTTTGATATTTTATTTATTTATTTATTTTATTATTTATTTGTAGACAAACTCAGAACAGTACCCTTACCATAGAGTTTGAAAAACTGTTCTCGCTATCGAAAAATATCGATCTGTCCCTTTCATTGTGGTGCGTGTGAAAGAGACAGAGCAACAGTTTTGGAAAGCGAGGATAGTATTTCAAACTCATGGTAAGTCCTCAGATGTAGTCTTGTTAAAGGCCCATAAGAAAATAAAATTGAAAAAAAAAAACATTAGTACTGAATCAACTTATTTAATTAATTATTTTTAGTTTTTATATTGTCCTGACCTTGATTTTCACTTGCCATAACTTAGTTTTAATATAACTTTCCCATATCTCAAGCAATAACACTTTGTTTTATTTTATTTTTATTTGTTTGCTTTAATTAAATTATTGCAAATGCACACGATGAACTTTAGAGCACTCTGATAGCAAAACAATAATCCTGTAATAATTATGATCGATGTTAACTGACGTGAAATATGTTACAATTTGATGAATTATCGTAAGTTTTATCAACTAGTTACATTTTAAAAATTCAGTTTTGCGCATCACCTCCATATACCTTGCCCCAGTGTGCCACGGTCTCCCAATGGACAACATTTCAAAATTGCTAAGCTCTGAAACAAAAAATACTAATTCTTTATTTACTTTTCCGCTGCTCGAATATATATTTATTCATTTTTTATATTGCTTATTTACTGAGAAAAAAATTAATAACTAAAAAACGTAAGATGACGTCATCGGACGGCAGAATGTAAAATATTTCTTTGCTTAGCACATTATAGTTTTAAATTTACGAAATGCCAAACCCATGACATGCAACTGTCAAAAAAAAAGACAACTTGTCAACGTTGAATGAATGAATGACGTTGACAATGTTGACACTAGTATTATTTACCTTTGACAGTAGTACCTTTTTTTTTATTAAAACAATGATAAGCAAAGGAATATCGCTGTATTAAGCCGTCCGATGACGTCATTTGGCGCTTACGTCTATTTAGAATATAAAGAATTTCAATAATTATTTTATGCATGAAAATGGACAAATTTTGAAAAAAGAAAAAATATGGGTCTGTTAATTTTATGTCTATTTTCATATAAAAAAACAATATGGACATGTTAAAAATATGAAATGTTGTCCATTTATCGCCTTAATTGTTTAAATAAATATATTTTACTTAAATCCCTCCAGCCTCCTGAACGCAAGACTTGGGGCAACGGCGTGGAAGCGCTAGAGCATGCTCTGCGCATGGAGAGTGACGTCACCAAGAGCATCCGCACCGTCATCACCGCCTGCGAGGACGACACAGAGTTCAACGACTACCACGTAAGTCGACTTACTCACAGGTGTACCACAATTATAAGTTACATCGGCAAAATTCGTCTACGCAGAAGAGAAAGTTAAATCGAATACGGTATACGACTACTTTTTTTTAAATTTTGCAATCAAAAGACCTCTCAATGATAGAAACATCGTTGAAAGAATCACTTGATTCTCATTTAAACTACCTGAGATATCACAACTTTAAAATCACATTATTTTGGGCAAACCCAAAACACTCCATACAAATGGCTACTTAGATGTGACGTCACACTTAAGTATTTTGTATGCATTTCATTTGAATTTTGTATGGTAGCTATTACAAATGTTTCGTTTATGTCAATGGTTCTATTATAATAATTGGTGCAAATTGTATGGGTAATTCAATGGTATAATTATTTTTTAATAATTTCATACTTTTCAAATGGACTTGCCCATGAATCTTTGAATGACCATAAAACCGGCTAGACGTTTTAATTGAGAATTTTTGCCTTTGGCACATATTGACCTATATTTTGACAAAATATTTATATTTTGTAAAATCTTGAACTTAGTCGTATACCCTATTGATTACGATTGCGAAAGCAGTTGAAATACAGACTTTATTGCGTTACGTTAAGATTACATACAATAAATCCAGAGAGGAATGCTATCTTTCTCTTAGCCGCACTCGCACCGAACATGGCGTTGACGCGTCAACCAATAAGAAATTGTAATTTTTGGCGCGTGGAAATGGAGCGTTGTAATTGGTTAAGATTTTGCCGCAGTATTCGAAAATAAGACATCTGCACAGGTACATTGCCATTGGTGTAACTTATAAAATTGGTAAAACTGTACTCCGCTAGCTCGGCAGCCCGAACCGAGTCTTAAGCTCCGAAACAAGAATGTTATACTTTAGTGTATGAAGTGTTAAACATGTGTTATTTTACACTTTTTAGTTCGTGGTTTTTGAAGGCGGATTTTTTTTACTATCGTCGTCGTCGTCAGCCCATTTAAGTCCCCGCTGCTGGGGCACGGGCCTCCCTCAATCACATGAGGGGTAATTTCCATACTCACCACGCTTGGCAGACGGGTTGGCGAGGGTTTAGATATAAATGCAGAGTTTTCCTTCTCTGGGTGCTGATGATCATGCCAGCAGCTTTACCTTAGTCGCCTTTTACGACACCTCGGTAAGAGTGAGGGTGGCCTATTCTACTCTGCCGGGCACCACACGGCCACTACTTTTTACTTACTTTTTTACTAAGTCGGTTAAATATAAACAATAATAAATATGTTTTTTTATTCATAAGTGCTGACGCTATCGCTGTGACGTGATATCACTTAACTCGTCACATATGAATATATCGTATATTTCTATCTCGCTCTGCAAAATGATGATGAAAACATTAAATTAATATCTATCTAATTATTTATATATAAAAATAATTATATATATAATAATATTTAGTAGCCACACGGAACGTAGAAGGTGCGGGTTCAAACTCTGCCTAGACACAAGATGGATTTTTTAAGTTCGTTATTATTATTATTATTTTTTATTTCCTATGTATTTGGTTTCATATTAGGAAGTGGGACTTGCTATTTGATACAAGTCATCTGCTGTCAATGTTAGATTTGTGTTTCGCTGTACTATTTGTTTTGATTCGCGTATAAGATGGGAACAATCCAAATAATAGATATATAATTTATATAATATACATATGTATGTATATAATTAATATTTATTAACTATTTATTGAAATTTTTTAGTTCACTAAATATGTTCATGCGATAAAATGTATAAATGAGGATCTCGTTGTTTCCTTTTTTATGACTTGTGCAAAAGTAAACGGCGGAACCCGGATCATATCACACGTGTGCTCATGTTCGAGTCGCGCAGCCGCAAACTTGGGGCACTGCGTCACCAAATGCTCGACCGACTGTGTGGAGATGTCGTCACAGGGACAGGTGTCGATGTCCACGATCTTAAACCTATGTAGATAGTTCGTTATTATTATATGCTTACGCATTATAGTCCGAACCAAATAAACTTGCACAGAAGGTCATTCATTCACCAATACACTCCAAAATTACATCTCATTTCATGTGTCATTCCCAATGGCGACCAAACTCCTTTGATTGGAACCCATCTGGGACCATGATTTGGTAATTACAATGAAGCGACCCACGTAAGACCTTCGCAACATTTTAAAAATGGAACCAGACCAATAGGACCATGATTATAATAATTCCGTGCGTCCTGTGAAAAGTGGTACAAGTCGACTTATATCGAATTAGATTTTCTTCTTGATACTTCATCACAAAAAATCTTCTACTATTCTGTGTGATCAGGCGGAAAAATGGAGGATTCTTTTGCATGTCTGATCAGACAGAAAAAGAGAGGAGTTTTTTTGTGATGAAGTAGCAAGAAAAATCAAATTCGATATAAGTCGACTTGTACCACTTTTCACAGGACGCACAGAATTATCACGTGAGGTTTTCACGAAATGGTAGATCAAATACATCGCTGAACATAGGTACATTTCTTCTCTTCTTCTTTAGCAACATGTATTTGCCCACTGCAGAGCATATGCCTCCCCAATTTCTCTCCACTTTCTTCTGTCGTCGGTCTTCGTGGACCACGCTACTCCAGCTTGTGTCTTGATGTCATCGGAACATCTGGCAGTTTGTCCGCCAACATATATCGAAGATACATTTATATCAGATTTAAACATTGTTTCTTATGTCTGTGTATTTTTGTACTTTGAAAAGGATTGTGTTAACGTTCGCTATTCAATTTTCAACAGCTCGTCGACTACCTCACCGGTGAGTTCTTGGAAGAGCAGTACAAGGGCCAGCGCGACCTCGCCGGCAAGGCCTCCACCCTCAAGAAGATGCTTGACCGCCATCCCGCCCTCGGAGAGTTCATCTTCGACAAGAAACTTATGGGCATCGACATCTAAACGTCTTTGCCGCGTTAAAGAACATATTTAAAAATAAAAACGTCATTTCAGTACAAATTTACCCGCGTCTTTTGACGTTTCGGCCATTTTATTTGCGTTTATTATTATAATTGTCTATGTTTTTTTTTACTTTAGAAAGAAAGCGCGGGATTTTCAATTAGTTTAAACTGTCGTAAATTCAATCGTTAGGGTAGATTTCAGTAATATAGTATTGTACATTAAATATTTAGTTTAAGTGATACGTACTCCAAAATAAGCCATTTGTTAAAATCAGTCAATTTAGAGATTATAAGCATGTAACCTATGTGATACATAGATTATAATTTTAATATTCCATCTGAACCTAAGTACTTTATTTAAAGTTTCAGTTTAAATTGTAATCCCTGTATAAATATTGTTTAATTTTCCTAAGAATAAAGTTTTATCATCCATTACTATATTGTTTTATTTGTTCTTTATTTATTAATCTTAGATAAATCTCACACAGATCGTTGTACACACGGCGGCGTTACGTTAAGGTGACGGGTAGGGCACACTAGCGACGCCATCGATTTTAATTTTTAGCAACTAAACCGGATCTATTTTAAACAATTTCGAGGTTACAACCTCTCTGCAAACACGTATACTATTTATTAAATAATCATGCACAAAATGCGAACCCAACATTTGTACGCGAAAAATTGATTTACAATAAATGTGGCTATCAATTATTTTTCGTGTACAAAAACGGACCCAACCTTTGTGCATGGTTATTTAATGAATAGTATAAATGTTTGGTTTTAAATGAAATATTTCACAACATCACAACATTTTGATGTAAAGAAATGACATTTGATTCCATAAAATACTCGAATGTATGCAATATTTTTAAACTTCGTTGAAATGAATTCGCCGCATTCAGGTAGCCACCATTTGTCATACAAATAAACAAAAATAATAGATTCCGGTGCGCTACGTGTACTACATACTTTTTTGAGAAGTGGCCACTCGGTTTGTGTTTCATCAAGTGAACACTAGATGGCGTTATACAATAATGTTAGTTTTCAATAGAACCAATAGATGGTGCTATAAAAGCGTGCTTAATTTCTTTGGTCTACTCACCACAAGATGGCGTTATCCTAAAGTGAAAGTTCTCCTTTGCATTACTAGATGACGTTGTATAAGCACTATATAGTCTGTCTACTCAGCACTAGATGGCACTACTAGTATGATTTAGTTCAATTTAAAATAAGCATTGTCTGTCAGAACGACAAAAAAAGATGCAAAAAAAACATTTGTGCTTGGTTTGGTGCAATAGTATTAGTATTTGTAACCCCGAAATGGTTCAAAATAGACCCGGTTTAGTAGCCAAAAATTATAATCGATTGGCGTCGCTAGTGATAGAAATCTAGGGGCCTGCAAGGACCGAATCTTTATCCCCGTCTCTATAACACGTGCGTTTTTTTAGTTTCGATGGGACAGCTCGGGGATCGTTACAGTTTGCCTTTTTCTTGCAAGGAAAATTTCCAGGTTTTAACATTACATTACAGGTCTTAGATGCAGCCAATAAATGTTCGTTGGGCTGTGTGTCATCGAGTGAGTGAGGGACACAAAGCTATAGTATAACTTCGTGGTGAGGGATGCCTAGGGCTGCCATCTTAAAAAACCTGGAACCCGGATTTTGGAGTTTTTACCCCGGACAAAAACGTGAAGCTCAAGACCGTTCGAGATGGCGGAGCGCTGTGGACGCCCTTTGCCCCGCCTAGGAGACATAGGACATTAAGACCCTGGACCTTTCAGTACTGCTTTCATTCACATCTTGATTTTAAAACATATTAGTACTGGAGCCCAATTCTCGTGCTCGTGATATTTTGAAAACATGGCGGAAATCACATGGAGCCCAATTCTCGTGCTTGTGATATTTTTAGAACATGTATACGGATATCACTTGAAAACCAAAAACAAAAACAAAAAAACTATGTTTCAGTGATATATGTCGTATGAAAATAAATGTCACGAGCTCGAGAATTGGGGTCCTACAGCCCAAATGTCGTGCTCGTGACATTTATATCATACGACATATATCACTAAAACATAGTTTTTCTGTATAGATCTAATGCGACATACGTTTTCAAAATGTCACGAACCCGAGAATTAGGCTCCTGGGATCAACTTAGCGAAGTTCTTTGTACTGGTAGGTAGGTACTTGAGTAAGATATTGGACTATTTTTTATTTTTGTAATCAAAAAACCTCTCAATGATAGAAACATCGTTGAAAGAATTTGAACTACCTGAGATATCACAACTTTAAAATCACATTATTGTGGGCAAACCCAAAACGCTCCATTTGTATGGAGCGTTTTGGGTTTGGCTACTGAGATGTGACGTCACAAACAAGTATTTTGTATGCATTTCATTTGAATTTTGTATGGTAGCTATATCAAATGTTTCGTTTATGTCAATGGTTCTATTATAATAGTTGGAGCAAATTGTATGGGTTATTCAATGGTATAATTTTTTTTTAATAATTTCATACTTTTATAATGGACTTGGACACTCACGGCTGGACTAGTCCAGCGGTTCAAAGTCGCTCAAAGAGCTATGGAAAGGGCTATGCTCGGAGTATCTCTGAAGGACCGCATCAGAAATGATGTAATCCGACAGAGAACCAGAGTCACCGACATAGCCCACCGAATTAGCAAACTGAAGTGGCAGTGGGCTAGTCATATTAGCCGCAGAACTGACAGCCGTTGGAGCCGTAAAGTCCTTGAGTGGAGACCGCGACTCGGCAAGCGTAGTGTAGGACGCCCTACGACAAGATGGGATGATGACATTCGAAGGCTGGCTGGTGTGGGCTGGATGAGAGTGGCCGAAAATCGGGAGCAGTGGCGTGCATTAGGGGAGACTTATGTCCAGCAGTGGACGAGTATGGGTTGCTGATGATGATGATGATGATGATAATGGACTTGCCCATGAATCTTTGAATGACCATAAAAGCGGCTAGACGTTATATTTTTAATTGAGAATGTTTGCTATTGGCACATATTTAACCTATATTTTGATAAAATATTTATATTTTGTAAGTTCGAGAGCTTAGTCAAATACCCTATTGGACTATGCCACGTAACTGTACCTACTGTGACCACAGTAAACATATCATATATTTATTTAAGTACACTGTCGTGACACTATAATAGTTAATTACTTAAGAGGGCCTGTTCGGTTCAGTAGCGCTGCCATTTATTGCTTTTAAGGCGACGGGTAGCCCTAACTAGCGACACCATTCGTTTTTAATTGTTAGCTACTAAACTGCTGACTGACCGGGTGGCGCAATTGGTAGTGACCAAAGGTCGTGGGTTCGATCCCCACCCTGGACAAACATTCGTGCGATGAACACTTGTGTTTGTTCGGTGTCTGGGTGTAATATTTGTATTTAAGTATATATTTGTGTTCCTCTGTTGTCTGATATCTGTAACACAAGTGTTTAAGCTACTTAGTACGGAATCAGGTCAATGTATGAGATGTTGTGAGAATTATATTATACTAGCGGCCGCCCGCGACTTCGTCCGCGTGGAAAAGTAACTTTTTACCCCCCTTTCGACCCCTTACAACCCCCTTTTCGCAATAAAAAGTAGCCTATGTTCTTTCTCAGGGTCTAGATTATCTGTATACCAAATTTCATTTAAATCCGTTGAGTAGTTTTGGCGTGAAAGAGTAACAGACAGACAGACAGACAGACAGACAGACAGACAGACAGAGTTACTTTCGCATTTATAATATTAGTTAAAACTGGATCTATTTTAAACAATTTCGGGGTTACAACCTCTCGGCAAACACTTATACTATTTATTAATTAACCATGCACAAATGCTGGGTCCGTTTTTGTACGCGAAAAATTGATTACCGCCAAAAGCGACGCGTGAATCAATTTTTCTCGTACAAATGTTGGGTCCGCATTTGTGTATGATTAATTAAAAAATAGTATAAGTGTTTGCCGAGAGGTTGTAACCGAAATTGTTTAAAATAGATCCGGTTTAGTAGCTAACAATTAAAATCGATTGGCGTGGCAAGTGTAATCTACCCGTCACCTTATATAATGGAATCGCAGCAAAGTATGTATTTTTAATTTTTGAGACTCATTGTTTGTGTTATTCATGTTACTAAGGTCATTTGAGTACATACGGCCGCACTCAGAGACGTAATTTAAGGTGACGGGTAGGGCACACTAGCGACGCCAATCGATTATATTTTTAACTACTAAACTGGATCTATTTTAAACAATTTCGGGCTTACAACCTCTCGGCAAACACTTATACTATTTATTAAATACCCATGCAAAAATGTTGGGTGGTTCGAAAGGTGGTTAGATTTTTCTATCCAACAAAGCTAAGTACACTCCCCCTTAATCATCTTTCAAACAAAAAAACAATATCAAAATTGGTTCATTTGTTCGGGAGCTTCGATGCCATAGACAGACACACACACACACACACACATACACACATACACATGCATGCACTTACGAAAGCAAGCACGGATGACTTCGCATTCACGATATGTACCTATTATGTGGTTTTCGGGATGTAAACGATAAAAAATAAAAATAAGGTTTAAAAACTAATACCCGACTACCAAAAAAACACGCTCTAAAAAGCACGAAACAAGAAAATTGTCTCTGCTGAAATTATGCCACATTGATTTTATTTTATTATTATAATGAATCTGTTTCGCTACAGGTGGCAAACGACCACGGCAATACGGCTCAATAATTTCAGCAGAAACAATTTTCTTGTTTCGTAATTTTTAGAGTGTGCTTTTTTGGTAGTCGGGTTTTAGTTTTTAAACTTTATTTTTATTTAACGTATTTTTAGATATGTAAATAAAATCACATCTTTGAAATGTGCTCATAAAGCTCTTTCTTTTGATACCCCACACGGTACTGTCAAGCAATAATAAATAAATAAATAAATATTTCACAACATCACATACATATTATTGTACATTATATTGTATTATAGTAAGTTAACATTCGTATATATTAGTGTATCATAACGTGTTTATTTATTTATTTAATTAATATCTAGATTTATGTATTTATATATTTACTTAATCAATACTCAAAATCAAAAGGATTGCACCACCCTCCCCTCTTCTATCTAATGTCCTTTACCTGAAGGTTGTCTGGTAGAGATCGCTCCCAGCGATAAGACCGCCTAAATTGTACATTGTATCTCTGTATACCTAGCTTTTAAGTTTTGTATGTTGTGCAATAAAGAGTATCTATCTATCTATCTATCTATACATTGATCTGACTCCGTGATAGGTAGCTCAAGCACCTGTGTTACGGATATCAGAATCAACAGTGGGATTACAAACATACATATAATCCTTTTTTTTTGTAAATACATACTTATAATACATAGAAACACCCACACACACTTATAATACATACATTTTTATTAGTTCCTTGCTCTAATTTCCCTAGAGGGCGCTGTAGTCAATTCATCGTTCCGTCATGTGGCCTATAACCAGAAGACAATTAAGACGCTTCTAACGACACCTCATTTGTTCACATATGATAACGAGTTTAGAAGTTACGAGGGAACAGATGAACAACCATACATACCTACATACATACAGGGCAAAATTATAACCCTCCTTTTTGCTTCGCCGTGGTCGGGTAAAAAATAACGGTACCTACAGTAGGGTAATGATAGCTTGTTAAATACCTTTTGCAGAAACTTAAACACCTCAAGTTACTCTTAATTAAATAACGTGCGTTTAACCTCAGATAAGAAACTAAATAAAGATTATTCATTTGTTGTTGGCTACCTATTGAAATAATTACTATTCGTTTCCAACGATGTCGAGAATCAACACGTATTTTGTACTATTGGTGGTGGCCGCGATTGTAGCCCAAGCCATGGGTGAGTAGACATTGTTTAAACCAGGTACATACACATATCAGAGGCCTTATTACCATGAGTTTGAAATACTATCCTCACTATCCAAAACTATTGCTCTGTCTCTTTCACATGCATCACAATGAAAGGGACAAAGCGATAGTTTTCAATAGCGAAAACAGATTTTCAAACTCATGGTAAGGGTACAGATTATTAAAAGTAAAGTATCAGCCTATAAACTGTCCCACTGTAAGGCAAAGGCCTCCATCATAGAAATCAAGTCATCGCTACTATGATAGGATTAGGCTTAATCACCACGCATGCCAAATGCGGATTGGTGATCACAAACCATAGCTATGTCCGAAAAATTAGTAACATACTTTTCGCTCGACCCCGCAATCGAACCCAAGACCCTGAGAGAACAGGGCGTCTATTACAATCTGTTAAATAAATATTTGACAACATCACATCCATTGATCTGACTCCGAGAAAGGTAGTTCAAGCACCTGTGCTACGGATATCAGAACCAACAGCGGAATTACAAATATATATTGTTTAAAATAGATTCGGTTTAGTAGCTAAAAAATAAAATCGATTTGCGTCGCTAGTGTGCCCTCCCCGTCACCTTAACTTATAAAATTGGTAAAACTGTACTGTGCGGGGATCGAGCCCGCAACCCTTGGACCAGAGACAGCGTTCACTACCACTGATCCAAACGGGGTCAAAAATAAATGTTTTTCTTTCTTTCCCTTTCTTAGCATATCTTTGCTGGAAAGGGACCCTAAGCATGGCGCTAAACGTGTTGTAGCGTGTCACCCAATGAGTATTAGTCGGTAATCTGCTATCCGTAGCATTATATTCACTAACAAGAGTGAATCGGAACGTACGCAGTTTCTCCAAACCGCCACGTCGACAGTAGCGACACAGTGAGCGAGAGAGTTTTTGGACATAAGACCCGCGTTCGCGCCCAGACGGCATGGTATTATAATTGTTTTCGGCACAACACGTTAATTTGTAACTATAAAACTATTGTAAAAGTGTGGACGAACCGAATACACGTATTTGTAACTGTTATCCGGACTTTCTACTTCCTACGAACCCTCATGTAGCGATTGCCCACCGCCACAGTGTTCATTTGTAATATTTTGCACTTATACCCCCAGGGTCCTGCGAGAACGACGTTAACGCCGAACAGGGCTGTGACGAGTACTGCTCGCGCCGCTGCGGGGCCCCCAAGGACTGCAGGAACGACTGCACACCGACCTCCTGCCGTTGCAAGGACGGGTACAATTTCAACGTACAACAGTACAAATGCGTGGCTCCAGATCAGTGCTGAAGGAGGCCACAGAAGATCTTCAATCAACTTTATCGCATATGAATAAAGTTTAATTTTGAAAAGCAAAAATTAAGTCAGCTATGAGTCATTTTCCCTTCTTTTTTCTTTTTTTTTTGTTTTTGACACGCGCGCGGTGACGGCCGCACGTGTGATTCCGCCAATGTCAAGTGTTTACAGAGACAAAATTGTTGATATTTTTATAGCAAGTAGTCTTGAGTAAATAACGCACTTCAAATTTCATCTCGTGTTCATATGTGAGTGTAGCTATTTACTTAACTCCAAATTATTGTTAGATGACCTTTCATCCCTGGATTTTAGCCGATACTATTTTCACTTAGCACAAATTTTAATATAGATTATTAAAATTTTGAGTTAGGTCGGTATTTTACTAAGGGTGCGATTATTTTTGTAATCCCACTGTTGATTCTGATATCTGTAACACAGGTGCTTGAGCTACCTATCTCGGAGTCGGACATAGAATTAGAATTCTATGGAGTCGGATCAATGTATGTGATGTTGTGAAATATTTATTTATTGTAATTATTATTATTTATTAAAAGCGGCCACTTTTAGCGTAAATCAATTTTTCGCTTACAAAAACGGACCCAACATTTGTGCATGGTTATTTAATAAATAGTATAAGTGTTTGCCAAGAGTAAATTGTTTAAAATAGATCCGGTTTAGTAGTTAAAATTGAAAACGATTGGCGTCGCTAGTGTGCCCTACTCGTCGTAGTGTACCTTATGGCATCGTTCAGACTAAACGTATTATCGGCCGCTGACTGTGAGCGCGCGTTACGCAGTTTATTAATTTTCCATATACAAGGTATCGTAGGCAATTAACGTCCGCTTAATTTCAAATTAATATATTATTTAATGAAACAATTGAATTAAAAAACTGGTTAGAAAAATAGTTTTATTGCCAAAAAATAAATCTAAAAAAGTAACACTTAAGTGCTATAAGTCGTATAAAATTATGCAAGCATAGAATTTTTGAATTCCCTGTCATGGGCGTTATTGAGCATACAGTTTTTAGTAACGCCCACATAGTAATTTACGAATAATTTTAATAAACATTAAATATTTTGACTTAGAGCCGTACAAAACCAAAAGTATATATGATATTGTTTGTTTTTAGAAAGAATTATAATTTTCAGAAATGAATTACAAATACTACAATATTTAAATTTTGTAACACGTCCAACACATCTCGTACTTTCTATTTAATCATCTATAAAAAATATATCTCACTTCTAACATGTTTAATAACTATAGAAAATCAACATAAAAGTAATATTTCTCAAAAATATAAATTACTAGCGGCCGCCCGCGACTTCGTCCGCGTGGAAAAGTAACTTTTTACCCCCCTTTCGACCCCTTACAACCCCCTTTTCGCAATAAAAAGTAGCCTATGTTCTTTCTCAGGGTCTAGATTATCTGTATACCAAATTTCATTTAAATCCGTTGAGTAGTTTTGGCGTGAAAGAGTAACAGACAGACAGACAGACAGACAGACAGACAGACAGAGTTACTTTCGCATTTATAATATTAGTAAGGATTATGAAATGCTTATTGGGCGCTATTAAACGTTAATGACGCCCCAGAACAGTGCGTCAATTAACGCCCTAAAATTAAGTGCAAAGCTTAAACATTAATGAGATCAGTAATGAACTAATTATATCCTAAGAACTATTCAGAGTACCTATCAGTAATCAGTCTTACAGTCCTTTGGAATTATAGTACGTTTTACATTTATTCACAATTTGAACAAATGAAGTCTTTATCATGTTTCGAGAGGCCCACACACTCCTCATGGTACCACTTCCTGCAAAATTCACAAATTCTCATGTCCAATTTTGTATTTTCATGACATGCATAGCAGTACCATTCTTCCGTATCTTTTTTTTATCATTAATCCTCTTCATATTTTGTTGTTTCTTATCTTTTGATTTTATTACTTTATTTTTTAACTTAATCTTATTTTTTTTGTTTTTCTCTGTTTTTTTTGGTTTTAGTGTTCTTTGTTTTCTTTTTATCCTCATCGTTTTTAAAGAGATCTTTAGTAATACGTTGACCTTTATAATTGATAGCTTTCTTTCGTGGACGGTTTGTTTTAGTTATAGCGTAATTAGGAGTAGGCAAAAATGTATGAAATTCTGTTTTATTACTTGGTTTCTTTAAATTTAATAATGTTACATTATCTTCATCTGTAAAACAAGACTCATCATCATCAGAGTTTGCTTTTTGATACATATTTTTTGCACATGATTGATTTAGGTGTTGTTTCTCTTTTATATATGCTATTTGAATTTTCATTTTCTTCATCTGATGAATAACCATAGACGTCTTCAACTGAATATTTATGTGATGGCTTGTTTATAAAACTATGTATGTCAGACGAGTCAGAGCTGGAGCTGTATTTTCGGCGTATAGGTCTTTGTAGCCTTGAACAACTGGGAACTGCCATATCAATGTCATTGCAGCTTTCTTTATTTGCAGGCGCTTCAGGTAACACAGAGAGATTTTCAGATAATATGGAAGGTGAAGCACATACGCTATAGACTGAATCATGAGGTATAGGATTATGAGGAGCTTTATCCAATTCATTTTCAGAAACATCAGTAGATGAGCTGTAATCAACAATACGAGAAATGTTTGCTGCCCTTAATCCTGTTGGTTTAGGTAACAATTTCCGAATATTTTGACACTGTTCAGAAGAAATCTCTTTACGCGGCGTCGCAGTTAGATAGTCGTCAGAATCAAGATCTAATCTATCAGGAGTCGAGTACCGTACGTTTGATGTGTTTACATCAAGATTAGGTTGAATTTCATCAGAGTCAGTCTTCTGCATTTGTTTGTTTTGATTTTGAGGATATGAAATTTCATATCTTTGATTTTGAGGATAAAACTGATGGAGCAAATGCTTCTTCCGGGATTGCTTCAGGGTTATACGGGTACAGACCTGTGGCTTTGAACCCATTCACTATATTAGTAAGTGTCATGCATTTGGGCCACACTTGTGAAAATATTTTATTGAAATCGGCTTTGTTCAATGTCCTACCAACATTAACTGACAAGAAATTTAGGACAGCTTCATCCCAGTGATGTTCATAGGATTTGTTTACAGATTTATCAAACGGCTGCAGCTCGTGCGTTGTATTTGAAGGAAGGCAGTAGAGAACTATGTCATTTTTATCGGCTTCATCTAACGCCTCGACTGATAGATGGCACTTTGCACCATCAAAAATTAATAAACATTTATCAGCTACTTTATGTTTTGCCTGGTGCTGAATAAATTCCACAAATAAGTCTGAAGTCATACTTCCCTTCGGTGCCATTCTAACTAACGTTCCAGCTGGTAGATTTTCTGTTAAATCTGGTATTTGTCTTTGGCCTTTAAAAATAATCATAGCTGGAATCGTCGTACCTATAGCATTGACACACATTGCAATAGTCACATTCTCTGCATGTTCCGGAGTTCTTTTGCTCCCTTTTGCTGCCAAAACTGTATGCTGTTTATGCACAGTTATTCGACATCCTTTCTCGTCCATATTATATAACCTTTCTGGATTTCGCAGTATATCTAACTCATCATATAATTTGCGGATACTCTGAAAATATTGTTGAACAATAGGTTTATTCAATTTTTGTGCACGAGCTGGATTCATCATTTGCGGCTTTCGTTTACTAATAGATGGATTTCTTTTTAAAAAGTATCTCAACCAATCTACACCAGCAATCCTTTTGGAACTATTGAAATTATTTTTGATGTCATGTCTCTCGCAAAATAAGTGTTAGTGGAATCCCAATGCTTGCAAATCGTTTTATCCGCGAAACTAAATCTTTTTCTTGATTATTCGTTAAAATAGGCTTTCTACCCAATCGTTTCATTTCTTCACCTGTTTTTAAGTGATCTCTCAAAGTTCTACGCGGAATATTATACCTTGCTGCTGCTGATCGCTGAGTCAAATGGCCTCTTTGCACAGTATTAATGGCAGCTGTCATAGTTTCTTCAGACCACGATTCCCCTCTTTTCTTACGTGTGGAATTAGTTGGAGTCATTTCCACGATCTGTAAAAAACAGATAGTTATGATACAAATAAATTTTTGCCTTGTATAAATACGCCCACAATATGGATAATAGCGCCCATACAGGCTATTAACGCCCAAACCTCAATTAACTGGGCGTTATTATGCGTAATAGTACCTTCTATTATTCTCATATTTTCACACATAATTACTAACAAATCAATCAAACATTCAATGAAATATGGTATAAAGGTAACTAAAATAAAAGCTAATCACAAAATTAGACATAGGTAGGTAGAAAAATTTATTCTATGTGTGCGTGAAGTGTAACGAAACTCGCGCGACATTATCTTCCATTTTTAGCATTCGGGCGTTATTACACACTGGGCGTTAAATGCCATACCTACCTCATATATTGAACTTGTCGTTCACACCGAACTGGCTATACGTCGTCCGTTGTCGCTGACTCTTAGTGGCTGATTATTTTACTACGCGTCTATGCGCAGCGGACGCAGTTGCTGAAAAGCGCGCCGCGTACGCTATAGCGTATTGTCCAAAGAATACATTTACTCTGTATTGTCGGCTTGGTGAGAACGCGTACTACAAATTGAGTCGACGTTCACACTGGGGCAGACAGTGAGAATACTCACAGTCAGCGGCGGACAAAACGTTTGGTGTGAAAGATCCGTAAGAGTTATCTCCGCGGCGAATCCGTCGCGCAACGCTACGCATCCGCGACGTGTTAGCTGCGTCGTCGCTCCGCTTAGAAGACGCTCGCAACCCGCCAGTGTGGCAACCACTCCCTTAGTCATATGTCCGGTGATTAACTTTGGGCGCATTATCCTGGTGCCGTGTGGTCCCCGGCAGAGTAGAATAGGCCACCCTCACTCTTACCGAGGTGTCGTAAAAGGCGACTAAGGTAAAGCTGCTGGCATGATCATCAGCACCTAGAGAAGGAAAACTCTGCATTTATATCTAAACCCTCTCGCCAACCCGTCTGCCAAGCGTGGTGAGTATGGCAATTACCCCTCATGTGATTGAGGGAGGCCCGTGCCCCAGCAGTGGGGACTTAAATGGGTTGATGATGAGCATTATCCTCATTATCTTTCACTCTCTCTCAAGCAAATATAGATTTATAGGGCCAATTTGGCGATGTTGGAACACGTTGGTTCCATTTGGTGTAATTTTTTTTATAAATAGTTATTTTACACTTGCAGAGAAAAATCATAATTCTTTCAGGCCATACTGGACTCCAATTCTCGTGCCCGTGATAATTATTTTCATACGACATATTTCACTAAAACAGTTTTTTTGTATGGTTTTCAGGTGATATCCGCCATGTTTTCAAAATATCACGAGGACTGAGAATTGGGTTCCCTCGATGCTCGTGATATTTTGAAAACATGGCGGATATCTCCTGAAACCCATACAAAAAAATTGTGTTTGAATGAAAATAAATATCACGAGCTCGAGAATTAGGCTCTTGATCTATATTTTTTTATAATAAATATTTCACAACATGACATACATTGATATATATTTTTGAAAACCCATTTGAAACAGTGGTAGTGAACACTGCCTTTGGTCCAAGGGTAAACGCGTTGGATCCCCGCACAGTACAAATATTTGTGTGGTCTGGGTCTTTCCAATGTATTATAAGTAGGTATGTATGTACAAAAGAAAAATAAAGTATTTGTTATCCCACTGTTGGTTCAGATATCCGTAATACAGGTGCTTTAGCTACCTATCTCGGAGTCATTGATGTTGTGAAATATTTATTTATTTATTTGTCTTTTTTCAGATTATTCATTTTAATAGGTATATTCTTTTAATTTGATAGGTGGCAGACGAGCAGACGGATCGCCTGATGGTAAACGGTTGCCGCCGCCGCCGCCCATAGACACCCGCGAAACCGTCTTTACGCTTTACGCGGCGGATTTATTGTTAAAGAATATAATATCTCGAATCGATCAAGGTATTTTTCATAAATCGATTTTGTGATGTAAACTGCTATGAACTTCTCTATTATTTTTGTTTATACCTAGCGATTCTTTGGCTGGACCGATTTCGCTGCAGGTAGCTTAAATATAAATTACATTACATAATAAGATACTTTATATCCCGATTTTTTTAAGATTTCTGTGGAATGAACAATAACAAATACTACGCGGGCAACGCCGCGGGCAAAGTAAATCTAGTGAACCATAAAATAAGGTAATAATAAACCTTTTTAAAATAAATACAAATTGAACCTTGCCACGGACCGGCTCTTTTATTCATAAAATATTAAAGAAAGTAAAAAAATAAAATGTCATTAAACTTGTCCTCAATTCTTATGGCTTTAAACAATTTATTCAGGTATTTTGGCCAGTTCAATTGTTTATTTTATTTCGTAGATTATGATGCCTTATAATCGATGACAGTTCTGCACAATCGATTGTTGCCTGACAGCACAATGTACAGCACTACTATCGTAGCATTTTCGCTCGATGGCGTCGGTTTCGTTTCGTGATGTGGTAATTGTAAAATAATTAGTTTCAACGCTTTTTTTCTTCCACAATTACTTTAGATAGTTACTTTTTAATATTATGACAGTTTTATTTACCGTGAAAATAGTTTAAAAGTAGTTATTATGGGGTCAAGAACGACGGACTGGAGGCCGGGGCCGACTGTGTGTCGGTGTTGTTTCTCGGAAGGATGTTACAAAGACATTTCCACGGAATACTTCTGGATGGGGAAGAGAGAAGTGTACCAAGAAATGTTGTCGGAGACTTTCACCCTCTCTGTAAGTATATTATCATGTTTCTAAGTTGGAAATTTTAGTGTGGCGTCCATTTTATCGTTGGGGCTTTAGGTAATCCGGCCGAGTGGAGTGGGCATGCGCTGTAGGGCTACTATTGGGCGGGTGGCGTGTTCTCGCTTTGGTTGGGTTACATAAATCAATACAGCTATGGCTTGGGTCCCCCGACGCCAGTTTTACGATGTAATCACTTGTTTTTTTCTTCTGTAACAATTATTTTGTATGCCGAAAACTAAGTCTATGAAACAATTATGTTTTTGAAGATATTACAGTCTTTTGTTTTTTTTGTTCCTTATTGTGCTGGTACAGATTTTAAGTTATGAAATAAAGGTCAATGTTGAAGGCTTCTCTTTGTTCTTCTAACATTAATATAATATCTGGAATATATGGAAGAAATAAAAGAGCCTTGCGTTCATCCTTGAAAGCATTAAAAAATCTTCTTTCATTTATTTTTAAAAGAAACTCATGGAATTTTAAAGTTTCTTGATTCAGATACTAGCACATTGCTACATTCTCTGGGATTAGGATTATGCTTAAAAATATTTTTAATTAAATAATAGTTTTTTTTATGGCGTCTTTCGAATTTTAATTTACCTTTGCCAATGTTGAGTGATTGAAGAGACTATGTTCGATTAAATAATAGTAATAATTTAAAAAAATATTTAACTGTGCCAGAGAGAATAAAACTATAATTCTGAGACACAGGTAACAAACTGCAAAGTGATCATTTGAGTCTTCAGTTTTTTCTTTTTCCTGAAAACAAAGACTTAGGCATACATAATTAAAGACTCGAAAAAAAAAACTTTGAAAGAAAGATCTTTTAAATTGAATTGAACAAATAGACTTTATAAATTAAGGGTCATTTATCATAACTAGGTTTGTTGAATATTATTATTTTATTTGTATTATTGTTTGTTGAATATTATTATTTTTTATTCACATCTTTCTCTCACTCATGAAGGGAAACACAGAGTGCTGCTTCGCACCGGTTTTCTGTGAGGCTGTGGTATCATTCCGGTTGAGCCGATCTCTTTGAAAGTCGGCAAAGGCCCCTTTGAAACTTTTCTATTCTGTTCTTTCTTGAGCCACTCTCCACATGACTCCCTCTGCTTGCCTGATGTCATCATCCCACCTTTTTTGCGGTCTACCTCTCTTTTGCGGTCTACTTCTCTTTTGCCTACTCTGGGGTACCACAGTGTCACTCTTTCGTCCTTCGCATCAAGTGGTCGGCCCAACTGCATTTAAGTCTTTTGACTTTTATTCCTGATAGTGCGGTTTTCATTTGCATGTTATATCCCCTCATATTACTGAATTCCCAGTTGCCACACATGTATGCTTCGGAGCCTGGGGTACGCTCGGATCATGATCCATGGGAGGTCTGGTAATTACAATGATAAATGAGATGGTCAGCAGAAACCAGCACCATGGCCTACAGGCGAATTTATATACTATGATGATGCTTTGATTAGTAAAACTCACTTCATTCCGGGACAATTGTTCCACAATGTACCAATAGACGGCACCAAGTGTCGATTTGCTTCTAGTTTAGCTATATGCTCACTGAAAACCGGCCAGCGTTGTTTCCCTGAGTGAGTGAGGGTACCGGAACACAGTGGATCGAAACTGAAAAAAGCGTGGATTAAGAAGCAACTACCTTTTTTTTTTTGCCTCTTTCTTTATGGCGATGGATAGAAATTTTTATTCTAAACAATAATCACCGATCCAATACATTTTCGAAAAAAACTACGAGGTTGAACTAAGAGAGGAGGAGAGGGACCAATCGACGGTAAAGGAAGTGCGCATTTACACGGATGGGTCTAAAACAAAAATAGGCTCTGGAGCAGGTGTACACTCCCTCAACCTCAATATAAACACCCACATAATTCTAGGCCTACACAATTTAATATTCCAATGTGAATGTGTGGCCATAACAGAAGCAGCTAAAGCCGTACACCGGCGCTGTCTGGAAAACTACCACAAAAATTATATCGGACAGCGCGTCAGTCCTAACGGCCTTGAAAAACAAACATACCAATTCAAAACTAGTGCTGGAATGCCACCGGGCCCTGAAACAGATATGCAACACAAATAAAATTATACTGCAATGGATCAAGGGACATAGTGGATCACTAGGCAATGACGCTGCAGACGCGCTCGCTAGAAGAGGGTCAGAGATGGAAGTGGAGGGCCCGGAGCCACTCCTACCCCTACCCTTCTCGCAGCTACGTACCTGGATTCGCCAAAGATCCACAGCACAACAAAACCAGAGATGGTCGCAAAACGCAGGCTGTAGGCAGTCAAAAATAGCGATGCCAGCAATAAACCCGCGACTCGCAAAACGCCTTAAAAACCTCACAAGAAACAATCTTAAAATAATGATAGGGTCAATCACGGGCCACTGCCCCTTAAACAAACACTTGTTCACAATAGGCGTGACAGACAGCCCTCTATGCAGAGGGTGTTTCAACGCGGAGGAATCAGTTACACACGTAATCCTGGAATGCGATGCTATGACCACCCAAAGCGAACAAATCCTCGGACCGGTGAGGTCGCTCCGCGAAGCCTGTGAAGCTCCCAGGAAACTTCTGCGCTTCTGGGCGGAGCTGGGCTGGCTTAATTAGTCAGTCTACCCATCACGTACAATGGACCGAAAGAGAGTCTAAGTGCGGAAAAGGGAGTCCTCATTACATACATTACACAATAATCATCAGATCAATTTTTTCCTAAACTCAATAGTTTAGCTACAAAATAAATATTTTTTCTTTTTTTGTATGAAACGGTCTACATAATAATTAATTCTGAATAAGTGTTCTGAATAAGAGGTGATCCCCCACTAAAACTTACTTTTCCCTTATTTCTAGTATTATATTAGTACTATATTATTGTGCACTACAAACATGCGCATAAAGTTGCAAGGTTTTGAGAAAATTGGATTTGTAAAATGGTGTTCTTAAAAAAATCTATGTCTTTCATGTATTTCAATTCTTTTTAACTTACCTTTTAAACATAGAACACGATTTTATAGTATACTGACTAATTGTATACTAATGTAATGAAAATAATAATAATAAATCAAAAATATAAAAATTTTTTTTTTTTTATTATATCTAAATAAATAAAATAAAACAATTGAGACAAAATCACATCTTAATCAAAAGAGTCATTATTTTTATTATTATATAATAACGACAACATAGTTACAAAGGGTTAAACTAATTATATGAATTACATATTTAAATGTAATGTAACTTTTTTATTCTGTACACAACTTTATGATTTGTTTATTTCCACTTAATTCACAACAGATGGCGCTGTGCATAATTGAATCACGCAAGCTTTACGATTTTGGATGTTGGCTATCATATATCTCATACCATCGAGCGAATGAGTCTGCCTTGAAGTGTTTTAACGAGAACCCATGTCTCATCCATAAGAATTTATAACTCCATCGAATAAACTAACGTTTAAAACCCCATCTTTATTTACTTGAAAAGCACTCCTCTTTTAATAATAAATTATGATGCAAATTTTCAGAAATCTTTTTTTTACATCATTATTAAATTTTAATAAATTTAAGTATAAAATCGTGTCCCTTGTTTAATTACAAAGTTCAGAAGAACTCAAAAGACATAAAAGACGACAGGATTTTTTAATTAAAAAAATTCAAATCCAATTTTCTCAAAACCTTGCAATTCTATGCCGCATGTTTATAGTGCACAATAATAGTGGGGTACACTAGGAATAAGGGAAAATAAGTTTTAGTGGGAGATCACCTCACACTTTTTCAGAATTAATTATTATGTTGTCCGTTTCATACAAAAAAAAAAAGAAATAATATTTTTTGTAGCTAAACTATTGAGTTTAGGAAAAAAATTATTTGTACATTTATTGTTTAGAATAATAAGTTATATCCATCGCCATAAAGAAAGAGGCAAAAAAAGGTGGTTGCTTCCTAAGTCACTCTTTTTTGTTTCGATCCACTGTGCGGAGGCTCAATCCGGAGGTAAGGGGGAGTTAAAAGTTGGCAGTGTGCTTGTGAAGGCTACTGATGTTGAGTTCATTGGCGGTAACAATCGTCTTACCATCAGGTGATTGTATGGCTTGATCCACCCAAAACCCCCTTGTGATATGGCTTATTGTTAGACTCTTGTTAGGAGAGGACGCTCCGGCTCTGTCTGGCAGACTGGAATGACCCGAACACGCCCGAACACTCGCGACTAGAAAACACTTTATGACCTCCGTTATACTGTGTTTTATTTTTGTTAATTTAATCAGCAATCAGTCGCAAGATTCATAAGCTGATGGCTTGAGTGCAATATCAGTCCTATATAATACGGGACTTCTGGTCTGTTTCTAGCATAACACTGTTCCCTCTATCACCAGATCGCATACTCCCAGTCGAGTGGCCCCAACAGCCACAGCCGTCTCATCTGCGAGCCGTGCATCTCCCGGCTGCGGGATGCCTCAGACTTCAAGCGCCAGGTGCTGGAGTGTGAGAAGATGTTCATGGCGTACCTGGACCCTAGCAGCTCGGTGGCTGAAACTACTGATACTGAAGGTAAGATGCAGTGCTACATACTAACAGTCACACATCAGTAAAATAAAAAGTATAATTGTTTCATGAGAGCCTGGCGCTCCGAGTTTATAATAAATTTGGATTCATCATCATCAGCCTATTTAAGTCCCCACTGCTGGGGCACGGGCCTCCCTCAATCACATGAGGGGTAATTGCCATACTCACCACGCTTGGCAGACGGGTTGGCGAGGGTTTTGATGTAAATGCAGAGTTTTCCTTCTCTGGGTGCTGATCATGCCAGCAGCTTTACCTTAGTCGCCTTTTACGACACCTCGGTAAGAGTGAGGGTGGCCTATTCTACTCTGCTGGGGACCACACGGCCAAATTTGGATTAGAAGCTAACAATTCAAAACAATTGGCGTCGCTAGTGCGCCATAAGGTGACACCCTAACGATATTAGCGCCGCCAAGTGACATATTGATTGTGGCGAATAAGATACATTTTTTTTAAAGTATGTACTTAAAGAAAGTATTAAAATTTTTTTGAGACTAATATATATTTTTTAAGGACTATTACAAAGGTTGTGCTATCTCAGGTAGTTTAAATGAGAATCAAGTAATTCTTTCAACGATGTTTCTACCATTGAGAGATCTTTGTATTACAAAAAAAAATGTCAAATACCGTATTCACAATGAAAAATTTCAAAGCCAAGATGGCCGCCTCCATAAAACAGAGAAATAATAATTTATAATACTTGAATGGGGTTATTGAAAGCAGGAACTGATCTGTACTAAGTAAAAAATAAAAAAAAGTCTTTAAAAAGCGAAAAATAAAAAATAATAATTAAAAACCCGACAAAAATTTAATATATTAGAGAGTGAGAGGTCCTGGCCGACCTTTGCCACCAATGCATGGCGAGCCTGTGCCCACGGCGCACACAAGGAAGACATACTTTTTTTTTTTATGACCTTATTGAAAATGCACCTTATGCACACAGAGAGGGGCTCTCCTCCGGGTTAGGTCTCTGCCACAGATCACCCCCAATAGATACCGCATAGGAGGCCGGAAATAGTCACCATACATAGTTGCATTTGCTATAAGTCTCGATCGCTGGGAACGCTACTTCACTTGTGATCAAGTAACAGACCCGTGCGTTAGGCGTATTTAAATACTCTAAAAAATACTTTTCGGTGATTGACGGGTACGAAAATGACAACATGTGCTATAAAATGGTGTGGAAAATCGAAAAGAACATCAAATTTTCAAAAAGATGGTATCACATTCCACCGATAAGTAAAATAATTTTAATTGACCACTCCTAAACAGCTCAAGTTATATTGGACATTAGAAGAAATCGTGCGTTTTAAAACAAGCACGCGTTGATGTCTTTTGGAAAAATCTCTTTTTCTCATGTGAATTTTACAATAAGCTATCTCTTATTGACAAAATACTAGTGATTACCTAGTACGAACAAATATTTATCGATGAATGCGTTGGTTTCTAGCTTTTGCTTCTAAGTGTTTTTTTTTTCAATTATTATTTATACGGTAATCCCAGTCTGGCACTTAAGTGATAAAAATCCTCTGCTTAGGTTATGGGTATTGAAGGAGAATTTTAGGTGCCGCTTAACTTTAATCCTATAATCACCTGTTGGTGATGATCACCGCCGCCCATAGACATCAGCTACACCAGACAGTGTGGAGATGCGTTGCCAGCCTTTTAGGAAGGTATAGGATGGGTATTTCGTTCATTTTCGGGGTCTTCTTTTTGTCAAAACCTTCTTTATTTTATTTTACTACAATATACTTACAATATTTTGTCATTTGAACAGTTCCCGTGGAGTCAATCGACGCTCAAGTGAAGTTGGAACGAGTGAAGGAGGAGAAGCCAGTCAGTGACGACGACTTCGACGAGCGGGGGGCCGACTTCCACGACGAGCAAGATGACGACGATGACGATAGTAAGTACTTTGTAGTCTCTCCTCTCTCACTCCTCTTTTTGTCCTGTCTCTTTCTATCCCGTATCTTTCCCTCCTATCTCTTTCTATATCCTATCTTTCTCTCCTCTCTCTTTCTCCTCTCTCGTTCTCCTCTTTCTATCATCTCACTTTATCCTATCTCTTTCTCCTATCTCTTTGTATCCTCTCTCTTTATCCTATCTCTTTCTATCCTCTCTCTTTCTCCTCTCTCTTTCCCTCTCCTATTCAACTCCCTGGTGAAAGAGAAGCCAGTGAGCGTCGATAACTATGACGAGCGGGGGGCCGACTTCTACGACGACCAGGATGACGACGATGACGATAGTGAATACTTTGTAGTCTTCTCTCTCTCTCCTCTATCTCTCATCTCCTTTCTCGCCTCTCTCTCTCTCCCTCTCCTACTCAACTGCCTAGCGAAGGAGAAGCCAGTGAGCGACGCCGTCTTCCACGACGACCAGGATGACGACGATGACGATAGTGATTACTTTAGTTATACCCCTCTCTCCCATCTCTATTTCCTTCCTCTCTTCCCCTCGCCTCTCTATCCTTTCTTCCCCTCGTATCTCTCTCCTCTCTTTCATTCTCCCCTCTCTCTTCTCTCTCTATTCTCTATTCTCTTCTACTATATAATCTCATATATTTAACTGCCTAGTAGATGAAAAGCCAGTGAGCGATAACGACTTCGACTACGACTAGGAAGAAGACGGTGACAATAGTGAATATTTTAGTCTTTTCTCTCTTCCTTTCTCTCCTATCTTACCTCTATCTCTTATCTCTCCGACTTCCACGAGGAGCAGGATGATGACGATGACGATAGTAAGTACTTTAGTCTTCTCTCTCTCCTTTCTCTCTCCTCTCTCACCATTATCTCTTCTCTCTCACCTCTATCTCTTCTCTCTCTTCGACTTCCACAAGGAGCAGGATGATGACGATGACAATAGTGAGTACTTTAGTCTTCTCTCTCTCCTTTCTCTCTCCTCTCTCACCTCTATCTCTTCTCTCTCTTCGACTTCCACAAGGAGCAGGATGATGACGATGACGATAGTGAGTACTTTAGTCTTCTCTATCCCTCTCTCTCCTTTCTCTCACCTCTATTCTCTCTCTCCACTCTTCCTCCTCCTCTCTCTCTCTCATATTCAACTGCCTAGTAGATGAAAAGCCAGTGAGCGATAACGACTTTGACTACGACTAGGAAGAAGACGGTGACGATAGTGAATATTTTTCTCTCTTCCTTTCTCCCTCCTCTCTTACCTCTATCTCTTCTCTCTCCGACTTCCACAAGGAGCAGGATGATGACCATGACGATAGTGAATACTTTAGTCTTCTCTCCCTTCTCTCTCCTCTCTCACCTCTATCTCTTCTCTCTCTTCGACTTCCACAAGGAGCAGGATGATGACGATGACGATAGTGAGTACTTTAGTCTTCTCTATCCCTCTCTCTCCTTTCTCTTTCCTCTCTCACCTCTATCTCTTCTCTCTCTTCGACTTGCACAAGGAGCAGGGTGATGACGATAGTGAGTACTTAAGTCATCTCTCTCTCTCTCTCTCTCCTATCCCGACTTTATCCTTCTCATCTCGCCTCCATTTCCAATTGCGTCCAAAGCTTTCGCTTTAGAGCCCGGGGTACGCTAGGACCATGATCGAGGATTCGCGAAGTCTGGAACAATGAAGCGACTGCCGTCTGACCTTTGCAACCCTTACACATGGGAACTAGACCAATTGGATCGCGGTTACACGCTCAGAATCACCAGCCCAAATATTATTGGTATCCACAATTTTTATAAACTATCCGAGACGTACAGGTTTCTCTCACCGCCGAGGTAGGAGGCGGTATGTAGAAATAGAGATATGCCGAGTACTCTGTTACTACTCTGTACTCGGTGTACTCCCCGTGCCGTGTGGTCAGAGTAGAATAGGCCACCCTCACTCTTACCGAGGTGTCGTAAAAGGCGACTAAGGTAAAGCTGCTGGCATGATCATCAGCACCCAGAGAAGGAAAACTCTGCAATTATATCAAAACCCTCGCCAACCCGTCTGCCAAGCGTGGTGAGTATGGCAATTACCCCTCCTGTGATGGAGGGAGGCCCGTGCCGCAGCAGTGGGGACTTAAATGGGCTGACGATGACTCTGTGTACTCGGCATTTTATTGATACTCGGTACTCGGCCGAGTGACTCGGCGCTAATGCCGAGTAACTCTGTTATTTTTTTGATTTGTAGTGACACAGTATATTGGCTCTCCTCGTCCTGGTAGTAAGCAACATGAGAGCCCAGATAGGGCTTATAGGGCCAGAAGGCGGTTATTATCCACTAAGCTACCATCGCTTATAGGTTTAATTTTTTTTTTATTCTGTAGAGTCCCACTGCTGGGCAAAGACCTCCCCCAAGTCTCTTCATTTCTCCCTATCCAATGCCTTTACTTGCCATTCTTGGACATACGTATGGAAATCGTCACACCATCTTTTTTTGGGCCTGCCGCGTAGTCGACGCCATCGGGCGGTTGCCATTGGGTGACGATTTTTGTCCATCTTTTAGGGTGCATCTGCTACATGGCCCGCACACTCCCATTTTAACTTCGCAGTTTTTCGTCCCACATCCGCGATTCCCGTCTTGGAGCGTTTGTCAGAGTTGCGCACTCTATCTACATAATACGTTTTAAAGCGTTCATTAATTTGTAACATATATGGGAGAAAATAATATTTTTGTTATCCTTTTTAAAAGGCCGGCAACGCATTAGCGATCTCTCTGATTTCGCGGATGTTAATGGGCGGCGATGATTGCTTTCCATCAGATGACTTGCTTGCTCGTTTGTCGCCTCTAGCATAAAAAAAAAATCCAGAATTACAAAAAATATTATTTTCTCCCATATATGTTTCAAATTAATGAACGCTTTAAAACATATTATGTAAACCTATAAGCGATGGTAGCTTAGTGGATAATAACCGCCTTCCATACGGGGGGGTCATGGTTCGAATCCGAGCATGCACCTTTGAATTTTTCAAATCTATCTGGGCTCTCACTCACACTCTCTGTTGCTTACTACCAGGCCGAGGAGAGCCAATATACTGTGTCACTACAAATCAAAAAAATAACCGAGTTACTCGGCATTAGCGCCGAGTCACTCGGCCGAGTACCGAGTATCAATAAAATGCCAGAGTCATCGTCAGCCCATTTAAGTCCCCACTGCTGGGGCACGGGTCTCGATCCATCACATGAGTGGTGATTGCCATACTCACCACGCTTGGCAGACGGGTTGGCGAGGGTTTTGATATAAATGCAGAGTTTTCCTTCTCTGGGTGCTGATGATCATGCCAGCAGCTTTACCTTAGTCGCCTTTTACGACACCTCGGTAAGAGTGAGGGTGGCCTATTCTACTCTGCCGGGGACCACACGGCACGGGGAGTACATCGAGTACCGAGTAGTAACCGAGTACTCGGCACATCTCTATTTATACATACCGCCTCCTACCTCGGCGGTGAGAGAAACCTATACGTCTCGGATAGTTTATAAAAATTGTGGATACCTATAATTATTCTACTCTGCCGGGGTCCACACGGTGCCCTACCCGTCACCTTAATATTCCCGTTCTGAAATATCGGAAATACAAAAATAAAGTAACATATAATATGTCGGTCTGCAGTTGTCATTGAAGTTTTTAAGCATCGAGTTTTTTTTAGTGGACGACCAACCCCTGACAAGGCTAGCGAGCAAAGTGCCCAAAAAGGAGTCGGAAGACATCATGGAACTCCTTGACACCTCAAAAACAGGGACGAAGCGCAAATCCAGCAGTAAGGTAAGTTATATTTTTATTATGAGAAGGCATATTGAAATCGCGTTTTGTAATAAGGTGATAGAGGTTGTGCGTGCAGGCAAGTAGGTTCTAGATTTGATCCTGGTTAGGTCAAACCATTTGCAGATTAAGGTGACGGGTAGGGCACACTAGCGACGCCAATCGATTTTAATTTTCACCTACTAAACCGGATCTATTTTAAACAATTTCGAGGTTACAACCTCTTGGAAAACATCTATACTATTAATAAACATGCACAAATGTTGGGTCCGTTTTCGTACGCGAAAAATTTATTCACGCCAAAAGCGGCCACTTTTAGCGTGATTCATTTTTCCGCGTTTGTGCACGGACCCAACATTTGTGCATGGTTATTTAATAAATAGTATAAGTGTTTGCCGAGAGGTTGTAACCCAGAAATCGTTTAAAATAGTTCCGGTTTGGTAGCTAAAAATTACAATCGATTGGCGTCGCTAGTGTGCCCTACCCGTCACCTTAATATTCACTGTGCATGTTTTATTCATTTATTTATTTTATTTAAAGAAACATACAGCTTTTTATATATTTCATTATTGAACTTTTATTTGCAAATGTTTTATCCAAATTCTGACTTGAACGATTGGTATTCGACCTGTATGAAAATTTATTTGATTAAAAACTGATCCATTTTGAATAGTTTTTCTTACATGGGGTTGTTTGTTGTTCATCCATATTTAAATAAAATCTTAACATGACGTGATTGAGCATGTGTTTCAATTACCTATAATTAATTTTGTTTGTTTAGAATGTGACATGTCCAACATGTGACTAAATTATTGGAATTTGGTTTGATCCACGGATATATTTTCATTGTCGATCATGTTGCATTCATTGCAATGCTCCACCTTGATTAGTGAACCAGTAAAAGAGTCGATTTGTATTAACGTACAAATTTATTTAGACATCACAATGGACAACATTTCAAAATTGCTAAGCTCTGAAACAAAAAATACCATTTCTTTATTTACTTTTCCGCTGCGCGAATATATATTTATAAATTTTTTATATTGCTTATTTACTGAGAAAAAAAATTAAAAACTAAAAAACGTAAGATGACGTCATCGGACGGCAGAATGTAAAATATTTCTTTGCCTAGCACATTATAGTTTTAAATTTACGAAATGCCAAACCCATGACATGCAACTGTCAAAAAAATGACAACTTGTCAACTTTGAATGAATGAATGACGTTGACAATGTTGACACTAGTATTATTTACCTATTAACGAGCAAGTCGACACTTGGGCCAGGGAGGCCATCCAGCTTGGCACCACTCTGCAGCATAACTATGCCCTCGACATCTTGCCATCTGCAACGAAAACGTTAAAAGACGATTGGCAAAATAGATATAACGAGCTCTCTAAAATCAAGGGTCGCCATTACGCAGGCATCCAACCTCTGATCCCCCGGAGGCCTTGGTTTTCCAAACAGAAAGCCTTGGACAAATTTATTGTCTCCACCATATGTCGCCTGCGCCTTGGCCACGCCTGCACTCCGGTTTTCCTTAACAAAATTCACATTAAAGACTCTTCGATCTGTGAGTGCGGTTTAGAAGAAGGTACGACAGAACATATCTTCTTTAACTGTCAAAAATATCAAGTCTCGCTGTATGACATTCTACCCCCAAAAATCCCCCGCCCTTTTAACATTCCTTTTCTTCTGTCTTTATCCTTTTCCTCTGTTATAAAATATTTATGTATATATATTAATAAATATAATATAAGACTCTAAATGAATCTCCCTCTTCACATGTTATATATATATTTTGTTCATACATTTACATTTTTACGTTGTCTGTCTGTTTTGTCCATGTGTATGTTTGTTTTGTTTTAGATGATGTCAAAACCGATTAAAATAGATTCCACTCGTCACACCGGTCAATCTATTAATTAACGTGTCTCTCTAATCACTCGACATTGGCAGAATTATAGATGTGTCGAGAGACACAGTAGCAGCCATTATACTAAAAAAAAAAAAAAAAATATTTACCTTTGACAGTAGTACCTTTTATTTATTAAAACAATGATAAACAAAGGAATATCGCTGTATTCAGCCGTCCGATGACGTCATTTGGCGCTTACGTCTATTTAGAATATAAAGAATTTTAATAATTATTTTATGCATGAAAATGGACAAATTTTGAAAAAAGAAAAAATATGGGTCCGTTCATTTTATGTCTATTTTCATATAAAAAAACAATATGGACATGTTAAAAATATGAAATGTTGTCCATTTACGATATTATTTTTTGGTGTGATGTTTATTACCATTATTACCGAAAAAGCGAAATAAACCGATTGTAAATGGATGCTCACGGTTTACTAAAAATATGTTGATGATGAAAGGGTGCTGTTGAGTTGGAATAACTCAGCGTGTGATTCCCGGTGACGTCGTATCGCTTGATAGCCCCGGATACGCTTGGACTATGATTTATAATATGAGGAGTGGTTATTCAATGAAGCGACTGCCGTCTGACCTTCCTTAAACAGGGTATTCAGGCTTAGCTGTATCAGAGGCGCTTGTTCGGGTTCCAACCTACGACCTCCCGTTAAGGTGACTGGTAGGGCACACTAGCGACGCCAATCGATTTTGATTTTAAGCTACTAAACCGGATATATTTTAAACAATTTCGGGGTTACAACCTCTCGGCAAACACTTATACTAATTATTAAATAACCATGCAAAAATGTTGGTTCCAACGCGTACGCGAAAATTGATTCACGCCAAAAGCGGCCACTTTTGGCGTGAATCAATTTCTCGCGTACAAAAATGGACCCAACATTTGTGCCTGGTTATACAATAAATAGTATAAGTGTTTGCCGAGAGGTTGGAACCCCGAAATTGTTTAAAATAGATCCGGTTTAGTAGCTAACTGGGTCCTGATCC
Organism: Marasmia exigua; assembly: GCA_019059595.1. Classification (NCBI taxonomy): domain Eukaryota; kingdom Metazoa; phylum Arthropoda; class Insecta; order Lepidoptera; family Crambidae; genus Marasmia; species Marasmia exigua. The sequence continues at coordinate 3,188,734 of CM032490.1, forward strand.
TGGGTCCTGGGGAAGGGGTCCAGGGTTCGATTCCCAGGTCGAGCGAAAAGTATGTTTCGAATTTTTCGGACATAGCTCGGGGTTGTGATCACCAATCCGCATTTGGCAAGCGTGGTGAATAAGCCTAATCCCATCATAGTAAAGATAACTTGATTTCTATGATGGAGGCCTTTACCCTGCAGTGGGACAGTTTATAGGCTGATTAAAAAAAAGTAGCTAAAAATTTAAATCGATTGGCGTCGCTAGTGTGCCCTACCCGTCACCTTATGAAGACGCACGTTGTTATCTACTGAGATATCATCGCTCTTAGCGTTTAATTCCCATTCTCGTCCAAAGCTGTCGCTCTGGAGCCTGGGGTACGCTTGGACCATGATTCTTGATTTAGGCAGTCTGATAATTACAATGAAGCGTCTGCCGTCTGACCTTAGCAACACTTGCAGCAATTGCTGTTCCTCAAATAACTTATATTAAAGTAATTTATTACATTTTAAGGCTAAAACCCCTGCTGCTAAGAAGTCTAAAAGCAAGAAGGAGGCCAAAGCGACCAGCAGCAAAGCGCCTAAACCGGAGAAGAAGAAGAAAGGTAGGCATCTCTTTAATATTTATTTTACGTTGAGGAGGGGAGCTACTGTGAATGTATGAGTTTTATTTTATCCCGTTTTCATCACTGTCAGTTAGTATAACAGACTATAGTCTAAAACGGAACTTGAATTGAGATTACGCTAGTTGTTGGTACGCCGTGAAAAAGGGTTTTTTATTATTAATATTATGCTAAAGAGAGTTTGTACTAATTAATTTACTGACTAGCGGATGATTTTGCAATCATTTCTGGGCCAATGTTTTTGAGAGTCAATTTGAAAATATTTTTTTCAGTAAAATCATTTCTTCTATTTCTTCATACTTGGTTCAAATATTTTTTCTTTTCCTAACATTTTTTTGTCTGTTATAATATGTTTATACAATTATTTTTTTGTTTTAATTGAGGTCCAATTATTTTTCACTTATTCATTAAAAGATTCAAAAAGATTCTTGATGAATCCACCCTTTGACTCGTAGCCATACATATGGCCGTAAATTGAATAGAATTTACATTCTATTCCATTTCATGAATTAAATTTTCTTAAAATATAATTTTGATGTACTAAATTAAATTATGTCCAATTTGCCTAATTAATAAATTGTATTCTGTTTATAAAATCTGACTATTGAAATTAGGCCCCAAGTGGTAAAATATAGATAGATAGATAGATACTCTTTATTGCACAACATACAAAACTTAAAAGCTAGGTTTACAGAGATACAATGTAAAATATTTACAACTTATTTCAGAAATACATTTATGGCAGTTCTCCTTACCAACGTTTATATGACAGATATTTTGTACGAATAGCAACACATCACACAGTAACACGATTAAGTGCAGTTAAGAGAAAATACTAAAAAAAATCGAATGCATCTTTTAGTACCCTAATCATTAGTTCACTGATCTGGTATGTCATTTTACATGCTAAACATGTACTTACCTTATTTCAACATGTGACTCAATTATGCGTTTTGTATTATTCGCGTCTGACAGAAATGACATAATAATAGTCTTCCCATAATTATATAACAAATTACTAAACTGTCTCAATCAAAGTATATAGTATGTATTTGACTATATATTGAAGAAGTTGACATTATATTACAAGTGACTAAATAATTTCAATTAATTGGTTTAATTATAATTATTTACTATTGGAATTTCTTCCAATTATAATATCGTAAGCTGTGTACATAAATTTCAAACCATTATCGATTTTAGATCACTCAACAAAGAAGCTGTAAAGATCTAAACATGTTTCTTTTTAATCTGGTACTTATTAAACAAAATTCGTTACAGAAAATCTGTCTAAAGTTTATTTTGAAATGTGTGTTTGCATGTTTTTAGACTAATTATATCATATGGACATGTCTCAGTTTATTAAAATGTCTCAAACAATATTGCGATCTAGTGAATTTGAAATGACTCTGGTGCCAGTAATATTTATTTTGGGATGAATTTTATAAGATTAGTCGCATGTGAACCTCGTTTTAAATTTAAACAATGGATAATAGGGGCTACTTCATTTGGTGTGGTGTCATAGTCTCAAACTGCCCTTTGAGCGTCTGATGTGGTTGGAGAACCACGCTTTGGCATAAATAGGCCGGCTCGAACGCAGTGATACCTCACAGCTGAGGACTGCCAGCATAAAAAGAAAGTCTTCTCTTCATCGTTGCAGTTGACCCGGAAGAGTTGAGAATTCAAATAGTTCAGTTACACGAGGAGGGTATGGGGATCCATGAGATAACGCGCTGTCTGGGAGTGACGAGGGGCACGGTGCGCCGGTGGACCAGGCGGTATAAAGCGGAGGGGCGCCTGGAGGACAAGAGGATACACAATCGGCGTGGAACCAAAGTAAAGCCAATGCATTATCCTCATGAGGCGAGTAGTGATCCGCCGGAGTGAAAAAAAGTTCCATGTGACCCTCCCAACATTGCTAGAACATCCTGATTCTGGACTTTAATCTAAAAAGGCAGATTGGCCTTGGCCTTTGTGATTCCAAAAACTGAACTTTAAGTTTGTTGAAATATACCTAGAAATAAGGTAAAGGTACCTTTAGTGAGTCAACTGGTGTCGCAAATATTTTTATCTGCTCAATAAGAAGAATAAATATTTTAGTTTATATTGGTTCTAAAGTAAATTTTTCAATTTGCAATTTTCAAGTCACTGTTAAAACTATCAATAGATATCAATTGTCACCTGTATATTTAACCCCGTACCTTCATAAAGGTAAAATAAATTAATTGACATGTTCTTGTTACAAAAAGTAGAATTATATTTTTAAACATGTCAATTTATATCGCAACTTGTTTGAGACATGCAGAGCTTATTTTTCAATATATGCATTACTGTTTTCTCTTTGATGTTTTATTTACATAACGTGTTTGTAGCCCAATGTCATGCAGATAAGTAACTCTTGTGATTTTCAAAGTTGCATGTTAGACATGTGACAAAATTATTTGAACTTGTGACATGTGTCCCAATTAGTTGTATGACATTGGGATTCACAGCTTAGGTTGTATTGGCGCGTCATCTGTGTTTCTGGATACTTAAGTTATTTCTTTGCTCTTTTCTTGAACCTTCATAGTAAGAATGTCCTTTTTTAATAGCGAGCTGTACTAAAGACATTTTGTATTCTAATTTTTGGTTAATAAAATTGTTGACAAAAATATGTAATAATAAATTTATTACAATTTCATGGTAAGATCAAAGTAAGTTTCTAACATTCGGTTCTATGTAGGTTTAAAGAAAAATATTTAACGAAATATAAATAAATAATAACAATAAATATTTCACAACATCACATACATTGATATGACTCCGAGATAGGTAGCTCAAGCACCTGTGTTATGGATATCAGAATCAACAGTGGGATTACAAATATATACATATAATACTTTTCTTTTGTAAATACATACTTATATAGCAAACACCCAGACCAATACAAACAAACATGTTTATGCACACAAATGTTTGTACTGTGCGGGGATCGAACCCGCGACCCTTGTATCAGAGGCAGCGTTCACTACCACTGTTCCAATCGGGATGTCAAATATGGAGATTAAAATGTTTTACTTATGGGATACTTTGTAAATTATCTTACTCGTAGTTCTCATTACTTACCCTCTAATAAAAACTCTATTATGAAGGTTCTTATCTTGGTTATGGAATTTCTAGATCCACATGTCAGTACACTCATGTGATTTGGCGGACTTTGTTGTTGTATAGAATGTACTTTTCAAATTTTGCAAAGATAATACATATGTCTATACGATAGACTCCCCGCGGGTCTAGTGGTTTTTTAAGTACCGGGCCGTGATCTCGGTTTCGATTCCCGGGTCGAGCAAAAAGTGTGTTCGAGTTTTTCGCTCATAGCTCGGGTTTGTGATCACCAATCTGCATTAGGGAAACGTGGTGATTAAGCCTAATCCCATCATAGCAGCGATGCCTTGATTTCTATGATGGAGGCCTTTGCCCTGCGGTGGGACAGTTTATGGACCGATACTTTAATACGTATATTAAATGGTCACGAAAAGTTTTTATTTTCTAAATTAAATCACATTTTTAGTTTAGTGGGGATGTTTCAAAATTTTCTGACGGTTATGACTTTCAAAACACGAGCGTCCATTAAAGGGTTTATTCCCGCTGTCCACCCTCTGCTAGTCCACCCCGGGTGGACAGTGAAACAATTGTTTAAAAAATTCCCTGTGTCCACCCCCTCTATCAACCGAGAAGGGGTGGACAACGGGATTTTCTTAAATACACGTTTCGATGTCCACCCGTGGTGGACTAGCAGAGGGTTGACAGCGGGAATAAACCCATTAAAAGGCCGTCCATTAACGCTACAGTGACTCTAGATTTTCATGGGCGGAGGTGACTGTTTACCATCAGGTGATCCAAATAGTAGTTTGTCGCCCCTTGAGTAAAAAAGAATTCGTCACATCACTGAGTATGTATTTGTCTCAGGACTCGGTATGACACGTACCTTTTTTGCTGGTCCGAAATGTTATGATGTTATAACCAACCTACATCAACTATACTATTGACTAATCTTGCGGAAGTAAAAAAGTTTAAGGTGACGGGTAGGGTACACTAGCGACGCCAATCGATTTTAATTTTTAGCTACTAAACTGGATCTATTTTATACAATTTCGGGGTTAGTAACTCGGCAAACACTTATACCATTTAATAACCATGCACAAATGTTGGGTCCAACGCGTACGCGAAAAATTGATTCAATCAATTTTTGGCGTAGGTACAAAAATAAATATAATAAATAGTTTGCCTAGAGGTTGTAACCCCGAAATTGTTTAAAATAGATCCGGTTTAGTAGCTAAAAATTTAAATTGGTTGGCGTCGCTAGTGTGCCCTGCCCGTCACCTTAAAGCTTTATCATAATGTGGGAAAATAAAAACCACTATCAAACATTTTCAGTTAAAAATATAATAATATTCACTGTACTTTTTTAACCGTCTTTCTGCCTTATCGAGGGCATCCTGATGATAGATCTCAGAAAAAAACGAATTTTCAAATTTTGCCAAAGATAATACGTATATACCCTATAGATATACGATAGACGCCCTGCTGTTCTAGTGGTTGAAGTGTTCTCGGGGACCCCGAGAACCGGGCCGTGTTCTCACAATTCCCGGGTCGAGCAAAAAGTGTGTTTAGAGTTTTTCGAACATAGCTCGGGTTTGTGATCACCAATCCGCATTGGGCAAACGTGGTGTTTATTCCTAATCACATCATAGTAGTGATGACTTGATTTCTATTATGGAGGCCTTTGCGCTGCAGTGGGACAGTATATAGGCTGATACTTTTTTAGAACTTTATCGACAACACGTCTTAAGTCCCATCTCCCCAAGACCCAGAAATAAACTACTCAAGAATCGGGAAAGCAGATCGCCGTGTGTCCAGTTCATCGTCTTGAAGAAATGGGTTCGAATCCCATGTCATTGACAGTACCAGTCTCCTGTCTCAGGTGAGCGTTAGACTTGTAATTTGATAAGAAAGCTCTGTTTACTCGAGATGACTTCAGCTGTGCTAGCTCAAGTCACCAACAGTAAGATTTATTTTGGATATCGAAGAGACATTTCCGTATGATAACACTTTTTTTGCATCGAGAAATTATTGGAACGGATTGAAAGGTTTTCTTGCTTCAGAAAAAGAATGCTATTATTTAGTGTTCTATTTCATAATTGGAGCTTTGCAAGTAATTTTTATTGGGATATTCGTTCAAATAATTTAGTCGAAGCTTTGCGACAAATTTCGAACTGTACATGTGATGTTTTTGTTAAATTTATAATGTAATTTGTTAGTACTTTGTGTACTATTCACATGTATGTTCCGTTGTTTGTTATTTTTTTAATTTTGACTTAAGCATATCTCGTATTTTGAACCTATGTGCTATATACCTTTATACATTCTTAAAATGGGTTGTGCGCCCTGAAGCACTTGACTAAAAACCAAACTTAAATCTCGAACTGTCGTTGGCTTTTGACTCGGAAACATTTGAAGTTTTACCTTGCCGCATCTTGTGACGTACCGTTAGCCTCAGTAGCCGTGCCCGTATACCCTGCCCGTACACCCTGCCCGTATTGAAAGTGCCAGAGAACCGGCTACAGAAGAATGTTTTCTTTTTTAGCGGAACAGTACGACCCTGTGAGGGGGAACGCCGAGCTGGTCTTGCGTTTCTCTACCGCGTACCCGTTCCGCGTCAATGATAAGTCCATACTGTGCGTCTACTGCCAGGAGCTGTACGACGACCCGGATGTCTTCAGGGCGCACATGGACCAGGAACACGACAAGTTCAGCCTCAAAATCGCCTTCCACAGCCTCCCCAAACCGGAATTCATTAAGGCAGACCTGACGAATTTGAGATGTAGAATTTGCTCGGAGAGACATTCGAATTTGGACGCTATCGCGAATCATTTGGCGGAAGCACACCAGGAGAAAATCAACTTCAAAGCGAAAATTGGCGTCATGCCGTACTTTCTTCAGAAGGACTCGTTCAACTGTGCCGTCTGCGAAAAGAATTTCCCATCGTTATTCCATTTGAACAGGCATACGATAACGCATTTCCTAAGCTACGTGTGTCACGTGTGTGGGTGTAGTTACATCGCGACTAGCGGTCTTCTCCGCCACGTGCGCTCTAAGCACCAGGAGTACGAAGTGCCGTGCAAGACTTGCGGGAAGATCTTCCCGAACATGGACGCCAAGGAGAAGCATAGACGATCGGAGAAGTCTTGTCTGCCATACTGCTGTCCGAAGTGCAACGAGAGGTTCATGGACTGGAAGAGCAGGAAGCGCCACATGGAAGTTGAGCACGGGCAGTCCAAGAGGACGTATCGGTGCGCCGATTGCGACATTAACTTCAACAATGAGAATTCATATTATGACCACTTTAAGCTGCAGCACTCTGAAGATTGCGCGGTGTGCAAGCACTGCGGCTTGAAGTTTCTGTCGCGGTATCGGCTGAGGCGGCACATGTCCAAGCATGTTGTGTAGAGAGAGGTAAATCCTACAGGCAGCGGCAACGCTTATAGGATAATACGGAAACACGAAACGTTCGCGCGATTTAATCGACACCTAGCGCCATCTATTGGTATAAGTTGGATCTAATGTTCCGAGACGCAGTATAGGCGGGCCACTAGTAATCAATCGTATATCAATGTATGAACATTGATATAACTACCTTACAATAAAATAAACTTGAAATTCAAACAGTTTTGTTTGAAATCAATTTACATTCAATTTATTAATACAGCACATATATTTTTAAACATGTAGGCCTCTAAACGCTCAGTTGGTATTAAAATTAGGTTATTTATTTATAAAAACGTTTGTAGATACTTTGGCTAAAGGTGACGGGTAGGGCACACTAGCGCCGCCAATCGATTTTAATTTTTAGCTACTAAACCGGATCTATTTTAAACAATTTCGGGGTTACAACCTCTTGGCAAAAACCTATACTATTTATTTAATACTTATAGTTAACTGTTTGGGTTGCTTTTGCACTCTAATTTTTGATTACCGCCAAAAGTGGGCGCTTTTGGCGTGAATCAATTTTTCGCGTACGCGTTGGACCCAACATTTGTGCATGGTTATTTAATAAATAGTATAAGTGTTTGTCTAGAGGTGTAACCCCGAAATTGTTTAAAATTGATCCAGTTTAGTAGCTAAAAATTGAAATCGATTGGCGTCGCGATTAGTGTGCCTACCCGTCACCTTAATCGTTTCCCTGAATGATTCTCGAAGTTGGTCGTACTACATAGCCGTTGAGTATCGGTCGTTTTCCTCTAGATGGCGCTAGCACTGGCTAGTCGACTGATGCCTTTATGTCAGCATAAATAAGTTACTTTATGACATTAGGTTTGACGATTTCGTTGCTCGCGAGACAACTTTTTACTCTTGAGGTTGCTATCTACTGGCATTAGCTACGTCGATAGATCGAGTAGAGTGAATTGGCTTCTTCTGGGTAAGCACGCTACATCTTAGACCTTTTTGTCACTTTCCATCAGGTGAAATGAGGTCAAGTGCAAACCCATTTAATATATAAAAGAAAAATACATAAATATTAGTCAATCTTGATATCTTTTACCGTTGTAAAATTTGATTTCGTATGAATACTACATAGCCGTTGAGTATTGGTCGTTTTCCTCTAGATGGCGCTAGCACTGGCTAGTCGACTGATGCCTTTATCTCAGTATAAAAATAAGTTACTCTATGACATTAGGTTTGACGATTTCGTTGCTCGCGAGACTATTTTTTACTCTTGAGGCTGCTATCTACTCGCATTACGTCTATACATAAGTCATCTGTGTGAAGCGGCATCTCAGCAGGCCATCAGGGTGAGGATGGCAGACTCAATGGGTACTTTGTTAGTTCTTTTGTGCCTGTCAACCTCATATTTGGATTTCACGGCTGCTTAACATCAGGCGGAGTGAGTTCATCCTGATTGGCCTTTCTATATAAAAAAAAAATCTACAATCTTGATGTCTTTTACCGTTGTAAAATTTAATTTCGTATGAATATTTATTAACTATGTAGGTGCTGTAAATATTTGCTTCAGTAGGTTCATCATCATCAGCCCATTTAAGTCCCCACTGCTGGGGCACGGGCCTCCCTCAGTCAAGTGAGTGGTAATTGCCATACTCACCACGCTTGGCAGACGGGTTGGGGAGGGTTTTGATATAAATGCAGAGTTTTCCTTCTCTGGGTGCTGATGATCATGCCAGCAGCTTTACCTTAGTCGCCTTTTACCGACACCTCAGTAAGAGTGAGGGTGGCCTATTCTACTCTGCCGGGGACCCAATGGCTTAAGTAGGCTTCAGTACGTTATTTTAGCCTAAAATTAATGTTCTAGATTAGCATAAAGTAAAGATTTTAGATTATAAGGCGTTTTAACGTTTAAAAAACTTGTGCGATTTTTTCCTACTTCAGTATCTGATATGAAATAAATATCAACCGTTCTCTTGTTAGAATCTTTTATCCTTATACTTAACTAAATAACTACTGATGTTAAACCAAATGCACTAAGCTAAACCTCCTTTAAGGTGACACATCGACGAAACTAGCGCCACCAATAGATTTGTATTAATTGTGACGATTATGGGACATTTTTTAAAGAAAAGTACAACTTTGAATCCTTAAAGGAAAGGAATGTCATAATTTCTTCCTAAAAGTAACCATATTTTTTTATGGTTCTGTAGCCAAATGGCAAAAAACGGATAACCTTATAGATTCGTCATGTCTGTCCGTGTGTCCGAACCTAGGTCAGAGATTGGCAGATTTTTTGAATAGCATTGAGAAATAACGGTCAAAAGGTCTTATGTATTATTTTTGATATGAGCCCTCAAAGGCAAAGATAGACAAGTAAATTTTAAGTCTTAAATTTACGAAATATTTATATAACAATCGATACTTATTCAATTTGTAGCAACTTTTGTAAAGAAACCCTTTTCATAAACTATATCATATAGCTATCGAACAAAACTATCTCGTGATGCGCACAAACTAGTGAGGGCTGACGTCACGCCTCTATCGATATTTGTATGGAGCGTTTTGGGCAAGTCTATTTGAAGTGATTTTCAAATTGTCCTATCTCGAAGAGTTTCCAAGCTAACAAATCCATTCTTTCACCGATGTTTTCACTTTTGAGGGGTTCTTATATTACCAACAAGAGAAAAAAAAATAGGACACAAGCCTATTGTAATACAAATCTAATAGTACTTACGAAGATACCTTAAAATGAATAGGCTTAGCATAGGCTCAGAAAAAATGAACCTGAGTATTCCGGCTAAGATATTCTGTTTTTTTTAATTGCATTCATGACCAGTCTATAGATTGGGTTGACGGTCTTGTACCCCCATGTCTTGGGAAGCACGTTCCTGCGCCCTTTTCAATCGTATCCGGTGTCTCTTTGTAATATGAGGGTAAGGGGATACACAATACACTTGTGCATACACTTGCGATTGGTAATATGATCCTCCGAACGTGGCAGATTGTTGAGATCGGCCTGAGGATATTATCTACACTATTTGTAAAGAGGACGATAACCGAACTTTTGGGCAATCCGAAAAGACAAGAATCGACACCTAGCGCCATCTTTTGGCAAAATATTGGAATTAAGTTCCGAAACGAAGTGAGTTCGGGCCGCTAGTTTACGTAGAGCAACTTTGATTAGATGTTGTATAACCATGAATGTGGTGTGTGTGTGAACGGAAAAGAAAAGCAAACGTAAGCACTCTTAGGGCGAATTCGACCTACATGGCAGTTATAAGAGAATAACTTTATTTATCAGCGTGTTAATTTACTCCGTAAACATATTTTCGTAGTAAACTCAATTTTGTTCATCCAAAGTCGGTATATCTAAACCATATCACCACCACACCACAACCACATAACAGCTGTGACAACGACAACGCCATTGTGTCTAAAATCAAAAACAGCTTTGATAACGATAACGCCATTTTGTCTAAAATCAAAAACAGCTGTTATAACGATATCGCCATTTTGTCTAAAATCAAAAACAGCTGTAATAACAATATCGCCATTTTGTCTAAAATCAAAAAGAGCTGTAATAACAATATCGCAATTTTGTCTAAAATCAAAAACAGCTGTAATAACAATATCGCCATTTTGTCTAAAATCAAAAACAGCTGTTATAACGATATCGCCATTTTGTCTAAAATCAAAAACAGCTGCGACAACGACAACGCCATTGTGTCTAAAATCAAAAACAGCTGTGATAACGATAACGCCATTTTGTCTAAAATCAAAAACAGCTGTGACAAAGACAACGCCATTTTGAATTCCCTTGGATATTGGTTATTCTGTTAAAATTGGCGGTCTAATGATTTACCATTGCAATAGGCGTTGACTGTTGGATGAGTATAGGGTAGATCGGATTTTTATTTCACGCTGCATATAACTGCCTCATAGATTTATCGTTGGAAAGCATTGGATGAATCGGACCTTAAACACATGACTTCCTCTAAAACCTAACCATGCACCGGTATCGAGACCTGAAGAACTACAACAGAATGTTTTTTCCTTTTCTAGACGTGCCAAACTACCTCGTGAGGAGAAATGCCGAGTTAGTGATAAAGTACACTACGGCATATCCCTTCCGCGTGAACCTAAAGTCACTGCGGTGCGTGTACTGTGGCGATCTCATCGACGACCCCGACGTCTTCCGCGTGCACATGGCCGAAGAGCACCAAACATTCACGCTCGCTATGGCCTTCGTAAAACTACCCAAAACGGAACCGCTCAAAGCAGACATAACTGACCTCAGATGCAGAATATGCTCACAAAGCTACCCCAATCTTAAAGACGTTGCAGAACATCTGAAAGATGTACACAGTAAATCTATAAATTTCAACACAGAATTAGGAGTGATGCCGTATTTTCTACAAAAAGACAGATGGAGATGCGCCGTCTGCGACAAGAGCTTACCTTCTCTATTACATCTGAACAAGCATACTATAACACATTTCCAAAATCATATTTGCGAAGTTTGCGGAAAGAGTTATAAGGCTGCTACAGGTTTGGTTCAGCATGTTAGAGCGAAACACGGAGAAGAGAATAAAGCTTTCTGTAGACGATGTCAGACGGTGTTCCCTTCAATGGAAGCGAAGGCGGTACACCAGAGGACGGAGAAAAGGTGCATGCTGCACTGTTGCTTAGAGTGTCCGGAGAGGTTTCCGAGCTGGGAGATGAAGCAGAAGCATATGATAGAGGCGCATGGGATGCAAAAGAAGACGTACAGGTGCACGAACTGTGAGTGGGTGTGCGAGGACAGGAGAGCGTTCTATGATCACTTCAAGCTCAGGCATTCTCAGGATTGTTACCTGTGCATTCACTGTGGGTTGAAGTTTGCTACGCCGTCGAGGCTGAATAGGCATTTGGAGAAACACGTAGCGTAGTACACACATTGCTATTCATTTATGCGGAAACAACTATGTACATCATCATCATCATTTCAGCCAATAGCCGTCCACTGCTGGACAAAGGCCTCCCCCAATGTTCTCCACACAGATCGGTCCTGTGCCGCCCGCATCCAATGGATTCCCGCGATCTTCACCAGATCGTCGGTCCACCTTGTGAGGGGCCTGCTACGGCTGCGACTTCCTTAACGTGGCCTCCACTCGAGGACCTTTTCGCCCCACCGGCCGTCTGTTCTCCTCGCCATGTGCCCTGCCCATTGCCACTTGAGGCATGCAATCCTTTGGGCTATGTCCGTTACCTTAGTCATGTACATACATTTCTTAAATTAATGCAAATGCAAGCTAATTAATTCATTTATCATTATGTAGGAAACTACCATCAGCCCAATTCTCGTGCTCCTGATATTTTGAAAACATGGCGAATATCACCTAAAAACCATACAAAGAAACGATGTTTTGGTGATATATGTCGTATGACGATAAATGTCACGAGCCCGAGAATTGGGCTCCAGTATTCTTTCTTTAACGATCGGTTAATTTACGATTGAATGCCACTGCACTTTTAATTGCTAGTACTGAGCAATAGTATCATTTAACCTACATAATAGCTATAATAAAGTATGTATGGTCGGGGAATCTGGCGATTAACCATTTTCAAACGAAAAGCGCTTGCAGGCACGTCACAAAAATCAACAAAATTATGCAAGCTGCAAGCGATTTTTGCTCTTCGGTTGGTTAAGTGCCAGATTCCAAGACCGTACATGATGAAGATCTGTGGAACGATGTTGGATTCATAATATGTACCTTGAATATGAAACCTGCTTGATCTCTACTTTTAAACTTTGCACCTAAGTTGAATCTCAGTATTATCTTTACTATTTATACAATAAATTCTAAAGACAACAAGGTTTATTGGTAACTTGGAAAGGTGAAAATTTTGCGTGATGTACTCGTAATCGACACTCGACGCCATCTAAATTTCAGCAACGAATTAAGGGCGGGCAACTAATAGTGGTCGAGTTAAATTTTTGGAGTTCCATTTTATGATGTCAATATTGTAAATTATTTTAACGTTGAATGCACAAAATTCCGCGAAACCACGCGGTATGTAAACGTTATTATATTTTACGCTGTGATCTTAGTGGATCTGCTCATTGTATAGGTAATCATTTACATATTTTATGTAATAGAAATTTGTGTGATCTTAAGTTATTGATAAATAAAAATATAATATTTATATTTGTGTTTTCTAATTTTCCAACCAAAGTATTGACGACCTCATGGTCATTATCATTAATGTAGTGTTCGCTTTTTACTCAAGGATGTTGAATGTCTGATATTTGCGTATCCCCAGGTAGGCTCTCTAGCCTACCATGGCCAGTGGCCTAAAGAAGCTGATAAACTACCATTAGATCTACCATTAGATCTTTCTGATCTATCTTCTAGGCTGATTGTGGAAGCTAGCAGTGTACAGTACTTTAACACGTTTAATGATTGTGATCAAACATGGCCCCCCTATTACAAATCGTGAACTAAGGATAGTCCCGGAAGTCCCGGAACAAAATTCGTGCCAGCACCTTTTAAAGTTGCCCGTTGGAACGGAATGACATGAGATTTAGTACCGTAGCAACTTTAGATCGCGATTTATAATAAGGTGGTGTCAGATCAATGAACCTTTCCTATTTAGGTCTCGCATAGATGCTAATAATTCGGACATTGATTTTTACACTTCTCTCTTGAGTGTTCTTATTAAACGCCACAGAGCACATCTGCGAAGTCTGCGACGAATATTGGGAGTCTCCAATCGCCGTTAAGTTTTACTTTAGCATAACAAAACTATGAAAGTTTTGTTCCGTGCAAATGAAGCGACAAACGGTTCCGACGCTGGGAGCACCTATAGACACTTAACCAATATGCAAGCACACTGAAAGGAACCTGCGAAGTGCGACGTTTGTGAAGTGTGTTTTGTTTCGAAAGAAGCGAGAAGCACACACGCAAGATAACATCATGCCTATGTAGCCATCGGTTCACTAGAAAGTATAGCTCAATGGAACTATATACACGATGAAGCTGTTGAAGAATCGTCTAAGTAAACACGAAAGGGATTTGCTGCTAATACAAAATGTTAACCCTTGTAATATTTCTTATCTAACATCTTATATTCACTATCACCAAATTGGTCATAAATCATTAGATCCATCACCAAAAATAATGAATCTAACCTAAAAATGATTAAACGCGAATTTCTGTTTCACAATTAACTAACTTGAATTTCAAACGGGACAGTTGAATGACCAAGGGCATTTCTTTTTGTTCTAGAAAACGATTCTAATATCATCGCGAGACGCAACGCCGAGATAATAGTGAATTGCTCGACAGTGTACCCGTTCCGCCTGCCGGAGGAGGCCATGGTCTGTGTGTACTGCGCGGAGAGTTACGAAACCTCGTCCAGTTATAGGGAACACATGGAGACGGATCATACCACGTTCAAAGTGAGAATGGCATTCGCGCATTGCAACGAGGGGTTCATCAAAGCCGACTGCACCGACATCCGATGCCGGCTCTGCTTCGGTCACCCTGGAGAACTTGCAGGATACTGCTGCCCACTTGCAACTGAAGCACAGGCAGCCGATAAACCCCAATGCGGACTTAGGCATACAACCGTTCAAACTAGAGAACTGACAAATTCGTCTGCGCCATTTGCGACTCTAAGTCCTTATGCCTAAGGCAATTGAGCAGGCACACGCAGTCTCACTTCCTAAAATACACATGCGAAGCTTGTGGCAAGTCGTACGCCACTATGACCACATTGAATCACCATATCCGCTTCTCACATATACAGGACAAGAGGATTTGTAGGAAATGTAAAGCCACGTTCAGCTCTTTGGAAGCTAAAAGGAAACATTTGAAAGAATCAAGGAAATGCTGGTCTCATCTGTGCAACGTTTGCGGGGAGCGATTTGTGACTTGGAATTTGAAGCAAGCGCATTTGGCCGAGGTCCACGGCACGGAGAAGAGGACCTACGTGTGTCCGGAGTGCGGGGAAATATTTGTAGATAGAAAGAAGTATAGGTCTCACTTTAAAATAAATCACACTGATGATAATTTTATGTGTTCATGTTGCGGGTTGAAGTTCGAAACGAAGCGCGACCTCAGCGAGCATAGGGTGGTACACACGAAGGAGCGGCTGTTCCCGTGCACGGTTTGCTCCAAATCGTTCCCTAGAAAAAAGAACTTGGTCCAACACATGTGGATTCACAGCGAACACAAGAGGTTCGA
Organism: Marasmia exigua; assembly: GCA_019059595.1. Classification (NCBI taxonomy): domain Eukaryota; kingdom Metazoa; phylum Arthropoda; class Insecta; order Lepidoptera; family Crambidae; genus Marasmia; species Marasmia exigua. The sequence goes on from CM032490.1 coordinate 3,204,046, forward strand.
GTGTACTTTGTGCAATAAACAATTCAATCAGAGAGTCAGCTGGAAGACGCACTATGAAGTCTAACCATCCGGAAATTTACATTCCTCCGTACAAGTCGACTAGCGCCTTTGATCAGGGGAAGAACAATAATCTTAAAATATTGCTTAGTGTTATTAAATCAGATTAATTTTAACGTAATTTAAAAAAAGATCAAAGTGGTTTGTTGATTAATATTAATATAAAAATTATTTGTTATTAACGTATTGTTTTGGCCCCGATGAATGATCAAGGACGTTTGTTTTGTTCTAGACGACGGTCCGATGTTCAACGCGAGACGGAACGCCGAGATAATGATGCAATATACGACGGCTTATCCGTTCCGACTGCCGGAGTGTTCCATAGTGTGCGTGTTCTGTTGCGAGAGCTTTGCCGACTCGGCGCTGTTCCGGCGGCACATGGAGGCCGAACACGCGGACTTCCCCATCCGCTGCGCTTTCGCGCACATCCCCGAGGGGTATATAAAAGTAGACTGCACTGAACTCCGGTGCCGGCTCTGCTCTAAGCAGTTCGATACGTTAGAAACAGCCGCCGCACATCTAGTCCGCGATCACAGTATACAGAACCTCAATTTGCAATACGATTTGGGAATGCAGCCGTTTAAATTAGACGGTGATCGGCTAATGTGCGCGATATGTAGCGAAAAGTTTTCCGGTCTTCGTTCTTTGAGCAGGCACACTCAGACTCACTTTTTGAAATTCACATGCGAATCTTGCGGCAAATCCTATCCGACGATTTCGTCATTGCAAGCTCATATGAGGCACTCGCACATTGGCAACAAACGCCTCTGTAGGAAGTGTAAGATGACGTTTAAGACTTTGGAAGCTAGGAGGAAACATTTGAGCGAATCGCCGCAGTGCTGGTCTCATGTGTGCAAGGTCTGTGGGGAGAGGTTCATTACCTGGAATCAGAGGTTGAGCCACCAGGCAAAGGTTCATGGAAAACAAAAACGTTCACACGTGTGTCCGGAATGCAGAGAAATATTTGTTAATAGCGCAAAATATAGAAATCATTTTAAAAATTGCCATTCTAGCAATAGTAGCAATGGAAAACCGTCTTTGAGTGCGAAACCAATGTAATCCAAGTATTAAAGTTTAGCTCATAAAAATTGTCTCTAAGAAGCTTTGTCATAAATTGTAAGGCTTTCTAATCGGAAGAAGAAAAGACTGACCGAAGACTTTTCTCTTTGTTCTAGAGCTTAGTCCGATGTCCACCGTGAGGCGGAACGCTCAGATCATAGTCCAATATACGACGGCCTACCCGTTCAAGCTGCCCAATCGGTTTATGACGTGTGTCTACTGCGGGGACTCGTTCGAGGAACCCGCGCAGTTCAGACACCACATGTCAGAGTTACACCTCGACGTGAAAATACACATCGCGTTCGCGCACATTCCAGAAGGTTACATCAAACTCGATTGCACGGACCTCAGGTGTAGGATCTGTCAAGGCTCCTTCAATAGACTCGAGGTTTTAGTCGAGCATTTGAACAAAACGCACAAGCTTAGCCTAGATTTGAGCTGCGATTTAGGAGTACAGCCGTTCATATTCCAAAAGGACAAATGGGCCTGTGTTATGTGCAATAGCAAGTTCATTTCTTTGCGCGCACTGAGTAGGCATACTCAGTCCCATTTTCTTAAATATACGTGCGAATCTTGCGGTAAATCTTACTTTACGTCCTCGTCGCTTCGGCTCCACATGAAAGTGTCGCACAACGGAGAGAAGCGGATATGTATGAAATGTAAAAAGACATTTGCATCTTTAGAAGCGAAGAGGAAACATGTGCAGGAGAATCCGCGATGCTGGGCTTTCATCTGCTGCGTGTGCGGCGAAAGATTTACCAGTTTGACCTTGAGAAATGCTCACAGAGCTAAAGTGCACGGCGTCGAGTCCAAGTCGTATGTCTGCCCGGAGTGTCGTGAAGTGTTCCCTAACAGACACAAATACCGTGTTCACTTCATAATGACACACACTAACGAGTATTACACTTGTAACTGCGGTCCGCAAATTCGATACGAAAGCAAATCTCCAAAAGCACATGGTTGTGCATACGAAAGAGAAGCTGTTTCCGTGCACGGTGTGCTCGAAAGCGTTTTCTAGGAAAAAGAACTTAGTGCAGCACATGTGGATACATAGCGAAAATAAGAGGTTCGGATGCGCTGACTGCAATAAGCAGTTCAATCAGAAAGTCACGTGGAAATCCCATATGAAGTCTTTCCACCCAGATGTCCCTATTTGTTAAACTATCATGTATTTTTATCTAAATCTGTATTGCGTATTTTATTAGGTTATGTTTCATCAATAGGTTGGTGCTATTTTAATTCATAAATTATTTAGGGAAGAAAGGTGAAATCTCATGCACAGAATACTAACCAGCTATATCGCACAGTTGCAGAAAATCCCGAATTACGTAATGATGAGATTCTGAAACGAAAAGGCTTAAGTTTCGCCTCTGGTATCGTGAGTCTAAAAATAATGTTAACAGCTTTCGATCGCTCATGTGGGCCGACGATCGTTTGCCATCTTTAGTGGCATTAAAATATATCAAAATCTACTCTATTCACCTGGAGTATTTTTGTTTGTTCTAGAGCTAGGTGTGATGGTCGTCGCAAGAAGGAATGCCGAGATCATATTGCAAAACACGACTGCGTGTCCATTCAAGCTAATTGACGACTCTATAGTTTGCGTATACTGCTGCGAAAGGCTGGCCACTGGCTCGGAGTTGCGAACGCATATGGCCACTGAACATCCCGACGCTAAAATACGAATTGCCTTCGCCCATGTTGGCGGCGGGTACTTGAAAGTCGAATGTACCGATCTAGAATGTCGTCTTTGCGACGAGCAGTTCGAAAACCTCGAAGACGTTGCGAAACACTTGGTAAATGAACACGAAAAAGAAATCAATTTAGAAACATTTTTGGGACTTATACCTTTTAAACTCCACGATAACAAATTCCAGTGCGCAATTTGTGACGTAAAAGTGACGTCGCTGCGATCGCTCAGCCGACACACTCAAGTGCATTTCGCCAACTTTTCATGTATATTGTGCGAAAAATCTTTCTCACTGCCCACCGCACTGCAGCGGCACGTAAAACTCGCTCACTCGTTCTCGAAACTTCATTGTCGGAGTTGCAATCAACAGTTTGCCTTCTCAGAAGACTTGAAGGAGCATTACTTGGTTAACAAGAAATGCTGTAACTATCTGTGTCGAATCTGCGGCGATAGATTTTTCTCGATTTCGTTGAAGAGAACGCACATGGAGGAAGTACACGGCTGTGTCCGCGAGATGGTCAAATGCACCGAATGTGAAATGGAGTTTGAGTCAAAGGACAAGCTGAGGGTCCACTTCGTGGTTGAACACACTGAGGATTATTTCCAATGCTCGTACTGTTATGATAAGTTCCACACACCAGCTGCTTTGGAACGGCACTTGGTGTTTCACACTCGGGAGAAGAAGTATCCGTGCAGCGTGTGCGGAAAGTCCTTCTTCAGGAAATCGACAATGACATTGCACATGTGGATACATAGCGACGTGAAGAAGTTTCGATGTGAGATTTGCGATTTGCAATTTAATCAGAAGGTGGTTTGGAAAAAACATGTTTCTAAGTTCCATCCTGAATTGTTAGCCGAGATAGATTAGTAGCTTTTAGACTCCTTTTAGTTCTCTTCAAGAGGCCTTACGTGTCGGGTCTTTGCGAGGACTTATCTTCTGTATCGCCTATCGCAATCCCTAGATCTAGTAATAACCATTGCGGCCCATCTGATGGTAAACGGTAACCGCCTCTCATAGACATCAACAATGCCGGAGCACAGTCGTGCCGCTGTCTACCGCGAAAGAAGAACTCTTTTCAAACCTCGTTTAAAAAAGGACATGTCATAGCGATCAGGGAACACCGCGGCTGGAAGCTCATTCCAGATTTCAAGTTTTGCTGCTTAAAGAATGATGCTTCTTTCATTTTTAACCATTCAATGGTTTAGATAAATGGAATAATTTATTCTAATCTTTGGCGAACTTAATTTACTAAGACTATATACATAAATATTTACCCAAAAAATATATCCCCCAAGTCGTTAAAACACCAAGAGAGTTAGCGTATTTCCTTTCTGAATGGCCAAAATGTCAATGTCACCCGTAGCGTCAACCAGCCTCTGGGCTAGTTCGCGGTACAGGACAGATGGGACCGTGGGGACCGGGAGCCCACTCCCGGTCCCCACGGTCCGAGCACAGTAGATATATACGCTAAAACAGTATCGACACTCCGCCATTTTTGACAGAAAGTTACCTACTGTATAGGGTTGTCCTCTTATTTTTGTATAATATTATTTTTACCTTTCCATATTAGCATGAAATTTAAAAAAAATAATCCCCCTATAACGAAATCATCACAAGCCCCCATCACCCCAAAATCATCTTGTTGGACTACTGGTTTAAGTACCGGGCCGTAATCACGGGGTCCTAGGTCCAACAAGGATCATCTGGTGCGTGTGCGTGTTTCAATGTGGGAGAGCCACGCTTAGGCATGAATGGGCCGGTCCGACCGGAGTGATACCACTGCCTCACACAAGACCGGCCTGCGCTGTATTTCGCCTTGTGAGTGAGGTTACCGTAGCCCCAATGGGGGGGGAGGGGAAAAGGTTGGCAGCGCACTTGTGACTCCACTTGTGTTGCGGGTGTCCATGGGCGGCGGAATTGCTTACCATCAGGTGATCCGTCTGCTCGTCTGCCCTCTCATAAAAAAAAAAGAAATTAGAACTAAAAATAAATTTTGTATGCTAGCAGAATACTAGCATAGAAAATTCTTACACAAAGGTACACAAAATGATTTCTAAAGTAACAAAAAGCTAGGTACGCAAATATATACAAAATAATACATTCTTTTCGTAACGTTTTGTTTCGTTACTTGGAAAACACGTTAAGGTCATGCAACCGATCGCTATGGCTAAGACATAGTGAGGTCCCACCATGAAAACATAAATAATGAATATAAGTACTTATTTTCTCTACTAAAATAAAGTAGCGGCACTCGAGTCAAAATCAAAATCAAAAATGTCTTTATTCAATTTAAGTCCATACAGAACATTTATGAATGTCAAATATTATGTAATCTACCGCTGATTCGGAATGTCAATTTCTACCGAGAAGAATCAGCAAGAAACTCAGTAGTTACTCTTTTCGAATAATATGGTAATTACAATATTCATTCTTATACAAATTATGATTACAGTGACAGTATGATATACAATGCTTATAATCAATATCGTTTAGATAAATCGTCAAAGAAAAAGTATGAAATGAATTATACATTAGAGGACAGGCGAAGAGATCAACATGTCCAAGAATCCTTATCATTCAAATAATCATCTATGTACTTTATAGTAGCCTTTCTGCATTAGGCAGTTTTTTACATGCAACTTAAACTTATGTACAGGTAAATCAATGATATTTTGAGGTAACTTATTAAACATTCTAATGCTCAATCCTACAAACGAATTTCCAGTTTTATGAAGTCTTAGATTTGGGCAGCAAGCCTATGTTTATTTCGCGTGTTAAAGCTATGAAAATATGATTTTTGCGAGTAAAGATGCAAGTTCTTACGTACAAACATAATACAATCAAAAATGTATTGAGATGATACGGTTAAAATATTAATTTCCTTGAATACTTCTCTGAGTGAGTCACGTGATCTAAGACCGTAGATGGCACAGATGGTCTTCTGCAAAATGAAGATGGCTTGTAAGTCAGCACCGGATCCCCACAGTAGTAGACCGTAAACCGTAGTAAAACCGACAACCCTGAATTTAGTTCCTGCGATTGTACTCCGATGGGACCTTAGAATCCGTGTAAAGTGTGCGTCTGTGTGCGTGCGTCATTCGAGCGTTTGTTCGTAGTGTCCATACTGCTTTAGCGTATAATTATATCTTCTATGGTCCGAGGGTGTCTACTCCAAACGGCTCAAATAGTTTTGTTGTTTAAACCTGCGTATTAGCGTCTTTCAATAAGATGTATGGTAAATATATCATAACCGACGAAATATTTAATAGCATAATGAAAGGAAGTGTTGATTTTGATAACATATTTCTGTGCATTTTGGATGTGAAATTCTTAAATCCTGTTAATAGTACTTTAGTGTTTCGTTTTAAGTGGATGTTTGGTATCACTTTTTCAGGTTTCATTGGAATTATTTTACGTAATTATGTTGAAAATATAATTTCCGCAATCAAATTTTGTATAGGTACAACGAATTCACTGAATAAAATGTATGACCCTTAGAGTTTGAGAATGTTAGAAGGAAATATATTACAAAGTTATAGTCTTTCTCATACACATCTTATACATAACTTAACAATAATCTTCAATTTTTTGTTATATTATCATTTACTATATTGTTTTCATATCAAATGGTAGGGTTTTATTATGCAACCAAAGTATTTTGGGTTATGTTTTATATGCAAAGGGTTACATTTTGTAACTCCAGTATGTTAAATCGATCTTGGAATTCGATTCGATGTTTGTTTTAAATAAATTAATTTGAAATATCTATTGTTTCTCTTTCATTCCGGTAACCTAAAAACAATAACTAAAAAAAAGATAGACAACATCAAATCCTAAACTATACTCGAAACTGGAATTCAAGACCAAAAAAACTACGACAGATATGTCAGTGTCAAATCTATCAATGTCACTTATGTCATTGACAAATTAAGTTTTCAGATTTTTTCAACCTTTTTGTATATGGTTATTTTCTTAGTATATATCAGTTTTGGGTATAAGGTTTTCCCTTGTGCGGTCAGCATCAAAAGTAGCTTAACACTATAGTACCATGTCAAAGTAACTGTTCTGCCTATTATAGTCAGTTTCTAAAGGGTACGTAAAAATGTTACTTTCGACATGGTACTAAAGTGTTAAGATTGCCTCAGTGACGCAGTGGTTAGTGGGTCGCACTTAAAAGCGACGGATGCGCAAGAGGTCCCGTGTTCGATCCCCGGGTTGGGCCTAAAATTTGTACCTAAGTTTTCTTTGAGAAATTCTTAGTGGCAGCCCGGAGTCTGGAAGATGGCGATCTTGTACCCCCGTCCCTCGGAAAGCACGATAAGCTGTTGGTCCTGCGCCCAATCCCTCTCCGGTCGTGTTAAGTGTCCCATCGGAATATGAGGGTAAGGGCATAGAGATTGCACTTATGTTTGCGCACACACTTGAGCACTGTAATATATCCTGCGTAAATGGCTGATCCTTGAGATTGGCCGCCGTAGTCGTAATCGGTTGAAGGATATTATTAAATTGTTAAACTACTTTTGATGCTGACCGTACTATGGAAACCAGAAACAACGACGGTACCACAAACACCCAGACCCAACACAAATATCAGTTTCATCAACTAACATTTTTGCTAGTGCGGGAATTGAATCCGAGACCCTTGCGTCTCTACCAATCAAGTTGTAGCAGCGGTATAATACCTATAGTAGGGGAGCCCAAGAGGGGATTTCGGGATTTACTAAAGCGCGGCAGATTAATATACAGTAGGATACCTGGTACCCGGCTACTTACTTCCACCAGATATGAGCCTCATTTATAAGGACGCCCGTAAAGGATAAAGGATCAGATTAGTAAAAAAAAATTGTTCATTTGAAATTTTCGGGCGCGTCAGATTAAGGTAGGGGGAGTTAGTTATATGCTAAAACATCTATATTCCTCTAATCTGACAATTTAAGGGTGACGCAAAGAAGGGGGAGGGCTACAAAGTTGAAAAAAAAAAACGTCATCTCGACATTCTCGAGCGTGGTTAAATTTTTTTTTATTTTGAAGGGAATAGATCAAGATTTATGAGAAATATATAATCTGACGATTTCCACAAGCCGAAGTAATAAAAATTAATTAATAAAGTTTTATTCGTGCAACTACGCGATGCCTGTATTCCCCTCTCCGCGTTTCTATTCCTCTCTCACTTTTCCTCTATCTATTGCTCTCTCATTCCGTCCCTACTCCACTCTGGTTTCTGTTGCCATGACAGCTGATCACAGAGACGCGTTCACGACTTGTAGTTTACAACGTATTACCAACGTTTTTGTTTATTTCATGAGTTCAATATGTTGTGGTTCGTGTTCTAGTGAAGAGGAGATGAGTAAAACTCGAAGTCCAGATTCGTATTGATTTTATTTACAACTTACAACTATTTATATTAAAACTAATCCATGAAATAGAGCCAGAGGAGGAAGATGATTCTACCGATGAAGATGACGATTAAAAAAAAATGCTTACAAAAACTTAATTTTTTATAATTATTTTGTTGTAAATACAAGTATTCTTCTAAAAAAAATTCACACTTTTTAATTTGCATGCTATTTCTTGAGCTTTTCAATTAATTAAGTTTCATGATTTAGAAAAATGAAAAAAAAAATTTTTAATTGTCAGATTAGGCGTATCCCTCCAGGTAATCGTCAGATTGTGAGATATTACGTCCAGGGCATTAAGATGAATCATATATATCATAATCTGACGCGCTTGAGTAGTTCAAGATGACGATTTTTTTTTGCACATTCTAATAATGGCCGTGAGCTTGCGTCACATCTGAATCGTCAGATTATTACATAATAGCTTTTTTTAAGTTCACTTAACATTCCCTTCGAAAATCTGACGCGCTCGATAAAATTTTTTTTTTTTCAATTTTCAACCCTTACGTACGACCACCCCCATCATGAAAACTATCAGATTAACATACGTACATGTTTGAAAAAACGTTAAACATAGATTCTATCAATATCTGACATTTTTGCTAGTGCGGGAGTTTTTTTTTACCTATTTACATTTTTGAAAATCTATAGTTGCTCCCCCCACCGATGAAAAGGTATATATCATATGACATTTTTTTCTTCTTATCATCTAAGCTTTGCACTCAATAAGTCTCAATGACGCTCGAGTAAATCCCGATTTAGCACGGCGGGCTCCCCTACTACTATATGCACACTGTACCTGTAAACATTTACATCCCTTTAAGGCGACGGGTAGGCCTAACTAGCGACACCATTCGTTTTTAATTGTTAGCTACTAAACCGGATCTATTTTAAACAATTTCGGGGTTACAACCTCTCGGAAAACACTTATACTATTTATTTAATAAGCATGCACAAATGTTGGGTCCGTTTTTGTATTTACGCGAAAAAATTATTACCGCCTGTTGGATCCGCATTTGTGCATGGTTATTTAATAAATAGTATAAGTGTTTGCCGAGAGGCTGTACCCAGTGCGAGTATAGACGCAAATAGTGTGCGAGCGAGAAGTGAATATATGCGCCGCCATTTCTGATCCCATTCTTTATCCGTTAAGGTGACTGGAAGGGCACACTAGCGACGCCAATCCATTTTAATTGTTAGCTATTAAACCGGATCTATTTTAAACAATTTCGGGGTTACAATCCTTCGGCTAACACTTATACTATTTATTAAATAACCATCTACAAATGTTGGGTCCGTTTTTGTTACGCGAAATATTGATTCACACCAAAAGCGGCCACTTTTGGCGGTAATCCAAAATTCGAGTGCAAAAGTAGACCAAAAAGTTAAGGTGACGGGTAGGGCACACTAGCGACGCCAATCGATTTTAATTTTTAGTTATTAAACCGCATCTATTTTCAACAATTTCGGGGTTACAATCTCTCGGCAAACACATATACTATTTATTAAATAACCATGCAAAAATGCAAAGTAAAAATTGTATATGTGTTTGCCGAGATGTTGTACTGTTTAAAATAGATCCGTTTTAGTAGCTAAAAATTAAAATTGATTGGCGTCGTTAGTGTGCCCTACCCGTCACCTCAGAGACGTAAATGTTCACAGATATACCCCGTATTATACCTATATTATACTATAAATAAACAAATAAAATATTTATTTCACAACATCACATACATTGATCTGACTCCGAGATAGGTAGCTCAAGCACCTGTGTTACGGATATCAGAATCAACAGCGGAATTACAAATATATACATATAATACTTTTCTTTTCCAAAATGTTGACTGTATTCAATACATATTTATAATACATTGACTTGACTGCCTCGGTGGCGTAATGGTTAGTGGGTCGCACTTTCAAGCGACGGTTGCGCTTGGGGTCCCGGGTTCGATCCCCGGGTCGGGCCAAAATTTGTACCTGAGTTTTTCTGTTAGGAAATTCTCAGTGTTAGCCCGGAGTCTGGAAGTTGGCGGTCTTGTACCCCCGTGCCTCGGAAAGCACGTTAAGCCGTTGGTCCTGCGCCTAATCCCTCTTCGGTCGTGTCACACTAGTGTCCCATCGAAATAAGAGGGTACGGGAATAGAGAGTGCACTTGTGTCTGCGAAAATACTTGTGCACTATAATATGTTATGCGTCGATGGCTGATCGCTGAGATTGGCCGCCATGACCGAAATATCGGTTTGGAGGACATTATTATAATACATATAAAACACCCAGACCAATACATACAGACATGTTCATTCACACAAATGTTTGCACTGTGTGGGGAACTATACCTAATTCAAATTCTCATTAAGATTTAAACCTGCTAATTTGCCTGTCTAAGAGTTGCGAAGGTCAGACGGCAGTCGCTTCATTGTAATGAACTAAATCCTGGATAATGGTCGAAGCTGTACCCTCAGGCTATAAAGCAATGGCCTTGGGAATGAGCGATACCTTTAAATGTCTTAAATTCATCACACACATTCAAATGGCGAATCGACTATTCCGAACCAGCCCTCGAATCTTAACTAACGCAATACTAAACATTTAATTAGAAAAGGCGCCACTAAGCTTAACCGAAACGAAATGCTCTCGAGACTTAAGTCACAACTAGATTTTTTCTTTTTTCAACAGGACTAGAAACTCAGATGAGCGGAATAGAAGAACATAACGCGGCGAAAAGAAATGCCGAAATCGTCTTGGAATGTTCCACTGTGTATCCGTTCCGAATCAAATGGAGCTTTGTCCAATGCGTCTACTGCCAAATGGGGTTTGAAAATCCTGACGATTTACGAAGCCATTTGGACGAGAGCCACAAAGATCCCGATGTGTCCGACGCCTTCGTGCATTTGGGCACTCGCAGAGCCTATTTAAATGTTGACATCACAGACCTCAAGTGCAGAATATGCGAGGAACCATGTAAGGACATAAAAGAAGTAGCGGAACACATTCGCGACCAACACGGCCGCAGGGACCTGAATCTTGATTACGAAGTGGGCATGCAGCAGCATAAACTGGACTTGGGAAACTGGGACTGCTTCCACTGCAACAAACACTTTCCCTCGCTGACCACCTTGTGTGCACACACCTTGGAACACTATAAGAACGAGGAGTGCGATTACTGTAACAAAAGATTTCGTTCGAAAATTTATCTCAAACTTCATATAAAGGGTGTGCATACTAACCAGCGTACCTGTATCAAATGCCGGAAAGAGTTCTCCACGTTGGAGGAGAAACGCGAACATGCAAGAACGTCTAGGCCGTGCTGGCCGTTCGTTTGCATAATCTGTGGGTTTAGATTTCTCTCTTGGGAAGCGAAGCAGAAGCATTTAGTGGAAGTCCACCAGCATCCGGAGATCACTCACGAATGTCCAGATTGTATGAAGGTTTTTCGTAATCGTAAGATGTTTTACAATCACTTCAAAGCGGCGCATTCGAATGACGGCTTTGCTTGCACGGTTTGCAATATGAAGTTTGCGTATAAAGGGATGTTGGATCACCACATCGTGTCTCATACTGGCGAGAAACCGTTCCAGTGTCCGTACTGCTTCAAATACTTTGCTAGGGAGAAGACCCTTCAGCGGCATATTAGCCATACTCACATTGATACTAAGAGATACGTATGCCTGATTTGCGATGAGCATTTTGCTCGGAGAGATAAATTCAAGAAACACATGATAGGCAAACATCCGGATATGGATATTAAATTTTGTCTTCAATAAAGACATTTAGAGTAATTCGGGTTTTAATGTAACAAACTTATGTAAGTGACTTTTCCATAGTTTTTTACCTACCGTTACAAAATAATATATAGACACAGGTGGTCGGCTCTAGCTAACATTGAAATTGAAGGGTTCGTTGACCTACGCGCTAGGCGGCAGGTATATCGTAGGTATCATGTCTCCCATGACTAACGCCGAACCACACCATCATCATTGTACGCGCGCATATGTAGGAAAGCGGCGTTGTATCTATATATTTTGTGCTACCGTCAACAACCGCAAATTGGCGAGTACCGCGTACACACACTCGCCGTGAAATTGTAAATATTATCAGCATAATCAATCAGTTGATAAACTGTTGTCTGTTTTAAATATTCAAGTCGGGTAAGGGTATAATTATGAATGACACATATCGTCAACTTTCATAAATTCATACATTGATCTAATCTCATTCGTGAACACAGGCTTGTCTTTCGAAGTATATTAAGGACTTTCTAAAAACAAATATGATAAAGTTGGATGACGCAATAATTCAGCGGAACACGAACGTTACTCAGTCACAACCAGATTTTTTTCTTTTTCTAGAACCAGACGGTCACATAATGGCGAAACGGAATGCCGAAGTTGTCTTGCAATATTCCACCGTGTACCCGTTCCGACTGCGAGGGAACGTGTTGCAGTGCGTCTACTGCCGCGAGGTGCACGAGGACCCTGATGAGTTCCGAAGGCACCTAGATGAGACTCACCAAACGTTCACTGTGTCCACTGCCTTCGCGCATTGCGGACACCGCAAGGACTACATCAAAGTAGACATCACCGAACTCAAGTGCAGGCTTTGTAGGGAACCCTTCGAAGACATTAACGGAGTCGCCAAACACATCTACGAATGGCATGAGCATAAGAAACTCAATCTGCAGTATGAGGTGGGCATGCAGCCGTATAAAATGGAAAAGGGGAACTGGATCTGCTACATTTGCAATAAAAAAATGCCATCGCTCACAACCCTCGGTCGACACACGACTGCTCATTATCAGAAGTTCACCTGTGACGTGTGCGGACGCAATTATCTCACGAATGAGGCCCTCAGGTATCACATGAAGTGTTCGCATTCAGGAAAACATGCCTGCAGGAAATGCTGGAGGGAGTTCACCACTTTGGAGAGTAAACGGGACCATATAAAGAAATCGAAGCCGTGTTGGCCGTTCGCGTGTATCCATTGCGGTGATCGGTTCCTATCTTGGGAGGTGAAGCAAAAGCACTTGGTGGACATCCATGGACGTCCGAAGAAAACATACGATTGTCCAGATTGCGGGAAAGTTTTTGAGAATCGCAGGAACTTTTACTTGCATTATAAGCTAAGCCACACGGACGATAGTTTTGCCTGTTCGTGCTGTGGTCAGAAATTTGCCAATAAGAAGGTTTTGGACGACCACAGACTTGGGCACACAGGCGAGAAGTTGTTTAAGTGCTCAGTGTGCTCAAAAGCGTTTTCCAGAGAGAAAACTCTAAAGCAGCACATGTGGATTCACGTTGAAAATAAAAGATTCGCTTGTCTCATCTGCGAGAAGCAGTTCGCTCAGAAAGTTAGCTTCAAAGGACATATGAAGTCCCACCATCCGAACGTCATCATCGAATTCTAAATTCTTTCTTAACTTCTTATCTTGTTCTGTTTAATAAACTGCATGTAAAGTACGATCCGTGTTTCTCCTTTTTACCTTAAAGTCCATAAAGCGTCGTTTAGGCATCACACTGACCAAATTCTTTTTTGTTTTTAGGAACCACATTGGAAATTCGTGGCCATAGTGAAACTGAAAGTGAAACAAAGAAAATAGTCCTTGTGTACCAGACCCCACAGCGGCGCAATGCCGAAATGGTTCTCAAATTTTCCACGGCCTACCCGTTTAAGACGCGATTTAGTCAAATACTCTGCGCTTACTGTCACGAGGAATACGATACGCTAAATCTTCTGAGATTTCACATGAAAACCGAACATCTGAATTCGGATTTTAAAAATGTTTTCTATAGAGCAAAAGACAATTTGGTCAAAGTAGATATAACGGATTTGAGCTGTAAGCTATGCAGCGACGAAATGCCGGATATAGATACTTTAATGAATCACCTGTGCCATAAACACGGGAAACCTGTTAAGTTTAACGCACGTTTCGGCGTGCTGCCATACAAACAGACGGTCGACAGTACTTACATTTGCGTTTACTGCCAGCGGACTTTTCTAGATTTCGTCAGCTTCAAACGGCATATCGGCGGTCACTTTATGAACTTCAGTTGCGACAAGTGCGGAACGACGTTCGTGTCCGACCACGGCCTGCGGGACCACCACCGCCAGGTAAAATGCTTCAGGACAGCGTACAAACCTCGTAACGGCCTCATTATGAAGCCGCGGGGCAACGCGGAGTTAATCTTGCAGTGCTCAACTGCATGCCCGTTCAGGACGTGGAAGAATAATTTCAACTGTGTATTTTGCCGGGTACAATCCAGCGATCCGAATGGTCTCAGGAGCCACATGGCCACACGGCATGCGAACTACGACGTTCAAGCAGCTTTTTACAAAAAACTAGGAAAGGAATTCTTAAAAATAGATATCACTGATCTACAGTGCAAGCTCTGCTTCATGCCGATAGAAGATTTCGATAGTTTAACGTATCATTTGAAAAACGATCATCAGCAACCCTTGAACACTGACGCTCAGCTAGGGGTCCTGCCTTTCAGACTAAATGACGGATCTATTTGGAAATGTACGATATGTCCGAACGAATTCAAAGACTTTGTCTCTCTAAAGAAGCACACAGCTGAACATTTCCAGAACTATGTCTGTGACACTTGTGGCGAAGGTTTTATAACGGAATCGGCCATGATTGCGCATACTAAAATACCACATGAAAACAAGTACAGTTGTAGTAGGTGTATTGCCACATTCTCCTCGCTGGATGAGCGGAATATTCATGTCAAAACGCAACATACGTCAATGCCGTACATGTGTAACTATTGTAAGGAAAAACCCCGGTTTGCCAATTGGGAGCTAAGGAAAAAACACTTGATGGAGGTTCACAATTATAAAACTGGAGCGGACAAATACGAGTGTTCCACGTGTCAGAAATCGTTTAAGACGCGGTCTGGAAAGTATAACCATATGGCGAGAACACATCGAATGAAAAAAGATGCGGAACTTAATTACCCATGTCCGAATTGTCCTAAAGCTTTCACTACTAAACTATTTCTGGATAAACACATTGCTAAGAAACACTTCGATGTTTAAAGCAATGATTAGTAAAATGGTAATTAAATCACAATGCAATAAGATTGAATGCTTTAGTGTATAATATTAAGTAGCTGCTGATACGTTTGAATGCTGTTTGCCGATAGAAGAAGAATTTCCTGGATAATAATAATGATGTGGTTCTTTTCTTTTTTAGGGACCACAAAGGAAAATGACGGGGTTAATGACAAAGAAAGTAAAAAGAAAAAGAGTGTACAGCAAAAGAATAAACCGAAAAAGAGATTGTTTGAAAGATCGGTTGACCAGAACCCCCAGAGACAAAATGCTGTTCTTATTTTAAGGCACTCGACCGCGTTTCCTTTCAAAACCCGGTTTAATAGAATCGTGTGTTCGTATTGCCATGACGAGTTTGAACCCATGGCCTCGCTACGCAACCATATAAAGGCGGAACATGCTAACGCAGACTACAACAGTGCTTTCTATAAAGTTGTTGACGACTTGAAAATAGATATAACCGATCTCAAATGTAACTTGTGCTCCCAGGACACTCCTACTGTAGACTCCCTCATGTCACACCTATCGCGTGATCACGATATTTCTGTCAATTATGATGTACCTTTCGGAGTCTTGCCGTACAGGCAAGGGCCGACAGGCAACTGGATGTGCCTTGACTGCGACAAGACGTTCACAGAATTTTCTCAAATCAACAGCCATCTCCGTAGCCACGTAAAGATATTCACGTGCGAAAAGTGTGGCGCTACCTTCCTCTCTGAGCACGGCTTGCGGCAGCACGAACGTAAGTTTAAGTGCTACAAAACATCATACAAACCCCGTTTCGGGAAAGCATTGAAGCACCGAAGCAACACGGAGATCATCCTGCAATGTTCCACGGCCTGTCCTTTCAGGACATGGGGTCAGAACTTTAACTGCGTTTTTTGCAGAGTGCAATCTAACGACCCGAACGGGTTGAGAACGCACATGGCTTCAAGGCACGCCAATTTTGATGTTCAACTAGTGTTCAATAGAAAATTAAGAAAAGAATTCCTCAAAGTAGATATAACCGACCTTCAGTGTAAGCTCTGTTTTATGCCCATAGACAGTCTTGATGATTTAGTGGCTCATTTGAAGAACGACCATAAGCAGCCGATTAACGCTGATGTACAACCGGGCGTTCTACCCTTCAAACTACTGGATGGAACTAGTTGGAATTGCGCTATATGCAAGATTCAATTTATGGACTTCAAGTCATTGAAGAAACATACAGCAGAGCATTTTCAGAATTACGTCTGTGACACATGTGGCGAAGGATTTATCACGGAAACAGCTCTGATAGCCCACACCAAGATCCCTCATGGGAATAAATACAGCTGTCCACGATGTGTGGCAACGTTCTCGTCTATAGAAGAAAGGAGTCTTCATCTGAAAACCTCTCATACAACTCTACCTTATATGTGCGTATATTGTAAAGAGAAGCCAAGGTTTGCGACTTGGGAGTTGCGGAAGCGGCATCTGATGGAGTTTCATAATTACAAACCTGGGGCGGACATGTATGAATGTACTACTTGTCATATGACGTTCAAGACGAGATCGCAGAAGTATCATCACAATGTGAAGGCTCATCGAATGAGGAAAGATACAGATTACAATTTCCAATGTGGCAGTTGCTCGAGGGGTTTCGTTTCGAAGCTGTCGCTAGATAAGCATATTGCGAAGAAGCATTTCCATGTCGGATAGGTAGTCGGTTTAGGATAACTGCAGTTGATGTCAAGTCAAAGTCAAGTATTTATTATCATCATTCATCATCATGATCATAACAAGCCGAAGTGTAACTTTACATACCATTTGTCAAAAACAAATTTTAAATATTTCAGTTTGATAAAAATAAATCTATACTATTAATAAAGAGATGAATTCTATACAACATCGACAAATCTTATATACAAAAAGCGAAAAGGCAAACTATTAGCGCGATGCAATCGATATCCAGCGCCATCTGTTGGTACCGATTGGAACTAATATCAAAATCAATTCCCGAATTTCGCGACTAGTAAATAATAATTCATACATTGACCTGATTCCGATAAAATAACTGCAGTATCCAATCCGGTTCTTTTCAATAAAATTTGATGTAAAATCCTATGGATATACATAATACCAGTAATGTAGATTCATAAAGTAGATAAAATCTATACTATTTATAAAGAGGTAATTTTTTTTATATATTAAATGGGTTTGCACTTGACCTCATCTCACCTGATGGAAAGTGACAATAAGGTCTAAGATATAGCGTGCTCCAAAAAACCTTCAGAAAGCGGAAACGCCTATTGGTATTACGAAAACACGACTTCACTTGGTCATCATCGCACTTTGTGTGGTTCGGGCTTTGGGGTATACCCTTTACCGGGCGTCATGTCATGCCTGTCTCGGCATGGTGCTCGTTCCTGCTGGATGGGAAGCCTCCCGACATGGCGCGGCTGGGGCGGTCTTCGACCTTAGTAAGGCTTGCCTACGGCTCTTTCTTTACGAGAGGGAACGAAAACACCTAGCGCCATCTATCGGCCATCTATTTTGTATAAAGTGGAACTAATGCCCCGAAAAGAAGAGAGGGCGGGCCACTAAAATTATAATTAACAACAGCTATGCTTCGCCCGTGGTTCTGCTTATTGTACTGGGAGTATCAAAATGGAATTTCGTTTTTAAGTGGTACTACCGCCATGGAAAATCAAAATACCCACATGTCATTGATAGAAACAAGGAATCGAACATTTTAATTCCGTGTTTTACCACGTGTGTGCGTTTCTCGCGGAACTTTCTACCACGTCAAAAAAAGTAGCAATATCCACCAATGGGGGACAACACTCTAAAAATGTCCCTTTGGGCCCCAATGCCTCAGTGTATACTTCGCTATCAAAATAAGTTCCGATGTCCCGGCAATATTTGTAAAACCGTTACAGAACGAATGATTCCATAAATGTTGACACTACGCTACGGTACTAAGCAGTCTATGGTTAGAACTAACGTTATAGTGTGCTGTGTTTCGCTGCGTGAATGGGGCTACCGGAGGCCCAATCCGGCGGAAAGGGGGATTTAAAGGTTAGCAGCACACTTGTGACTCCATATATATTACATAAAAAAATTTACCGTAATAGACATGGACTTGTTAGTTTAAGATTAAAGCCAGTACCAGAGTCGTTTTTTGTAATAAGAGGGCAGCAGTCTAGGCTTTTGAAGTCTCAAGTCATAACACATAGTTTAGAATTGCAATTACGAGTAATTTAGATTTTGCCATGGGTATCTTAACAATGTGCATGTGGTTCGCACTCTGCATTTATATCAAAACCCTCGCCAACCCGTCTGCCAAGCGCGGTGAGTATGGCAATAACCCTTCATGTGATTTAGGGAGGCCCGTGCCCCAGCAGTGGGGACTTAAATGGGCTGACGATGATGATGATGATGTGGTTCGAGTGGAAGGAACAAATTTTGATTTTTTTTGTAACATAATAAACTTAACATTCCCATGAAATTTAATTTGAGAATTACACTTTGTATGTATTGTATCCTGAATGTAAATGTACAATGAAAATATTGTATAAAATGTTTGGTATATGTACTCTAAGTAAGATCTTATATAGGTTGACATAGCTGATAAAATATATATGTATAAGGTAATTTATTTAAATAATAATATTACATATTACCTTAATTCAACCCACTTTTCTAGTGTCTAGAAAATAAAAAGGGCATTTTCATAGGTAAAGACTTATTATTATGTACACATTTAATATACAAGAATTATAATGAATTCAAAAAGATTCATGTATTTTTTTTCTTGCTCAAATACCTGTACCAAGATTCGATTCAAATAGTAAGCTAAAAAAGGAGGGCTTAAAGGTTGGCAGCGCACTTGTGACTTCAATGGTGTCGCGGGTGTCTATGGGCGACGGTAATAGCTTACCATGAGGTGATCCGTCTGCTCGTCTGCGACCAATTACTTAAAAAAAATAGACCAGGAGCCCAATTCTCGTCCTCGTGACATTTATCATAATACGATATATCACTAAAACATAGTTTTTTGTATGGATTTCACGCGACATCTATCATGTTTTTTCACATCGAAAATCCCGAGAATTGCGCCTCTGTACTGATTGGTGGAAAAGAAAAGAGGGCGGCAAAATAATCTTCCACCCAGAAGCACAAAGTAATGAGGAGTTTTCCAATGACATGAGTCAGTCGGTTTCTCTTAAGTGTTAACAGATGGCCCTACCCGTATCTGTATAAAAGTTACAGCGATTGGTCGCGGCGTTTAAAGTGTTGCCATATTTAATTTTCATTTACCCATGAGTGAAGGAAAGAGGTTTTATTTCAAAAGATTTTTTATTTTAAATCATTAACAACAACAATGAGCTCCTTGTAAAAACGATAATTCGATAGAAAAATTTAATGACAAACTGCTCATTTTCAAACGGGCAGCAATCAAAAACATCTCCAAACGCCATGGCAGACATTTTTTACAACTTATTTTAGGTCTACTTGAGGTTGGTAAAAAGTGTTATTTTCCATGTAACCAACTATAATATGGTTACTTTGAAATATTACAGAGTAGGTAAGCTGACTGATCTATTTTGACAAAATACATTTAGATTGCTAAGTGTTACATTAAATATGAGGTGTTCTTATCCAACAGGAACTTACAACTTAGCTACCTTTTAGGTAATGGACAACACGACAATTTTTTTTCCAAAATGATAAATACCGTTTTCTAGATTAGCCTTATCGGATTTTAAGAAAAATTGTTTTAGAATTTTTTATAAGATATTTAGGGGGAAATTAAATAAAATGTAAAAATCCCCGTGTGACGTCACAGCTCGGCATGAAAAATTAATGACGCATTTGCTCACGTAGACTTAAGAAAGAAGAAAATGGCTGACAATGATAGTAGTGAATAAGACAGAGAGAGTAAACTTTTTTTTATTGTATAGCAAAGACATCACCTACGTAGAGCCTCTGGTCTACGTCACTTCCTGCATTTTTATCTATCTTTTATTTTATTTTTTATTCAATAAAAACACACATTTAATGAAAACTAAAAAGTACGGGTCATCTTTTTTTTTTCATTCTTTATTCGAAAAGCATATAAAAATGGCAAAATATTTTTTGGCGTATTGTCCATCGCAATTTTGAGGGCAGCTTTATCTTAATAACAATATTAATTTATAAGAATCTTAAATACTAAACTTAGTAATTAGGTAAGATCTAAGGTTTTTTGTAAATATTCTAAAGTTTAGCTCATAGACCGATTAAAGATTAAAGAAAATTACCTAGCCTAGTTACTACTATTCTAGAATATTTATTATACAAAAGCTGCATCTTTCTGAAAAGACAGCTGCACGTTTTCGATAATTTTAGTGTTGCAAAGTGGAATTTGACCAGATCTAATCACTTTACGTTTCTGTGAATTCATCTCACATTTACAAATACTGTAAACTAACCTAATATCACAAAAATGCTACAAACATTATTAACACAAGAATTAACTACAAGCAATTAAAGCTCAAAACATATCACGGAAAATTCTATCAAAAATAATAAGAACAGAAAGCAAGAAAAAGATCTGACACGAAATTTTCTATTTTTAGGACGGCGCGGACAAAACGAAAATGAAACTGTGATAAAGGTGAAGTTAGAGGAAACCGAAAACCTAAGCCAAGTAGAGACTAGCGACAAACGGAGGTACCAAAGGAGCGCGCGAGCAGAGGCTAGGATCATTATAAAGAAGAACGCCAGCGCCATCCTCGAATGCTGGGCCGTATGCCCGTTTAGGTGGAAGCGGAACAGATTTAAATGCGCGTACTGCGAAGCTAACTTCACCGAATGCCACTCGCTAAGGGATCACGTCAGAGTTTGCGCGAGCAGACACAGTGTCAAGGATATCTACAGCAAGTTCAAGGAAATGCCCCTCATAAACGTTGACATAACCGACGCTCTCTGCTGTGTCTGCTCCGCCCAGTTCACAGATGTAGCTCAGATGCGTGAACATGTCATCCAACACGGCTACACGTTCAACGCCAATCATCCAGATGGAGTCCTACCATTCGCTCTGAATAAAGAATCGTGGAAATGCGTCATATGTCAAGAAAAATTCAACAATTTCCTCAAATTATACGAGCATATGAATGTACATTATCAGCACTATATATGCGCGACTTGCGGGAAAGGTTACATGACGGCTCCCAGATTGAGGAAGCACTCGGAAGTGCATATATCTGGGTCGTTTCCTTGCAACGAATGCGGGAGGATATTCACAATGCGCGCCGCTAGAGATTCCCATAAAGCTCACGCTCATGCGAAAGGCCCACGATATGGATGCCCACATTGCAATCTACGGTTCGAAGGCTACTACGAACGTATGGCACATTTGAATGAAGCGCATAGGGAGAAAGAAGTGTCATACAGCTGTTCTCACTGCGAGCTTAGCTTTAAGACAAGCGGCAAGCGAGCAATGCATGTAAGATCTGTACATTTCCCGCCTCAAAGAGATTTCGGGTGCCCCTACTGCGAGTGGCAGTTCAAAACCAGCTATGAATTGAAGAGGCATATGGTCAGACATACGGGGGAGAGAAATTTTCATTGCAACGTTTGTGGGAAGTCGTTTCCCCGGAATAGGGCCCTCACCTCCCACCTGAAAACTCACGAAGAATTTAGTTGCAAGTGGTGTGCGACCGTTTTTAAGCAACGTGTTCATTTGCTGTCTCATTTGCGGACTAACCATCCCCAGTTGGTTGACTTGCCAACAACGGACGTTATAAAAGTCTAAATGGAAATGTAGTTGACTGAAGTCAGTATTATTTTTAGAAATAAACTTATTTTTTCAATCTTGCTTTATCTTTATTTAACAACCCATCTTTATCTTAAATGAATGACTTTGATATAGTAAGTATCAGATCTCCGTTTTCTAGATTCTTGCATGCCAAGGCAAAGAGAGATTGCGGGACCACTTTTCAGAGTGTAATTTAGATTTATTTTCTTTTTAGGTTCCGACGCAAATAGTGTCGTTAAACCCCCTAGAAAGCTAAAGGAGAAAGTTAGCGAGCGACAAATGCGACGCCGACGCCGGGCCAACAACGAATTGCCAGAGGAATCTGAGAAACGCATCGCGAAGACGATGATGCGGCGAAACGCAATGATGCTCCTCGAATATTCCACCGCTTGGGCCTTCAGATGGTTCCACGGAGTGTTCCATTGCTCCTATTGTGATAGCAAATTTACAGATATAGATCCTTTTCGGGAACATGTTTTCATGTACCATTCCAACGAGCCGCCCACCAAAAAAGTATTCGCAAAGATCAAGGAAAATAACATGCTCAAAATAGACATTGATTGTCTTTCTTGTAGATTATGCAAGTGTTACATGAAAAGCATAGACGCTTTGAAAGACCACTTGCAATCGTATCACGGCAAACCCTTAAATAGTGGTTACAGCGACGGCGTTTTGCCATTCAAACTCGGTAACAACGGATTTCAGTGCCAGAAATGTTTGGCCCTATTCGATTCGTTTTCTAAAGTCAATCAGCACATGAACACCCACTTTCAAAATCACGTTTGCGACGAGTGTGGGAAAGCGTTTGTGTCGAAGTCCCGGTTTAGGAAACACGTGCAATCGCATGAAACTGGAAAGTTTCCTTGCGGGGAGTGCGATAAGGTATTGCGTACGAGGGTAGAGAGAATGTGTCATAAGTTGAAGGTGCACAAGAAGGGTATGAGATATTCCTGCCCTCGCTGCGCTCAAACATTCACATGCTACTACTCGAGAGCCAAACATTTGGTGGAAGAGCACGGACAACAGAAGATAGACTACGACTGTCTGACTTGTGGCAAAACCTTCGAGACCGGATCGAAACGCGCCGCGCATTTTCGCTTGACACACGGGAATTTAGATAAGAAATATGACTGTACGGAATGTTCTTCGTCGTTCATTACTAAATCTAAACTTCAACGACATCTTTTGACACATTTGAAGAAAGAAGCTCAGCAAAATTGAATCAAATTTGATTTAGTCCAAAATTATCTGATTTTTGATCTCACATAAATTATTCACTTAAGTGCAACGATTCTGAACAGTTGGCCATTTCAAATGGGTTTATTTTTTTATAGGACCCGAAGATATTCCACGGAACAAGAAGTCCGAAGTCTCTGTAAAGGTTAAATGGAAAAGGAAACGCAGAGTAGATGAAGACAAAGCGAATGCGGCTTTGATCCTGCAGTACTCGAACGCGGTGGCCTTTAGATGCCAACGCGGGAAGTTCATGTGCGCCTACTGCCAGGCCATCAGCCCCAACATAGCGGAACTGAGAACCCATTCGACGATCCATGATAAGCTAGAAGTTTTTGAGAATCCAAATATCAGAATATCTTTCCCTTTAAGAGTTGATATCACTGATTTGACTTGCACTATTTGTAATGAGACAGTATTTACAGTAAAAGATCTGACGAGTCATCTAAGTAATGCACACGAGAAGCCTACGAACTCTGATTATAGTGATGGCGTCATACCATTTGTTCTTACTGATAAAGAATACAAATGCGTCCATTGCGGAGCGATGTTCGAAAGGTTCTTGTCCCTCTTCGTGCATATGAATAAGCATTATCAGAGCCACGTCTGCCCTACCTGCGGCAAGGGTTTCTCAGGAAGGCATAAGCTCAGATCCCACCTGACGTGCCACGAGTCTGGCCAGTTCGCCTGCCCGAAATGTGATTTAGTTTTTATGAATCGTGCTTCCAAAAATAGACACATGTCCGTAGGGCACGGGAAGAAAGAGAGATATCGTTGCCCGGTCTGCGATACTCACTTTGATTCCTACCATTCTCGGTTGCGGCATTTAGATCGAGTGCATGGGCAGAAAGTGGAATACCGCTGTAGTATGTGCCCTTCTGTATTTGGAAGCAGTACCTTGAGGTACTCCCATATGAGCATTGTGCATTTAAGAAAAAGAAAAAGTGGCAAGAAATAAGACTATTGTTGTAATCAAAAGACTTATCAAACATTTCAAGTATATTTTACGCCCAAAACAATATTCGTATTATTTTTACAAAGTTGTCCTTTCATCTCATTTCTTCATCATTGTAAGTTCCCCTTTTTTGAAATTCAATTAGAAGTTTTAGTGAAAGTTTTATAGAAGCGTTTCAAAGTTGATTTTCTTTTTTTTAGGCTCCGCTGACCTCAAAATAAAATGGAAACCGAGGCGCAAGTATAACGATCACAGAGACAATGCAGCCATTATAATTGAGTGTTCCAACGCCTGTCCGTTTAGGTGGAAAAGGGGCGCGTTTACCTGCGCCTTCTGTCCTCTCTCGTTCGGGGACCTTAACGCAGTCAAAGAGCACACCGTAGAACACCCCAATAGGATAGAAGCCATGCGCTTTGCGAGGCCCTACGATAACGTCAAAATTGACGTCACAGATCTCCGCTGTGAACTGTGCCTCCAGAGCATGAAAGACGTGGACACGCTCAAAGACCACCTCCGGGTCGCGCACAGCAAACCGATCAAACAAGACGTCGATATAGGAGTGACCCCTTTCCTATCCGATGGAAAGGACTTCATCTGCACTCATTGCGGCCTTAAATTCGAACTGTTTACAAAAATCAACATGCATATCAATCAGCATTATCCGAATAATATATGCTTTGAATGTGGCAAAGCATTCTCTGCCGCACACAGGCTCAAAGCTCATCTCGTGATCCACGAGACTGCCAGCAGTGGCGAGCACAAATGCACTAAATGCGATCAAGTCTTCCCTACACGTGTACTGAGGAATAGCCACGTAGCTTTAGTTCACGGCCCTGAGTATAGGTACAGATGTCCGTACTGCAAAGACTCGTTCAAAGGTTACGGAGACAGGGCGAAGCATTTGAAACTAGCCCACGATAGGAAAGTAGAGTACCCTTGCCATTTATGCCCAGCGGTGTTCGCTATGTGTAACCAAAGAACAAAACATATACAACAAGTGCATATACGTCTTAAGCAGTTCTGTTGCTTGCTATGCCCTTATCAGTTTGTTACCGCGGCTCAGCTGAAGAATCATATGGTGAAGCATGTAGGAGAAAGGAGTTTTCAATGTGAAGTCTGCAAAAAGGCATATCCTAGATTGAAAACCTTGAAAGAGCACATGCGGATACATAATAATGATAAGAGATTCGTCTGTGAGTATTGCAATCATGCCTTCGTACAGAAGTGCAGCCTCAAAAGTCATTTAAGAGCACACCATCCTGCAGCGGAACCTTTAAAGAAAATTCGTTTGCCGAATTTGTATTGAGTTGTAATAAAATGTTTTATGAAACATCCCTCTAACAATTACCTTATCATCAGACTTGTCATTCTCGGTTGCGTCCAAAGCCGTCGCTTTGGAACCCGGGAACCCGGGGACGCTTTGATCATATTCTACGTAAATACTTTTTTTAGTTGTAAAATAAAGCATACGCTGATTCTTTATAAAGTAAGAAAATGATGGCATAAGTGGGACCTTTGTGTACGGCTGTTTTTTATTTTTAGGAAGAAAATCTGACGAGAACATTGAGATTGAGGTCAATGAAGTCGCGCAGTCTGGTTCTGAAATAAGCCCAGCTGCCGCTTGCGCTGCGCAGCTTGACTCAGAAATAAACCCAGCGAACCTTATGGCCTCCACGCGTGAAATGGGCGACGAGAAAAGGACACTATTCAGGAGAAACGTTACTGCTATCATGGAATCGTGCACCGCGTACCCTTTCAAATACAGGAAGGGTAAGTACCTGTGTTACTTTTGCAAGAACACGTTTCTGGAACCGGAAAAACTGCGGGAGCACAATAGAGCGCAACATCCCAACACCCAAATCACGGCTAAGCCGAGGAAGTATGAACCACTCAAGATGGACTTTACAGAGACGGTTTGCACGCTTTGCGGCCTTGACATACCGGACTACCTGACCCTCAAGATGCATTTGAAAACTAATCACGAAGTCGTCATTGACTGCACCTACGGAGAATGCGTGTTGCCTTACAAGCTGACCAAAGACGAATACTCGTGTCAGATTTGCGGGAAGCGGTACGAAATGTTCCTCAGTCTCCACAAACACATGAACGTCCACTTCGGCCACTTCATCTGCGAGAGCTGCGGCAAGATCTTTGTGACGCAGCAAAGGATGGTGAACCACGCCCGGACACACGTCCGAGGCGTGTTCCCCTGCCGCCAGTGCAAGGAGACCTTCCTGTCCTACGCCGCGAGGCACGCTCACGTCGCCAAAGCGCATAGATCCAACAAGAGGTACAAGTGTCCGGTTTGCGACGAGAAATTCGCATCATACAAGCATCGTATGAAGCACCTGAGCGTGGTTCACGGTAAGAAGACTGCTGTGTTCCCCTGCTCTCTTTGTCCTAAGGTCTTCGACCTCTGCAGCCGTAGAACTACCCATATAAAATTCCAACATCTCCAAGAAAGGAATCACGTGTGCAAAGAGTGCGGGATGAAGTTCTTCTCCAATTATGAACTGCAAGAACATTCGATTAAACACAACGGCGAACGGATATACCAGTGCGACGTATGTAAGAAGTCGTATGCAAGGCTGAAGACTTTAAGGGAACACATGAGAATCCACAATGACGACAGGAGATTCATATGCTTTGTGTGCGGTCAGTCTTTTATACAGAATTGCAGCTTGAAACAGCACATGAGGGTCCATCACGCCACCCATTTAAAGAACGAACTGGTGTCTCTTCCAGCTATGCATACATCGACTCATTCTTGATGCGAGACTCTAGAGTAGAAGTCATTTTCTCCCATGATTAAGTAGGCACAACCTATGTCGAATGTTACAGTACTAGAGGCGTACTATTCTGCCGTCCTCGAAGTATAATGCTGTTAAGTACCAAAACTTTCCTCTTCTCAGTATCCTGTTTAATATTACCTACCTATACCTATTATTATTTGACTAAATTGATTATCGTTATTATGTATATTATATGTACTGTTTCTATAGACTTCATATTTATTATTATATATATATGTATCTATTGCATTAGTACATTTAGAGTTATTAGTATACATATATATTCATATACTTTTTTGTATTCTTTATAGTTTCCTGTTTCACCACATCATTATCCTTTCTGTATGACCTCGTGGTTGACTGGTGGAGAATACCTCTTGGCACTAAGTTCGCCTTTTGTATAAACATTTTGTGCTATAGTTTTTTTCTGATTTTGTCCGATTGTTGGTTAAAGGCATTGTACGTCGAGGATGGCAGTATTCTGAAACTATGTCCCTCCTCCCTACCCTTGCTTAAATATCAACAGAAGTGAGTGACTAAGTTGGGACTATTATAAAACCGCTCTTAGGAAGTGCAAGAGAGGCCAGTAGGATTTCGTGTCGAGTTTTTGAACATATAATTATGTGGGATGGGGTTATGAAAAAAGCCAGGGATTCGGGAATAAGTATTCTTTATTTTAATCTTTTAGCGTCGTCTTAAACCGTCTTTCCATTGTCGGTCATTCGTCTTCTATCTCACTCTCGCAAGTCATTCTAATTCAAACAACGATCTCTTACACGTTCCTTACCATGCATCTACCGATCACCAATCCTATAATTATTGGATGCTTACTCAACAAAATTAAATGTCAGTTTAGGTAATACTACTGTAATCTCAATATCGAAGCTTATCTGTTTTCATTGTTATTTTAATTATGCATATTAACCAAGGAAATGAAATGTATTTAAACATATTTATTTTTCAATGAGATAATAATTCAATCAAAAATTTGAATCATAATAACGAATCATAATCAATTAATTAAATTCAATATTAAATTTAAGATTTTAGAATACTATTTCAATGAGATAGATCCTGCAAACAATTTTTGTTTTCAATGTCTTGACTGTTTATTTAGAACGATTTTTTAATTGTATATGTTTTTTAACATTGATTTTACAATACAGCGTGAAATTGTAAATACTCGAAGTTCTTATTTCTTTCTGTATCTACTTACTTTTATTTAAAAATGAATATTTGACTGAAAATAAACATAGGCAATATCGTAATGTTTATTATGAATTTCAACGATAAATAACTGCGATAGAAATATACAAAAATAAATGTACGTAATAAAATTAAAAATAAATGTTATATCAGTTTTGACCTGTGAGTTTATATTATTCGAAACTTTCCCATTTTCATTCATCATAAACAGTTCCCCCTTATTACTAATCGCGAACTAAGGATAGTCCCGGAACAAAACTCGTGCCATCCCCTTTTCACATTGCGTGTTGGAAAGGGATGACATGATCACGATTTGTAATAAGGTGAATAATCTACAGGCAGCTACACATATGGCGTCTAATTTTCGTGCTCGTAATATTTTGAAAACATGGCGGATATCACCTGAAAACCATACAAAAAACTATGTTTTAGTGATATATGTCGTATGATAATAATAAATAAATGTCGCGTGACATTTATTATCATTTTGTGATAATAAATGTCACGACATTTGACGAGCACGAGAATTGGGCTCCAGAAGCCCAAGACTATGATATTTATTGATATAATATAAATGGGCTAGCTCGACCGGAGTGATACCACGGCCTCGCAGAAAACCGGCGTGAAGCAGCACTGTGCTGTGTTTCGCTGCGTGATTGATGGTACCGGAGGCCTAATCCGCGGGAAAGAGGGATTTAAAGCATGGCACTGCTGTCACAAGTTGTGACTCCACTGGTGTCGTAACCTCATCCTTGCGTCGTTTGGCCTCAGTGCTGAGGGTCGTGGTCTCGATGAGTAATTTTCACCCGGACTATCTTCCGCCAGCTCGCTCTATCCTCGGCCGCGTGGTTCGCATCACAGACTGTGGTGTCTAAGGTTCATCTCTAGGCCTTCTTCCGCTCACTTTTCCCGTCAGAAGTAGCTTCTCTAGGTTGTCATCTCTCTTTCTGGCGATGTGACCAAAGAAATACATAACCAAGTGCCTATAAATAAGTGGAAATTCAACTTTACACAGCGACCTACAAGATTTCAAGAATTGTATACTTCAAGATGGACATTGTAATGGATAACTCGTCATTTTAAGATAAACGGTAAATACGAGAAGCTTTTATTTAGATTTTGAGAAATTTTGCTAGCTAATATTCATATTGCGTTTACTAAACACTTTAAGAAAGATCACACTGGTTAATTTGAGCATCAACAGTCGATTAAACATTAAGATCATTAGGGGGGGTTTAAAGATTGGCAGTGCATTTGTGACTCCACTGGTGTCGCAACACTAGTATATAAATAATAAATAAATAAATATTTAATATTGCAATGAACACTTGTGTTTGTTCAAGTATCTGGGTGTAATATATGTATTTAAGTTTATATTTGTGTTCCTCTGTTGTCTGATATCTGTAATACAAGTGCTTACGCTACTTAGTACGGAATCAGGTCAATGTTTGAGATGTGAGAATTATTATTATTATTATTTCACAACATCACATACATTGATCTGTCTTCGAGATACGTAGCTCAAGTTGTGTTGTTCTCTCTTGCTTAAGTGTGTCAACCTGTGTTACGGATGTCGGAATCAACTTCGGAATTGCAAATAGGTATATACATTTAATACTTTGCATTTGTAAATACATAGTAAACACCCAGACCAATACAAACACACATGTTCAAGTACACAAACGTTTGTACTGTCCGTGGATCGAACCCGCAACCCTTGCATCATAGGCAGCTTTCACTACCACTGATCCAAACGGGCTGATTAAATTGTCTCAAATTATTTTGTGGGTCGATGGTAATCTCGTACTTAAGACGCTTTGAAAATTGCAGAACAAAACCATAGTGTTGTAAAACGGGCCAGGATATCAGCTTATTTACCTCTGTAACAAATAATGGACAAAACGACAAAAAAAAAATACGTTTTCTGGATTAGCCTTATAGGATTTTAAGAAAAATTGTTTTAGATTTTTTAAAATGATCTTTAAGGAGAAATTAAATAAAATGTAAAAATCCCCGTGTGACGTCACAGCTCGGCATGACAAATTAATGACACCTTTGCTCACGCTGACTTGAGAAAAAAGAAAATGGCTGACAATAACAGTAGTGAATAATGACAGAGAGAGTCAACTTTTTTATTGTATAGCAAAGACATCACCTACGTAGAGACTCAGGACTACGTCACTTTCTGCATTTTTATCTATCTTTTTTTTTTATTCAATAAAAATACACATTTAATGAAAACTATAAAATACGGGTCATTTTTTTTTTCTTTCTTTATTCGATCAGCATATAAAAATGGTAAAATTTTTTTTAGTCTTATAGTCCATCAAAGTCAGAGATCGTTGATGCAAAAATACCAAGTGTGGTTATGCCTATTACTAACATAGAATATCACCGTAGATTCTGTGAACCACTAAGTATTTCATTTGGCTACATTATTTTATCGCCATTAATTTGCTTTTGTATAATGTTATTTTCTTTGCGTTTCAGTATATTTTTATTTATTTGCTGCTGTATTTTAATTTAGTTTTTGATTTTCAGCTTTTTTCGATTCTCTTGAATCTTGTTTTATTTTGTTCGAGCTGAGAGAACACTCAATCGTCTTTTATTTCCTGTATTTTTCTTTTGTGTTTCAGTTTTTGTTTTCGTTCTAGTATTTATCCTTTTTTTGTTTTGTGGTCAATTGAAGCAGAAAAATGTTCGGCAGTCGGCAATTGTCTTACTCCTGGGTATGTTTATTGTCAGTTTGTCGTTGTCAACTGTTATCTTGGTGTGTTTTAAGATCTAAGATATATGTTAAACTTTCTCGTTTCTAGGTGACGAGGACGCGTCGGCCATGGGTAGTAAATTAATAGTCCTATCTGACATAACAGTGAAAGAAGGTGGCGTGACGTGTGCGGTAGAAGAGGCGAGTTCTGAGGGTGGATTGTCTGGCTTCGATGCCGGCAGGAAGAAAAAAGGGGATATAACATGGGTTGCAGTAGATGATGACGCAGGTTCACCTGATGTCGTCGAAGCACAGGCTAATGAATCTGGTAGGTATATAGCGACAACAGCCAATAAGGGCTCAACTTGTAAAGTCCGCTATGACGGCTTGCAAAAGAAAAATGGCTTTGAATGGGACGTCGTTAGAAGTTCGATCACGTCTGAGTCTTGCTACTTTGGTAATGACTTTGGAATGTCCAGGAATATAAAGGCCAGTTCCACTGTAACATCCCAAGAAGTCGAGATGCAAAATATCTTCGAAGGGAATATTAGTAACTATGATTGCTCAAATGATAATAAATACTATAAGGGTGTCAAATGGAATCTTCCAGCGAAAGCTATGGCATTAATGTCTCCATGTTATAATAACAACTATATCCTAGGTACAAATACTGGTATGATGTGGAATACAGGTAACAATAATGAAACGGCTACCATAAAATCTAACATTAACTTAAAAAATGATGTTAGGGACTCCTGTTATACTACTAGTGCTCTAATAAATAAGTCTCCCACATGTAATAACAACTTAGTGATCAATTTGGGTATTGAACGGATGGTGAGTAATAGTAACAATACAGAAGAACTTAGCGTGCCGTGGAAGGTCTCCAGCTCACCTTCCACGTCAAAACCTCCCGCATACCTAAATTCTGGCTTAGAAACTGGTTATAAAACACTTACTTCAAATACTTGTGTAAAGCTGAGGAAAGATTGTGGTATAACAAGTTGTAGATGCAAATCTTGTATACACGATAAAAAAATGCGTAAACAGTGGAAAGAAAGAAGACAGGCAACCAACAATGACAAATATTCAGACATACAGGAATCAAATATATCTAAATCATTAAGCACGTTTAAAGATTTCAATGACAATAGCGATTTAGAAGATAGGGGTATAAATATGGCACGCGGGAAAAAATAAAGCAACTGTCGGCTTTAGATCTTATCGTTCGTATAGGAAGTGCTTAGAAAGAGAACTCGGAATTAACTGGAATACGTTTGTAAGCAAGCCAAGTACTTCCAAATTCGAAGATGAATTTGACAATTCCCGCGATACATACCTAGGGAAAGAAACAATTGAACGCTATAATGTTTCAACTAGTGCAAAATATTGTGTTAAAGATTCAGGAGAATTCGTTGACTTTACACCTTTAGTCGATTCAACAATCAAAGACATTCCCCTCCCAGACAATTGCAATCTAGAAAAGGAAAAAGGTTTTGAATATAGTAAAAAAGTCACATCTAATAGGGTGTCTACTGTAACTATTACACCACCAGCTGAAACTAAACGCAGACCGCTTTTAGACAATAATAAAGTTAGGGATGTAAATATTGAGAATTCTGTAAGCGAGCGACCACCTCAAAGTGATGACTATGAATCAATTGTAAATGAGTCACATGGCATAATACTCTCTAATAATAACAGAGTGAGCAATTATTCAAATTTACAAAACAAACATTTCAACAATGAGATCGATAAATCTGAACTTACTGACATTCCCCTGCCTGAGGATGAAAATACAGGAGAAGATGCGTACTTCAAAAATGACGCACATAGAAATGATGCTGTATTTGCAATTCAGTCAGAATCTAAAAAAATACACAACGATCCAAACTCCTTCACGGCTGAACAACCTGCAGTTCAGCAAACATCTTCAGATATAGCCATCCCAAACATAAATTCACTGAATGATTCTCAAACATCTGTTAAAATTGAGTCACAATTTAATAGTGGCTTCACGAACAAAGATACACATTTGTCTTAGTGACGTAGAAAAAGAACAAAATGCACAAAAAGGTCAAAAGGCTAAGCCAACAACTAGAAACATTCATATGTCTACTATAGAGCTAAATAAAAATCCCTACATTGATCTATGTAAAAATAATGATTCAGTTACAATTCAGCCCAAACTCGAACACATACCGTCACCAATGTTAGATCATCATGAAAAAGACAAAAGTACGAACTCTGAGAACTCTCCGAATATTGAATCCTCAAATCCTAATTCTATACTTGTACACATGTTTTACAATACCTTTGTAGAAGAAAAATCGAAGGCAATATCAGATGAAAATGATACAGCAGTTCCTTCCTGATATGAAAATTGTGTATCAAAACAAAATTGTCCAAAAGTAATGTAAGTGTATGCGATGAAATAGTTCCTTCTAAAGTTAAAGACATTAACAATGATACATTAGGAAAGTTAAGAAATATTTCAAGCTTATGATTTTGACACGCTAAATTCTAGAGATCCAGCTAATAACGGCCAGATATATACAAATAATAAAAACCATACATATGTGAGTAAAAGCGAAAATAAAATAAAAGAAACCGATCCCGAAAACCATTGTGTATAGTAATGATATAAAAACTCTTGACTCCAAATCTTATAAAACTATCCTTTCTAATAATAGAGACGTACATATCTTGAAATTCTCTAACGATGAAGGGGTTATTTCTGCACCTAGGAAAGACAATTTAGACCAAGATTCAATTCATCCATGGATAACAATGAATATAGAGGTTTGTGATATACCCCTACCTGACGAAGACTATGTATATGCAACAGGAACTATCGTTCAAAATATTGTGCCCAATACTGATGAGACTGATACATCTGAATCTTGCTTCGATAAAAACCACCAAGATATTAATAAAAGTGTAACTGAAAATAATGATATTGATTTTTCTATATCTTGCAATCATAATATGCATCTTGATGCACGAACAAGCATTCATGAATTTGCATCTAACAATGAAGAAATTATTACTCCTGAAACTTGCCATGACAAAGTCCTTAAAGGATCACAAGCAATTATTCAAGAAACAGCATTAAAATCAGATGAAACTGTTTCATCTAATTCTTTTATTTATAAAAATCCTGTAAAAACAGGATCAATTATTCCAGAAATAGTATCTAAAAATGAAGAAACTATTACTTTTAAAACTTGCACTGGTAAAGTCAATAAGGAAACAGAAGCAAGTGTTCAAGAAATAGCTTCCAAATCCGATAAAATGGCTAGATCCAAATATTTTAATTACAAAGATCCCGATGCCATTGATAAAATTATTAAAGAAATTGTATTTAAAAAGAAAAACCACATTAGCTCTAGCTCTTACAAAGACAATAAACCCGTCAGCACTAAAATAAGCGATAAAAAAATCACACTTAAAAAAGATAAAATGATCCGTTCGAAATCTTGTTATGAAACTTTAATTGATGAATGGATTGAATCAAAATCAAAAAAGAAGCATTCTATTATCAAAGCAAATGAGAATATACCTAAACTTCATGAAAACAAATACACACGGGAGTTACCAACAGCTTTGAAGTCAAAGGATGAATTACCCTTAGAATTAAAAAACAAAGAAGTTTCTGGGAGCAAAGAACCTTCTGACACTCAAAGTAAAAAGATTGAAGATAAACTTCAAGCATCCACCGGCGCCACAGTTGCGTTAAAACGTAAAGTCGACACGGCAAAATTTTCACTTTTCTCTAATAATAGTAATCAAGATAAAGAAAATACGGATCAAGAAAAAGATGCAACTTGTATTGAAAATACAGAACACAGGTATGGAATTAAATGGGATCCACCGATTACGACAAAATCTAAAAATGTCCCGTTTAGTAAACGTAAAGAAGGTAACGGTGACACCAAAAATAAAATTAAAATTGCTCCAATTAGTTGGAATCTGTTAATTAGGCCAAAACCCGACGATACTACTATTAGAAAAGAAAATAATTCCCAAAGCAATTTACTTAAGAATTATGCTGCCCTCAAATCTAGCTTTGCGTATACGAAATTGGCTCGTGAATCGTGTGTCAAGGTAGGGATCGCCAGCTCCAACAGAATCAAATGATTGGTCCTGTGGATTTCCTGATCAAAATATTATATTACAACAAAAGGATGCACTGAAACTGCATTCAAGAGAACGATCGGCATCAAAAGCTTTTCAGTCTACTGACGATTCTAGTACAGAACCCAGCGTCTACAAAAGTAAGTCGAAAGATAAAACTGCGACAAAATCTTTTTGCGAAAGTTCAGAAGAAAACTTTAAATTGAGCGATCCTAGCAGAAAAAATTACATACAAAAACATACGCTCAAAGGTAAACTAATAAAATCAAAAAATCATAGATATAATAATGATAAATCTAGCGTTAAGAAACCTCGATTAATCGATAGGCAACTTGGTGATTTCCTTTATAAAAGTATGACAAGTAACGAAAAAAATATCCAAAAAGACGACTGCCAAGAAAATATACAAATAAAAATTAAACCTCATACAAAATCCTTGGATTTTAAACTTAACTCACCTATTAAATTCAAATCTGTGGATACGAATTCCAGTATTTCTAAAGGAAGTAGTTATCAAGAAGATAAGACACGATTTAAATCGAAATCTTTCTGTTTTGACGATGAATCCTCAGTTAAATTAAAAACACCAGTAAGGTCAGCGTCTAAAGATTCGCTTCCAGTCAGTATACCTATCGAAATATGTCATTCCTGGAAGGATAATTACGATAAACAGATAGAAGCAAACGATTCCGTTAAGAAACAATTGTTTAGTGACGATACGGACGAAAATTAAACAATCTGTCTGTTGGCAACATGGCAACAAAACTGACTTCGCAGTTTTAGCATAGATAGTACTTCAAAAAAAAAAGCTGTGCACCTAATGCTAATACAAAAGTCGAACTAAAATCTTCGAACGAGCTCATTGAAGGAAAGATAGACAAAGCGCAATTCATAGAATTCCTATCTTATAGACAAGGACATACGAAGATGAGATCAATATCTCACAGTGATGAATTTTACTTCAAATCGATGAAAATTATTGGATCAGCAATTAATGAGAGTAATGATAATAGTTCAAAGTGGCTGACAAAATAACACCCAAATCACCCAGCAAATTTATAGATGATGTATCTGTAATTAAAATTATTAAACCTAGTGACTGTAGCAAAGATAAAGAAGTAAACCAATTAAACGTGACTAATGAAGCAAGCATCAAGTTAAAATTTAAAGAAGCTTGCACCAATTATATAGAAACAGATAAACACTAAATAAAAGTCACTAAAACCTCACCAATAAAAAAAAGGAAAAAGATAACAACATCAATAGTGTTGCAGCTTTATCTCAAAATATCGAAAATGACGATACTAAATTAGAACTTTCCCCCTCTTTCCATCCCAGAATGGACAAAGAAAACTGTGCCAATCCGCTTATAGATACTAATTTGTCGAAAGATGATAAAGCGGTATCGTTAAAATCTAAATTTTTACTTGACAATAAGAATGTTAAGGAACAAAGTGCCAATTGGGAAACCGTAAACAATAAAACCGTAACGTGTAAATGAAAAGGTTTTGTCTTAGCATTCAATCATACGTGCGCTAAAAAGCACTAAATCTATCTTAAGAGTAGGCGCTTCAAACACAAAAAATACAAAAGGAACTAAAGTATTGAAAACGAAACCAAATTCGTCCACATAGAGTAAATAATGTTTTAAGGGATTTAGTATTACATACTTCGATTCCGTTCAATTTTAAACAAACTTTCATATCTTTAGTATTGTGGGACTTATTTATCGAGTACTATTTGTTTAGATTTTCCAACTACTTATTCTAGTAGCCGAGAGAATTTTCCTTCTTTGACAAAAACTCTTTCAGGTTTGCTTTATTTTTGGAACGTTGAATGTTTGAATGGGAAGAAATATGGCTAGTCTGAAAGACATCAAAATTTAACGTCATTCATGTTGGATAAATTGTTAGTAATGTTGGTTGACAAAAAACTCTTTCAGATTTGCTTTATTTTTTTGTTCGATGAATGTTTGAATGGGATAAAAATTATGCTAGTCTGAAAGACTTTGAGGTCTTTCAGACTAGCCATTCAACGTCATCCATGTTGAATAAATAAGTAATGTTGGTTGACAAAAAACTCTTTCAGATTTGCTTT
Organism: Marasmia exigua; assembly: GCA_019059595.1. Taxonomy (NCBI): domain Eukaryota; kingdom Metazoa; phylum Arthropoda; class Insecta; order Lepidoptera; family Crambidae; genus Marasmia; species Marasmia exigua. Next base: position 3,241,192 of record CM032490.1, read on the forward strand.
ATTTTTTGTACGTTAAATTTTTGAATGGGAAGAAATATGGTTAGTCTGAAAGATCTCAAAATAGGTATTACGTAAAATTAAACCGTCTAGTATATAACTTTAATATTGTAGTAGAATTCTCACTTCACCACCATTATGTGAGTTATTGGTACAAGAATATTTTTAGTATTAATTGATGTACTGTATTTTGTCTAAGATGGTATTTCACAATGAGATGATATTTTAATGTTACATATACAAAAATGTCCTATATTATAAGTATTTTATTCCTACAAAATAACCGTTAAAATTGTATTGTTCGGTGTGTTTTGTAGAGGCATGACAATGAAATTGGTTGTGCTTTGGATTTATTGAACAAATAGTTTGTTTATTTTTATACTACCGATTGTGTCGTATCTTGACAAATTATTTGAATTTACATAAGTCCATAAGACTATTCTGTGATTCTGTATTTTTTTTTTAACTGTGATGCCGTTACTTTATTTTTTACAATGCCAGGGTTCCCTGCAGATTATCTTTAACACTTATATGTAGTTTAAGAGTGTTAACCAAAACGTGGCGTTTTGTAAAATTTCACGCCAAACTATTTGACAGAGGATTCGATACGCATCCATATCTTCTTCTTAGTTTGTGATACAGTCTAATACGTGGTATCTTATTATTTCGCATTTTAACAATTAGGACATCAATATTATAATTACGCTGCAGCTGGTGGAAAGCGAGTAAAGAATATCTTTGTACATACCTATTTGCCATATCAATCCTCTGTTATGTAGAATACATTTTAGTCTAGCAAGCACTTAGACCGATATGCAAAATATTGAATACTAGTAATACTTGTGGGACTGATAGCTCGGTTGTGTTGTTCATAAATTTCTGAGAGTCACAGTTTATAGGTTAGGTGTCTTAGAATTTATAGCGCTAGGGACCTCATAACATATCTATCGTTACAATATCTATAAAGATTAATGAAGATATTATACTCGTACTATCTCTATTGAAATTCTGAGTTTTGTTGGTAGAAGCTACACTCCAATGAATTATACAGTTTTGAAATAAATCACCAGTCTACTAGATATTATTATCACAGCACAAATCACAATACAAGGACTTTATCATCTGCAACAATATCAATTCTACAGTGACCGTCATTTATGAGGATCAGTAATCAAAGAAAGACAATGATATTTCGCCTAAATTTATCTACTTAGTGGATATTTTATTGTAAATATATTCATTTTGTGAAAACTCAGTTTTATGGGTTTAAAATGTAGCTTTTTCCATCTTCCTTGGATTCTAATGTATTGTTGGATATTACTGAAGTCCCTTTAGTTTATAGTTAATTAGTAAATAAAATGCCAAAGAATTGATAACTATTTATATCTGCGCATTGCGCTCTTTTCGGAAATCAGTGTAATGGTTAACCATGTGATCTATTACATCACATGGTACTAGTACTAGGCTTAAATCAATTTTATTTTCGTTGTTGCATTTTACGAGTGTGTCTGACTCTGATTTAAGTTTTTTCCAGAGGACCTCCGGATTTTTTTATTCAGGTATTGTTACAGCGTTGTTTAGAAATGATTCTTTGGGAATTTTAAACGCAAGCGGCACGCACACTTTTAAGTTCTATTATAGAACTTGTATACTGATGCATTCTCAATACAGCTATAAGTTAGTCGCAATCGTGAAATGCAAGCTACTAGGATCTCTAAATTGTGATAATTACAATGTGTCAAATAATATTGAAAAATTGATTGTAGATGATGGATTATTTCAATAGTTTTCCATGCCTGCTCTTGCCAAACTAGACAAGCCAAAGTTATTTTAAGTTCAAATGTTCTAGCAATGATATTATAATAAAAAGAGGTACCATACATATGTTATGACGGGACACAAATGCCCAGTCACAAGAAGGCCCTTGTCCTGGCTTGTAAGTGTGATAAAGATAGTATGACAATTATATTGAGTGTAAGCAAGTTAGAAACACACTGCATTGAGCATCGGAGTTTTCGAGTGACTTTGCAGACACTTGTAACGTTTTCTCCTCCTTGTTCATTATAATATCATTGGTTTTTAACCTGTTTTCGACGTTTACACGACTTTATAGAATAGAATAGAAAAACTTGCTTTTGATGTGATGTGACGTAGTCGATATACATTATATTATGTAGAACAGGATGACATTAGTCGCCTTATGACATTGTTAAAGATATATTTAAAACAAAGATAATTAAGAATACGGATATGTTAATAAACATTTACTTGCAATTAGTCAAAGAAGAAGTCAAAAGTAAAAAATGAATAAATTCACCAGACAATGGGGCGATTGCCTGTGAAAATTCCGACAGATAGCATACTGTTAGACTCGCCAGTCTAACAGTCCAATGTGAACAACATCCTCTAGGTAAAGGTTTTACCCCAGAAGCTCGGACCGCACAAAGTGCGACGAAAGCAAGCAACATTGGTTGTTTCTCAGAACAATAACTAAAGCAATAGAAACCGTACTAAAATAGCAACAGAATACAGCAATTTGTACTATTTTCTCTTATGACATTGTAAATGTGTAAGAAACGAATGCATATACATCTGGACGATCACCAGCCAAAACCATCCACGACGCACGACCGTAACAATGCGACCATTATCAATCGGTCTGACTGTACAAAATAGATGATGGCGCAGGTACGTACTTTTGATTTAGTAGCATTATTAATTATTACAACCAAGTAGAACCATTTGACATTTTAACTCGTGACTCATTCGAAAATAATAAAAACCAGGCGGTGTTTTAGTTTCGCTCACTCTCGTGCACGATGTATCATCAGATGTGAATAAGATAGTTGTACCTAGCTTTTATTTTAATAGGGCTTCTATTGCTTTCGTTATTGTTCTGAGGGTTGTTTCAATTGACATTTTGACATAACACGTTCAAAAACAACCAATGAATTAATTACCTTGTCGATAGACCTCAGTCATATGGTACGCTGTCCATAGACATGCATCCTAAACAGGCTGTGCCTTTTCATAGAAAGCCATACTTAAATAACCGCGCTAAGCCGTTAGTACTTCGGTGACGTGCTGGGCGACGTTCTTTCTCTACCGCACCCGTATAGAATCTGCGAGAGGGCCGGTTGGATCTCTTTCACACTCTGTGACGTTTTTTTTTCCAAAAATGGCACATTCCGTTGACTTCTAGTTCCATGACGCCATCTAGCTGATGTTTCACACGCGACAAAAATCCTTTGGTGATCTTAATCTTCTCATCTTCTTTGATTAATTGCAAAGACTCACCTCTTGGTCAATTCTGATTCATAATTTAAATTTTGTAAGCGTCCCAAAACCAGTGTATTTAATGTCAAGTGGGTTGTTAGGTAGGTTAGATTTGATCCGGCCTAAGGGTCGCCGTCGTGGTCCACGGCCTCTGACAGCGATCGAGACTGAACGAAGCTTTAACGTGTCGTAAGGATTCAAAATTTAACGGACAGCCAGGTACTCCTGCGATGTCCAAACCACAATGTGGTTTAACGTGATTCTAATAAACGAGGGCCAGAAGGTCTTCATCGACTCTCAAAGTAGAATTACTTTGAAAATCGTAATCGTTCTTTTGAAATCAACGTAACATATTAGGAGCCCAATTCTCAGGCTCGTGATATTTTGAAAACATGGCGGATATCACCTGAAAACCATACAAAAAAAACCATGTTTTAGTGATATATGTCGTATGAAAAGAAATGTCACGAGCACGAGACTATTCTCGTGCTCGTGACATTTCTTTTACAAGACCGCCGAGTTTTCGGTTAGAATTTCTTACCAAAAACTTAGGTAAAAATGTTTGGCCCGACCCGGGGATCGAACCAGGGACCTCTTACGCAGCCGTCGCTTAATAATGATAATTCTTGCTTAGCATGACAACTTGTTGCTTGTGGGTATTACGGGAGGTAGCCGGTGCCACCGTGCGGGTTTAGGGGTGTGTGAAAATTAAAATAAATGACGAAATATTCAAATATCGTCAGAGCGATGGAAGCTCAGCTTCCAAACGGTCACTAATACGGATCCAATTTTCTGAGAATGTGTTTCATTTTAATTAGTGTAACGATATTTGGTCAAGCTTTAAAACAAAATTACACATGCTGTGTTTTGCTCAATCTTTTTATCTCTCCTGTAGTTTGTACTTGTTTTGGGACGCTTGTATAGTAAGGCTGCAATCGACCAATCTTTATCCGTGGATTTCGCCGTGTGGTCCCCGGCAGAGTCGTAAAAGGCGACTAAGGTAAAGCTGCTGGCATGATCATCAGCGCCGGATAAAGAATGGGATCAGAAATGGCGGCGCATCTATCCACTTCTCGCTCGCACACTATTTGCGTCTATACTCGCACCCCACGAGTGCGAGTATAGACGCAAAGGCAAGTGTGCGAGTGAGAAGTGAATAGATGCGCCGCCATTTCTGATCCCATTCTTTATCCGCACAGGTTGTATACACTTTTGTTATAATGTACGAATGTCAGTTGTGTCGCAGCATGTCTGCCCCAACTGCCCTGCCCTGCACTGTGCTGTACTGTGCTGTGCTGCATTGCCTGCGCTTCAGCATACGCCTAGCCTTATTATCGGATTAAGATTGGTTGAACCTGATATCAGTGTGTAAGTAAGCTCACCGACTTATCAAACAGCTGTTAACAAGACTTGACGTCTTGCATGATGTTTTTATAAGAAAAATTGTCAAATCAATTGTTTAAATGTTTAACGAACAGCTGTTTTAAAAGTCTGAATTCCACTACGATAGCTCTATCGACACAAAGTCGACCTTCCCATGGTACGCGGGACGCGGGGGCGGAGCTGAGTGCGCTTGACCAATCGAAAAAGTTTATTTTCTCGTTGGGCCAATGAGCGGGGAGTATGCTTGACCAATTGAAAACGTTCTCATTGGAGTTCACTTTGGCGGTAGAGCTATAATAGTAATGGACAACATTTCAAAATTGCTAAGCTATAAAACAAAAAATACCAATTCTCTATTTACTTTTCCACTGCTCGAATATATATTTATTTATTTTTTATATTGCTTATTTTCTGAGAAAAAAATTAAAAACTAAAAAACGTAAGATGACGTCATCGGACGGCAGAATGTAAAATATTTATTTGCTTAGCACATTATAGTTTTAAATTTACGAAATGCCAAACTTATGATATGCAACTGTCAAAAAAAAAACAACTTGTCAACGTTGAATGAATGAGTGACGTTGACAATGTTGACACTAGTATTGTTTACCTTTGACAGTAGTACCTTTTTTTATTAAAACAATGATATGCAAAGGAATATCGCTGTATTCAGTCGTCCGATGACGTCATTTGGCGCTTACGTCTATTTAGAATATAAAGAATTTCAATAATTATTTTATGTATGAAAATGGCAATGAAAAAAGAAAAAATAAGGGTCTGTTTATTTTCTGTCTATTTTCATATAAAAAAACAATATGGACATGTTAAAAATATGAAATGTTGTCCATTCTAAATGATAGAGGCCGCGCTATGAAAGAAGACCTACGGTACAACACGGAACTAACATTTTTAGATTCCTTGTGTCTATTGACATTGAGCTCAAATTTGAACGCTTTTCACGAGGCTTTATTGGTGGCGCGGACTCTAGGTACTTTACGTATCTATTTAGGTATCTATGTTATACAGTTATTTCTATAATATAAATGTTGTCTACGCCGCTAAGGCATATAAATTAAATGTCTATGTTTATAAAATAGATTTAAGTCATGTATACTTATATTAACTGTTGATGTCCGGATATATAATAAACGTTATATTATAAAGTGAGATATTTTGAAAACGAACGTGATGAATTGGACTGAAAAAATTGAATAGTAATCAATTAGGCAATGGGTGCTACATTGAACATTTACAATGGTCGAACAGCAGAAATAAGAAGAAACAAAATTGTATTTAACTTAATGTTCAGTTGTTGTGCTTAAACAACAACAATGTTCGAACAGCAGAAAGAAAAATGAATAAAATTGTATTCAACTTTATGTTTAATTGTTGTGTTTTAACAAGAACAATGTTCGAACAGCAGAAAAAAAAGGAACAAAATTGTATTCAACTTAATGTTTAGATGTTGTGCTTAAACAACAACAATGTTCGAACAGTTGAAAGAAGAAGTAACTAAATTGTATTCAACTTAATGTTTAGATGTTGTGCTTAAACAACAATAATGTTCGAACAGTCGAAAGAAGAAGGAGCAAAATTGTATTCAACTTGATGTTTAGATGTTGTGCATAAACAAGAACAATGTTCGAACAGTCGAAAGAAGAAGTTACAAAATTGTATTCAACTTAATGTTTAGATGTTGTGCTTAAACAACAACAATGTTCGAACAGTCGAAACAAGAAGGTACAAAATTGTATTCAACTTAATGTTTAGATGTTGTGCTTAAACAACAACAATGTTCGAACAGTCGAAAGAAGAAGGTACAAAATTGTATTCAACTTAATGTTTAGATGTTGTGCTTAAACAACAACAATGTTCGAACAGTCGAAAGAAGAAGGTACAAAATTGTATTCAACTTAATGTTTAGATGTTGTGCTCTAACAACAACAATGTTCGAACAGCTGAAAGAAGAAGGAACAAAATTGTATTCAACTTAATGTTTTATTGTTCCATAAAAAATGTTTCTATAAAACTCAAAATATTTCTGTTCTTTAAACTTCTAGTAATTTTGAGCGAATGATATCGGAATCTTATTAAAATAATCGAATCACGAGGAATTATGTAGACCTATATTTTCTAGACTCATTGGCACTGACAATGAGTTTTTTTCATCGTCATGTTTTTGACTTACCTACCCCTTCTACTAGAACAGTCTAAGGCGTTGATACAGGTGTTCGATCAGAGACGAGCTGTAGAAATAATAAAACTGAGTAGAGAACATATTAGGGCACTCACTCGGACCCTCACAGGGCACTGCAAATTAAACAAGCACCTGCACAACATGGGCCTTTCAGATACCAAAATCTGCAGGTTCTGTCGCGAGGACGAGGAAACGATTATCCACGTCCTCGGCGAGAGCATAGCGCTGCACCGCTGCAGAAGCCGGCACCTGGGAGCACACATGATCTCAACAAACGAGATCAAGAGCTCCCCCATCAGCTCCATTCTCGGGTTTATCCTGGAACTGGAGCTACATGAGGTGCTGTAATAGGTTACGGGGCTGCTACAATAGATCATTGACTGGTCGCAGTGGTTATGAGACGCAGGGCTCACCATTTCTATCAAATAATACCTTCTTAATGTATAATGCGGACAGTTAAGGAGAGGGTCACCTTGCCGAGGTCTGTTTTTCCTGATCAATAAACTGGACATGTTTAAGGCAAGAATGAAGAGGCATCTTCTAGAAAAACATAACATCTTAGACCTCATACTCACTCTCCATTGGTTGAGATTGTGGCTAAAGTGTTAGTATAATGACGACCCGTTTGGAACAGTGGTAGTGAACGCTGTCTTTGGTCTAAGGGTTGCGGGTTCGATCCCCGCACAGTACAAACATTTGTGTGCATGAACATGTTTGTTTGTATTGGTCTGGGTGTTTCCTATATATTATAAGTATGTATTTACAAAAGAAAAAGTATTATAAGTATATATTTGTAATCCCACTGTTGATTCTGATATCCGTAACACAGGTGCTTGAGCTACCTATCTCGGAGTTAGATCAATGTATGTGATGTTGTGAAATATTTATTTATTTACTAGCTGACCCGGCAAACGTTGTTTTGCCATATAAATAAAAGGGTTGATCGTAGAAGGGTGAAAATTGAGGATTGTATGTATTTTTGTATGTTGTATCATAAAAAAAGAGAAATTAAAAATTTTGTCTAAAAAATAAAAATAAAAATTTAGGGGTGGACTACCCCTAACATTTAGGGGGATGAAAAATAGATGTTGGCCGATTGTCATAGATACCGGATAAGCACAAAAAATTTCATCAAAATCGGTCAAGCCGTTTCGGAGGAGTATGGCAACGAAAACTGTGACACGAGAATTTTATATATTAGAAGATTAATAGTCGACAAAAAAGTTTACAATACTTTTTGATTATGTTTAATATTTATGAATCCGTTCTTTTTGCACAGTTTTTATTGACATAGATAGATAGATAGATAGATAAAACGTTTATTTGTACTGCTGCATATACACACATTAAAATAAAACAAATGACACACATGCAAGAACACAGGAACATTAAATTATAATTAGGCATTAAATTAACAAAAACATAGAAACAACAATAAGCTGTTCACCTGTTGTGATCCGTGTGTGCGCTGCAGCAGTTCAAAAAGGCCGTGGCTCAGTGTATAGCTTTGCCCGAGCAGACAAAACACTGGTATTCTGCCACTACCCCAAAATACAGAGCTTTGATCAATATATTTTTGGATACCGAATTAGAACTTATTTCCGATTGATTCCGGTGAAGCAGCACTGTGCTGTGTTTCGCTGCGTGAGTGAGGGTCCAATCCGGGGGGATGGGGGTGTTTTAAGGTTGACAACGCACTTGTGACTCCACTGGTGTCGCGGATGTCCGTGGGCGGCGGCAATCGCTTACCATCAGGTGATCCATTGCTCGCCTGCCACTTTCACATAAAAAAATGCGGCGAAGTTCAAAAACTTTAAATTCAAAATGCCTTGTGATTCGTTGGATTGTTATAAAATACTCATTTGCTGGAAGTATATTGAATAGAATATAACATTTGCTCAACTTGTTTCCAGTTAGGTACAAGATTGTGATGGAAATTACTTAAGGCGACGGGTAGCCCTAACTAGCGACATCATTCGTTTTTAATTGTTAGCTAATAAACCGGATCTATTTTAAACGGTTTCAGGGTTACAACCTCTCGGCAAACACTTATACTATTTATTAAATAACCATGCACAAATGTTGGGTCCGTTTTTGTACGCGAAAAATTGATGCCAAAAGTGGCCACTTTTAGTGTAAATCAGTTTTTCGCGTACAAACGCGGTTTAGTAGTTAAAATTAAAATCGATTGGCGTCGCTAGTGTGCCCTACCGTACCGTACCGTAACTAGCGATGACGATCGAATTAAATGGATCTATTTTAAATAATTTCGAAGCTCCGGTCTTTAAGGTGACGGGTAGGGCACACTAGCGACGCCAATTGATTTTTATTTTTAGCTACTAAACCGGATCTATTTTGAACATTTGCAGGGTTACAACCTCTCGACAAACCCTTATACTATTCATTAAATAACCTTGTAAAAATGTTGAGTCCAACGCGTACGCGAAAAATTGATTCACGCCAAAAGCGGCCACTTTTGGCGTGAATCAACTTTTCGCGTACAAAAACGGACACAAAATTTGTGCATTGCTATTTAATAAATAGTATAAGTGTTTGCCGAGAGGTTGTAACCCCGGAAGTGTTTAAAATTGATCCGGTTTAGTAGCTAAAAATTAAAATTGAGTAGCGTCGCTAGTGTGCTTTACCCGTCACCTTAAGCAAACATTTATACTAATTGACTGACCGGATGGCGCAATTGGTAGTGACCCTGCCTCTTACGCCAAAGGTCGTGGGTTCGATCCCTACCCTGGACAAACATTTGTGTTTGTTCGGTGTCTGGGTGTGATATATGTATTTAAGTATATATTTGTGTTCCTCTGTTGTCTGATATCTGTAACACAAGTGCTTAAGCTACTTAGTACGGAACCAGGTCAATGTATGAGATGTTGTGAGAATTATTATTATTATAATTAATAATTGTGCACTACCATATACAGGATTAACGCTGTAAGTGGCCGTTTTTGACGGTAATTCTGAGTGCAGAAGGAGATCATAAAGATCTTATACTTCGCTATTTGGTCTGGTTTTGTACTCTAAATAGCCGTTTTTGACGGTTATTAAATAAATAGTATAGATGTTTTCCGTGACGCTGGAGCTTTCAAATCGTTAAAAAATTTATAATTAATAATAATTCTCACAACACCTCATACGTTGACCTGATTCCGTACTAAGTAGCGTAAGCACTTGTGTTACAGATATCAGACAACAGAGGAACACAAATATATACTTAAATACTCGTACATATTTTACACCCAGACACTGAACAAACACAAGTGTTCATCGCACGAATGTTTGTCCAGGGTGGGGGTCGAACCCACGACCTTTGGCGTAAGAGGCAGGGTCACTAGCAATCACGCCATCCGGTCAGTAAAAAAATCCGGTTTAGTTGCTTACAATTTGAATAATTTAGCGTCGCTAGTGTGTCCTATCCATTACCATACAAATTACCGAATACAAATTATGTAATTTCATGAACCAAAGTTATTTAGTATTGATAATATTAGCAAAATTTTGTGCTCTGGCTGACCAAAATTTAAACCTGTACATGGGAACCTTATAACGAAAAGCTTTATTAAAATTTAAAATATTGGTATCATAAGTTTCGAGTCAATTTTACTATGTATCTAGAATTAACATGTCATATCGTTCTGAATGTTTATTTTATCGATGAGATGTTAAACAGTGACAAATCCCTTTTGGTCTGTGGCAAAGATCCATAAGAAAGTTACATTTAGCTCTGATTTTACAATATGCGAATAAAATTACATATTTTAAATGTGCAAAAAAAGCTCTTTCATTTGATACCCCGCACGGTACCCGTCAGACAATTTTTTTACTCTAAGTCCCATAGAGGGCGCTGTAATCAATTTAACGTGACGTCATGTCGCCTATAACCAGAAGACAGTCAAGACGCTTCTAACGACACCTCATTTGTTCAAATATGATAACTAGTTTATCAATTAAGAGGGAACAGATGAACAACCATACATACATACAGGTCAAAATTATAACCCTCCTTTTTGCTTCGCCGTAGTCGAGTAACTAAACTGACAGATGTCAGTTTTGAATTGTATGGTGTGGTACTAAATTTTGAATTGCTTTGACAGATGTTAAATTTTAAAATTCAATTCATATCATTAATGGACAACATTTCAAATTTTTAACATGTCCATATTGTTTTTTTATATGAAAGTAGACATAAAATGAACAGACCCATATTTTTTCTTTTTTCAAAATTTGTCCATTTTCATGCATAAAATAATTATTGAAATTCTTTTTATTCTAAATAGACGTAAGCGCCAAATGACGTCATCGGACGGCTGAATACAGCGATATTCCTTTGCTTATCATTGTTTTAATAAAAAAAAAGGTACTACTGTCAAAGGTAAATAATACTAGTGTCAACATTGTCAACGTCATTCATACATTCAACGTTGTCAAGTTGTCTTTTTTCTCGTCTTCGTGATATTTTGAAAACATGGCTGATATCACCTGGAAACCATACAAAAAATCCATGTTTTAGTGATATATGTCGTATCAAAATAAAAATCACGAGCACGAGAATTAGGCTCGTGGAGCCCAATTCTCGTGCTCGTGATATTTTGAAAACGTGGCGGATATTATCTGAAATCCATACAAAAAAACGGTGTTTTAGTGATATATGTCGTACGAAATATTAAAAAACAATTTAACATATAATAATTAATCAATACCTACTTAATTAATAATCTTTTCTTTTTGATCAATGGTGTTCCTCCTCTCCATTTTTGTTGTGCCCGACAGGGTTCACAGTGATCTATTGTGTATAACTATGTTTAAGATCTTATAATTTACACTGTGAAATGCAAATAAAATATTGAGTATTGAGTATTGAAAATAAATATCACAAGCACGAGAATTGGGCTCCTGCTACCTTATTACAAATCCCGATTTAAAGTTATTACCGTACTAAAGCTCATGTCATCCCGTTCCAACACGCAATGTTAAAAGGGGCTGGCACGAGTTTTGTTCCGGGACTATCCTCAGTTCGCGATTTGTAATAAGGGGGCTGATGTTTTAAGCCAATTTAAATACACATTTTTACTGGTTCACTATGACTTCAGGACCTATAAAAAAGTTTTCAAAAAAACTCATCATCATCAGCCTATCGCAGTACACTGCTGGACGTAGGCCTCTCCAATTGTTCGCCACTGTGATCTATTCATGGCTTCTCGCATCCAGCTCTTGCCAGCCATCCTGCGCAGATCGTCCCCCCACCTAGCCAAAGGGCGCCCTACATAACAAAAAAACTCAGTTAATAAAAATGCATTGGCGTCGCCAGTGCGCATACTACACATCATTCTTCATTTGTTGCATATCAGTACTATGGTTGAAGCAGCTAGCTCTCTTAATTGATGATGACAAATATTGTGTGTGTTGAAATATATCTTATTCGGAAATTTTGTTGTTTTCTTGTCTTCCTTTCTTAACTGGCTTATACTGCGAGCTGCTGCCTAGCCAGGTCATATGAGCTACCGTTCAGCTCACACGTGCGAGTTACTGCAGTACAGCTATTCGGCAAGCTGACTTTTACGCTAGCTTGCAGTCCAGACCAGTCCTTAAGTGTTCTGGTACAAATCGCCACAAGGAGTTTCTGACGTGTTTAGCTATTCGCAATTTCATAGCGATTTGAATCACGAAGCCTATGGACCTGTGTTCTACATAGAGAAGAGCCATGCTTCCGAAGTCCAAACTTATAATGTTGAGTTATAAAACAAACGAAGAAATGGCGTTCCACTCTTTAGCAGGAAAGAGAAAAAGCGAGGATTTCAATGTAAGCAAGGAATATTTACCAATAAAGGTACATAACCCACAGTTTCATTCGTTTGCTTTCTCGATGATAGAAAGGGGATGGCAATAACAATCTTTCAGTTTCCTATCATCAAAGATCACGGCCTTCCATACAAACTTCAAACCTTCAAACTTTTCACCCCCTTAAGGGTAGAATTTCCTAAAATGTTAGAACAACTTGTTCTTAGTTTAAAATAAGGAGAAAGTATAGCGATTTTCAAGATTCTTACTTTAAAAAGTAAAAAAACTAAAACCCAACTACGACAAAAAACGTCGCTGAAAAAGTATAAAACAAGCCTTCGTTGTCAATTTATGCAATATTCACTATGTAGAGATAAAATTTCATGTTTGGAAATCCGCAGTCACACGTTGTCAAAGGGTAGTATATTTAACGTGTGACTACGCCTTTCCAAACATGAAATTTTATCTCTACATAGTGAATATTGCATAAATTGACAACGAAGGCTTGTTTTATACTTTTTCAGCGACGTTTTTTGTCGTAGTTGGGTTTTAGTTTTTTTACTTTTATTTTATTTGTACTATTTTGGTGTCCAAGTGCTAGTAATATATATATATATATTCAAAATGGACAAGTCAAGCGCTTTCAAATGATACCAAACACGGCATATTTATCATAACTTTATTTTTTTACTCTGTATGTTTTGTCCGCTAGAGGGCGTTACATTAGATTTTGTGAAACTTCATATAGCCTATAACTAGCGGACGATCAAGACGCTTATAATGATATGTCATTTGTCGAATTCTGATAAGTAGTTAAGAAGTTACGTGGAAACAGATGAACATACATACATACATACATACATACATACATACATACATACATACATACATACATAGCCTGTCAAAATCATAACCCTCCTTTTGCTTTGTCGTAGTCGGGTAAAAATGGCTAACCCCGTTTTCACCCCCTTACGGGTTGAATTTCCAAGAATGTTAGAATAACTTGTTCTTAGTTTAAAATAAGGAGAAAGTATAGCGATTTTCAAGATTCTTACTTTAAAATGGCTAACCCCGTTTTCACCCCCTTACGGGTTGAATTTCCAAGAATGTTAGAATAACTTGTTCTTAGTTTAAAATAAGGAGAAAGTATAGCGATTTTCAAGATTCTTACTTTAAAATGGCTAACTCCGTTTTCACCCCCTTACGGGTTGAATTTCCAAAAATGTTAGAATAACTTGTTCTTGGTTTAAAATAAGAGAAAGTATAGCGATTTTCAAGATTCTTACTTTAAAATGGCTAAATCCCCATACTGGAATTTCATTCCCTATTTTACCCATTCTAAGGGTAACCAAAAAATGTTATATGGGTTATTATTTATTTAAAATCATTAGTCTGAATACAAATTGCCACAAGTCATTGCAGTCATTGCATGCAGGTCAGAAGTAAACTCACTGAAGTACATCTTGTAATAAACCAACAAGCTACCTACTTTGAGTCTCTGTCTTTTTTACTTTGTGTTGATCTGTTAGAAAGAAGCATGTTTATAAAGGAATGCGTTGATGTTCTATTTGTATGCTCCAGTTCTATCTCTAAAATCATTGTTATTGATGTTTCGTAATGTAGTTACACCTGTCACTTAATCTGTAACCAGCAAGGTATGATATTTTAATAATTTATTATTATCTAAACAATCATACTCAATAGCAATAGTAGTAGTGTCACCCGCTAATTAGTTGCCTTCGATGTCCGATCTTATAAAAGACATATGTGAAAGTTGTTTTTCTCCTTTCTAGGTAAAGACAACTCAAAAGGCAAATCTAAAGCTGGAGTTACAGACTCTGTTGTAAAGAAAGACCGATACGAAGGGAAGAAGCTTAGTAGAATCTCAGCTGTGTCTATTTTGAGCAGCACAAACGGATGCCCGTTCAAATGGCTGAATAACATCTACATGTGCTTTTATTGTAATGCCAAATATATGGACATCTCGCAGTTACAAACCCACAATGAAAGCGACCACAACGTCGACGAGGCAGAGATTTTACGCGCCTTGATCAAAGTTGGAAGATACCAAAATGTTAAAGTGAACTTTCCTAATCTGTCTTGCAAACTCTGCACACACACCGCCGACAGTTACATGAAGTTAAAAGAGCACATTTTAGTATCGCACCAGAAAAAAATTGATGTCATCAACGACGGTGTATTCCCTTACAAAATTGACGACGAGAGCCAATCTTGCGTGATCTGCTCTGAAAGTTTCAAAACTTACAGATTGCTGAATCGGCATATGGATACGCACTTTGCGAACTATTTTTGCGATAAATGCGGCGTCAGTTACGCCACCTCAGAGCGTTTGAAAAATCACATACAAACACATTTTGATGGTATGCATGTGTGCCACATTTGTGACAAAGTATTCAAGAGGGCCGAATCCAAGAAAGATCACATTGATAGAATCCATATGTACAAGAAGAAAAATAAGTGTCCGTATTGTAAAGACACGTTTATGGAATACGGGCAGAAAGTTAGGCACATGGTTAACGAGCACGGATCGAAAAAACCGGAGTTTAAATGTCTGTTGTGTCCCAAAGTGTATATGTTCAGTGGACAACTGAGGGACCATGAGCGCTTGTCCCATGTGAAGGCGAAGAAGCACGAATGCACCATATGTAAAAAACAGACAAGCAGTGCATTCTTGTTAAAAAATCACATGGTCGTTCACACTAAAGAGAGGAATTATCACTGCAGGATTTGCTATAGGAAATACTCGCGGAGGAAGACCTTGTTAGAACATATTAGAATTCATTTTAATGACAGAAGATACAAATGCAAATTTTGCGTAGAGTCGTTTGTGAAAAATTTTACTTTGAAGAATCATGTAAGGACGCAACACAAGAATAAGATTCATCTTG
The DNA here is from genome assembly GCA_019059595.1 of Marasmia exigua. NCBI lineage: Eukaryota > Metazoa > Arthropoda > Insecta > Lepidoptera > Crambidae > Marasmia > Marasmia exigua. Next base: position 3,256,744 of record CM032490.1, read on the forward strand.
AAGATGCGGCCAATAAAGGAGAGGAAACTAAAACTGACTTTAAAGGAGAGGATACTAAAACTGATTTAAATAATAAAGAAGATAATATTAAAACTGATTTAAATAATAAAGAAGAGGAAAATAAAACTGATTTAAATAATAAGGTAAAGGAAACTAAAACGAGTTTAAATAGTAAGGGAGAGGAAATACAACTTGATTTAAATAATAAAAGAGATGATCTTAAAACTGTTAATAAAGGAACAGAAAAAAACTTGACTGATACGGAAGAAAAAAGCTATTGTAATATGGAAGATACAGGCTCCATTAATATAGAAGATATAAGGTCCATTAATTTGGAAGATATAAGGTCTATTAATTTGGAAGATATACAGTCCATTAATTTGGAAAATATAAGCTTATGTGATAACGAAGATGAAGATACTTGTTTCGGGTGCCATTTTTAAAGGACAGGTACAAATTCAAAGTTAATTGTGTTTTCCGCAATTAAATTTCCGTCTGAAGGAACTTCATACAATTGCAACATCAATTTTCATCGTCATCGTCAGCTTATTTAAGTCTCCACTGCTGGGGCACAGGCCTCCCTCAATCACATGATGGGTAATTGCCATACTCACCACGCTTGGCAGACGGGTTGGCGAGGGTTTTGATATAAATGCAGAGTTTTCCTTCTCTGGGTGCTGATGATCATGCCAGTAGCTTTACCTTAGTCGCCTTTTACGACACCTCGGTAAGAGTGAGGGTGGCCTATTCTATTCTGCCGGGGACCACACGACCCATCACACATCAATTTTATATGATATTTCCGGCGCGGATAGGGGCCTACAAAGAAAGCGTCATGTGAAGATTATAAAGCTGTAACAATGTAACGATGTAAACAAAAGAGACGGATAGCGTGTATGGAAAGGACGGAAACAAAGATAGTCTTTTAAGGCCCTCTGGAAGATAACCTAGATTATAATTCAGTCATTCTACTCGTAATTGTTCGTATAATATGTATTTGTTGTCCAACAGTTGATGCTGTAAACATTTACTCAATTAAAGATCTGAACTAGCAAATGTGAGTTATTTGTGAACCCTTACCTGATCAATATAAATAAAAAAAATCCGATAATTTTACAAAACCTGAGCTGGGTGGTAAGTTTTAAAATAAACATCTTATATGATAATGACAGTTCTATACTCAACACTGTGAAGAGTCAGTTTAAGCAATTTTTCAATATAGGAATGTAAAAAATCGAATTACTAATATATCAAGAATATAGTATAACGGATTCTGGCGGTAGGAGTCAAACACTGTGCGTGGGCTGATGCAATTCAAAGGTTTTAAATTAGTATCTAGAGTTTTTAGTGGACAAATTTGGTGTTCATTTGTGCAGTGCAGTGCCGCGAAGTGATCCTGATAATAAGAATCGTTGAATTGTATCGTTTTTAACACTGCTATTGTGGGTCGAGGAAGTTGTCACGGACAACTTGCTTGGACCTAATGGAGTCTTAAAACCCGCGATTGTGTTTAGAGTGGTATCGTCAGAATCTGTAGTTCGATAAATCCTAAAAAACCGACGGTTTATTGAGTGACTGTGACTTTTACTAACTTCGACTGTTGACCACCCACTTATTCTCAATAATCTCGCCTCTCTGCCTCGGTGGCACAGTGGTTAGTGGGTCGCACTTGAAAGCGACGGCTGCGCAAGAGGTCCCGGGTTCGATCCCCGGGTCGGGCCAAAAATTTGTACCTAAGTTTTCAGTAAGAAATTCTTAGTGGCAGCCCGGAGTCTGGAAATTGGCGGTCTTGTACCCCCGTGCCTCGGAAAGCACGTTAAGCCATTGGTCCTGCGCCCAACCCCTCTCTGGTCGTGTCACAGTAGTGTCCCATCGGAATATGAGGGTAAGGGAATAGAGAGTGCACTTGTGTTTGCGCACACACTTGAGCACTATAATATATCCTGCGTACGTGGCTGATCGTTGAGATTGGCCGCCGTAGCCGTAATCGGTTGGAGGATTATTATTCTCAATAATTTACTTGACTTTGACACGATGAGAACATTAGTATAACAAGTGAAGAAAGCTCTTGTTATACACGTACTGTTCCCAAAGAACCAAGAATACATTTGCTCTACTCTAACCTTGTATGTTAACGTAACGTCTCTAAAAGTTAGGAAAATTCAGCGAGAGATAGTCCTCCATACATACTGGTCAACACTGTGCATACCTACCTGTATAGCACATGAGCAGAGGTGCTGTATACTACGCACTTCGATATTACCTATGTACTATGAGAACAGAGTTTTGACGCCATAAGGCTGATGTCTTATTTATTCTTATTTCAAAATCAGGGGTATTTTCTGATACCGCGTGGCGCCTTGATTTGTGTGCGATTTTTTTGTTTGAAAACGCTAGATTGCATATTTGCATCGCATCATCTGGAAATACCCTTACAATTATGTTTTTTGCATGTATTCGTCATATTAGCTTTGGTAACGAAATCTGATTCGCGCGATCCGATAAATATTATAGTATGTGACAGATATTTTTTCTCATTTCTAGGTGAAGACGTCACCAAAAGTGAGACAAATACTAAGTCGTGGATCGTCGTCGAAGTGAAGAAAGAAAGTGACGACAATTCGGTTCTAACCGAACATCAAGCAAAGGCACTTGCTAGACTTTCAACAGTTCACATTATCAGTAACAGCAACTGCTACCCGTTCAAATGGTGGAAAAACAGTTACATGTGCTTCTATTGCGATGAAAAATTCCTGGATTTTGCAAGCTTGGAACAACACAATTTGAGTGAGCATAATGTAACTGAGACAGAAGTATTAAAGGGCCTTACAAGACTTCGAAGGTACCAAAGAGTGAAAGTAAATTTCTTAAACTTCGCTTGCAAATTATGCGAATATAATGCGGAAAACTTTATACAACTGAAGGAGCATCTAAAAACAGATCATAATAAGGAATTGCATCTTAAAAATGACGGAGTTTTCCCATACAAAATTATCGGAGATTTACACATGTGTGTCGTTTGCAGTGAGAACTTTCACAACTTTGATTCGCTGAACAAGCATATGAACGACCATTTTCGAGATTTCTTCTGCCACCAATGCGGCCTCGGGTATGCCACGAAGGGACGGCTGAGAGGCCACTACATGACCCATGTGAATGGATGTTATAATTGTGAAACTTGCGGCAAAACATTCAAAACTGAAGCCACCAAAAGGGATCATATCCAAAGAGTCCATATGCAGATAAAGAAGCACAAGTGTCCTCACTGTTCTGAAATGTTTACAGGCTACAGACACAGGCAGAATCATATTATGGAGGTGCACGGAGTTCAAGGACCAGAATTCAGATGTGGGTGGTGTGCCAAGGTGTTTTCCTTCAATGGTCTGTTGAAACTCCACATAAGAAGGGTGCATTTTAAGGCACGGGAACATGTATGCCATATATGTAAGAAGCACTGGGCTAACTCATCCCTTTTGAGAAACCATATGATCTCACATTCAGGAGAGAAGAATTTTGAATGTCAGATTTGTAAGAAAAAGTTCGGGTTGAAGAAAACTTTGATGGAACATATGCGGATACATAATAATGATCGTAGGTTCCCATGCGCGTTCTGCGACAGAGCATTTATACAGAAATGCAGCTTGCAAAGTCATATAAAGACACATCATCGTGAGGAGATGATGACAAATGAATAATTTCTTGCATCTTCTTCATCTTTCTGATCGCTTTGCAAGATCAGTAAAGACATTTAGAGAAATGTGCTAAGCAGTAACACAAACAGTATAATATGTAGGTTAAATATAGAAAAAACCTTCCATTGTATGGGTTCTTAGAAGTAGAAAGACGGAGTGTTTTGTAGAACTAATGTTTAGTTTAGTGAGGATTGCTATTCTAGCTGCCAAAGTAAATGTAACCATTTCTCTCGAGAAGTTTTCATGGTCTATTTAAAGGAAGTATTTAATGTCATTTGTATGTTTCTTGGTATTGGTATGTTTCAATAAATACTTAAAGTACATGTTGTTTGTTATTATATAATCTCCTCGTTAATATTTGTTATTTTAGACAGTTAAAGAATGGAACTTCTTGCCGATGTCTGTCTATTTTTCCTGATCACTATAATCTGCACATCTTTAAGGCTAGTGGCTAGAGAGATAGGAAAACGCATATAAACCTAGACTCCATCGCTAATTCACTCTCCATCAGGTGAGATTGTGGTCAAGTGTTATCCTATAGTCAACAGTAAAAACATCACAACACATTTAGTACAATAGTAAGTACGATAAATTTGGCATCACAAGAATCAAAAGTAGGTAAGTAAATATAAGTACATATATCTACCAACATAACACAAGATAAAAACATAAGGACTCCACAATGGTTTCGTCGCATAGGTGAATAGGGCTACAGTGTTGAAATAAAATTGGATTACATAAAACATGAATCAACAAAAGGAGACAAATAAAAAAACGACAAGGGACGAATCAATAAATGCGATGTTCTTTTTTCTAGATAAAAATATAACATATTTTTGTGGTCTTTCGTATGAACTAGGTATCACCCCAAAAGAATATAGACAACTAGCCATCGACCAAAATCATCATGTAATAAATAAATGGTCCCTAAGTACCTGTTACCCGTTTTCAAGAACATAACACTTAAAAAGCAAGTACTAGTACATTTGTGGCTATTCCACACACATTCCACATTTATTCCACATTCCAAATATTCCATAAAAAAACAGTCTTTCATAGAGAATCTCTTGCGGAATCTTGACTCGTTTTAGCTAGTTAATTACTAATCCCAAATTCAGGGCAATGTGTTTGCGTCCCCCTTTCTAATAACTGTCGATTATTTGTTTCAAACATGATTTTTTTCTCCTTTATAGGTGACGCAAGCGCACCCGACGTGCGAGATAATGTTGTTAGTGTCAGAGTCATCGAACTGGTGAAAACCGGAGAATTACGGAAGAGAGTCAGTAGAACCAGCGCTGTCGCCCTCATACGCAATACCAATGCCTGTCCTTTTAAGTTTCACAGGCTCTTCATGTGCCTTTACTGTCGCAGCGAATTCGTTTCCATGCCGGAACTCATGCAGCATACGAAAACTGAGCATAGCTCGGTGAACGAAGATGAAATAAGAAATGCTATTATTAAACTAGGACATTGTCAACCGATCAAGGTCAACATGCCGGATTACAATTGCAAACTTTGCAGCAATGAAATTTTAAACTTTAATGATCTGAAACACCATCTTGCTAATGAACATAAGAAGCTAGTGGATCCGGGTAATGACGGCGTACTACCTTACAGAATATTAGGCAATGAATACTCTTGCGCTTTGTGTAGCAAAAGTTTTGAGAATTACAGTCGTCTAAATAGTCATATCAATGAGCATTATACGAACTATGTTTGCGATCAGTGTGGGTCTGGATTTGCGTCGGAGCTCCGTTTGAGGGCTCATGCGGCTTCGCACGAGTTCGGACAGTATCCGTGCGATCATTGCGGGAAGGTTTTCAGCAAATTGGCTTCCAAAAGGGACCACGTTAAGTCCGTACATATGAAAGCTAAGAGGAACAAGTGTATGTTCTGTAAGGAAAGCTTTAGGGACTTCTATCAGAAGCAGAAGCATTTGCTGACGGTTCATGGGATAGAAAAGAAGGAGTACAAGTGTAATTTTTGTTCAAAAGTCTTTGTGACCAGTTCGAATCTGCGGGCCCACGAAAAATCTAACCATTTGAAGATAAACACATACCTATGCGATTCATGTGACTACACATCCTTCAGCAAGTACGGGCTAACAAGGCATATGATTTGTCATACAGATGAGAAGAACCACAAATGTCAAGTTTGTAAAAAGACTTACGCAAGGAGGAAGACGTTGACCGAACATATGAAAATACATAATAATGATAGGAGATTTGTTTGCCAATATTGTGAGCGAGCGTTCGTTCAGAAGTGCAGTTTGAAAGGGCACTTAAAAACGCATCATAAGGATATGCCTAATTTGCCGTGAGTTAAGTTACTCATACATGTCATTTACACAACGCGTGCTTAGGTAAGTTAGCTTATCTGGCAGTGGTATAGTATCGGTACAAATTATTTGACAAGCCATGTCGTGTAAATTGCGCTAAACCATGTACTATTCTAAAACTAGTCCATGGCTAAACTAAATCCACATTATTATAAATCGCGATCTTAAGTTATTACCGTACTAATTAATGCTCCTGTGATCCCGTTCCAACACGTAATAATTGATACGAGGCCGTTCAAGTATTATGAAAGCACTATGGGGGGGGGGGGTCTTTGCTTTGCTTCTTTTGAATGACATGGGGGGTAGGGGAGTCTAGATGATGATCAAGTCATCGATATTAATTTTCTTTTTGACACAATTAATGGCAACATTACATTCCCAATTTGCACATTGTATCTTTATTCATAAGATTCTCTAAATAAAAACTGAATAATTATTAGGTATCACTTTTGTTGATTTAACATATTTTAGTTATTTAATTGAATAAAGTGAATTAAAAAAAACTGAAGCTTGAATTTTAATCATAAGAATATGGGTTTAACATGAAAAAAGAACTGGATAAAGGTGAAATAGAGCAAATATTTATTACACATAGATTTTTTTTAAAAACATGTCATCTAATGACGAATTTCACACCTCCTGTAAACAGCGTGCCTAGTTTGCGTTGGTTTTGCTGTTAATTAAAAATAAATTGCTGTTAAATACCAGGCAGTCATCTCGGGGTCCTGAGGGCTTAATTTAAAGCACTCGTTACAACCGAATCGGAGTTGCCCTCTCTTTCACACGCGCTGTGTGTCTCCTTAGTTTGGATGCGACAGGTATATTCTCATTCGTTAGGGACGGCTTCGATTTAAGCCACCAGGCGCGGAAGTGTGAAACTAAAACTTAAGAAAGAAAATTGACAAATTATTCTTTCATACGTTTTATACTTAACTCAAAATAGTTTCCACATTCAAAACCTACATAGTAAGGTTGTTGTGTATATACGTACACATACTTACTACTTACATATCATGAATATTTATGAAATTGTACGTTGACAAATCCAAGTTTGGTGAATTTGCCACCCAAATAACCTTATTTCGTGTCAGTTGGATTGACGCCATTATCATCATATCTTACTAGGGTCTCATTTTCACATTTATGCTTTGATTTGACATGCATGCCGAGCAAAATTGAATGAAGAAGCTCACACACGTTTATTTTCTTATTTTTAGGTGACGATCACTCGCCGCCAATCGAAGTAAATTCAGAAGTAACAGTGCCCGAGTATAATGAGCCACGATCCACGATTGACCAAAAGAAGAGTCTAAACGACGAACTTAAAGCTAGAAAAAAACGGGCTACGATGATCTTAGAGTGCTCAAAGATCTGTCCTTTTCGGTGGATAAAGAACACGTACCTCTGTTTTTACTGCGAACAGATATTTACAGATCCTGCAAGACTGAGAGAACACCATTCACTCGATCATATGTCTCTCCCTCCCGCTCAAATAAGACAAGCAATTTCAAAGCTAAAGAAATATGAACTTATTAAAGTAGACGTCACGGACGTAGGCTGCAAAATATGCGATGACTATATAGAAGATTTTACACAAATCAAACATCATTTGTTAATAAAACATAGAAAGAATATTGACCCAAAAACAAATGATGGACTCCTACCCTTCAAAGTTACGAAGGAAGAATTTCAATGCGCATTATGTTGTGACAAATACGCCGAATTTAAGACTCTCAATCAGCACATGAATATACACTTCCAGAATTTCATATGTGAACAATGTGGCACTGGTTTTATGACACCAGAAAGGTTGAGAACTCATGCTTTCTCGCACGAGACCGGTTCCTTTCCATGCGATGGTTGTGATAAAGTATTCAGATCTACCAATGCAAGGAATGAACACTATGCGACTGTTCATGTGCAAGTGAAGAGGCACAGATGTCCTCATTGCACTGAGAGGTTCCGGAACTACTTCCAGAGGAATAAGCACATATTGAACGTCCATGGTCTGAAGACGAAAGAGTTTAAATGCACAATGTGCCCGAAAGTTTTTACACTTAGTGGGAAGTTAGGGGTGCACATTCGGACAGTACATTTAAAGGTTAAGAGGCACGCCTGCGAAGTTTGCGAGTGGAAGTTCTATTCTAAGTCGGAGTTGAAGGAACACATGATCAGACATGGAGGCGAGAGGAAATACCAGTGTAACGTCTGTAAAAAGGCATACGCGAGGAAGTATACACTTAGGGAACATATGCGTATACATGATAATGTAAGGAGATTCATCTGTACGACGTGTGGACGATCATTTGTGCAGAACTGTAGTTTAAAACATCACATTAAGATACATCATCCTCCGTCTATAGTGCCGTCTATTAAAATGTCAGATGTTTTGTTTAATTCTGCTGCAACGTGATAGTAACATACAATGTATCAATGTAAATAGAAGATGACCAAGTATACAAACTGTAAAGTTTCTTTAGTCATTTACACCTTAAAGTCAAATAGGTTTAGTTGAATATCAATTGAGGAATTTTTCAGATTCTAGAAATCTGATGTGTGGCCTTTTGTACATCATGATTTTAAGATATATCAGATCAGCTCATAAGATTGAAAATACTCAGCTTTGTTTTTATTTGTTTGTAAATAGCTAAATAAATCATTGGAAGTAAAGCACAGGTTTTATTTTATATATAATTTTACATATTATATGGTATATTTTTAAAGAGAAATAATAAACAAGGCCACAGAATTTTTATTTGGCCACGCGCGCAAACTTCTAATTTACTAACTAAGCACCGGGAAATTGGCATAGCCTTTAATTAACTGATTCATCTTCTTTACAACGCCAACTAAAAATGTTAAAGAAAGCGTCAAGTCAATATCAACAATAAATTTTCCTTGTCCTTCTGATTTATACATTGCAAACTAATTTACTAACTCAGCCACGAAATTTGTAACTCATCACCATATTACGTTTTACAGCTTCAATACAAGCTCCTCAAAAATTATGTATTCAAGCTTCAATAATCAACATCATATATTATAACTTAACATGTAAAATAATACTTCATATTCTTTTATCGTGAAAATAGCCACTGTACGATTTGGCGCGAGTGCGCGACATGACAGCAACCGGCCATTTGCACTAATCAGAGAGCGCTATTCGCTATACTTGTGCCGAAAAGCCCGCCCGCCTGCCCTTATTTTCTTTTTCTTTTAATCACGTAATTATACGTGTTAATGTTTATTAATTACTTTTCTATAAATGATTGTACTTGTTACACATATTAATACACAAATTGATTTGCATAAATAAATGGTTTTACTATGACTGTCCTTAATAGTTCTTCTTCTTCTTCATATTTGCGTATAATTCCCGGTTGAGTCCAAAGCTGGGCTTTGGAGCCCAGGGTACGCTTTGATCATGATTCAGGATTTGGGGAGCCTGGTAATTACAATGAAGCGACTGCCGTCTGACCTTCGCAACCCTTTGACAAAGGAACAAGACCAACTGAATCATGGTTACACGCTTCTGAAACTATCCCAAACGAGCAGGTTTCCTCACGATGTTTTCCTTCACCGCCGAGGTAAATATAGAAATATGCACATTGATTTGAAAAATCTAGAGAAATCGACCCTCCGCATGGAGGGCGCGTTCTAGACCACTAGGCTACCATCGCTCTGGCTGACTGTCCTTAATAGTTCATGTGTAATACATAATAATAATATGTAGTGGCTTTAATTATACTATTTGATGACAATGGACAACATTTCAAATTTTTAACATGTCCATATTGTTTTTTTATATGAAAGTAGACATAAAATGAACAGACCCATATTTTTTCTTTTTTCAAAATTTGTCCATTTTCATGCATAAAATAATTATTGTAATTCTTTTTATTCTAAATAGACGTAAGCGCCAAATGACGTCATCGGACGGCTGAATACAGCGATATTCCTTTGCTTATCATTGTTTTAATAAAAAAAAGGTACTACTGTCAAAGGTAAATAATACTAGTGTCAACATTGTCAACGTCATTCATACATTCAACGTTGACAAGTTGTCTTTTTTTTGACAGTTACATGTCATGAGTTTGGCATTACGTAAATTTAAAACTATAATGTGCTAAGCAAAGAAATATTTTACATTCTGCCGTCCGATGACGTCATCTTACGTTTTTTAGTTTTTAATTTTTTTCTCAGTAAATAAGCAATATAAAAAATGAATAAATATATATTCGAGCAGCGGAAAAGTAAACAAAGAATTGTTATTTTTTGTTTCAGAGCTTAGCAATTTTGAAATGTTGTCCATTTTAGGTACATTTAACAATCGATTAATGTAGGATGAGTTACATTTTATTCATACTAAATTATTTAATTAGAGGCTAATATTCTTACTATTTTGGTGTCATATATTAATACTTTAGAAGCTTCCTATTTGAATGCATACCACAAATTTAGATGCTAAAAAATAACCACCATGCTGAGTTATATTTACAGTGGTTTACATATAAGATAACTAGTGTCTGAGATACTATTATTAAGACGCGCATTGGTTGTGGCCGACTTAGTAATTTAGAAGGTAACATATATTTTCTGAGGCGAATAATGCTATTAAAAAGAAGCTTGTTTAATTAGTACCCATTTTTAAATGGAAAAAGTTCTCATTTTTACTTTTATTGGTATAATTTTGTGTTTTTACTTCTTTCAATACATTTACATCCATACTTCAGTGGTTAACGTATTAAATACAAAACTTGTCCAAAAATTCTTCCCAGGATACTATTCAAACCCATTATCTTATTTAACAAATCAATAAAATCTTGCTACTAGACTGAATAGTAGGTACTATATTAAAAGGAATATTTGTAATGAGGTGAGGGTTTCTTATGTTAAATAATCAAATTTATCAATATGCAAAAGCAGCCAAAGTACAGCTCAGTTTATTTCTTTTCTAGGAGCCGGCCAGGCAATTATACCGGCCCCGAGGAGGATCGTGCCTCTCTTTCAAGTGGCGTACGACCGCTCCTTGTGTAAGCCTCTTGGGACGATAACAGACTTCACAAAGCTCAGGCTAAGACCGAAAATATCAACTGCTGTTGCGAATATGTATTCACCGTCCCGCAGTCCGTCGCCTGTATGCCATGGGTGGCAGATCGCCGTCGCCAATTGAAGTAGCTGCTACGGAAATAAGTGTCATTCCACCTCCGAAACCGAAACCAAAGAACCCAGATGTCAGGCAAAATGCGTTAACCGTCTTCGAGCATTCAACTGTTTATCCTTTCGTCTATGGAAACAACAAGTTCAAATGCTTCATCTGTTCTCAACCGTTCTTGGAAACAAGCTTATTAAGAGTTCACATGAATGAATCTCACACTTTTGCTCCCCTAAAAAGATTAGTCAACAATAGAAGAGAGAATATTCTCAAGGTAGATGTCAGCGAAGTGATATGCAAGATCTGTTCGATGCCACTCCCTAGTTTGGTAGATCTGAAGACTCATCTCAAATTGGAGCATAACAAGCCAATAGATCCAGAATTAAAGGACAACCTCATACCTTTCAAGTTGGAAGCTACAGACGGCAGCTACAAATGCGTTATTTGTAATGAAAACTTCATCAAAGTACGGATTTTGGTTATACACATGAGCGTGCATTTTAACAACTACAGCTGCGAGGTTTGCGGGTCAGGGTTCATGACTTTGAGGCTTTTGAAGAAGCATTTGGAAGTGCACGAGAGCGGGAACTTCGCTTGTGATAGATGCAGCAAAGTCTTCAGTACAGCGTACAAGCGGACTCTTCATATTAGGGGTGTGCATATGAAGCAGTATCCTCGTCGATGTCCGATGTGTCCGGAGAGGTTCAACTCGAATTATAAGAGGACGATACATCTGCAAGATGTTCACAATCAGTCGACTCGCGTTCACAAATGCGAGACTTGTGGGCGTGCTTTCAATTTGAAGTATCATCTGATTTGTCACACGCGTTCTGTGCATCTTCAAGAGAGGAACCAGCAGTGTGATATCTGCCATCAAAGGTTCTGCAATAAGGAAACTCTGAAGAGGCATATGGTGGTTCATACGGGGGAAAAGAATTATAAGTGCGAGGTGTGTGGGATGGCGTTCTTGAGGAGGAAAAACTTGAAAGACCATCTGAGGCTACACGAAATTGGCTGAAATGTATTTTTATTTAAAGTACCACTTTACAGACTCTTTTTGCTTTCTTGTCTATCATTCCCGTTGAAGAGTAAATATTTTCATTAGTAGTAAAATAACAAGAAAAAAATTAAACCTTTTTCGTTTAGGTTGTCTAGAACATTGAACACTTTTCGACTGAGTACCGGTCCTAGCACAAGAATTTGAATATTTTTTATGAAAATAAAAGATAATAACAATGAAAGACAATTTAACTAGTAAAAATAAAGTGTAATCTATGGTGTAATATAGATTTACCGTGAAATGATTTATGTTACAATAAATTGAATACAAATTTTTGTAGGTAGCTAAATGAACATTCTTTCCTATGGATTTGTAATACTGTCTAGTTTTATTTTGATTTATTCCTAAATTAAGAACATGAATTTGTTTTAGCTATTTTTAGTGTCTCAATTATACTTATTTTCCTATAATCTCATTTTATAAATAAAATATAATGATACATAATATGATTTATTTATTTATTTATAACAAATAGTCCAGCTTGGTAAGTCCAACTTCCAGAAAGAGGTCGATAGATCGGGAAGCTACGCAGCATATTTTCGGCCCATCTACCGCAGTATCTCAAGACGAAAGTCTTCAATGCGTGTGTGTTGCCTAGTGATGACATACGGAACCGAAACGTGGCCGCTTACAATGTGCCGATTAAGGATGCTCAAAGTCACCCAGAGAGCAATGGAGAGGGCTAAGCTCGAAGTCTCCCTGCGTGATCGTATCAGAAATGATGAATTCCGCAGAAGAACTAAGGTTACAGACATAGCCCAAAGGATTGCATGCCTCGAGTGGCAATGGGCAGGGCACATAGCGAGGAGAACAGACTGCCGTTGGGGCGGAAAGGTCCTCGAGTGGAGGCCACGTACAGGAAGTCGCTGCCGTGGAAGGCCCCCCACGAGGTGGACCGACGATCTGGTGAAGATCGCGGGAATCCATTGGATGCGGGCGGCACAGGACTGATCTGTGTGGAGAACATTGGGGGAGCCTATGTCCAGCAGTGGAAGGCTATTGGCTAAAAAGGATGATGATGATGATTTATTTATAGTTCTTAATCAAATCATCATTATCTTAGCGTTTTGTCCCGGTTGCGTGCCAAACTGTCCCGCTAAGCGAACCCCGGGCTCCCGGTTCGATTTCTTGCTTCGATTCCTCAACCTTTATGCTCAATCATCCACCTGCATGTTTTGCATCCACTGTGGTATTTTTTTTTAATTAGGTTTCTTAAACTCACTCTACATTAATCAACACATTTAAAAATAATATTATATTGCTAATTCAAACGAAAATTATAAATTAGAGAAGTAGCAAATGAATTTCATCAATACCTTTACATAGCCGCAGACCAAAAAAAGATCTTCAGAATGCTTATTGATTTATTTATTTACTATACATTTATTATTAAACTTACATTGTTACACAGCTGGTCTGCAGCATCGGTTAAGTCTTAACACAATCCCCCTTATTAAAAATCGCGCACTAAGGATAATACCAGGGTCACCATTCTACAATCGCACGACTAGACGCCGCGGCAAACTTCACCAATACTACCTGGAACCAATCCCTTCCAGAACTCTTCGTTTCCAGCGCTCCTTTTTCCCGCGCTCGTGCAAACTCTGGAATGAGCTTCCAGCCGCGGTGTTCCCTGATCGCTATGACATGTCCTTTTTTAAACGAGGTTTGAAAAGAGTTCTTCTCTCACGGTAGGCAGCGGCATGACTGTGCTCCGGCATTGTTGATGTCTATGAGCGGCGGTTACCGTTTACCATCAGATGGGCCGCAAGCTCGTCTGCCTACTATAATCAATAAAAAAAAAAAAAAAGAATCCCGGAACAAAATTCGTGCCCCTTTTAACATTGCGTGTTGGAACGGAAAGACATGACCCTTATTACGGTAACAACTTTAGATCAGGATTTGTAATAAAGTGGAAGAAGTTACACAATTCTAAACCAAATCAAGAAAGTTCTCTCTCAGTTTATCTTATAATATAAAAATGAATTCCAAAATGTGTTGTAAGCGCATAACTCAACAACGCCTGGACCAATTTGGCCAATTATTTTTTTAAAATGTTCGTTGAAGTCCAAGGACGGTTCTTACGGCGAGAAAAAATCGAATAATTGTCGGGATAACCCTAAAAACAGCCCTTTTCTTTTTTCACATACAAACGTTTTCTAACTAAAACGTAGAATCAATTTGAGCTTTATTGCTATTATATAAAGTTCATATTTGTTGTCACATTACAATTTTTTTTTGACAGGACGAAGTCTGTCGGGTCAGCTAGTTTTTAATTTATCTAAATTTAAGTTTATTTTTGACTGGTTCCCGTCGAATGTCCTCTGGTAGTTGGTAGAACACGTGGTTAGAATAGAATAGAATAGAAAATGGTTTATTTGGCACCAAAAATACAGATAACAAAATATAGATCTATACATTACTTATTAATTAAATCCTAATCTAGGTAGGTACAGTGTAATATCTAAATTTTAAGAGGTCCCCGCTCAGCAATTTGTCGAGACACAGAGCCTCGACGCTGATATTCTGCGGATACCTGACAAAATACATATTTGACATACAAGTTACTTACAACAGAAACAGAGATCGCTTCAGAATGCACCATACATCATGTTTAGTTTAGGTTAAAGGGAATGTTTATATCAAAACCCTGCATTTATATCAAAACCCTCGCCAACCCGTCTGCCAAACGTGGTGAGTATGGCAATTACCCCTCATGTGATTGAGGGAGGCCCGTGCCCCAGCAGTGGGGACTTAAATGGGCTGATGATGATGATGAAAGGGAATGTCTACCGATGCACCATGTTTTGTAACCTGAGTCCCATAATGCTAGGCTGAATAAGTTATTCACGGACAAGCGTGGACTACCTAAGACGTCATTTTTACCTATCAGGTGCCCAATTCTCGGGATTGTCGATATGAAAAAACATGGCGGATATCGCATAAAATCCAGGAGCCCAATTCTCGTGCTCGTGACATTTTGAAAACATGGTGGATATCACTTGAAAACAATACAAAAAAATTTAGTTTTAGTGCTATATGTCGTATGAAAATAAATGTCACGAACCTGAGAATTGGGCTTCATATGTTTTAGTGATATATGTCGTTTGCACAAATTTTTATTGTATTATTTGTAGTTTGCGTTGCAAATGTCACAAGCACGAGAATTGGGGTCCAAGTGTGTTTTCTTTTGTATATGAGAGGTGGCAGACGATCAAATCAATCGATCAGTTATCGAGGTCAAATGCCTGTCTGTTACTGTTATGTAACTTTGTAACATAAGAAAAACAGTATTAAAAAGTTTTAAAAAGAATATTATTAATTTTATTATAAGTTAACTAACCTAAACACATACAATAAAAAAGCAATATTGTGTTACAGTAACAAAAAAGCGTATGAGAGTTTTCTTTTTTCTTCTAGGAGTCATCCAAACGAGTGAATCTTCCATCACAATCAAAGACGACGATGGTACCGACATCACCCTAACTCTGCTCAAGCGTCCAATAAGCTTAGACTCATTGAAATGGGAAAACGAGCCTGAAAACAATCATGTTAAAAAGAAAAAAGTGAGAAGAACTCAAAAATTAAAACTGCGGAAACGAAACGCGAACTTCACGGAAGTAACTCTTCTGAAGGAGCCTATTTCTCTAGAAGAATGGAGTAAAGAGACGAAAAGTGAAGTCACGTATAACGTGAAGACAGTCCAAGGTTCTTACGTAAAGAGACCAACTAAAAAGACTAAGTTAGAATTTGAAGCTTGGAAGAGTCAAGCTCTGACTATATTCGAAAATTCTTATGCGTACCCTTTCGTACATTCCGGCAACAAATACAAATGCTTTGTTTGTGCAAAGCCTTTCTTAGATCCAAATTTGTTGAAAGAACATACGACTAAAGAACATAGT
The DNA here is from genome assembly GCA_019059595.1 of Marasmia exigua. Classification (NCBI taxonomy): domain Eukaryota; kingdom Metazoa; phylum Arthropoda; class Insecta; order Lepidoptera; family Crambidae; genus Marasmia; species Marasmia exigua. The sequence continues at coordinate 3,272,891 of CM032490.1, forward strand.
TTAAAAGACTTACAAAAGGAGTTGAATAACAGGATGCGAGAGAAGAATTTGAAAATTGATACAACACATTTACAGTGCAAAATATGTCTCAATACATTAACAAACTTGAACACACTTAAAGTACATTTAAAAGATCATGGTAAAGATGTGGACTTGGACTTGAAAGATAATTTGATTCCTTTTAAACTGGGGGGAGATACTTTTGAGTGTCAAGTGTGTGGAGAACACTTCTTAAAACTAAGACTGCTCATAATTCATATGAGCAAACATTTCAATAACTTCAGCTGTGAAGTGTGTGGTTCTGTATTCATATCGATGAACCTTCTAAAGCGTCATCAACAGACCCACGTATTGGGAAATTTTCCATGCGACAAATGTGATAAAGTTTTTAGCAACGCAGCGAAAAGAACTTTACACATGCGCGGTGTGCATCTAAAACAACTGCCGAGACGCTGTCCTATATGTCCGGAGAGATTCAATTCAAATTACCAAAGAACGAAGCATCTTCGGATAGTGCACAATCAAAGTACAGGGCTGTTCCGATGTGAGACTTGTGGGCGAGAGTACGATTTGAAATACCATCTGCTGATCCATATAAGATCAGTGCATCTTCAGGAACGGAATCAGGAGTGTCCCATATGTCATTCGAGATTTTTCTCCAAGTATTGCTTGTCCAGGCACATGGTTATACATACTGGAGAAAAGAATTTCAAATGCAATGTTTGTGGGAAGGCCTATGCTCGGAGGAAGAACTTACGAGAGCATTACAGAGTGCACGAAATGGGCCAGAATTGTACCGTTTGTGGGCAAAGCTATATGGATCCGGCGTCACTTGCTACACACATGAGAGTGTCTCATGGTGCCCTTTAGTTTTTCTCTAGCTGATCCTAAAAGACGGATGCTCCGACAAGTGCCCATGGGAATTATATCTAGGAAGGGACAAGAAGGCATGCACTCGCTGTACGTATTTATGATTAAAGAGTGTGTTTGTCTGATATTTTACAAAGTCTCTTTTAATCACAACACCTTAAAATTTTCTTTAAAACTTAATATAATGGTATAAAATATGGCACAAACAGTTTGACTTATGAAAAGGCATTGTAACCTTATGAATGATTGAATAACAATAAAATTCCCTTAATTCAATTTGCTATTTTTATGATTCAAGTAGCATCATACTTATAAGATCAAAAGGAACGAATTAGGTGGGTAACATGAGCTTTTTTGAAACAGTTTGAAACAAATTGACTTCGCAAAGGCAAGAAAATAAAGCGAGCTTTTGTTTTCCCAGGAGTGGCTGTGGGACACCGGCCAGGGCCTCGCACCAGCGTATGGCAAATGACCATATCCGAGAGACAAAACGCAGCGACGTTTCTAGAGTGTACTACAGTCAGGCCGTTCTTTTACCAGCAGGCGAATTTCAAATGCTTCTACTGCCACGAAGTCTTCCCAGAAATACATTCAGTGTTACAGCATACAGCTTTCCATGTGACGCCAGAAAGGTGTAGTCTTCTGAAGCAGTTTTTGAGGAAAGGCAAACGAGTGATTAAAGTAGACATATCAGGGCTTAAATGTCGCCTTTGTGAGCAGAAGTATTCAGATCTAGATGACATACGGAAACATTTAGCGGTAGCTCATAAAAGGGACTTTAATTCAGCAGGAAACGGCCTCATGGCTTACGATTTGAGCAGCAACAATGGTCTATTGTCCTGCCATAAGTGTTCCAAAACCTTTAATTCGTTCTTCCTCCTCAATAGACATATGAATGTTCACTTTAATGTTGTATGTGAGACTTGTGGCCTAGGCTTCATGTCACATCAGCGGCTGATTAACCATAAAATAGTCCATCAAAATGGTATACACAAGTGTGATAGGTGCCAAGAGGTGTTCCAAACAAAATTGAAGTTAAGGTACCACGTGTTTAAAAGGCATGAGGTGACGAATGCAAAGAAGATAAAGCCGTTGAAATGTCCTCATTGCTTGGAAAGGTTTGCTGAGCACTACAGGAAGATGACTCACTTGAAGGAGGCGCACGGGATAACATTTACGTTTGAGTGTCAAGTTTGCAAAGCTGTGTTTCCGACGCGGCGAGCGTTGACAGAGCATACTACGAAGCTGCATACGCAGAAGATCCAGTGCAAAGTGTGTGGGAAGTGTTTCGGGACGCGTTCGTTGTTGAAGATGCACATGAGAGGGCATACGGGGGAGCGGAACTTCTTCTGCGGAGTCTGCCAGAAGGCTTACATGCACGAGAGGACTCTGCGTCAACATATGCGCGTACATGGACCTGTGTGGAAGTTCACGTGTTCCGAATGCGGGAATGGGTTTCATAATAGGAACGACTATAATAAACACATGAAGCAGTGGCATCCTCAGTGGCAGTTTAAAACTATTGTGAGGAACTTTGGAAGCGAACTCGTGAGCTAGGTTTTAAAAACCTTGGTAATATAGATTTATATTCGGTATTTGGTATTCGAATATGAGATTGTACATCTACCTTCATACCAGAATACCATGAAATTTATGTCATAGGTTCTGTTGACATTGAACACTATGTGTTTGTCAGTAAGATAGATACCTAAATAATCTTATTTGCACAAAAATAGAATGTAAGTAAGTTGTGTGCTGTGTGATTTATTTGGAATTAAGCGTCCGCCAAGCGTGGTGAGTATGGCAATTACCCCCTCATGTGATTGAGGGAGGACCGTGCCCCAGAAGTGGGGACTTAAATGGGCTGATGAAACATAATCAGTGATTAATAATCTCTACTGGTAATGGAGCTATACTAGTTTTCATTAAGTTGATGTGATATGCATTATGAATATTTAAAATACCCTTTTTTAGCTACAGGGTTGCCCATTTTCTATTCCTAAGTACTAATGAAAAATGTGATCGCAGTTACCAATTCTTAATATAAATAATTTTCAAGCAATATTATTACAAAAAGAAAGAATATTATAATACCATGATCTCGTTAAAAGTACCATAAAAAGGGACGCTTATGTCGAAACACGAAGAGACTAAAAACTTCCATTTTATCTCCCCAGGATCTCTGACGGCAGAAGTAAAGCGAAGACCAACAACACTGACCAGCATATGGGAGATGACAGTTTCTGAGCGACAAAATGCCGCATGTCATACTAGAGAACACGACGGCAAAACCTTTCGTTTACTGCAGATACTTTTTCAAATGTTTCTTCTGCCACGAGCAGTATTCGGATATACATGCTGTGCTTCAGCACAGTCGTATACACGAGATCCCAGATGGAAATACGATACTAAAGGATCTCTTGCCAAAAGGAAAACGAACAGTCAAAGTAGACATCTCCGAACTCAAATGCAGAATCTGTGATCTGGATTTTTCAGATTTAGACGAAATTCGGAAGCATTTAACCTGTGAACACGAAAAATCGTTCACACAGTCGGGCAACGGGGTTGTAGCGTACAATTTGACGACGAAAAATGGACAGTTCTCCTGTCATTTGTGCAACAAAATATTTCAAACTTTTATTCTTTTGAATCGGCATATGAATGTCCATTTTAGTAACGCTGTGTGCGAAACGTGCGGGGCTGGGTTTATGACGTATCAGCGCCTGATACAGCACAAGGAAATTCATGCACCTGGAGGATACCCTTGCAATCGGTGCGATAAAGTATACACAACGAATTCGAATCTCAAATATCACATTGAAAAGACCCATGAGGGTGCCACTAAAATGAGGATGCTGCGATGCCCTCACTGTCCCGAAAGGTTCTCCGAACACTTCAGGAAGTTAAAACACTTGAAGGACGTTCATGGGATCACTTTTTCGTACGAGTGTGAGGTCTGCAAATCTGTTTTTCCCAGTCGTCGAGCTCTGACGATGCATACGAATAAATTTCACACGCAGAAAACTCAATGCGATGTCTGCAAGAAGAGTTTCAGCTGCGTCACCACTTTGAAGAAGCACATGGTGTCTCACACGGGGGAGAGGAATTACGTTTGTGCCTTATGTCAGAAGGCGTATAGACATCAGAAGAGTCTGAAACAGCACATGAGGACTCACGTCCTTGGGGAGGAATTGAAGTTCACATGCTCAGAATGTGGGAACGGCTTTTCGAGTAGGAGTGATTTTAATAAGCACGTGAAGGATTGGCATCCTCGGTGCTTCTTTAATTTTGATGTGAATTCGGCTATTTAGCAAATATAAAAATGTTGATTCCGCAAGAAACTCTCCTTGAGTCGACTCCATATTATAAAATCAATTCAGCCCATTGAAGAATATAATATTTACTTATCAGGGAAAACTTTTCTCTATCACTTATGCGAGTTGCATTCGCTTATCTATTACCAATTGTTTAACTAAGAAATTATTCAAAAGTTAAGTACCACTTGGAGAAAAAATAAATCAGTTTTTTTTTTCAAACAATTACTGTAACTTTATGTAATGAACAATAATTAATCAAGACGGGAATTAACACGATATTTATTATGTGATACAACATTGTGTCAGTCCGCGAAGTCAGTCCGCTCGTGACCACGGCTGCTGTAACGTAGCCGTGGTAATGTATCGAGTAAAATATGTGAGTACACAATTTTGTATTACATAATAAATATTGTGTTAATTCCAGTCTTGATTAATTATAAATGATTGATTGATGAACTTGATTTGAAAAAAAACTATTTATCTAATGAAACCATAAATATTGAAAGAAGTCTACTTCTTCGGAGTCGCGGATTCAACATGAAGTACACGCCGAAAATCAATGCTTTCCTATTATCGAAAATACTCTAATATACGGTGAACCCTTGATTTAAAGAGTTATTTTTTTATTGTGTTTTGAGAACATGATTACCTAATCGATTTGATTTTTGCCGAATTCACTACATGACGAGACGAAGCATTCGTTGCGGGCATTCCCAGCTTCAATAACAATATTATCGAAAGATCGAACCGTTCAAAGATCTTAAATCATATCATCATATCGTATAGATTTAGTTAGTAGTAAGTTTTTAATTTTGTCTATTTTATAAAAAAAGAAGTCTGGTCTTTGACGCCAACTTTATACTTTTTTATTTTGTAAAAAACATTTTGAGTGAAATATTTTATAAGAATCTACAATAATTTTAACACTAAATGATCTCTTAGTTTTATTTTTTAGCTCTTAAGGTAGTGTGATATTACTATGCCAGTATTATATGTTTTTTTGTAATGATTGTGTTTTATTAAAGGTATTATTATTCAAGTACAACTCCCACAGAGTAAGGTAATACTCTACATCTCCCTAAGATGCCACCTCCCTTAGAGAGGTTCTACTAAACTACGTCTATGATAATGTGAATTTAAAAAAAATATTATCTTTGTCTATTCTGTCTATTAACAAATTCTATTCGGACCACAAACTAAGAAAAGATATGATTCTAACTATGAACATAGAAGGAGAGCAAAGCTAAATTAATTTTTGTAAGAGAACAGTACTTTAGTCAGCCGTGGGCGATAATAATAATAACATGCGAATAGTATGTAAAGCGTTTTAAAAAAAAATGTCAAGAATGTAAAACAAATGGTATTTAAAGTTACATTTGTAATAGTGACATTACTCTATGATGTACACGGGTATAAATATGGCGCCGCAAAATGGCGGCGACGTCGGCCCACATCACTCCGGGTCGGCGGCATTCCCCCAACAGAAAAAAAGGTCGGTTGTATAGTTCATCTAAAAACGTTCCGGCCTGTAGTAACTGTACTGACATGCAAGGTGGCCGTTTACGCCTCTACATTTTAACAATTCACACTGCTTAATATCTTTTACAAGAATACAATGAATAATTTATTAGGTTCCCTGTTTACTCTTTATCGTCCAACTCTATAAAAATGGTCAATGCCTTTTACTGTGCATGTGAAATGTCACCATGAGTCTTGCAATACATCCTTCAACGAATTGTGGTGGTAGTGTGTGAGAGCATGCAGTAGACTAGCCATGGAACTCCAGAGCTGAACCTCGCCTTTCTCTTCCACAGAAAAACTGGCATCAGAGACCAGCATATGGCAACTAACTGTGCCAGAGAGGCGAAACGCTGCCGCGCTTATACACTACACCACAGTCCGTCCTTTCATATTCATGGGCTTCTGTTTTAAGTGCTTCTTCTGCTTGGAATACCATTCTGAACCTGGTAGTCTTCTTCAGCATACGAAGACACATGAGCAGTTAGAAAAGAACGCGATTTTTGACAAATATGTTCCGAAAGGAAAACGGTGCTTGCAAGCGGATATATCAGAGCTCAAATGTCGTATATGTAAAGGGAATTTTGACGATTTGCACGCTGTGAGAAGTCATTTAGAAAAGGAACATGATGTTGAGTTTATGCCTGCTAATAATGGGATGACTGAGTATAAAATGGAACTCAGGAATGGATTGTTCATCTGCCATATATGTGGAAAGGAACTTCACACTTTTACGCTCCTGAATGCACACATGAACAGCCATGTAGGAAAAGTCGTATGTGAAGATTGTGGAGCTGGTTTCTTATATCAGCATTTACTGATGAAGCATAAAGAGAGTCATTTGAACAAAAAGTTCAACTGCAAGCATTGTGATAAGACGTTCAATAAGAACAGCCAGTTAAAATATCACACGGAAATTGTGCATAAAGGCAAAGAGCGAGTTAAGCCAAAGAAGTGTCCACTATGTTCACAAACGTTTAAGGAACATTATAGCAAGATCGTCCACTTGAGACAAGCTCATGGGATAAGGAAAAACTTTCAGTGCTACATTTGCAAAAGAAACTTTGGGACTCGGAGAGCGTTGACGGAACACACGACTAGATTTCACACGGAGAAGTTCAAATGTGATGTCTGCTCTAAATGCTTTGGAATTGAGTCGAAGTTGAAGCAGCACATGCGAGGGCACACAGGTGAAAGGACCTTCGTCTGTCCGATGTGCAAGAACGCGTACATGCATAAAACGTCTCTTAAGAAGCATATGAGAAGTCACAGCTCAGAGTTCAAATTCATATGTTCGGAATGCGGTTCAGGGTTCCATAATAAGAGTGAATATGTCAAACACAATAAGCAATGGCATGCCTCTTACGATGCTTCTGAGAAAAATTGAAGATCGAATCCGATGAATCTTGAGTACAATTGGCAAGGAAGAGGTTAGCTAGCCGTGCTATCTATTATGCTCAATTCCTTAAAATCTACATCTTATTAACTTCTTTTTACATAGATCTACATACATATATCTATATATACTTAGGGTCCGCAGTTCCTTTCGCGTGGAATTTGGTTTGAATCAACAAATAAACCTACTTAATCATCCCGATCAGCAGATCTGGGGGTCGCTCTTTAGTTTCAAATGTTTTTTAGCGAAAAACTTACTCTATTAATAGAAATTTAAACACTGATAATGCTATACGTTCATGATTCCATATAATCGCAGATCTTCTAGTGGAATAAGACAAGAACTAAAAATAACCCCATGAGGCGGGTGAAACTGTTCATTAAACATTCTTAATTCTATACTAACCATGCATGAAAACCACCTCAATAACCCAATCAATTTCATTTCAGCCGAGAGGAAACGGCCGGCGACCAGCATATGGTCCATGACCCTGAAGGAGCGAGAGAATGCAGGCATTCTCCTCAACGCCACCACCATGAAGCCGTTCACATACATGTCTTTCCCTCTACGGTATAAATGCTTCTTCTGTGATGAGCTGTTCCCAGAATTAGAGAAGTTGTTAGACCATACGAACGTCCATGAAGTTCCTGACGTCAAAGAAATGCTTAAAGGCTCTGGACTGTTGAAGAAAGGCAAAAAGACTATTAAAGTCGATATATCTGAATTTAAATGCAAGCTCTGTAATGATGCACTCACAAGCATAGACGAAGCGAGGAGACATCTCTCCGAAAAACACGAAAAGAAATTCAATATGGAATCAGGAAATGGAATCATAGCATACAGCTTGAAAACCAAAGATGGCGTTTTCTCGTGCCATCTCTGTACGCAAACATTTCACAAGCTTCTTCCTATTAAATAAACACATAAATGTCCACTTTAGCAACGCCATTTGTGAATGGTGCGGCAAAGGATTCGTGTCACACCAAAGGTTGTTGCAGCACAAAGAGATACACTTAAAAGGGAAGTTCCATTGCGACAAATGCAAAGTTTCCTTCGACAGCCCGGCCAAGTTTAAGTACCACAACGAAAGAATGCACGGGAAACCAAATAAGCTGTACAATATTTATAACTGCCAACGGTGTTCGGCGAGATTCGACCACCATTACGAGAAAATGAAACATATGAGCGAGAGCCATGGTCTCACCTTCGAGTTTAAGTGTGAAACTTGCAATTCTATCTTCAAAACTAGGAAATCCTTAGCAGGGCATAGGATAAAGTATCATCTGCAGAGTATAGCTTGTGAAGTTTGTAAGAAACCTTTTGCAGAGCGTGGCCATCTTAAGAAGCATATGGCCATGCATACTGAGGAGAGGAACTTTCCGTGTCCTCTATGCAATAAGACTTACAAGTATGAGAAGAATGTGAAAGCCCACATGAGGGTTCACAACCCGGACTGGAAGTTCGCTTGTGCTGATTGCTGGATCGGATTTGTCAGTAAAATAGAGTTTAGGAGACACATGGCGGAAACGCATGGCCCTCAGAGTTCTTAAGGACCTTCCTTCCTAACGCGAATTCAGTTTCTTAGTATACCTACAGGGTATACTTCAGTCTATGATTCAAAATGAGTCTGGTAAAAGTATAAAGTAAAGTATCAGCCTATAAACTGTCCCACTGCAGGGCAAAGGCTTCCATCATACAATTCAAGTCATCGCTACTATGATGGGATTGGGCTTAATCAACACGCTTGCCTGATGCGGATTGGTGATCACAAACCCGAGTTATGTTCGAAGAACTCGAAACATACTTCTTGCTCGATCCTGGAATCGAACCCAGGACCCCGAGATAATGGCCCGGTACTTAAACCATTAGAGCGACTATGAAGCAATAGCTATCTTGATCTTCGCAACCTACAAGGAAACCAGACCAATTAGATAGGTTGTTGGTTGGTTACACGTTCAGAATCTCTACAATGTTGAGTGTACAGAGTTCTAGCGAATTCTCGAGGAGGAAATTTTCGATCCGAAATTTAGAACTCAAAAACGTAAAAAACACGACAAGTGTAAATTAATATCCCCGCCTGTGTCAGGATTAAGTCGAACGAAAAATATCAGACGGATTTTTGGATTTCGGCAGATCGTTGGGCCCTGGGCTGAAACAATGGGCTTACCAAATTACTCAACTGGACGAGTCGCCGAATAATATGCGTGCGAGCAGCGCGTCTGATCACAGACAGACAGACAATATGCAAAGGTCATCTAATGTGCGCGAGCGAGCTCTTTGGGGTAATTAGCACCTAACCCTTATCAAATGGATTAAAATAGTAACATTACAATCTGTTAAGGTGACGGGTAAGGCACACAGCGACGCTAATAAATTTTAATTTTCAACTACTAAACCGGATCCCTTTAAACAATTTCGGGGTTACAAACTCTCGGCAAACACTTATTACTATTTATTAAATAACCATGCACAAATGTTGGGTACGTTTTCGTACGCGAAAACTTGATTCACGCCAAAACCAGCCACTTTTGGCGGTAATGCAAAATTCTAGTGCAAAAGCAGACCGAACAGTTAACTATAAGTATTAAATAAATAGTAAAGGTGTTTGCCGAGAGGTTGTAACCGCGAAATTGTTTAAAATAGATCCGGTTTAGTAGCTAAAAATTAAAATCGATTGGTGTCGCTAGTGCACCCTACCCGTCACCTTAACCGTTTGATACGGTTACCGATTGGACAGTAACCTTTTGTAAATGGTACTGTATACTTTAATATATGAATAGGTTTTCCGATCTCTTCTACACGCGCAGTGTGCGTAGTCGGCTCGGCGAGCGTATCACGACTTCAACCATTTTACTTACTTACTTATTCCGATGGTTGATCCAAAGTGTGTTTTGGCCTCTGATACAAGACTCCATTTTAACCATTTTGACATCAGGTAAAAAAAAGGTGACATCCATCATGGCCAAGCGCCAACTATAGAACGCTTTGAACTTCTCAAGATGGAACCTATCCAGACTATGATTATCTCATTCTATGATGAAACCAGAGTATTATTTGGTATTTTTACATTACTCTATTGCACATGGCCCGACCATAGACATGCACCCTCGCGCCATGGCCCCGACACGCACTTGGTCGGTTTTGAAATTCAGTCTGATGGACTGCAGCCGCCTAAAATTAGCAAAATAAAAAACACCGAAAGCGGAAAGCCTATAATATTTTGGATGTTTGTAATCTGTTGCAATGTGAAGAATCTCATACAAATGTGTACAAAGTAAATAAATGTGACTAATAATAATATAACGTGCTGTTTTAATTGAAAGATGTTTAAAATATGGTTCTTCCTTCGAGACCGCTTCACTTGATATCGAATTCAACATTCGGCGTGTATCTGTGAACGTTTACATCCCTTCTTATTCTATGCCTTCACCATATTGTGTTCTATCCAAGAAGGTAGTCTTCTTGGTTCTATCAACCATTCTCAAGAACACTTTTTTCTAGGACTTCGAAATTCGTCGAAAATTTTTTCGACGCGCCATTTTTTTTATGTGGTCGGTGGCAGACTAGGCAGACGGATCATCTGATGGTAAGCAATATACTATTTGACTTGTTTTGAAAAACTTTCTTATATTATTTATTGGTGTATAGGAACCCAAACAATATTTATTTTCATTTATTATGAATATTTCGTTTAGAAAATCATTGTAAAATTAAAGGTTTATTTTAATCTGTCAAAAACGCTTCATTCAGCAATATGCCGTCGAAACATTCGAGTGATGTCAATCTTTTGTGAACAAATAGGAAATTCGATAGCACACGACAAATTTGATAGATGATTAGCGTCCCGCACAAGATAGAACACAATGGTGTCGAGTCTGTCACTTGTTTTTCTTACAAAAGGCTGACGTCACAGTTAAGAAAGCCAATCAAAACCGTTTATGGTCACCCTGTTCCAACCACAAAACAAATTAATTTTATTTTGTTTTTTTTTAGGTGAAAATATGCATTATTTTTATGTGTTTTATTGTTAATTACTTTTTAAAGCTATAAACTACACGGATTACTATAAATAATTCTTTATTTTTCATACTTTTTCGACGACCCGTTTGGAACAGTAGTGGTAGTGAACGCTGCCTTTGGTCCAGGGGTTGCGGGTTCGATCCCCGCAGAGTACAAACATTTGTGTGCATGACCATGTCTGTTTCACAGGTGCTTGAGCTTGTTGTGAAATATTTATTTATTTATTTATACTGACAAAAAGCCTATTGCCGCCGCCTATGGACCCGCGATACGAGTGGAGTCACAAGTGCGCGGCCAACCTTTAAGACCACCATTCCCTCCGGTACCCTCACTCACGCAGCGAAACAGCACAGTGCTGCTTCACGCCGGTTTTCAGTGAGGCCGTGGTATTGCTCCGGTCGAGCCGGCCCATTCATGCCGAAGCATTGCTCTACCACGGTCTCTCATGCACAATTACCAAGTCACGTGACCGACGTTGTATGAAAAGTAGCTTTATTTCCCGAATTTCCAAAAATCATAGAGCAAATGACAATGTATTGTAAAGGTGATGTCCCGGAGTGGGCGAGGACATTGTACAGTATTTCATAAAAACCAAGAAAGGCCTACTGATTGCTATGAAAATACTAAAATGAACATTTAACGTGTTGTATGGTGGTACAAAAATGAAAACCATTTATTAATTCTCTCAGTAAAGCATAAATAATATGACCACATTATGCATTATGGCTTTGAAACAAAAAAATAAAATACCATAAACTATAAATGATAACCGCTATCAGATTTCACTTGTCATTGTCACTTTGACATCTCATATGACCGTTCTTTTCAAGTTTGTTACTTTGTTTTCAAGTCATTCGTCTTGTTCTGTTTGTTGCGTAAATGTGTCTCGATGTCTTTAAAACAATTTAGCTTGGTTTTTGATAGTAAAAAGCAATCGACGACACAATTATTGCGACGCGATTTTGAAATTGTCAAAGTGACAGACGTCATAAACAAATGTCGTTCTTGCCATGATGGTTTTTGCTGTTAAGTATTGCTATATTTATTGTAATCTTTTTATTTGTACCAGAAAACGAAGACATTTTATGATGACGGGTAGGGCACATTAGCGATGCCAATCGATTTTAAGTTTTAATTACTAAACCGGATCTATTTTAAACAATTTCTGGAATACAACCACTATTTATTAAATAACCATGCACAAATGTTGGGTCCAGTTTTCGCGTACGCGTTGGACCCAACCCGTTACGATACAGTGTCTAAAACAAGATAAGAATAAAGGCTGTTGTCTCCAGAACAAATTCACTGAGGGGATCATCATTCCCAAAAACCTTAGAATGAAAAATGTTTCTTTCGCTGCCAGAAATAAATAAAACCACATAATATCATAAATAATTTTTATTACTATATTTTATCAAAATACTTACCAATAAAACGAATCTTAGAAATCAAAAGTATCTAAGTACCTAGGTAAATTATTATAAATATGTTGTATTGTATGTAATGAATAAAATAAACAAAAAAATCTTCTCAGGAACATAATTTTTTATTTTGGAATTTCACTCGAAGAAGGAACGAAACGCGATTTCTTTTTTCTTTTATCGATTTAAAAAACCGTTTACACACTAGCGACGCCAACCGATTTTAATTTTTAGCTACTAATCCGGCTCTATTTTAAACAATTTCGGGGTTACAACCTTTCGGCAAACACTTATTCTATTTATTAAATAACCATGCACAAATGTTGGGACAAACGCGCACGCGAAAAATTGTAACCCCGAAATTGTTTAAAATAGATCCGGTTTAGTAGCTTAAAATTAAAATCTGTTGCCGTCACTAGTGTGCCCTACCCGTCACCTTAATAACTAAATCAGTTCTCATTCAGAAAGCAAGTTTTTTTTAATAATTTGTTACCGATATAGAAGGGAGACACTCACAACATCTCATACGTTGACCTGATTCCATACTAAGTAGCTTAAGCACTTGTGTTACAGATATCAGACAGCAGAGGAACACAAATATATACTTAAATACATATATTACACCCAGACACGGAACAAACACAAGTGTTCATCGCACGAATATTTGTCCAGGGTCACTGTTCTCAAATAAGGTATCAAACTCTAAATGCGATCTCGAACAACAAGTGCGACATCGAGACAGGAGTACTCATTCAGTTTTCAAGGGATAGTTTCCTGGGCATAAACGAAACAGAATAATAATTCACGACCACGATTTTCTCCGCCGCTGTCATACTCAACGTGCGTCTCTGTTGGTTTCACTGTAGGCTCTCTGGAGCCCAATTCTCGGGTTCGTGATATTTATTTTCATTCGACATATATCACTAAAACATAGTTTTTTTGTATGATTTTCATGTGATATCCACCATGTTTTGGAAAAGTCACAAACTCGAGAATAGGGCTCCTGGAGCCCAATTCTCGGGTTCGTGATATTTATTTTCATACGACATATATCTCTAAAAGTAGTTTTTTTTGTATGGTTTTCATGTGATATCTAACGTAAGGGTAGAAGGGGGGATTTATTTAATTATTTTTGGTGCAGTTATTTTTCAAAAAGGACAAAGATTGGATTTTAACTATTATTTAGTACTTTCGAACTTATATTTGCTGGTAGTCAATCTTTCGAAAAATCCAGACAGATTTATTCCCCATACAACAATTTTGTCTCAAATTTTGGGGGTGAAAATCTAAGTAATTATCCAATCTTAGGGGGGAGGGGGGAGGGGGGGGGGGGGGTCGTAAGCAAACTGTACCTCTTTCTACACGTGCAGGCTGTGGGCTAATTGTACTTTCAACCTGCTGACCATTTTAAACAAAATGTTCACTGCCATATATTATTATTTATTGTCTGCTTCGAGTCTTTATGTTTAGTTTAACAAACTTTAAGTAGGATGAAAAACTCGTGTTCGTGATATTTTGCAAATATGGCGGATATCACCTGAAACTCATACAAAAAAACTATGTTTTAGTGACACTTGTGACTCCACTTGTGCGGTGACATGGGCGGCGGAATTGCTTACCATCAGGTGATCCGTCTGCTCGTCTGCCGCCTCTCATAAAAGGTAACACCGATGGGACGTAATGTCAAATGGTTCAACTATCACCAGTCAATTATGACGTTTACTTCTTAGCTCCACCACTCTCGCCATCTCCTTCTTTCACGTCCTTTCCCTTTCTCAGCCTCTTCCTCTCAGCTTTCTTCTGCTCTCCTCGCTTCATGAGTAACTCCTGAGGTATTGGCATCTGGCCGATGCGGTCCACCCCCGGCCCCGGCTTTAGCGTACGCCTGAAGTCGGTCTTCGTGTGAATGGAGATTCCTGGAAGGAGCCGGTTGCGGCAGTTGTAGAAGTGGTAGTCTCTGGTGAAATAAAAAAGAATGCCTGAGAACTTCTACATACTTTATAGTTCCATCCTTTGCGCCACCGAGACAGTCAAGGGTTATTGGGTCCCACTTTACAGCGACGGTGGCGCACGGGGTCCGGGGTTCAATCCCCGGGCCGGGCCAAAATTTGTACCTGAGTTTTTCTGTTAAGTAATTCTCAGTGTCAGCCCGGAGTCTGGAAATTGGCGGTCTTGTACCCCCGTACCTCGGAAAGCACGTTAAGCCGTTAAGCTAATCCCTCTTCGGTCGTGTCACACTGGTGTCCCATCGAAATATGAGGGTACGGGAATAGAGAGTGCACGGAGTCCGCGCGAACACTTGTGCACTATAATATGTCCTGGGTCGATGGCTGATCGCTGAGATTGGCCGCCATGACCGAAATATCAGTTTGGAGGACATTATTATTAGTTCCATCCCCATCATTTATAAGAATGGCAGTCCATAGCTGTGATCGTCAAGATGGCGGGATTCTAAATTGTTCTAAATTATGCGAACTATACTGACTGACAGATAAAAATGTCAAGTTCCCATACAGACCGATCAAGATCAGAAGGCACTTCAGTGACATTGACATGGGGGCGCTGTAAAATATTTTTTCTATGGGTAAATGTCAAAAGCACTGACACACTTGTAAGCGAAACAGCGTTAGACTTTTGCCACGTGCCAAGAGCCCAATTCTCGGGACGTGCGATAAAATGTCGTATTTTCTGTAATGTCACTCTTCCAATGTCGTACGAAAATGTCACCAAAATGTCACAAAAGTACAAAAACTCTATTCTCGTGCCCATGCGACAGTAAAAGTCAATTTCATAGAGAATGTGGCCCATATCATTTCCGCTAATACGTTCCATTTTGTTGATTGACACAAATATACAATCGAGAAATCTTAATGTTTATTGTTTAAGTATTAATTTAACATTTTCTAGCCTTTTTATATCAACAGTCATTTTCATGTTTGTATAACATCAAAATTATCATAACTGCTTTAAAATACGATCAAAAAAGACGAAAAAGAAAATTGATTTTATGAAATTGTAATTCCGTTACACCGACCGAAAGTCAAAAGATTTCTTTTCAGTCTGTGGAAAAAGAGATAGCAACTGTGGCAAAAAGACGCGTTAAAAGAAAAAAATGAAATAAATAATTTTCTTTGTTTACACTGATCTTGTTCATCATCATCAGCAACCCACACTCGTCCACTGCTGGACATAGGTCTCCCCTAATGCACGCCACTGCTCCCGATTTTCGGCCACTCTCATCCAGCCCACACCAGCCAGCCTTCGAATGTCATCATCCCATCTTGTCGCAGGGCGTCCTACACTACGCTTACCGAGTCGCGGTCTCCACTCAAGGACTTTACGGCTCCAACGGCTGTCAGTTCTGCGGCTAATATGACCAGCCCACTGCCACTTCAGTTTGCTAATTCGGTGGGCTATGTCGGTGACTCTGGTTCTCTGTCGGATTACATCATTTCTGATGCGGTCCATCAGAGATACTCCGAGCATGGCCCTTTCCATAGCTCTTTGAGCGACTTTGAACCGGTGGACTAGTCCAGCCGTGAGTGTCCACGTCTCGGCACCGTAAGTCATGACCGGAAGGACGCACTGGTCGAAGACTTTCGACTTAAGACTTTGAGGGATGGGTGACGAGAAGACTTGACGAAGTTTACCAAATGCTGCCCAGCCTAGCTGAATCCTTCTATTGGCTTCTCTCTCGAAGTTGTTTCTGCCTAATTGGAGCGCTTGTCCTAGATAGACATATTCCTGAACAACTTCGAGAGGTACTCCATTAACAGCGACCGGTCCCGGATCAACGAGCTCGTTGAACATGACCTTGGTTTTATCCAAGTTCATCCGAAGACCGATGTGTTTGGAAGATTCAGCCAGGCTGCTCACCATCTCCTGTAGGTCTTGTAGGGTTTCCGCCAAGATGACGATGTCGTCTGCGAATCGTAGGTGTGACATGTACTCGCCATTAATATTGATTCCGCGCTCCTTCCAGTTTAGCGTTCCAAACATGTCCTGCAGCGCAGCGGAGAAAAGTTTCGGTGATATAACATCTCCTTGTCTCACACCACGTCGCAGCAGGACAGGCTCAGTTTGGCCACTTTGGATTACTACGGACATATTAGCAGCGTCATACAGACACCTCAACACCTCGATATATCGCCAATCGACTTGGCACCTTTGCAAGGCCTCTAGAACAGCCCAGGTCTCGACGGAGTCAAAAGCTTTTTCATAGTCCACAAACGCCATGCACAGGGGCTGGTTATACTCTTTGGTCTTCTGTATAACCTGCCTCACTGTGTGAATATGGTCTATGGTGCTATAACTCCGTCGGAATCCGGCCTGCTCTGCAGGTTGAGCTTCGTCAAGTCTTCGTGTAAGGCGATTCGAAATGACTCCTGAGAACAGCTTATAGACGTGACTCAGGAGAGAAATTGGTCGATAGTTCTTCAGTAAAGTTTTGTCGCCTTTCTTGAAGAACAATACGACCAAGCTCCGCTGCCACGCCCTAGGAGTTCTCCCGGAGAAAAGAACTGAGTTAAATATACGCCGAAGTTCCTTCAGCACCGGCTTGCCGGCTGCTTTCAGAAGCTCGGTTGTAACTCCGTCTTCTCCCGGGGCTTTTCCATTTTTAAGTTGCCCAAGAGCTGCTTCGATCTCCTCCAGGCTGATGTCGGGAAGATCCTCCGTCGCATGGCGGGTTAATGTGGCTCTTAAATCCTTCTCATCCGGCGTAGGGTGAGGTGAGTGCGACGCGTATAACTGGCTGTAGAAGGTGTAAACTTCCGAAAGAATCTCAGGCTTTGACGTAACGACTTCTCCGTTTGTTTTGGTCACCTTCGACAGGTGGCTCCTTCCAAGCTGTTGTACGAAGACTTTGGACCCCCGGTTCTGCTCAATTGCTCTCTGTATTGAGAGTGTATTGGAACTTCGGAGGTCACGTCTTATCAGCTTGGAGATGGACTTATTCAGAGCCCGTTGTTCTGCCGAAGTGACTGATGGATCGTTCCGCCTTTTGTCCATTAGGTCCAGAGTCTCTTTCGAAAGTTTAGACCGCTTGCCCATACGTCGCAACTCACAAAATTTTGCACCCTCGTCCCGAAGGATTTCCACCACTTGGTCGAGTTCTTCGTCGATATCCACGTCAATTGTGGTTTCCAAAGCAGCGAACCGATTTTCCAATTTTAGTTGGAGGGCGTCGGAACCAGCGAGCGATTGGAGCAGATTTGGCCGGAGCGTGGACTTCATCAACCGAGAACGTTCAAGCTTAAAATCGATATTCAGAGTGCCTCTGAGAAGTCGGTGATCACTTCCGGTTTTAAACCTATTGATCACTGAGACATCTCTGAATATTCGCTTTTTGTCCGATATGATGAAGTCGATCTCATTTTTAGTCATAGTATCGGGGCTCTGCCACGTCCATTTCCTCTGGGGCTGTTTCTTAAAGAACGAGTTCATTAAGAAAAGCCCCTCGCGCTCTAAGAAATTGACGAGCATTTGCCCCCTATGATTTCTACTCCCAAAGCCGCATGATCCCAACATCGATTCGCTGCAAGTCTGTACACCCACTTTAGCGTTGAAGTCCCCCATGACAACGTTATAGTGAGCCTTGGTGGTGGTGTGTAAGGCTCGAGAGATGTCCTCATACATCTCTTCCACGACATCGTCCGGGTATGTCGACGTTGGAGCGTACACTTGAATAACCTTTAGGCTATACCTGTTGGTTAATTTAATTACGAGGTACGCAACCCTCGCCGATACACTGGAGATTTCAATAACGTTGTCAGTGAGGACTTTGTTGACTAGGAACCCGACGCCGCCCTGTGACGGATTATCTCCTTCCCTGAAGTACATAAGATGGCCAGACTCTAGCGTCAGCGTGTCCTCGCCCTCTCTACGGACTTCGCACAGCCCGAGAACATGCCATCTTATGTGCTTCAGCTCCTCCTCGAGTTGGGCCAAATGTGAGTCGAGTCGTAGCGTGCGTCCGTTAAACGTCGCCAAGGTCAGTGTGGTATGGCGGCCTTCCGTATACCGGAGATTCTTAGCACCCCCTGCCCTGCCGTTACCGAGACCGCCGCCTTGGCCCGGAATAGCAGGGCTGCCGGGAACTGGGGGCCGGGGCAATATAGTGTCTTTCATTAGGGGGAATGGACCATAACCCACCACGCTGGTCCAGTGCGGGTTGGTGGGTGGTTCGCCAGGGCCTCTTTTGTTGGTTAGCAGGACGCGCCACGGGCAGGAGAGGTTGACTTGGAACCCGAAAGATGTTGTGTGGGCCCCCTTACGTCCCACTGATCTTGTTACTGAGATAAAAAGGCTTAATGACGAATATTTAAAGGTATGTAGGTAATACTGGTGAAAATTTCTTCCAATTAAAGAAAATATAAGAAAAATTAAAATTCTCAGCTAAACAATCGTTCACACAGAGAATCAATCATCTTCTTAGTTTGTGCAGTTAATTTAAACTTGTTATGTGATTTGAACAAACCAAACGTCAATAAACCACAAAACGCGAAACGACTCAAACGGCACGTTGAATTGGAGAAATATCACCAAAATCACCGTGATACTTCATATCGTATGGTCAAGACCATACGATACGTGTCGCACGAAAATATGTGACATATGTCACCATTCGACATCGCGAGAAGAAGCAAAAACGTTTTCATACGATATCCGCCATGTTTTGTTGATATATGTCGTATGATGATAAATGTCACGAGCCCGAGAATTGGGCTCCAAATAACCGTGATGGAAATTTGACATTTTTTAAATTTTTCATGTGTCAAAAGAAACAAAATGTATTGGAATGACACATTGACATAATCTGTAAGTTTAATTCGCATCTCGACAATAATTATTGTTCTGAGATTCGCATTATTAACTCAGTATGTAATAGGGTCCCATTTTTGCCCTTTGGATACGAAACCCTAAAAATGAGAGTTTAGTCTGTGGATAGTGTTAGCTAGTTTATATAGTAGTACTACGAATAAAGTCCCGCGGAAAAACACGGAAATAAAATTTTAGATTTCTTGTGTTTATGATTATAAAGCGCAAATTAGAATGTTGATTACGACTGTAGCGCGTTTTTTACGTGACTATAGTGGCGCGGACTATAGGAAGTAGGGATGCGTGCGTCACTCTCTCATTCCGCTTTACCATGATATGGGTGACAGATGTCAAAATCTATACATTTTTCACCTTGAGTCTCTTTCTAACGTGTGACTTACGTATAACTCTGTCCTGGAGCCCAATGGACAACATTTCAAAATTGCTAAGCTCTGAAACAAAAAATACCATTTCTTTATTTACTTTTCCGCTGCGCGAATATATATTTATTCATTTTTTATATTGCTTATTTACTGAGAAAAAAATTAAAAACTAAAAAACGTAAGATGACGTCATCGGACGGCAGAATGTAAAATATTTCTTTGCTTAGCACATTATAGTTTTAAATTTACGAAATGCCAAACCCATGACATGCAACTGTCAAAAAAAAGACAACTTGTCAACGTTGAATGTATGAATGACGTTGACAATGTTGACACTAGTATTATTTACCTTTGACAGTAGTACCTTTTTTTTATTAAAACAATGATAAGCAAAGGAATATCGCTGTATTCAGCCGTCCGATGACGTCATTTGGCGCTTACGTCTATTTAGAATATAAAGAATTTTAATAATTATTTTATGCATGAAAATGGACAAATTTTGAAAAAAGAAAAAATATGGGTCCGTTCATTTTATGTCTATTTTCATATAAAAAAACAATATGGACATGTTAAAAATATGAAATGTTGTCCATTGGGATCCTGTTGTCACCGATATCATGATAAAGCGAAAGGACTATAATGACATACAGTCACCTGCAGTAAAATGTACACACTTCGACTCTAATTGCGGGAAAATAAGGTTCAAATTTGAATAAGGTTGTATACGTATCAGTGCATGTGACTGTACATCATAAGTCTATGACTTTCTTCTATTTTCTGCTGCTAACACTATGATCACCTGATGTCCAGAAATTGAAATGGCGCAAAGACCCTGTCCTCAAACTCACGCTTGTACTTCGCCCAGCGACACTTGAGCAGCTCGTTGCTCTGCAGCGAGTAATGCTTGATGTATGTGTACTCGAATAAGCCTTTCTCGAATATTGGGAGGGTGCGGTAGTTGTGGCCAATCTCTTGTGCTATTTCTATGGACGTATAAAACTGAATTATCAACAACACCATAAACCACTGGGTTGTCGTCGTTCATATTTTTATATCAATTAAAAATACTTCGCGTCATCGTAACAGAAACTATGAGATCCGCAAGAGAACTAACGCAAGGTCACATGCCTCAAGTGGCAATGGGCAGGGCTCATAGCGAGAAGAACAGAGAGCCGTTGAGGCGGAAGGGTCCTCAAGTGGAGGCCACGTACAGGAAGTCGCAGCCGTGGCAGGCAGGCCCACTATAAGGTTGACCGACGATCTGGTGAAGGTCGCGGGAATCCATTAGTTGCGGGCGGCACAGGACCGATCTATGTGGAGAACATTGGGGGAGGCCTATGTCCAGCAGTAGGACGTCTATTGGCTGAAATGATGATGATAAAGGTTGGCAGCGCCTTGACACTGGTGCGCGGGTGTTCATGGGCGGCGGCAATTGCTTACCATCAGATGATCCGTCTGCTCGTCTGCCACCGATCTCATAAAAAAAAAATTGGGAGTTGAAAAAATTTCGACGAATTTCTACAAGTCGTAGAACAATATGTTGTTCAGAATGGCTGATAGAACACATGGTTTAAGGGATGTAAATGTTTACAGATACATTTGCGGCAATTGCTTACCATCAGGTGATCAGTCTGCTCGTCTGCCACCGAACTCATATAAATAATTTATTGATAAAGTGAGTATATAATACCATTATTTACTTTCACATTCGGGGCTTCACGAATGATGTTCGCACACGGATTCTCTTTAGTAGTCATAGTGTAAATTTTTATACTTGAAACGAGCCTTTAATAACTATTATCTTCTTAGTGTGATGATTATAACTGCGGTACAAAATAAACAATATTTTACTTGTGCGCGTTTTAATTACCTATGTAGTTTTCCCGCTTTTTACATTCGCGGTCAAACCAAACTTAACGCGAAAATGTCTCTTAGTTTGTGGTTTGAAAATATAAATAAATGTCAGCTCACAATGTCATGCATGTCAAGCTGTGATGTCATGTTCCTTTCTATAATTTTTTTCTTAGTTTTCAACAGTTAAAGTGGCCTGATTATATTTGCTTTCCACAGACATGCACCCTAACCTAAAGAGCGCGTTCTACTCTTAGTTCCTTGGCTTTCCATAATAAACTTCTATGTATAGTAAGTAACTAGTAGTAAGTACCTTAATCTATGAAGTTATTACAAAGTTATAAAAGAAAGAAATATATATCATACAGTGAGATAATAATAGTTATTCTCAAACTATTGTCAAAAAAAGTTTTTTAAATTTTGCCGCCATTTGTGGGTATAAAGGTTAGTTAGATAGGTAACGAAACGCAAAAAATAAACAAAAGAGGAAGAAAAAAAAAGTCATCCTACCACCAACCAGTTTTTGTTGACAGTATAACAATGTAAATTATTCAATTCTAGAAAATGCCGCAAATTTCACAATTTCTGTATAAAAAGTGTATTAAAAACGAGTTATAATAATTGAATGCAGTTAGTTAGTTTACTTACAATGGAGTCTTCCAGTAAAAGTGGTCTAGAAAACAAATTTTTCGATGCTTGTTGTTGCTGTCTTGAGCACGATTGTTTTAAAGATATTTCCTCGGAATACTATCCATTTGAGCAGAAAGAAGTCTATGGAGATATGCTGAAAGACACTTTCAACATTCAGGTAAACGATAGAAAGTGTATTTATTAGATTAAAAGTGTCAAAAGTGAAGTGAAAAAAGAAAATCGGCTCTTAGCTAGAAAAATGGTTGGTTAATGAACTGGTTCTCTTTAATTAACTGAGTTTGGTTTTATAATACATTATTATTAAACACCACCTAAAACCAACAAAACATACACTGACACACACATATAGACACCACAAACTTCGTTAATTGGGAGATTCACAGTTTTTTACAATTGTGTTACAACACCAATTATTTTATTTTGCTAAATTGAAAATATCATATTTTTTTTTAATATATTAAATGGGTTTGCACTTGACCTCATTTCACCTGATGGAAAGTGACAATAAGGTCTAAGATGTAGCGTGCTTACCCAGAAGAAGCCTATTCACTCTCCACTTAAAGACACCCAAATTGTAGCTCTCTGGGAATACAGAAGCCGGCAAGTTGTTGTATACTATTGAAAATAGCCTAAAATCTTTTAAGATGTGATATTATTGTCTATCCAGTGTGCATAAATTTGTTGTTTCTGATTTCCATATACAGGAAAACCTGAATTTAGAACTGAGACAAATATTTACTATACATTTTTTCTAGGTCTTGAATTACGATGAAAGTGGAAGCCCCAGCACACTACACTGGCGGCCTATCTGTGAAAGTTGCGTGTCTCGTCTCCGGGATGCTGCAGTCTTCAAGCAGATGGTGCTGGACAGCCAGGAAGTGTTCCGGAAGCATTTGGAGATGATCAATGATCATGTAGAAGGTTTTTTTTTTACTTTTGTAACATTACATGGGAGAGCCACCCTTCAGTATTAATGGGCCAGCTTGACACAGCATCTCTACTGTGTTTCGCTGTGTGAGTAAGGGTAATGTAATAGGGGCCCAATGCGGGGAAAGGGGGATTTAAAAATAGGGCAGGCACTTGTGTGTGACTCTAATGTTGTTATGGGTGACCATAAGCGGTAGCTTATGATGTGTAAGCACAACATAGCAAGCTGTGGTAAGCCAGACCGTGCTTACCATCTGCCCATTTGCCACCTATCTCATAAAATAAGAAAAGAAGTTGATGGAAAAATCATTAATATTTTTCTGTTTATTTTGACTGCTCCAATGGCACAAGGTAAATAATAATAAATAAATAAATAAATGTGCCTCGTCCGCATGCTTCGAAGCGATGCTACGTGAACTATTGTTAAAAAACACGTCACGACGTGCACGCGTCGCGCAAAATTCTGTGCCGGCACTACAACGAGACGCAGAGCAGGACAGACACATGTCCGCGCCGCATGTGCCTGCGCCGCAGCATACGATTTAGTAAAGCAGCGAGCAGATTTTGTAAATGTATGGAACGTCATTGAACTGACGTTCCATACTTTACAAAATCTGCTCTGCTCTGCGCTATAACCCATCCTATAGATACGGCAGATGCCTCATACATAATAATAATAATTCTAACAACATCTCATACGTTGACCTGATTCCGTACTAAGTAGCTTAAGCACTTGTGTTACAGATATCGGGCAACAGAGGAACACAAATATATACTTAAATACATATATTACACCCAGACACCGAACAAACACAAGTGTTCATCGCACGAATGTTTGTCCAGGGTGGGGATCGAACCCACGACCTTTGGCGTAAGAGGCAGGGTCACTACCAATTGCGCCATCCGGTCAGCCAATATACATTAAAAGTTGTTGGTCGATCCCAAAAAAGAACATCTTCTATAACACGAGCTAGTACAGAATCAGGTCAATGTATGTGATGTTGTGTGAATTCATTATTTCAGGGAACAACCACAACGCATGTCTGGTGGAGACATCGGATATCAAGGTGGAAGCTCTGCCCCTTGCTGGGGCAGAGTACGAGGGCGACTCAGCCGCTGATGACGCATTTGAGGACGATGGTAAGTTTTTCTTTTTTAGGGTTCCGTAGCCAAATGGGGGGAAAAGACCGAGAGGAAGAAGCCCATCGCGATGGACAGACCAGATCAGTACCACGCTAAACAACTCAGTGTGCGATGCCGTTCACGCCGCTGAAGACAGGTCAAGCTGTCGAAAGAAAATCCATTGAGCATTGAGGTCATCGACACAAGTGGGAGAGGAGCCTAATGGCAAAAAACGGAACCCTTATAGATTCGTCATGTCTGTCCGTCCGTCCATATGTCACAGCCACTTTTTTCCGAAACTATAAGAACTACAATATTGAAACGTGGTAAATTTATAGATGTATTTTGTTAACCGATACCTCCGATATGATACGATTGTGATACCTCAGGTGTTGCAGATGTCCATGGGCGGCGGTGATCACTTTCCATCAGGTGTGCCGTCTGCTCGTTTGTCCGCTATAATGTAAAAAAAAACTGCAATACGATTTTTACAATAAAAATTTTTTTTGGGGTTCCACGTACTTAGAATTGATTCTCTCTGACTCAATTTTTTTTTTTTGTCAAACACATACGTGTGGGGTACCTATGGATAGGTCTTTAAAATGATGTTGAGGTTTTTTAATAAAAAAAAAATCTAAACTTAATACTTTGCGCTAGAGATGCTCCCAACGTGGTAAAATGTGTGTGTGTCCCCCTCTAACTTCTATAATAAAAGAATTATAAAACTAAAAAAAATATATTATATACATTACCATGAAAACCAACAACGAAAATTGGTTTGAACTAGATCTAGTAAGTAGTTTTTTTTAATACGTTATAAACCGTAAACAGCAATTTACCTTCCTTAAATCTTACTTGCTGCTACGGAACCCTTCATGGGCGAGTCCGACTCGCACTTGATCGGTTTTTTTATATGTCGGTGGCATATGAGTGGTGGTGGATCTCCTGATGTTAAGCTAATGCCGCCACCCTGGAATTCATTTTTTATATTGTTTATTTACTGAGAAAAAATTAAAAACTAAAAACGTAAGATGACGTCATCGGACGGCAGAATGTAAATATTTCTTTTCTTAGCACATTATAGTTTTAAATTTACGAAATGCCAAACCCATGACATGCAACTGTCAAAAAAAAGACAACTTGTCAACTTTGAATGAATGAATGACGTTGACAGTTGACACTAGTATTATTTACCTTTGACAAAAGTACCTTTTTTTTATTAAAACAATGATAAGCAAAGGAATATCGCTGTATTCAGCCGTCCGATGACGTCATTTGGCGCTTACGTCTATTTAGAATATAAAGAATTTCAATAATTATTTTATGCATGAAAATGGACAAATTTTGAAAAAAGAAAAAATATGGGTCTGTTCATTTTATGTCTATTTTCATATAAAAAAACAATATGGACATGTTAAAAATATGAAATGTTGTCCATTGTAGAGTCACAAATGCGCTGCCAACCTTTAAACTTTTCTCGTGGATTGGGACTCTGGTACGTACCCCTCACTCGTTAAGCACGCTATGCCGTTGGTCCTGTGCCCAATCCCTCTCCGGTCGTGTCACGCTGGTGTCCCATCGGAATATGTGGGTAAGGGAATAGAGTGCACTTGTGTTTGCGCACACACTTGAGCACTATAAATATCCTGCGTACGTGGCTGATCGTTGAGATTGGCCGCCGTAGCCCTAATCTTTTGGAGAATATTATTACGTAGTTGATTTTTTTTTATGTGATAGGTGGCAGACGAGCAGACCGATCACCTGATGGTAAGCGATTGCCGCCGCACATAGACACCCGTGACACCAGTTGAGTCACAAGTACGCTGCCAACCTTTAAAACCCCCCCTTTGCCCCGGATTGGGCCTCCGGTACCCTCACTCACGCAGCGGAACACAGCACAGTGCTGCTTCACGCCTGTTTTCTGTGAGCCAGTGGTATCAATCCGTTCGAGCCGGCATGTTCATGGATTCGTGGTTCTTCCACGGTCAAAAACTGATCCATTGGCCCATTTCAGAAATTCTGGCGAACTTGAAGACGGAGCTGAGAACTGCGGTGGATGAGCACCCAGCGGAACAGGCGTCACGCAAGAGGAGGTGTCCAGACCGCCGCTCCAAGCTTAAGAGGTGCAAGATTAAGCCACACACTGCAGGTAAGAGAAGATAGATAGATAGATATACTTTATTCCACAAAAAAACACAACTTAAACACTTATATACTTTTGACGACCCGTTTGGAACAGTGGTAGTGAACGATGCCTCTGGTGCAAGGGTTGCGGGTTCGATCCCCGCACAGTACAAACATTTGTGTGCATGAAGATGTCTGTTTGTATTGGTCTGGGTGTTTTCTATATATATTATAAGTATGTATTTACAAAAGAAAAGTATTATATGTATATCATCTCACATATGTTTCATATGTATATGTTACCGGAAAATAACAAGATCCGTAAGTTTATCAATTTACTAGGAAGTTTATAAACTTACATAGGATTCTAAACGGGAGATAAATTGTATTATTTTACGTACACATTTTCGTAAATTTATCAATTTTCGACGTCACATGGTAAATTTATAAACTGTTTTATATGGTCCGACCAATCACAGAAGCTCTTTTAAATATACGAATCTTTGAAATACTTTTATATAACACATTGCTCTCTGATTGGTCAATGTTCATAGTGGCAATGCCAATCAGATAGCGCGTAGCGTTTGGATATTGCTTACTTATTATTTTACGAGTGAGTTCAGTAAGTTTATGAAAAAAGTGGACGTAAAATGATACAATTTATCTCCCGTTTAGAATCCTACGAAAGTTTATAAACTTCCTAGTAAATTGATAAACTTACGGATCTTGTTATTTTCCGGTGACGTATATATTTGTAATCCCACTGTTGATTCTGATATCCGTAACACAGGTGCTTGAGCTACCTATCTCGGAGTCGGATCAATGTATGTGATGTTGTCAAATTTTATATTATACTACTAGCTGACCCGGCAAACGTTGTTTTGCCAAATTTTGATCGTAGAAGGGTGAAAATTGAGGATTGTATGTATTTTTGTATGTTGTATCATAAAAAAAGAGAAATTAAAAATTTTGTCTAAAAAATAAAAATAAAAATTTAGGGGTGGACTACCCCTAACATTTAGGGGGATGAAAAATAGATGTTGGCCGATTCTCATAGATACCGGATAAGCACAAAAAATTTCATCAAAATCGGTCAAGCCGTTTCGGAGGAGTATGGCAACGAAAACTGTGACACGAGAATTTTATATATTAGATTTATTAAATAACCATGCACAAATGTTGGGTCCGTTTTTGTACGCGAATAATTGATTCACGTCAAAAGTGCCCGCTTTTGGCGGTAATTCACATTTCGAGTACAAAAGCAGACCCAAAAGTTAAGTATAGGTTTTTATTAATAGTAGAAGTGTTTGCCGAGAGGTTGTAACCCCGAAATTGTTTAAAATAGATCCGGTTTAGTAGCTAAAAATTAAAATCGATTGGCGTCGCTAGTGTGCCCTACCCGTCGCTTTAATCGCTTCACGCCACTGCTGCTTCACGACAAACGCTAGACCACACAAAGGTAACGATAAAGATAAAAAATTCTTTATTCAATTTAGGTCCACACAAAACACTTATGAATGTCAAAAAAGTACATATTACCTACCGCTGGTTCGGAATGTCGAATTCTACTGAGAAGACACCAGCAAGAAACTCAGTAGTTACTTTTTCAAATATTGATGATGTTACAGAGTTTCAATAGAGAAGAGAAATAAAAATACAATTATGAAAGTTAATAGACTACTATGAATAACAACTCAAAAGATTAATCAATTAACATGACCAAGAATCCTTATCATTTAAATAGTCTTGTACACTATAGTAACCTTTCTTCATTAGGCAGGTTTTAATATGAGACTTAAACTGCACAAACCAGTCAGCTACCAAATTAGAAGAGCTTCAATTGGAATTTCTAAGACATCCTCCGTACAACCCGGACGTTACTCCAACAGATTACCTTTTTTTTTTCGACATTTGGATTAGAGTGACACTGACCACTTTGAAAAAACATCGATGTTTTTATCGATTCGATACATCAAAACTTTACATCGATGTCTTTCGATGTATCGGATGAAAACATCGATGTCTTGTAAACATCGAGTACTTTTCTAAAGTATATAGCAAAGCTAAAGTCATGTCAAAAATGTCTCTCAAAACAGCTTTTCAGAATGTTTGTATTTGAAGGTTATGAAAAGAGCTAAATCCTATTATTACAGTTTAAATTTTCGTCTTTCATAAAATAATAGATCTCACTTCCTTCGTAACCTGTGTATACAGATTATTGTGACATGTTTTTTTACAATATGGCAGACAAACGAGCAGACGGCTCATCTGATGTGTGAATTACCACAGCCCATGAACATAAACCGGTTATCATTGATTCGATGTTTTGTGAAAAAACATCGATACATCGAGTATAACGATAGCTTTTTAAAACATCGGAGCGATTCGATGTATCGCATTGTAAACATCGATGTTTTCAATACATCGATGTATATCGAATATCCCTAATTTGGATAACTTCAACTCTGATGAGGCTGTCTAAATCGCCTTCAAAGATTTTATTGATTCCCGTCCCACTGTTTTTTTAGTAAAGGGATCAATGAAACTCCTATGA
The DNA here is from genome assembly GCA_019059595.1 of Marasmia exigua. Taxonomy (NCBI): domain Eukaryota; kingdom Metazoa; phylum Arthropoda; class Insecta; order Lepidoptera; family Crambidae; genus Marasmia; species Marasmia exigua. Next base: position 3,301,864 of record CM032490.1, read on the forward strand.
AATGGTAAAAGTGCCTAGAAAACAATGGTTCATACTTTGATTAAATATATTATATTATATGTATACTAGCTGTTTCACGCGGATTCACCCGCGTCCCGAGGGAACTACTTCCCGTACCGGGATAAAATATAGCCTATGTTACTTCTGAATAATGCAGCTTTCTAATGGTGTAAAAATTATTGCAATCAGTCCAGTAGTTTTTGAGTTTATTCATTACAAACATACAAAAATACAAATATTTCATCTTTATAATATTATTATAATTATAATTATATGTATATTTCTGCCATTTTCAATTTCATTTGTTAAACTGCTTTGCACTGCCTTCCCCTATTACGAATACGATATTTCTTTCCTCTACCCAAAGGTTGTCTGGAAGAAATCGCTACAAGCCATAAGACCGCCTTATTGTACTGTCTGTTTATTTATTTATTGATAAAGATTTACCAACAACATATCAGTTTGCACATACAATACCAGTACAAGGATGCCTTAACTAAAAGATATGCCTATTATAAGTAAACACAGCATTATTGAACTTAATTACGACTAAAATATAGTTATATTAGGTAAATTATCTACTAAGTAATAATTTTTATCTACAACTCACAATCCTTCTGCTTATCATTACACTTCCGTTTATATGTATGGATGGAATCATGAAAAATATCTATGTTATGATCCTTTATGTCATTATATGAGCGCATACACCGGTATAAAGGAGCACACCTACCCAGGTTGGTTCTACAATGAGGCAAACTAAAAAGATTTCTAGAAGGATTCTGTTGTTGTTGTTGTTGTATCATACTTGTATTTTCTTTTTGTGCAATAAAGAATATCTATATTTTAAAATATTAAACTCTTTGTTCCTCCCATGCAAAACGCCATTTTCATGGAACTACCTAATATAAATAACGTATATGATGGGATTAGGCTTAATCACCACGCTTGTCTGTACCATACCTCTTTGTAAATTGGTCATTTCATTTTTGAGTTATGCACTGAAGTTGAATATTGTTTCAGATTCAGGTTCCGACGACAAAACCGACAGTCAGGACTGGCGGAAGATATTAGAGAGACGCGGCGACGGGCCGATCCTTAGGGAGAACTCGCTCAAACTGCTGGCCAACTCCACCGGCTGCGTGTTCCAGTGGAACAAGAGTAGATACAGGTGAGGATACGGAAGGAGATACAAATGAAGATATACGATTAGATACAGGAGTAGTTAGTACAGGTGAGGATACAGCAATAGATACAGGCTGTCAATACTGGCGAAATATACAGGGACACTCGCTCAAACTGCTGGCCAACTCCACGGCTGCGTGTTCCATTGAACCAGAGTAGATACAGGTGAGGATACGGAAGGAGATGACAAATGAGGATACCGATTAGATACAGGAGTAGTTAGTACAGGTGAGGATACAGCAATAGATACAGGCTGTCCATCGGGAAATATACAGGAGGACTCGCTCAAACTGCTGGCCAACTCCACGGGCTGCGTGTTCCAGTGGAGCAAGAGTAGATACAGGTGAGGATACAGGAGGAGATACGAGTGAGGATACAGCAGTAGATACGAGTGAGTATTCAGCAGTACATTCAGGCTGTCAATACTGGCGCAAGATAGAGGAGAGATGCAGCGACGGGCCGATCTTCACGGAGAACTCGCTCAAACTGCTGGCCAACTCCACCGGCTGCGTGTTCCAGTGGAACAAGAGTAGATACAGGTGAGGATACGGAAGGAGATACAAATGAGGATATCCGATTAGATACAGGAGTAGTTAGTACAGGTGAGGATACAGCAATAGATACAGGCTGTCAATACTGGCGAAATATACAGGAGGACTCGCTCAAACTGCTGGCCAACTCCACGGGCTGCGTGTTCCAGTGGAGCAAGAGTAGATACAGGTGAGGATACAGGAGGAGATACGAGTGAGGATACAGCAGTAGATACGAGTGAGTATTCAGCAGTAGATTCAGGCTGTCAATACTGGCGCAAGATAGAGGAGAGATGCAGCGACGGGCCGATCCTCACGGTAGAACTCGCTCAAACTGCTGGCCAACTCCACCGGCTGCGTGTTCCAGTGGAGCAAGAGTAGATGCAGGATGAGGGATTACAGGAGGAGATACGAGTGAGGATACAGCAGTAGCAGTCAGATACGACGTGAGCTATTCATCAGTAGATTCAGGCTGTCAATATACTGCGCAAGATAGAGTGAGCGTCTGCAGCGACGGGCCGATCTTCCCGGAGAAACTCGCTTAAGACTGATGGCCAACTCCACCGGCTGCGTGTGTTCCAGTGGAGCAGAGTAGATAGCAGGATGAGGATACTGAAGGAGGAGATACGAAGTGAGGATTATCCGCAGTAGATACGGAGTGAGCATTTCAGTACAAGGTAGATAGGCTGTCAATACTGGAGCAAGATAGTGGAGAGATGACGAATATGTCTAAATCAGGAACAGTTTTACTTATGCTATTGTATCTGGAACAAACACGTGCCAAAGGGGACTGACTACCTAGATTGGTCAAGCCAATTTAAATAACAAAATATAACTTGCCAACTATTTTTATAATTACAATTAGTACCTACAAAGATACTTTGAAGTATTGTGCTCTATCTATGTTCATATAGCAACACATCAAAGTAGACAATAAATACGTCATTTATCTCAAACACAATTGGTTCTATACCAATTGACGAATTTTGACTGTAGTTACTACAATAACTATCTCCCATCTTTTTAGAGAAATATGATTTGACTGGTTAATTATTTAGAGCGTTGGTTTAATGCTCTAAGGTTAATTAGGTTTTTTATGTTGATACTACGTATGTAATGCCAACTTAAAAAAACAAATTTGTGCTTCAAATTTGAGGTGCCAGCATTAAGGAAACTATCCATCTAATCTTGTAATTTCTATGCTTTTAGAACACTAACGAAACTCCATGATAGAAAAAAATTAAAGAAAGATATAATAGAGTGAATATATTATATCTGGCTTCTTTTAGGCAAACGCGTATCATCCTAGACCCTTAGATTAAATCAAAATCTAAGCCTAGACCTGATAGTCGCTTTCCATCAGGTGCATCATCACCTGATGGGAATATATCAGACAAACCAGTCTGTTCGTTTGTTTGTTTGTTTATTTATCTTTTTTCTTAGAAAACAGTACAACCACTCATGAGTTTACTGTTACTGTAATCTGGAATAATAACTCTGGTTACTTTACTCTATGATAGGCACCAGAAGCTTAAATTCTTGATAGGCACCTACTTAAGGTGACGGGTAGGGCACACTAGCGACCGCCAATCGATTTGTATTTTTAGCTACTAACCGGATCTATTTTAATCAATTTCGGGGTTAAAAGTAATGTATGAGTATGTTTCCCAGGTAATCCCATTCTTAACATGTCATGGTCTGACGATGGGATCCCATAGTAATCGTGGTCAACATTCAGATTTTATAGACACACAAGTGAAACATACTGTCCCTATTTGAAGAAAAGTCAACGTTGTGTACCAACAATACATTTATGATAATTTTGACTGTTATAAAAATAAATGATTTAGAAATTAGTTATTTTTGTTGACCCTACTTTCTCCTTTTGACATGACGCGTAGCATGCGCGTAGCGCGTTTGATGCAATGACTAAGAAATTGGCAGGGGTATGACAGTCGGAACATAGGATTTTTTTCTTAGAAAGCAGAGCTAACTAGCGACATGATCCTGAAATAGGCTTCTTTGTAGTCTCTTAAAGTTGTGCTAGATGCCGCTATCTCATTATTTACATCCTATAAAAAATATTTAATTAATTTACAATTTTTCAAATTACCTATTCTTATTTATCAAGAAATATTTACTAGTTTGAAATGTCTAGACAAAATAAAATCTAATGAATTGTTACGAATGAATGACTAATTTAAAAAAATGGTAAATTAGAATGTGTAAAAGTCAAAATGGTGTCATGACAGAACAGACAACAGTTGACAACACAAACAAACGTTGAGTTGAATTTCGGTATATAATACTTCTCTTTGGAAATTGGTTTGATGACTCCCTCAAGCGTATGTCAAAACAAATAGGTACGTTTTCAGTTGCATAATTGAAGGGACGTGACGTATCTTCCGCTTTTTTGATTTAATCTAAGCAGGCAACCAATCAGATCGCGCGTACCGTTCGGGTATTGCTTAATTATTATTTTACGAGTGACTTCAGTAAGTTTATCAATTTACGAAAATGTGGACATAAATAATATAATAATACAATTTATCTCCCGTTTAGAATCCTACGAAAGTTTATAAACTCCCTAGTAAATGCTTGTAAATTGATAAACTTACCCGATCTTGTTATTTTCCGGTGACATACCTATACATGTCGAATAGAGAACATCCTGCTTCTTTTTTGAAGTCGGTTAAAAACCGCGCGAAGTCGTTAGTACAGGAGCCCAACTCTCGGGCTCGTGACATTTATTTTCATACGACATATATCACTAAAACATAGTTTTCAGGAGCCCAATTCTCGTGATTGTGATATTTTTAGAACATGGCGGATATCACCTAAAAACCATACAAAAAAACTATGTTTTGGTGATATATGTCGTATGAAAATAAATATCACGAGCCCGAGAATTGGGCTCCAGGTGATATCCGCCATGTTTTCAAAATATCACGAACCCGAGAATTGGGCTCCTGGGGTGACGTTCTTTCTCTACCGCACTCATAAAGAGCTGCGTCGAGCGGTTGGATATCTTTTCACACTGAGTGATGATTTTTCCGAAAATGACACATTCCGTTAGAAAAGGCACACACAATACGTTATATCCTTATTTATACTATAGAGTTGTCCACCCACGGATGCATACTGGTCAAATTAAAACTTATGCTAGCATCCTCCTTTGCCAACTGTCACAAAAAAAATAAAAAAAGAAGAATATTAACATCATTTTCTGCTGACCGCCATTTTGATATCTGATTTCAGTTTCTTCGCTTCTTGAATTATTTTCTTACAGACCTTATAAACTGTTCTACATGTCCATCTGTCGAGAGAGTTTCTTGAAAGCCCTCTTCACAATAGCCTATTTGAAATGGCGAAAAATCCTTATGCAAATACCCCATACGCAGCATGCAGCCATATTGAACGGAAACAACCGGACTCCGGAATTGACCAAGGTAGGTCCATCCATAATAAATAATATCCGCGGCCAATCTCAACTATCAGGATACATTATAGTGCTCAAGTGTGTGCGAAAACACAAGTGCACTCTCTATTCCCTTACCCACATACTCCGATGCGGCCAATCTCAACGATCAGCCACGTACGCAAGATATAATTATAGAGCTCAAGTGTGTCCGCAAACACAAGTGCACTCTCTATTCCCTAACCCACATACTTCGATGCGGCCAATCTCAACGGTCAACCACGTACGCAGGATATATTATAGTGCTCAAGTGTGTGCACAAACACAAGTGCAGTCTCTATTCCCTTACCCACATACTCCAATGCGGCCAATCTCAACGATCAGCCACGTACGCAGGATATATTATAGATAGTGCTCAAGTGTGTGCGCAAACACAAGTGCACTCTCTGTTCCCTTACCCTCATATTCCGATGGGAAACTACTTTGACAGTACCGGAGAGGGATCGGGCGCAGGATCAACAGCTTAAGGTGACGAGTTGGGCACACTAGCGACGCCAATCGATTTTAATTTTTAACTGTTAAACCGGATCTATTTTAAATAATTTCGGGGTTACAACCTCTCGGAAAACACTTACTACCAGTGCGGATAAAGAATGGGATCAGAAATGGCGGCGCATCTATTCACTTCTCGCTCGCACACTATTTGCATCTATACTCGGACTCGTGGGGTGCGAGTATAGACGCAAATAGTGTGCGAGCGAGAAGTGAATAGATGCGCCGCCATTTCTGATCCCATTCTTTATCCGCATCAGTTGTATACTAGTTATTAAATAACGATGAAAAATATTGGGTTACGCCAAAAGCGGCCACTTATGGCGTGAATAAATTTTTCGCGTACAAAAACGGACCCATCATTAGTGCATGGTTATTTAAAAAATCATGCCAGCCGCTTTACCTTAGTCGCCTTTTACGACACCTCGTTAAGAGTGAAGGTGGCCTATTCTACTCTGCCGGGACCACACGGCTAAGGTAAAGCTGCTGGCATGATCATCAGCACCCAGAGAAGGAAAACTCCGCATTTATATCAAAACCCTCGCCAACCCGTCTGCCAAGCGTGGTGAGTATGGCAATTACCCCTCATGTGATGGAGGGAAGCCCGTGCCCCAGCAGTGGGGACTTAAATGGGCTGACGATGATGATGATGATGATGATTTAATAAATAGTTTAAGTGGTTGACGATAGGTTGCAACCCCGAAATTGTTTAAAATAGATCCGGTTTAGTAGCTAAAAATTAAAATCGATTGGCGTCGCTAGTGTACCATACCCGTCACCTTAATACTTTGTTTGACGGCAAACATTATTCGGAAAGGAACGTATCGAACATTTGACATCTTCTTTTACACCTTAACGAAATCAATTTACGTAAACCCTGACGCCAAAGCTGGATTCTTAGAATAGGTTATTATTCTAAGGCTGGATCCGCCCTCGCTGTCTCAATCTTCCTTTTTCTTCCTAATGAAGAAAGGTTATTATAGTGTACAAGACTATTTAAATGATAAGGATTCTTGGTCAAGTTAATTGATTAATATTTTGAGTTGTTATTCATAGTAGTCTATTAACTTTCATAATTGTATTTTTTTTTCTCGATTGAAACTGTAACATCATCAATATTTGAAAAGAGTAACTACTGAGTTTCTTGCTGGTGTCTTCTCAGTAGAAATCGACATTCCGAACCAGCGGTAGATAGTATGTACCTATTTTGACATTCATAAGTGTTCTGTGTGGACCTAAATTGAATAAAGAATTTTTTATCTTATCATTATCTTCCAGAAATCATAAAGTCCTTCTCCAACGATTTCAACGTCCTCCCGCTATTCGAAAAGAAGTTGTTCGACTTCATTCACGTCAGACACTACTCCCTACGCCGGAACCAGCTGATGGCCTGCCGCTGGCGCCGGTACGTGGACACCAGCTGTGGCCGGGTGCGGAACCCCTTCCAGTTCCCTAAAGTCGGGTGAGTTTTCGCACACTATTTGCGTCTATACTCGCACTCGTGGGTGTGCGAGCGAGAAGTGAATAGATGCGCCGCCATTTCTGATCCCATTCTTTATCCGCACAGGTTGTCCACCACACTCCCCCTTCCACCCCCTCTACAGGTAGCACGCTTAAAAATCGACAGGCGTGCGTTTTTGACATGCTTATTACTAACACGTCCGTACACATGCTGCTAAGTAGCACTTGCTCAAAAGTAGCATGCTTTAAGCATGAAAATCATCATCATCATCATCAGCCTATCGCAGTCCACTGCTGGACGTAGGCCTCTCCAATTATTCGCCATTGTGATCTATCTATGACTTCTCGCATCCAGCTCTTGCCAGCCATCCTGCGGAGATCGTCCCCCCACCTAGCCAGAGGGCGCCCTACATTACGTTTGCCAAGACGCGGTCTCCACTCTAGAACTCGTTTACCCCATCGGTTGTCGGTTCTGCGGCTAATATGGCCAGCCCACTGCCACTTAAGCTTGCTAATTCGGTGAGCAATGTCGATGACTTTGGTTTTCTGCCGGATCACCTCATTTCGGATTCGATCTCGGAGAGAGACGCCGAGCATTGCTGGTTCCATAGCCCGCTGAGCGACCTTTAACTTGTGGACCAACCAACCAACTTCTTCGGAGAGATAAAACTCAAACAAATATTATATGTATGTCACCTATATAATATGTGTTTATAAACTTTCGTAGGATTCTAAACGGGAGATAAATTAAATAATAAGTAAGCAATATCGAAACGCTACGCGCGATCTGATTGGCATTGTCAATATGAACATTGACCAATCAGAGAGCAGTGTGTTATTGTACGTATTTCAAAGATTCGTATATTTAAAAGAGTTTCTATTATTGGTCGAACCATATAAAATTTTATGAATAGATATCCGTTAGTTAAATTTACCGTGTGACGTCGGAAATTGATAAATTGACGAAAATGTGGAGGTAAAATAATACAATTTATCTCCCGTTTAGAATCCTACGAAAGTTTATAAGCTTCCTAGTTGTAGGTAAAACCTGCTTTTTGTCTAATCAGAGACTGGCAATATTGTGACACTGATTTGAATTTAATGTATGCACTTTGTTTATAAAAATATAATCATGTTTAACTGTCTCCATGTGACCAAGATACCGTGTATACTTAAACCTATTAAATACAACTAGGTAATTATTTGGATACTCTTCCGGCTTTTTTCCACTGCGTCTTTCCTCTGCATCAGAACTAGTCAATTGATAAACTTACGGATCTTGTTATTTTCCGGTGACATGTACATAATAATGTAGGTATATTTTTTTTCTTTTTCCAGTGACTTCCACTTCTACATGTACCACACTCGCTACTCGCCGTCGCGGTCCATCTCGATGACCGCGCGTCACAACCGCAAGCTGGGAGCGGGGCCAGGAGTGGACCAGCGTGGCCAGATGCCCATCCCCATCGACATGCACCTGAGGAAGACCAAAACGTTAAAGCGATGAAACGAGATGAGAAAATGGATTTGATTTGGAAAACTACAGTTTTAGAATTTTAGATGCGTTTAGTTTGGTATTTTTGTTATGGGTTCGTTTTGGAGTAAAGTATTTTGTGTACGGAAATGATCTTTTACTTACTTAAAATTAACATCGTAATACCTAGAGCCCAATTCTCGGGCCTGTGATATTTTGGAAACATGGCGGATATCACCTGAAAACCATGAGCCCAATTCTCGTGATTGTGATATTTTGAGAACATGGCGGATATCACCCGAAAACCATACAAATAACTATGTTTTGGTGATATTATGTCGTATGAAAATAAATGTCACGAGCACGAGAATTGAGCTCCGTCTTTAGGTGACGGGTAGGGCACACTAGCGACGCCAATCGATTTTAATTTTTAGCTACTAAACCGGATCTATTTTAAACAATTTCGGGACTACAATCTCTCGGCATAGACCTATACTATTTATTTAATACTTAAAGTGAATTGTTTGGTCTGCATTTGTACTCGAATTTTGGATTACCGCCAAAAGTGGCCGCTTTAGGCGTGAATCAATTTTTCGCGTACTAAAACGGACCTAAAATTTGTTATGGTTATTTAATAAATAGTATAAGTGTTTGCCGAGAGATTGTATGTCCGAAATTGTTTAAAATAGATCCGGTTTAGTAGCTAAACATTAAAATCGATTGGCGTCGCTAGTGTGCCCTACCCGTCATCTTAAGTTTTCATACTTTACTTGGGCTAGGTGGCAGACGAGCAGACGGATCGCCTCATGGTAAGCGAATGCGATACCAGTGAAGTCACAAGTGTGCTGCCAATCTAAACCCCCTTTCCCCCAGATTGCTACACCGGTACCCTCACTCACGCATCAAAACAGCACAGTGCTGCTTCACGATGGTACCACTCCGGTCGAGCCGGCCCATGGAATGCATTCATGCCAAAGTGTGACTGCCACAGTCAACATCGTGACACTTGGGTACGCCCAAGTCTCAAGTACTTAAACGCATCTCTCGAGCATGCTGTTATAAATATGACTTTCGAAAGGGATAGCATGGTGTTACGCGAAAAATTGATTCTCGCTAAAAGTGGCCGCTTTTGGCGGTAATCAATTTTTCGCGTACAAAAACGGACCCAACATTTGTGCATGGTTATTTATTGAATAGAATAAGTGTTTGCCTAAAGATTGTAACCCAGAAATTGTTTAAAATAGATCCGGTTTAGTAGCTAAAAATTAAAATCGATTGGCGTCGCTAGTGTGCCCTACTCGTCACCTTAAACGCGTTTTCTCATAAACCGGTCTTGAAGCAAGAGTATTGCCTCATCACCCTGTTTTGGAATTGATTTTGTCTCATCATCAGGGCTTGAATCAAGATTTTGTCTCATAGCTTGGTCTTGAAACAAAATTTTTTCTTATCAGTCGGTCTGAAAACAAGATTTTGTCTCATCAGTCGGTCTTGAAACAAGATTTTGTCCCATTACTTGGTCTTGAAACACGATTATGTCTCATCATCAGGGCTTGCAATAAGATTTTGTCTCATCACTTGGTCTTGAAACAAGATTTTGTCACATCAGTCGGTCTTGAAACAAGATTTTGTCTCATTACTTTGTCTTGAAACAAGATTTTGTCTCATCACTCGGTCTTGAAACAAGATTTTGTCTCATCAACAGGGCGTCTTGGAAACAAGATTTTGGTCTCATCGCTCACTCGGTCCTTGAAGCAAGATTTTGTCCATCACTCGGTCTTTGAAGCAATGATTTGTCTTCATCACTCAGTCTTGAAGTAAGATTTTGTCTCATTCAACTCGGGTCCTTTGAAGGCACGATATTTTGTCTCATCCCTCGGTCTTGAAGCAAGAATTTGGTCTCATCCACTCGGCCTTTGGAAGCAAGACTTTTGTCTCATCACTCGCTCTTGAAGCAAGATTTTTGTCCTCATCACCCTCGGTCTGGGAAGCAAGATTTTGTCTCATCACTCGGTCTTGAAAGCAAGATTTTGTCTCATCACCTCGGTCTTGAAGCAAAGATTTTGTCTCATCACTCGGTCTTGAAGTAAGGATTTTGTCTCATTACTCGGTCTTGGAAGCAAGATATTTGTCTATTATCTCGGTCTTGAAAGCAAGATTTTGTCTCATCACTCGGTCTTGAAGTCAAGATTTTTGTCTCATCACTCGGGCTTGAAACAAGATTTTGTCTCATCACTCGGTCTTGAAGCAATATTTTGTCTCATCACTCGGTCTTGAAGCAAGATTTTGTCTCATCACTCGGTCTTGAAGCAAGATTTTGTCTCATCACTCGGTCTTGAAGCAAGATTTTGTCTCATCACTCGGTCTTGAAGCAAGATTTTGTCTCATCACCCGGGCTTGAAACAAGATTTTGTCTCATCACTCGGTCTTACAGCAAGGTTTTTTCTCATCACCCGGGCTTGAAACAAGATTTTGTCTCATCACTCGGTCTTGAAGAACGATTTTGTCTCATCATTCGGTCTTGAAGCAAGATTTTGTCTCATCATTCGGTCTTGAAGCAAGATTTGGTCTCATCACTCGGTCTTGAAGCAAGATTTAGTCTCATCACTCGGTATTGAAACAAGATTATGTCTCATCACTTGGTCTTGAAGCAAGATTTTGTCTCAACACTCGGTCTTGAAACAAGACTATGTCTCATCACTCGGTCTTGAAGCAAGATTTTGTCTCATCACCGGGCTTGAAGCAAGATTTTGTCTCATCACCCAGGCTTGAAGCAAGATTTTGTCTCTTCACCCGGGCTTGTAACAAGATTTTGTCACATCACCCGGGCTTGAAGCAAGATTTTGTCTCATCACCCGGGCTTGAAACAAGATTTTGTCTCATCGCCCGGGCTTGAAGCAAGATTTTGTCTCATCACCCGGCCTTGAGTCTCGATTTGTGTCTCATCACTCGTTCCTGAATTATGATTTCTGCCTCGTCACCTGGTCTTAAAACAAGATTGTCTCATCCTGCCAAGAAATCCGCCACCGAGGTGGGGGAGCGCTCCCGAAAATCGGGGCGCAACAGTTTAGGCCCGAACAAAAGGGCCCTCATACTCTTGTGTACAGGTGCCGTGACATCTGATGACATGAGCCCGCATGCAAAATAAAGTGGGGGGTCTTACCTCCCCCCGCCTTCCGGCCGATGGGACGTGGAAACCGCCGCCCGGAACATCTTATCGCAATTAAGACAAGCGGGCGAAACAGGCGGCCTTTAACGGCTCAGCCCCAAATCCAGTTTAGCCGGTCGTCATACACGCCCAAGGTCCGAACCCAACAAAAAGTCCGACGCGCATGTAGGCGTGACACACCACGAGGAGAGTCTCTAGCATCTCCTCATCACTCAAACACCAAGACCCGAGAAAAAAAAATATTATACGGACCCACCACACAAAGAACACCGACGCATCCAACGCCAACCCGCGGCAGAATGGAGGCTGGATAAAGAAGGCAGCCTAAAGTAGCAGTAAAAAGTGGCTGGTCCACCAAGCTTTCAGCGGACAACGGAAGCCCTCGAGCGTGGTGCGCTGCACGCGATCCACAGGGTCCACCGAAAATGATGCGCATCCTTTGGTCGTTGGGTAGCAATCCAGGAATGAATTACTACCAGCCGTTGCCCGGGGAAAATCGTGCCCCGCGGTAACCGTTTCTGCCTAATATCAACCGAAGCTGGAATCAGGACAGAAATAACGTGGTCCGCTCGTGACCACGGCTGCTGTAACGTAGCCGAAACGTCGAGCCAAATATGTGAGTACACAATGTTGTTTCACATAATAAATATCGCGTTAATCCCCGTATTGATACATTATAGTTATAATGCAACGCGAAAATCTAAAAACTACAGGACATAAATGACTGACCAGCGGAGCCACTCTAGGAGGTGGATGCACCAGAGTCCCCTGTAACATGGTAAAAGTAAAGTATCAGCCTATATACTGCCCACTGCAGGACAAAGGCCTCAATCATATAAAGAAATCAAGTCATCGCTACTATGATAGGATTAGCTTGCCTAATGTGGATTGATGATCACAATCCTGATCCTGAGGTACCCTTGCACGACTCGGAAATCGAACCCTGGTACATCAACGGGGCGATGTAACATACAACGTGCCAAACAGCTGTTATCTTTTTTTTTGTGTGATAAGTGGCAGATGAACAGATGGATCACCTGATGGTAAACAATTGCCGCCGCCCATGGACACCCGCGACACCAGTCTATCATCATAACTTGCACCACTCGAGCCGCCGAAATAATATTTAGAATACTTAATTATTCTTTTTTTACATTATAGAGGACAAACGAGCAGATCATCACTTTTCTTCAGGTGTGCCGCCTGAAGAAAAGTGATGAAAGGAATAAACCTTTTTCTTAAAAATGAAATAAATTGAATTGAAGCTCACCAGGTCGTATCTGTTCTGAAATCATCACTTTTGTGTTGCACTGTACGCCTGACAACGCCATCCATTTATTTTTAATAAACTATTTTTACTAAGTTTTACTAATAGCTATCTAGTGGTGAGTAAATAAACTAATTAAAATAGGTCTTACAGCGCCATCTAGTTATTTGAAGGACTATTATATTAATAATGCTTCTCAATAATAGATGGCGCTGTTATACAAAATATATTTTTATTTGTTGGACCGCCTTTTTATAATATCTGTGTTTATTTCTTTGACAGTTGTGACATTTTTTTTTAATATGGCGTCTAAGGTTAGATTAATTTATTTACTTTTGCATTTCTAACGTAAAATCATGTAATTTTCACGATTTTTTTATTGAATCCTGTATAAAAATGACTGCGATAAGGGGCAAGGGTCCTGTGTTCGACCCTGGGCTATGCAGATGTTGTGGAACCATGAAAAAGTGCCGTGTTTTGAACATTGAATACGAAAGTTCAGGCCAAAAAGAAATTTATTCCGATATGGTCATGGATTGCTTTGGATTGCTGGTAAGAGTTCCATTCGATCTTGTTTCAGATATCACTTAACAAACACTATTACTTTAATATGTTTTTTGTGTTGGCGATCCTATGATAATTAAATATAGGTACCTGGTCTCCACTTCGAACAGTTTTTAATAGTATTCAATTGGTTTTTAACTTCTTGGCTCGATTTTGTAGAGATATTAAGTGTCCCCAGATAGGCAACAAATATTTTTACTATCCCTTGATATAATTTTTGATTTTCCTAAATTTGACACCTTACATGAAGCTGGAATCACACATTTCGCAAACCAAGACTTTGAAAGGGGTTTACCTATTTTAATATGTTTACAAGAAATTGAACAATATTTATTGTAATAACCTCTCTTTAAATACTGCACTGTGCAAGGAGTCTTGTTCACAAACAAGTGGGAATTATTTCTATATAAAAGCAAATTAAAATTCTTTTTAATTAAGTTCAATTCTATTTCAGTTAAATACATACAGTGTATGTTCACTTATTGAACGTCAAATATGTAAACTACCTTAATAATAAGACCATTATTAGATAAACTGACTAGGTAAATAACCTAATTCAAATTACATTATTTATTTTCAGTTGTCACATTTAGATGGGCGGCCATCAGAAAGGCTGGTGTGTGCGACATGTGTGTCAAGACTGCGAGAAGCCTTGGCTTTCAGGAGGCAAGTGTTCCGCTGCGAAGAGGTGTTCTTACAGATGAAAATGCTGGATACAGAAAATGAAAGTTAGTGTACCACCCAAATATTCAAAGGCTCATTAATATTACCATCAGATGGGCCACATGCTCGTCTGCCTACTTTTCCCAATAAAAAAAAGGCTGTGAGCTTCTTTAACCTGTTCTTTGTCCTAAAGCTTATGTATAATAGGATAGCTTTGATATTTCAGCCACAAGTTTTTTTTTGAGATAGGTGGCAGACTTGCAAACGATACACCTGATGATAATTGATTACCGCTGCAACACCAGTAGTGTCATGTGCGCTGGTGACCTTTAAGGCCCCCTTCCGCCGTATTGGTCCTCGGGTACCACACACTCAATGAAACATAAGACAGGCGCACTTCCAATAGGTACACTTTGCGGTGCCCTTACGGGGCGTCACGTGTCTCTGTTCATGTTATTTTGTAAGACCTTTATACCATGTGATATGCAAATAAAGAAATATGAAATAAGAAATATGAATAGGAAGCCACTCTGCACGACAGCATCACAGAAAAAATTTGCTCATAGTCTGCAGACTGATTGCAAATACTCACCAAAATAATTTATTTCCTCAATCACCCATAGAACTTTTGTAGTAAATGGTATGGGAAATGTGCAATTTGACTAACTGAACTGGCACAATCAATATGCACATCCCATATATTTATACAAATGTTAATTTGAAATTTTAATGGAAACTGTTCTGATGTTTAAATTTCCCGGTATTTCAGCTCGAATCTCTCAAATGGAGGAAGCAGTGGTAGACGGTGTGCCCAAGGTGGAGGTGGAGGTAGTCAAGACGGAGCCCGTGGACGATGAAGAATCTACGTCTTTGTGCGGTGATGCTCTGGCCGATACGCCTCATGATTGTGAGTTTACATAAAATGAGGTTGTTACCAAACCAATCAATTGATTGTCGATCGAGGGCATAGAGTCTATGCCTATGCCATAGACCTATCAATCTTCGATTGATAGTAAAATAGATTAGTCAACGTTATATGGTATACTCTACCAGACCTATTGATTAACGTCGACCGATGAAATAAAAGAGCAATGGAGAGGGCTATGCTCGGAGTCTCCCTGCGTGATCGTATCAGAAATGATGAGATCCGCAGGAGAACTAAGGTCACAGACGTAGCCCAAAGGATTGCATGCCTCAAGTGGCAATGGGCAGGGCACATAGCGAGGAGAACAGACGGCCGTTGGGGCGGAAAGGTCCTCGAGTGGAGGCCACGTACAGGAAGTCGCAGCCGTGGCAGGCCTCCTACAAGGTGGACCGATGATCTGGTGAAGATCGCGGGAATCCATTGGATGCGGGAGGCACAGGACCGATCTGTGTGGAGAACATTGGGGGAGGCCTATGTCCAACAGTGGACGTCTATTGGCTGAAATGATGATGATGACGATGAAATAAATCAATTAGCTAGAGGAACAGTATTCATTGATCAATTAAAGCTACCACCTTTTTTTTATGTGATAGGTGGCCGACGAGCAGACGGACTGTGAGGCCGCGGTATCACTCTTTTCGAGCCGGCCCATTCATGCCGAATCGTGGCTCGCCCACGGCTTCGATTGACGTCGATCGGTGCCTTTGATTTGATTGACTGATTGGTCTGGCAACACCCTAATTTATAATCATCATCATCAGGGGGCCGACGACTAAGCAGAATAGACTATTTGACAGTATGAAAAATAAAGATTTATTTATAGTCATCTGCATAGTTTATAACTTTAAAAAGGAATTAACAACTAAACACATAAAAAATATTGAATATTTTCTCCAAAATAAAATTATTTTTTTTTGTGCTTGAAACCACGTGATTATAAACAGTTTTGATTGGCTTTCTTTACTGTGACGTCAGCCTTTTGTAAGCAAAACAAGTGACAGACTACACCATTGTGTTCTATCTATGCGGGACGCTAATCATCTGTCAAATTTATCGTGTGCTATCGAATTTCCTACTTGTTTATAAAAGGTTGATGTCACTCGAATTATTCGACGCCATATTGCTGAATAAAGTGTTTTTGACAGCTTATATAATCCTTAAGTATTTTATAATGATTTTCTAAACGAAATATTCATAATAAATAAAAAAATTAGGGTTACTATAAACCAATAAATAATATAAGAAGGTTTTTCAAATCAAATAGCCTATTCGCAACCGAATCAACTACGTTATACTATAGACGGTTAACACGCACAATGGACCAAATGGGAGTCTAAGTGCGGAAAAGGAGTCCACTTTACATTACTATAGATGGTGATGGCAATTTGAAGCGACGGGCTACGGAAGAGGTCCCGGGTTCGATCCCCGGGTCGGGTCAAAAATTTGTACCCATGTTTTCGGTATGAAATTCTTAGTGGCAGCCCGGAGTCTGGAAGTTGGCGGTCTTGTACCTCCGTGCCTCGGAAAGCACGTTAAGCTGTTGGTCCTGCGCTCAATCCCTCTCCGGTCGTGTCACGCTGGTGTCCCATCGGAATATAGGGAAAGGGAATATAGAGTGCGCTTGTGTTTGCGGACACACTTGTGCACTATAATATAGGTATCTTGGGTACGTGGCTGATCGTTGACTTTGGTCGCCGTAGCCGTAATCGGCTGGAGAATCATCGTCAGCCCATTTAAGTCCCCACTGCTGGGGCACGGGCCTCCCTCAATCACATGAGGGGTAATTGCCATACTCACCACGCTTGGCAGACGGGTTGGCGAGGGTTTTGATATAAATGCAGAGTTTTCCTTCTCTGGGTCCTGATGATCATGCCAGCAACTTTACCTTAGTCGCCTTTTACGACACCTCGGTAAGAGTGAGGGTGGCCTATTCTACTCTGCCGGGGACCACACGGCTGGAGAATATTATTATTATTATTACTATAGATGCTCGAATCATTCCTAAATTGAAAATTTTTCCTTGAATTTCAGACGGGGCTGACGTAAAATCAGAAATAAATGAAGACTCCAACTCGTTGGACGACGTACCTCTGCTCCATAGGAAGAGGAAGAAGAGTCCGCCCAAGAAGAGAGAGATGCAGAAACAACCGTCCCCCAAGACCAGAGGGAGAGAGAAGATGAATGGAGTGGTCCCACCTCCGGTGTTAAGTCATGTGTTAAATAATACAGATATCACGGACAAGACACAAAGTGAGTAGTATACACTCGTGAGCATTCAAATCCACTCAGGACCTAATTTTCATACAAACATACTAACTTCTGAGGCCTATAAATATGAAAGTATTTGTACTTTGGTAATGTTTCTTCTTCTTATTTTATTTGTGGCAATCAACTTCTTGACTGAGAATTACTCCTGCCATTAACATGTTTTAGATTTTAGGCATTATTAAGCGGGACAACCGAAGATAATTCGCCAATGTCAAGTAACTTATTGAGAACAAGTAGGTAGTCAACAGTCGAAGTCAGTCAAAGTCACAGTCACTCAATAAAACGCCGGTGTTTTGCGTTTTATCGACCTACGGATTCAGCGGATATCACTCTAAAAGCAATCGCGGGTTTTAAGACTCTATTAGGTCCAAGCAAGTTGTCACGAGACAACGCACTCGACACACAATAGCAGTGTTAAAAACGATACAATCCAACGATTCTTATTATTAGGATCACTTTACGGCACTTCAGTGCACAAATAAACACCAAACTTGCACACTAAAAACCACTAGACACTAATTTAAAACCTTTGAATTGCATCAGCCCACGCGGTTTCTTTTAGCCCTACCCGCCGAATCCATGTGTAATATTTAAAACATAACAAAATGTGCACGTTACATAGACAGAGCAGTATTTTATTTTTTTTATGGCTTGCTGTTTCTCTTACGAGACAACTCTGCCAATGTCAAGTGATTAAAGAGACACGTTCCTTAGAAAATTTGTTGAGAAATGAGCTGGTTCTCTTCAGATAATTGAGTTTGGGTTATTATTAAACATCACCTAAAACAAACAAAACGTACACTGACATACACATTTAGACAACACAAACTTTGTTAATTGGGAGATTCATAGAGCAGTATTAATGGGGGCGTATTATCGCGTGTGAAAAATCCGCTAGATGGCGTAATGTTGGACTGAGGTCCAACGTCAAATGCATCGGTTGTTAGTTTGTCAAATTGACATTTCAACAGTGGGAGAGCCACGCTTCGGCATGAATGGGCCAGCTCGACCGGAGTAATACCACGTCCTCACAGAAAACCGGCGTGAAGCAGTGCATGCGCTGTGTTTCGCTGCGTGAGTGAGGGTACCGGAGGACCAATCCAGGGGAAGGGGGGTTAAAAGGTAAGCAGCGCACTTGTTATACCACTGGTGTTGCAGGTGTCCATGGGCGGCGGTATTCGCTTACCATCAGGTGATCCGTCGGCTCGGCTGCTACCTATATCATAAATAAAAAAGATCACGTTTAAAAATCGCTATCAAGCGGATTTTTCACACGCGATATCCCCAATTGTGAGATTCTGAGTTTTGGTATGATATTGGACCTTCTTACACTGGATAGATTTATACCTATACTAGCTGACCCGGCGAACTTTGTTCCGCCTTAATGGCGATAAATAAGCAGATTTTTTTTTTTGTATTCTTCTTGCATTACGGCTTTGTCGGGAAAGATTCGATCGTCTTGGTCGCGGCATTATTAATTAAACTTCACTTCACTTCAATCCACTTGTTAATTATTTATTTAATAGAAATAGTTTTAATATTGATTTCTTACAAATATCAAATTGTCATCCATACGTCATTACATAGCTGTCATTTTACGTCAATTACATAGCTGTCATTTGCGTTTTGTTATTCCAAGTCTGATTCTTTCTTGTTATACCACGTTTTATAGTGACTGACGTTTCTTGTCAAGTCACACGGGAACGCTGTCGAACGGGATAAAAAGTATCCTATGTCTGTCTCCTGGCTCTAAGCTACCTCCCTACCAATTTTCAGCCAAATCTGTTCTGCCGTTCTTGAGTTATAAGTGGTGTAACTAACACGACTTTCTTTTATATATATAAATAATAGATTTTTGTAAATATTTTTCAGAACTGCCAGTGTCGAAGGTCCAGCAGCTGATGCGAGAGCGGGACCCCACGTACATGACAGAGACGAACATACTCACAATAGTCGAGTTCTCATATGTGTGCCCTTTCAAATGTCGACATAACCACCTTCTATGCTACTATTGCGGGCAGAACTTCTCAGATCCAATACAATTAAGGTGAGTAGGAGAGTTAAGTATAGTTAAATAAATAAATATTTCACATCACATTCATTGATCTGCAGATCGCAGTCAAGCCTATGTTTTAAGAAACTCCTAAAATTTCACATATTAAATACAATAGTATCATCATCAGCCCATTTAAGTCCCCACTGCTGGGGCACGGGCCTCCCTCAATCACATGAGGGGTAATTGCCATACTCACCACGCTTGGCAGACGGGTTGGCGAGGGTTTTGATATAAATGCAGAGTTTTCCTTCTCTGGGTGCTGATGATCATGCCAGCAGCTTTACCTTAGTCGCCTTTTACGACATCTCTGTAAGAGTGAGGGTGGCCTATTCTACTCTGCCGGGGCCACACGGCAAATACAATAGTATAAAAATATTTTAGTAGAATCTATACTGGCCCACCGTTTCTGAATCACTAGCAACCGGCCCGCCTGGTACCTCTTCTACTGTGCAGTGAGCGTGGTTCGGCTTTATATCCATGTTCATAGTAATGTTTCGCAATCACGCCTGACGGACGAGTTAAGACGCTCGCCCGAGATGTAATGCAAATCATTATCTTCCTACCCCCAACTTTTTCGTTTTCCTATAAATTGTACTTATTGAATAAAGATCTTAAACCTTAAACCTTTACATTGATCTGACTCCGAGATAGGTATCTCAAGCACATGTTTTACGGATATCAGTAACAACAGTGGGATTACAAATATATACATATAATACTTTTCTTTTGTAAATACATAATTAATATCCTCCAACCGATAACGGCTACGGAGGCCGATCGTAACGATCAGCTGCGTACGCAGGATATATTATAGTGCTCAAGTGTGTGCGCAAACCCAAGTGTACTCTCTATTCCTTTCCCTTTCCCTCGTATTACGATGGGACACCAGAGTGACGCGACCGAAGAGGGATCGGGTGCAGGACCAACGGCTTAACTTGCTTTTCGAGGCACGGGGGTACAAGACTGCCAACTTCTAGACTTCGGGCTGACACTAAAAATTTCTTAACAGAAAAACTCAGGTATACATTTTGGCCCGACCCGGGGATCGAACCCTGGATCCCACTACCCACTGCGACAGACAAATCTAAAGAGAATCTCCTAATCCTACAGACAGCGGCAACGCTTAAAAGTAATCCGAAAACACGATACGCTTGCGCCATGTATTCGACACCTAGCGCCATCTATTAGTATCAAGTGGAACTAATGTTTCAAAATGAAGTTTAGTGAGAGCGGGCCACTAGTTAATAAATAAATATTTCATAACATCACATGCATTGATCTGACTCCGAGATAGGTAGCTCAAGCACCTGTGTTTCGGATATCAGAACCAACAGCGGAATTATAAATATATACATATAATACTTTTCTTTTATAAATACATAATTAATATCCTCCAACCGATAATGGCTACGGCCGATCGTAACGATCAGCTGCGTACGCAAGATATATTATAGTGCTCAAGTGTGTGCGCAAACCCAAGTGCACTCTCTATTCCTTTCACTTATGTCTAGTGGTTCAAGTACCAGGCTGTGATCTATGACAAGTGGCAGACGAGCAGACGGATCACCTGATGGTAAGCGATTGCCGCCGCCCATGGACACCCGCAACACCAGTGGATTCACAAGTGCGCTGCCAACCTTCTGACCCACCATTCTCCCGGATTGGGCTTCCGGTATTCTCACTCACGCAGCGAAACAGCACAGTGTTACTTTACGCCGGTTTTCTGTGAGGCCATGGTATCACTCCGTTTGAGCCGGCCCATTCATGCCTAAGCGTGGCTCTCCCACGGTTAGACATAGCTCGGGTTTGTGATCACCAACCGTGGTGATTAAGCCTAATCCCATCGTACTAGCGATGACTTGAATTCTATGATAGAGGCCTTTGCACAGTATACACGAAGACTTTTAATCGGTGATCAGGATCTACTGATTCCGACTAGGTGGATGATGGCCATTGCTATAGTAATAGTAGTTACATGTCAGCGTTCCATTTTTTTTTTCTTGTCTGGGACTTTAAGTTAATAACTATGAATATGGTCATCCTACTCCTCCTTGTTACAAATAAAACCTCTTCATAAGTACAGGTACAGTGATGATAACAAACCTCATTAGAGATTTAAAGTTTTTCATGTTATTGGTAGAAAACTGTCAAATGGCAGACAACGTCAAATAAAACAAATTAAAGAAAATTAACATACATCCCAATTAAATTTAGATATCTAATAAAATTTAAAATAAAACCTAAACAAAAAGAAAACATGTAACTACTATTAATATAGCAATGGCCATCATCCACCTAGTCGGAATCAGTAGGTCCTGATCACCGATTAAAAGTCTTCGTGTATACTATGATACATTACTTTTTTTTATAGAGGATTTTTGTTTTAATTCTGCAGAGAACACACAGAAAATGGTCACAACCCGAAGAAATTTAAAGTGACCGAACACAAGAACATGATTAAAGTGGACCTGACGAGGATCGACTGCCGCCTCTGCTCGGCCAGCATCGAAGACCTAGAGGACTTCAAGCAGCACATCTCTAAGGTCAATAACACTTGAAAAATATAAGCCTAGGTCACCTAAACAATAATGATAATAATATATTATAGTGCTCAAGTGTGTGCGCGAACACAAGTGCACTCTCTATTTCCTTACCCACATACTCCGATGCGGCCAATCTCAACGATCAGCCACGTACGCGGGATATATTATAGTGCTCAAGTGTGTGCGTAAACACAAGTGCACTCTCTATTCCCTAACCCACATACTCCGATGCGGCCAATCTCAACGATCAGCCAAGTACGCAGGATATATTATAGTGCTCAAGTGTGTGCGCAAACACTAGTGCACTCTCTATTCCCTAACCCACATACTCCGATGCGGCCAATCTCAACGATCAGCCACGTACGCAGGATATAATATAGTGCTCAAGTGTGTGCGCAAACACAAGTGCACTCTCTATTCCCTAACCCACATACCCCGATGCGGCCAATCTCAACGATCAGCCACGTGCGCAGGATATATTATAGTGCTCAAGTGTGTGCGCAAATACAAGTGCCCTCTCTATTCCCTAACCCACATACTCCGATGCGGCCAATCTCAACGATCAGCCACGTACGCAGGATATATTATAGTGCTCTAGTGTGTGCGCAAACACAAGTGCACTCTCTATTCCCTTACCCTCATATTCCGATGGGACAACAGCGTGATACGACCGGAGAGGAATAGTGCGCAGGACCAACGGCTTAACGTGATTTTCGAGGCACGGGGGTACAAGACCGCCAACTTTCAGACTCCGGGCTTCTACTATGAATTTCTTAGCGATAACTTAGGTACAAATTATGGGCCCGACCCAGGGATCGAACCGACCGAAAACCGATCGAAAGTGCGACCCACTGCGCCACCGAGGCGTCACCTGAAAAGTAATAAGGAATCGATTGATACCGCATTCATCAAAATCGGCTGGCTAGTGTAGGCAGAATCTTGGAATATACAAACATATTTGCATATCTACTTACTTACATACATAGACTGCTAAAATCATAACCCTTCCTTTTTGGCTTCGCTGTAATCGGATAAAATAAAATGAATGAATGAATTTTCGAATGAAAACTTTATTTGGCACAATACAAAATAAGGAAATTTATTAGACATAACCTACACATAAATCATTAACGAAAAGTTGGACAACATTATCTCTGTATGCGCCAAACAGGCGGCCGCTCAGCATTAGTCGGTGCTGATCCAAGAGACCAACCCCGACGCTGGTTTTCAGCGACTACCATAACATTATTGCGCATCTGTTCCATATCTATGCAACAGTCGAATAGGCTTATGTCCATTTTTTTCTGATAGTTAATCAAAGGACCTCTCAAATAGACCTGGCAAAAACGTTTCTTTCAAAAGATTGGAACAATTGGATCTGGACTAGTGCAGAGATGAGGAACAGTGAAACGCCTCATTTGGAACATCGACTCTCAGATAGATTCGTGATTCATTCCGCTCATTCGGATCATTCGGCTCACTCGGAACATTTAGCTCATTCGGATCATCGGATCATTCAGCTCATTCGGATCATTGGTTCATTCCGCTCATTCGGATCATTCGGCTCACTCGGATCATTCAGCTCATTCGGATCATTGGTTCATTCCGCTCATTCGGATCATTCGGCTCACTCGGATCATTCAGCTCATTCGGATCATTGGTTCATTCCGCTCATTCGGATCATTCGGCTCACTCGGATCATTCAGCTCATTCGGATCATTGGTTCATTCCGCTCATTCGGATCATTCGGCTCACTCGGATCATTCAGCTCATTCGGATCATTGGTTCATTCCGCTCATTCGGATCATTCGGCTCACTCGGATCATTCAGCTCATTCGGATCATCGGATCATTCAGCTCATTCGGATCATTGGTTCATTCCGCTCATTCGGATCATTCGGCTCACTCGGATCATTCAGCTCATTCGGATCATTGGTTCATTCCGCTCATTCGGATCATTCGGCTCACTTGGATCATTCAGCTCATTCGGATCATTGGTTCATTCCGCTCATTCGGATCATTCGGCTCACACGGATCATTCAGCTCATTCGGATCATTGGTTCATTCCGCTCATTCGGATCATTCGGCTCACTCGGATCATTCAGCTCATTCGGATCATTGGTTCATTCCGCTCATTCGGATCATTCGGCTCACTCGGATCATTCAGCTCATTCGGATCATCGGATCATTCAGCTCATTCGGATCATTGGTTCATTCCGCTCATTCGGATCATTCGGCTCACTCGGATCATTCAGCTCATTCGGATCATTGGTTCATTCCGCTCATTCGGATCATTCGGCTCACTTGGATCATTCAGCTCATTCGGATCATTGGTTCATTCCGCTCATTCGGATCATTCGGCTCACACGGATCATTCAGCTCATTCGGATCATTGGTTCATTCCGCTCATTCGGATCATTCGGCTCACTCGGATCATTCAGCTCATTCGGATCATTGGTTCATTCCGCTCATTCGGATCATTCGGCTCACTTGGATCATTCAGCTCATTCGGATCATTGGTTCATTCCGCTCATTCGGATCATTCGGCTCACTCGGATCATTCAGCTCATTCGGATCATTGGTTCATTCCGCTCATTCGGATCATTCGGCTCACTTGGATCATTCAGCTCATTCGGATCATTGGTTCATTCCGCTCATTCGGATCATTCGGCTCACTCGAATCATTCAGCTCATTCGGATCATTGGTTCATTCCGCTCATTCTGATCATTCGGCTCACTCGGATCATTCAGTTCATTCGGATCATCGGATCATTCCGCTCATTCGGATCATTCGGCTCACTCGGATCATTCAGTTCATTCGGCTCACTCGGATCATTCAGTTCATTCGGCTCACTCGGATCATTCAGTTCATTCGGATCATCGGTTCATTCCGCTCATTCGGATCATTCGGCTCACTCGGACCATTCAGTTCATTCGGATCATTCCGCTCATTCGGATCATTCGGCTCACTCGGATCATTCAGTTCATTCGGCTCACTCGGATTATTCAGTTCATTCGGATCATCGGATCATTCCGCTCATTCGAATCATTCGGCTCACTCGGATCATTCAGTTCATTCGGCTCACTCGGATCATTCAGTTCATTCGGCTCACTCGGATCATTCAGTTCATTCGGCTCACTCGGATCATTCAGTTCATTCGGATCATCGGATCATTCCGCTCATTCGGATCATTCGGCTCACTCGGATCATTCAGTTCATTCGGTTCACTCGGATCATTCAGTTCATTCGGATCATCGGATCATTCCGCTCATTCGGATCATCGGATCATTCCGCTCATTCGGATCATCGGATCATTCCGCTCATTCGGCTCATCATTCAGCTCAATCAGATCATTCGGCTCATCGGATCATTCAGCTCATTCGGTTCACTCTATCTCGAGATCCATTTGAGTCGAATGATACATTCGGAGCGAACATTAGAGATTCGGAACAGTGTATCACTAAATCGTCTCAGTAAAGAGTTACACACATCTGCTCTCATAAGTAGAAACATCGGTGTAATAATAATGACCTTGTTACCTTGAAAACTCTCCGAGATATCACCATTTAAAAATCATATAAATTCTACGAAAAAAGACCGCCTTCCAAAACCACGAACTACTTTTTTGTTAAGGCGGTTTTTTTTGTTAGTGTGTGTTAAAAATGTTATTTTACGCTTCTTAAAAAAGTGGAAAATAACATTTTATAACAGTACACTCGAAAAAAGGTGTAAAGGGTAGGAGCAGCTGAAAATCAGCGCTGACCTATGTCAGCATTAGCTGAGCCACTGCCTTTTGCTTTCCTTAGATTATACTAAAAACGAAGTATGTAAGGTAGATAAGTTCTAGTGTTACGGAAATACATATGTACTTGTTTTGTTTTATGAGAAAGCAATAAACGTATTTTTATTTATTTATTTATTCAATTGAAGTCGACACCTAAATGTTGAATAATTGAATAAAGTATTACAAGATAGTATTGGGCGAGGACTTCGGTAACACCTTTTCTCGAGTGTACTGTTATAAAATGTTATTTAAAGTGTGTGAAGTGTTAAAAATGTTATTTTACACTTTTTAGTTCGTGGTTTTTGAAGGCGGTTTTTTTTTCTAGAAATTTTAACCGTGGTTTCTCCATTAAATAAAAAAAAAAGCCAATCAGATTCTTTAGTTTAATTGGTAGAATAACCATCCGGAACATAGAGGATGTGGGTTCGAGTCCTGACCACAATGAACTTTTTCAAAGTGTACCTAATTAAAGTATTGCAAAAAATTGCTATAACAAAAAAAAAACCATCTTTCAGGTCCACGAGAAGAAATACTATTTCGACTACAAGGATTCAGTGTTGCCGTTCCGTTTGACCAAAGACGAGTTGAAGTGTGCATTGTGCAGTGTTATGTTTCCGTACTTCCATGCGTTGAATAAGCATATGAACGAACATTTTAGTAACTATGTGTGTGAAACATGTGGCTTGGGGTTCGTGGATAAGGGACGGTTTGTGATGCATCAGCAGCGGCATGAGGAGGGGGACTTTCCTTGTGAAACTTGTGGGAAAATCTTCAAGGCACAGTATAACAGGTCAGTAACTATTTTTAACCCCCGACGCAAAAACGACGGGGTGTTATAAGTTTGACGTGTCTGAGCGTGTGTCTATCTATGGCGCCGTAGCTCCCGAACAAATGAACCGATTTGATTTTGTTTTTTATAAGGGGGGAGTGTTCTTAGCTATGTTGGATAAAAATCGATCCAAGATGGCCGCTGTCACATAAATATTTCTATGTTTTAACACAACTCCCATAATATGGGTATCATATAAAAGGGCTTGAGTAGCAGAATATATTTATTGTGACAAATTTCAAATCCAAGATGGCCGCCGTCAGAAAATGAGGAATAACCTATTTACTTTTGTACGGGGTTTTTTTATGTTAACCTCGCAAGCCCTGGTGGGTTATGGTAATCCTCTTCATCTTCATCCTCACAAAAAAGTTAATGATTTTTACAACTTGATATTTTTATTTGAAGAATGATGGATTTATGAAGCGAAACGTTTGAACTGTCCCATTCACCTTCAGATACTGAATGGGCATAGTGTGCAGAATTTAAAAAAAGTGTGGATTATTAAAGACAAATATGTATACAAAATTCCAGTATATATAGAAAATTTAATTTAGGGGTAAAATGTTGTGCTTTATAATTTTATTATAATATAATTATTGGGTTACTAATCAATTATAATAGGCCATTTTCATCTATCAACAATAAATTATGAAATTATATTACTTGTATAGTTTTCATCACGGGAAATGCAAATATAACGTTATTTCCCCATGAAATCCTAAGATAAATTTTATTTTTCAAAATCAAAATTGAGGTTTTAGTATCTGTATGTCACGTGATTTCAAACGCCGACCGCCATGATGTGACGTCATTATACTAAAACATCTTTTTGACATCTTTGTTTACTTACCTACAACGTTAATCGAAATTTTGACATTTCTCAATTTTAGTTCAATGCCCTTTGATTTAGTTATAGTGACGTCATGCTGAGGCTGAGACCTTGGAAGACTTAGGCAAAATGCTCGACGACCTCAATAGAGTCTCCCAACAAGTGGGTCTGAAAATGAACATGGACAAGACGAAAATTATGTTGAATTCCCATGTCGTACCCACTCTTGTAAAGGTTGGAAGCTCTACACTGGAAGTTGTAGACGAGTACATCTACCTCGGACAAAAAGTCCAGCTTGGTAAGTCTAACTTCCAGAAAGAGGTCGATCGACGAATCCAACTCGGTTGGGCAGCGTTCGGGAAGCTACGCAGCATATTTTCGGCAGATCTACTGCAGTGTCTCAAGACGAAAGTCTTTAATGCGTGTGTGTTGCCAGTGATGACATACGGAACCGAAACGTGGCCGCTTACAATGTGCCGGTTAAGGAGGCTCAAAGTCACCCAGAGAGCAATGGAGAGGGCTATGCTCGGAGTCTCCCTGCGTGATCGTATCAGAAATGATGAGATCCGCAGGAGAACTAAGGTCACAGACGTAGTCCAAAGGATTGCATGCCTCAAGTGGCAATGGGCAGGGCACATAGCGAGGAGAACAGACGGCCTTTGGGGCGGAAAGGTCCTCGAGTGGAGGCCACGTACAGGAAGTCGCAGCCGTGGCAGACCTCCTACAAGGTGGACCGACGATCTGGTGAAGATCGCGGGAATCCATTGGATGCGGGAGGCACAGGACCGATCTGTGTGGAGAACATTGGGGGAGGCCTATGTCCAGCAGTGGACGTCTATTGGCTGAAATGATGATGATGATGATGATGATGACGTCATGCGCCGTCACCATCATGGCGGTCGGTGTTTTAGCGCGTATATTTTACGTCAAATTTTTGATAATTTTTTATAACATTTAGCAGGCATATTTTGCAGAAATAAAAATAATGCTTGATTATCTGATATATATGAGCATTATAAAAAAATATTTGAAAAAATAGGAGAATTCTTGTGTTTGCTTTCTAATTTTAACTACTTAGGGCTGGTTTTTCAATAGTCCGTTTTCAAGTTGACAAATCGATAAAATGAAATACCATTAAAAGTAATAGTCACATACATGCAAGTAAGTAACAATAAGACTACTATCATTTAATTTTGCCGGGTAATACTTTATCCATCTGTTAAATTTTATCAGACGATTGAAAAATCAGCCCTTAGTCTCTTTCGCCTGTATTCCTGATAATTCATATTTCACCCCGACATTTTCTCCTGCAGAGACCTCCACATAGACCGGGTACACATGAAACGTGGCCGGGTGTACTGCCCCAAGTGTGACATCAAGCTGATGTCCTACCCGCAGAAGTTGAAACATCTAGTGGAAGTGCACGGGGAGGAGCCGCTGTCCTTCCCGTGCAATATGTGTGACAAGGTGAGCTGTGATCATTGGTACATACGACGCGAGGTCGAGGGCACTGCCCAAGTGCGATTTTCTGCTGAAAATCAAGCTGATATCGAACACTTGGAGTCAAATGATTTAAATTGTGGTCGCTTGCAATATGGGGGAATCAAATGAAACTTGGAGTCAAATAGCACTTAGAGTCTAATGACACTTAGACTCAAATGACGCTTAGAGTCAAATGACGCTTGGAGTCTAATGACACGTATAGTCAAATGACGCTTGGAGCTTGGAGTCTAATGACACTTATAGTCAAATGACGCTTGGAGTCTAATGACACTTATAGTCAAATGACGCTTGGAGTCAAATGACGCTTGGAGTCTAATGACACATAGTCAAATGACGCTAGGAGTCTAATGACACTTAGAGTCAAATGACGCTTGGAGTCTAATGACAATTAGAGTCAAATGACGCTTGTAGTCTAATGACACTTAGAGTCAAATGACGCTTGGAGTCTAATGACACTTATAGTCAAATGACGCTTGGGGTCTAATGACACTTATAGTCAAATGATGCCAGGACTGAAATGGCAGTTGGAGTTAAATGCCACTTAAAGTCAGATGACACTTGGAGTCAAATAATACTTTGAGTCCAGTGACACAGAATAGCACTTCGAGTCAAATGGCACTTGGAGCCAAATGATTTTTTAGTAGTCAAATGCAACATGGGGGAGTCAAATGATAGTTTTGTTTACATACATAGGTACAGGTGTACCACGTTTATAAGTTACATCGGCAAAATTCGTCTACGCAGAAGAGCAAGTTAAATCCGATTGATTACGATTGCGAAAGCTTATACAAACTTTATTGCGTTACGTTAAGGTTAAATACAATAAATCCAAGAGAAATGCTATCTCTGTCTTAACCGATCTCTCATCGAACATGGCGCTGACGCGTCAACCAATAAGAAATTGTTATTTCTGGCGCGCGTAAATGGAGCTTTGTGATTGGTTTCAGATTTTGCCGCCGTTTTCGAAAATAAGACTTCTGCGCACGTACATTGCTGTAACTTATAAAATTGGAAAAACCTTTGATGTGTAGCTGTCTAGTCAATTTCCTTACAAGCCTATGGTAAACATGAGTATCATTTATTTAAATAAATTATTCATTTGGTTGTTGCAGGTGTGTGAGACGAGGCGGACATTGACCATACATAGAAGGAAGGATCACTTGAAAGATTATAGGTGAGTTAATAGTAATCTTTATCCAAGAATAAATCTATGCTTTTTTTTTATGATATAGGTGGCAGACGAGCAGACGGATCACCTGATGGTAAGTAAGCGATTGCCGCCGCCCATGGACGCCTGCAACACCAGTGGTGTCACAAGTGCGCTGCTTACCTTTCAACCCCCCTTCCCCTGGATTGGGCCTCCGGTACCCTCACTCACGCAGCGAAACACAGCGCATGCACTGCTTCACGACGGTTTTCTGTGAGGACGTGGTATTACTCCGGTCGAGCCGGCCCATTCATGCCGAAGCGTGGCTCTCCCACTGTTAAACTATGCTATAACACTGTCGCAATCAATACTAGTGAGATTAACTATGCTTTATCAGATATGAATGCCAGTGCTGCGGCCAGAAGTTCTTCACGCGTTTCGCCCTCAACAACCACATGCCCACGCACACGGGCGAGCGGAACTTCAAGTGCAAGGTCTGCGAGAAGACGTACCCGCGGCTCAAGACGCTCAAGGACCACATGAGGATACACACCAACGATAGGCGGTACAGGTATGTATTTCTTAGAATGAGGATACATACCAACGACAGACGGTACAGGTATGTGTGAGAGTGAGGATACATACCAACGACAGGCGATACAGGTATGTGTGAGAGTGAGGATACATACCAACGACAGGCGGTACAGGTATGTGGCAAAGTGAGGATACACTCCAACGACAAACGGTAGAAGCATGTCGCAGAGTGAGGATACACACCAAGCGCTACAGGTGTGTTGCAGTGTGAGGATACATACCAACGACAGGCGGTATAGGCGTTTCGCAGTGTGGATACACACCATGTATAGACAGATAGATGTAATGTAATATATAACAACCATATGCCCACGCCCAAGGGCGAGCGAAACTCAAATGCAAGGTCTGCGAGAAGACGTACCCGCGGCTCAAGACGCTCAAGGACCACATGAGGATACACACCAACGATAGGCGGTACAGGTATGTATTTCGTAGAATGAGGATACATACGCTATTTGACTAAATTCTGAAAACTATCTTAGGGTATTCATTTGTATATAAGGAGCCCTAAAAAAATACTTTTCTGTTTTTATTTTAGATATTTTAATAAAAAAACGAAAAAGAAAATGCAATATTCAAATATGTCGCAAAAACGCGTCTTTTAGCAATATGGCGGCCAGTGACGTAGATTGTCCATAAATAAACATTGAGCTTGGTTTTTCAGTGTTTCAACCATTGACACTTTTTTTGTTTATTTCCTCCTATGAAGGAAAGGCAATCAACCATAGGCAGTAGACTTACGCGAAATCTACGTCACGGGCCCCCTGTTTAAAAAAATAATAATTTTAGAAGACGAATTTTGATGAAATAATGCAATATTTTTATCTCGCGTTATTACAAATCGCTCCATAAAAAATATATTAACACTGATGTTATAAAAAAAAATATATTTTTATCACTGTCAAATAGCGTATAGTTATCGATGATGACTGACCGGATGGCGCAATTG
This sequence comes from Marasmia exigua, assembly GCA_019059595.1. Taxonomy (NCBI): domain Eukaryota; kingdom Metazoa; phylum Arthropoda; class Insecta; order Lepidoptera; family Crambidae; genus Marasmia; species Marasmia exigua. The sequence goes on from CM032490.1 coordinate 3,333,571, forward strand.
GTAGTGACCCTGCCTCTTACGCCAAAGGTCGTGGGTTCGATCCCCACCCTGGACAAACATTCGTGCGATGAACACTTGTGTTTGTTCGGTGGCTGGGTGTAATATATGTATTTAAGTATATATTTGTGTTCCTCTGTTGTCTGATATCTGTAACACAAGTGCTTAAGCTACTTAGTACGGAATCAGGTCAACGTATGAGATGTTGTGAGAATGGACAACATTTCAAAATTGCTAAGCTCTGAAACAAAAAATACCAATTCTTTGTTTACTTTTCCGCTGCTTGAATATATATTTATTCATTTTTTATATTGCTTATTTACTGAGAAAAAAATTAAAAACTAAAAAACGTAAGATGACGTCATCGGACGGCAGAATGTAAAATATTTCTTTGCTTAGCACATTATAGTTTTAAATTTACGTAATGCCAAACTCATGACATTTAACTGTCAAAAAAAAAGACAACTTGTCAACGTTGAATGTATGAATGACGTTGACAATGTTGACACTAGTATTATTTACCTTTGACAGTAGTACCTTTTTTTTATTAAAACAATGATAAGCAAAGGAATATCGCTGTATTCAGCCGTCCGATGACGTCATTTGGCGCTTACGTCTATTTAGAATAAAAAGATTTTCAATAATTATTTTATGCATGAAAATGGACAAATTTTGAAAAAAGAAAAAATATGGGTCTGTTCATTTTATGTCTACTTTCATATAAAAAAACAATATGGACATGTTAAAAATTTGAAATGTTGTCCATTATTATTATCATTTTATGTTTAAGTTTTCACATTCTCCCTCCACAAGGAGTGGGTATAAAACCTGTTACACGGACCTCAATCAAGCATAACAGGGTGGAGGGCTACGGCTGTTAGCCCAGAAGATAAAAATTTGCGCGTTATAAGGCATGTGTTTAAAATCGTGGCTTTTTGTAGAGTATAGATAATGTGGGACGGTAGGTGTAATGCTTCTATGCTTCTGTTTAGGCTGTCAGGTATGATTCCAGTCGATGAGATTACTATGGGAACTATGTAGATGGTTTCGGCGTGCCATTGAGTTTTCACTTCAATGGCAAGATCTCTATATTTAGAAATTTTGTTGGATATTGTTGATTGCAAATTGTGGGAATTAGGTATCGCAATGTCGATTAAATAAGCTATTTATTATTATTATTATTTGTAAACATTTTTTGTCTCAAAATGGTTGTTAAAACATTTTGGTGTTCATACTGGACTCACGGACCTTATTAATATTATTATCATCGATGTAAGTCCACTTAATGTGCATATTTTCAATTGGGAGTGCGATTATTGTTCCACTGCTGAGCAAAAGGTCTCTCGTAACCTCCTCCAGTGATAATGTTTATTCATTATTTCATCTGTCCGCAGATGCCACATATGCGGGCAGGCGTTCATCCAGAACTGCAGCCTGAAAGGCCACATGAAGAGTCAGCATCCGGAGTATGGATAAACGCGACTTTTCTACTAATTTAGAGATGCTATTTTAATTTCTTACATTTCACATCTAGGGTTACATTTATAAACATATTAACCTTGCCACCTTTGGGGACTGGTCTGCTTCGGTTTACCTCATAATATTTATTTTATTATTATTTCCTTTATTTTATTTTGTGTAACAATTGAACTGTATGGCTTGGTATGATGATGACACAACATTGTATGAAAGTTTGGCGATTAAAAAGAGTAACTGGCGAGTTTCTTGCCGGATCTTCTCGACCAGAAACAACTTTCCGAGCCGGTGGTAGAATCGCATTATGTTTATTTATTTCTTTAGTATATTTTATGTATCAACATATATATGTATTAACATGTAAATTATACATAAGTACTTATAAATAGTTTTAAGTCATTAAAATGTATGACGATTTGTAAGTGCTGTATACAAGCCTATGCAAATAAAGAATTATTTGATTGATTGATTGATAAAACGTTCGATCAACATTTGTTAGCTTTTTTATTTTTATTTATTTATTTAAAACATACCTTAAATACTATCATGACAGGTTTTAACCTAATTCAATAGCCTGGTCCGTTACTACACAAGTCAATGTTACTACAAAAGAATGGGATCAGAAATGGCGGCGCATCTATTCACTTCTCGCTCGCACACTATTTGCGTCTATACTCGCACCCCACGAGTGCGAGAGCCGCCATTTCTAATCCCATTCTTTATCCGCACAGGTTGTACATTGACAAATTAACATATTTCATAGACAGCTATACCTAACACGGACTATAAGCATTATAAGGCAGCGTTTTCCCCAGAGATGAGCGAGAAATGTGTTTATTAAGGCGACGGGTAGGCCACACTAGCGACGCCAATCAATTTTAAGTTTTTAGCTACTAAACCGGATCTATTTTAAACAATATTTTTCGCTTATGCGTTGGACCCAACATTTGTGCATGGTAATTTAATAAATAGTATAAGTGTTTGTCGAGAGGTTGTAACCCCGAAATTGTTTAAAATAGATCCGGTTTAGTAGCTAGTGTGCCCTACCCGTCACCTAAAGACGACAGGTAGGGCAAACTAGCGACGCCAATTGATTTCAATTGTTAGCTTCTAAAGCAGATCAATTTCAAACAATTTCGGGGCGCTAGTCAATTTTTTATATATATATGATTATTTATTTAATAACCATGCAGAAATGTTGGTTCTGTTTTTGTACTCGAAAATTTGATTCACGCCAAAAGTGATCGCTTTTGGCGGTAATTCAAAATTCGAGTGCAGAAGCAGACCAAATAGTTAACTATAAGTATTAATTAGTATAGGTGTTTGCCGAGAGACTTGTTTAAAATAGATCTGGTTTAGTAGCTAAAAATTAAAATCAACTGGCGTCGCTAGTGGGGTAAACCCTTCACCATAAATCATGTACTTTATTGTAAAGTATAACCCTTCACCATAAATCATGTACTTTTTTGTAAAACTGAAACATACCCTAAGAATAGTCCTGGAACTAAACTTGTACCAGCCCTTTTTAACATTGTGTTAGAATGAGATGGCATGAGCTTTAGTACGGTAAATAATAACTTTAATCGCATTTTGTAACAAGTGGAAAGGATTTTATAACAACTGTTTATTTATATTAAATGTATAAATATAGGCATGAATTACATATTAAAATTATTTAGGGAAATGTAATTTTTTGTATTGTAATTGTAAATAAACTATTGTTTTAATACTTTTCTGAATTTTTATTACTTTATCCAGCCTAAATTTGACTCCATATGGTGCAGTGGCTAAGGTCTTACTGCGACGGGTGCATTTGGGGCCCTATACTCCATTTGTTTAGGTACTTAAGTAAATGTAAACAAACCATATAAAGGGTTCTTTTAGGGCCATTTTTCATTGCGACACAAAAAAATATGTGTTATTTTTTGTCAAATATTTATGAACAATTTGAAATCATAATTGTTTATAGAAACTTCTGCCTATTAGACGACCCGATTGGAACAATGGTAGTGAACGCTGCCTCTGATACAAGGGTTGCGGGTTCGATCCCCGCACAGTACCTACAAACATTTGTGTGCATGAACATGTTTGTTTGTACTGGTCTGGGCGTTTGCTATGTATTATAAGTATGTATTTACAAAAGAAAAGTATTATATGTATATATTTGTAATCCCACTGTTGATTCTGATATCCGTAACACAGGTGCTTGAGCTACCTATCTCGGAGTCAGATCAATGTATGTGATGTTGTGAAATATTTATTTATTTTCTGCAAAGCGAAGAAGAAAATATCCGAGCCTTCAAGTCTGATATGAAAATAATGCTTCAGGACGTCGGCGGTGGCGTCAAAGATAAAAACCTAACTGTGGGAACGGCAAAACGGCGACGCTATGCGATGATGGAGTCTATGACCTTCATCATCATAATCATCATCAGCCTATCGCAGTCCACGGCTGGACGTAGGCCTCTCCAATTGTTCGCCACTGTGATCTATCCATGGCTTCTCGCATCCAGCTCTTGCCAGCCATCCTGCGCAGATCGTCCCCCCACCTAGCCAGAGGGCGCCCTACATTACGTTTGCCAAGACGCGGTCTCCACTCCAGAACCCGTTTACCCCATCGGTTGTCGGTTCTGCGGCTAATATGGCCAGCCCACTGCCACTGGTATGACCTACGATCAATCAAAACTCCAGGTAAAGTATCAGCCTATAAACTGTCCCACTGCAGGGCAAAGGCCTTCATCATAGAAATCAAGTTATCGCTACTATGATGGGATTAAATCACTAAACCAACAGGGCGTCCCATCATATTAGCGACACAAACCGCAACAAAAATGATATTATCCTGAATCTAAATCTCATTTTCTCTGTTATCAATTTTTGTATTTTAACCACTTTATTTAATAAAAAGGGCGAAAATTATTTTTAATCATCATCATCAGCCCATTTAAGTCCCCACTGCTGGGGCACGGGCCTTCCTCAATCACATGAGGGGTAATTGCCATACTCACCACGCTTGGCAGACGGGTTGGAGAGGGTTTTGATATTTAAATGCAGAGTTTTCCTTCTCTGGGTGCTGATGATCATGCCAGGCAGCTTTACCTTAGTCGCCTTTTACGATACCTCGGTTAGAGTGAGGATGGCCTATTCTACTCTGCCGGGGACCACACGGCTACGGAGCATGGTATTCTATGCTTCATCAGATATAAATTCCAGTACTGCGGCCAGAAGTTCTTCACGCATAGATCATGGATCTCCCCCGGTCAAGATGGAGGCCTTTGTCTTGCAGTGGGACAGTTTAAAGGCTGATACTTTACCTGGAGTTTTGATTGATTGAAGGTCATAGACTCCATCATCGCATAGCGTCGCGAGCTTGCCGTTCTCACAGTTAGGTTTTCATCTTTGACGGCACCGCCGACGTCCTGAAGCATTATTTTCGGATATTTTCTTCTTCGTTTTGCAGGGATGGGGCAGAAGTTTCTAGAAACAATTATGATTTCAAATTGTTCATAAATATTTCACAACATCACATGATCTGACTCCGAGATAGGTAGCTCAAGCACCTGTGTTACGGATATCAGAATCAACTGAGGAATTATAAACATATACTTACATAGAATACTTTTCTTTTATAAACACATACCTACTTATAATAATACATAGAAAACACCCAGACCAATATAAACAGACATGTTCATGCCTACAAATGTATGTGATGAGCGGGGATCGAACCCGCAAACCTTGCACCAGAGGCAGCTTCCACTACCACTGATCCGAACGGTTTAATCAAGTGGTAATCCAATTTCCACCTGATCTTGAGTGATCACCGCCGCTCATGGACATCAGCCACACCAGTAAGGCCTTGTCCAGGAAGGCGAATTCGCCGCCAATCTTTGCGCGCGAATACGCGCGAATGTTGCGTCCAGACAAGCGTTTTGAAACGCGTGCGTTTTGGGAGGGATTCAGTAATTCAAATTATGGAGTTGGACGAAGCGGTTGTGTTGTGGTTAGCTTACCGTCGTTGGAAGAGCGCAGCAAAAACGCAGAGAAACTACTTAGTACGTCCTATTATTTATGATAGGATGACACATAGCATGTTTAGAACATTATACCCAAATTTAAGACAGCATGAAAATAAGTTTTTTAATTACTTTCGTATGTCCATAAATTATTTTATGAACGAGGGATAACTTCCATGGCAGGATAAAATGATATGATTACCTAACCGTGTTTTTTTTTAATAAATTAATAGTCACTCACCAATATCTTTCTTTTTTTCCTCAGAGACATTGTTATTTGAAAATATTAGCACCAGTTCTTCCCACGCATTCCGTTTTAAAGTTCTAGTCCCGTAAGCGGATGACTCAATGTCCCAAATTGCCGGTCTTTTCTCTACTGCGTCTATGAAGAATTCGGTGTCATAATTTTCCCGCTCCCTTATCCCTAAATACATGCACTCGCAGTCACGTTCGCGCGTTTACTGGACGCAACCCAGTGGTCCCTAGTATCTCGACTCGCCCGTAATACGCGCGAAGTGCGCGCGAGTCGAGAGTCTAGCGTATTGCACGCGATTTACGCGCGAACTTTCAACTATCGCGCGTCTTGTGGACGCAATGTATAGGCTACTAGTATCTCGCCACCGCGCGTATGATTTTACGCGCGTAGGATTCGCGGCGAATTCGCCTTCCTGGACAAGGCCTAAGAGTGGATGAGATGCGTTACCGACCTTTTAGGAAGGTCACAGATGCTATAATACTAGTACAGATGGCTTATTTCATACAACGAATTGGGCTTTTCGCTCGGGCAATTTTATCTTTCCTTTAGAGAAACTAGATGTCGCTACTACTAAAATACCGCCATCACACGTAGTAGTGATCTAAGTAGCGACATCTAGTACGTCACAAAGCAAATTTAAAAATCTTCAATAGATGGCGTTGATTCAATTGCCCTAATCCCGCTCATGATGGCCGCCGCACTACCGCACGTTAATTCCGCCAATGTTAAGTGTTTAGGGTTTTTTTAGAACACCACAGATAGAATAAACTGTCAACTTTAACCTGTCATGCCTAGAATTTACTACTCGGCAATAGATGGCAGAACAGAAGTTTCCGGGTGAGCATTTGTTGTTAATGCTACTCAACAATAGAGGGCACTGTTCTGCAAAAATATGTTTTATTATTTTTATTTTGTTGGACCTCATCTTATTACTATCTCTGATTACCTACTGTACATACTTTGATCATGACACTGACAGTATTTTTTCTTAGTCTGTGGTCTGTCTGAGATGGTAACTTTATATACTGAGATAGAGGCATCAGTCAGCTAGCCAGTGACAGCGTGACGCTGTCACTGGCTAGCTGACTGACGCTGATGACGTCAGCGTCATCTAGAGAAAATCGACCAATACTCAACGGCTATTTAGTACCTTCGAGAATCAGTCAGGGAGACGATGAATAAATAAAATATTTTACCAATAAATGAAACAAAAAAAGCATGAAAAAAAAATGTCTACGAAAAAAAACCCCCTTCAAAAACCACGAACTAAAAAGTGTAAAATAATATTTTTTACACTTCATATACTTTAAATAACATTATATAACAGTACACTGAATGAAAAGGTATTATCGAAGTTGGCGCCTAATCCCTGTTGAATATAATTGAATTAAGTAGGTATTACAAGATAGTCCTAGAAGATATATTTCTTTTCTTTCTTTTTGGAAGCTCCATCTAACGAAAACCGTTGAACTATTTTTCCATAATAAGGAAAAAAGTGCGAAGTGTAATGACCCTCGTTTTTCGTTTTGTTGTTTTGTGAAATAAAATTGCAATATTTATTCGTGTTTGTTTGTGAACTGACATGGTTTCACTGCTTCGATTACTATTTATTTACTGGTTCTGGAGTTATTCATCCATAACTCATAATTACATCGCACTTCCCCATCGATATCTACTTATACAATGTCAGCATGCAGAATGTGTTTAGCGGTGGACGCGCGACTGTTTACAATCGCTAACACGCCTCTGCAGGACGTTTATGAAAGAATAACCGATATTCCGGTGAGTGAAAGTACAATATTAAAATAGCCAGTAGCGAGGCGTCTGGTCCACAGGAGCGGCGTAACTATACCATCTATATTGAATATATTGGCGGTATTTCCGTACCGGTACGACATTGAGATCTTCAAGCAACGAGCCTATATCTTCCTAAAAGGCCGGGAAACTTAACTCCACTCCCCCTAGTGTGGCTGATGTCCATGGGCGGCGGTGATCGCTTATCTTGAGTCACCTTATCTTGCTTGCTCATTTGCCTCACTTTCTCATAAAAAAAAAATCTCGTGCCCGTGGCAAAGTAATCAGATGGGGGTCATAAAGCGAGATTTTGCCACTCCCCAACACTACACCGTATCAGTACCCTTACCATGAGTTTGAAAAACTGTTCTCGCTATCGAAAACTATCGCTTTGTCCCTTTCATCGTGGTGCATGTGAAAGAGATAAAGCGATAGTTTTGGAACGCGAGGATAGTATTTCTAACTCATGGTAAGGCCTCAGGCCTCTGACGTAAAAAAGTCACATTAGATTTTTATTTTACAATCTAAATCTTGCGGCCTCTTCAAAAGGGTGCCCGAAGAATTTTGCCTCCCCTGCTAATGAAAAATAGGATATGTCGAAGAATTTTAGCTCATGGCAACCACCTTTGACCTACTATAAAACAAATGAAAGAGTAAATAATAAATTGAGACAATATCACATACATTGTCCTGGTCCCAAACTAAAGTATTCCCTTGTACTATGGAAACCAGGAACAACGAAGGTACCACAAATATATGTTTCATCAACAAAGTTTAAGGTTTTTTTTCAAGCATTTAAGTTCTACTTTGTTAATATTGGAGCATTAAGCTCCAAATAAATATTTTTCTTTTCAAACATTTGTCTTGGTGCTGGAATCGAATCCACGACCCTTGCGTCTGAATTGGTGCACAGGCCACTGTACTATATATGGGTCATCAAGTAATATTGTTTCATTGTGTAAGCTCTTTCTAACATCTTTTCTTATCTTGTAGCCTCATACTTAACATAGTACAGACAGTTCAAGAGTAGTGATAATATATAAATCCTAGGTATTGAGACGAAAAATTAAAATGGATTTATGGGAATATAGCTCTTTACAAGTTTCGAACAAAAGTCCCTTGCGTGCAAGCGTTGATAAAAAAATGATGATGCTAATTGCGTGGACACTTACGGTAAGGCTGGTCCACAAGTTAAAGGTCGCTCAGCGGGCTATGGAACGAGCAATGCTCGGCGTCTCTCTCCGAGATCGAATCCGGAACGAGGTGATCCGGTAGAGAACCAAAGTTATCGACATTGCTCACCGGATTAGCAAGCTTAAGTGGCAGTAGCCCATATTAGCCGCAGAACCGACAACCGATGGGGTAAACGAGTTCTGGAGTGGAGACCGCATCTTGGCAAACGTAATGTAGGGCGCCCTCTGGCTAGGTGGGGGGACGATCTGCGCAGGATGGCTGGCAAGAGCTGGATGCAAGAAGCCATGGATAGATCACAGTGGCGATCAATTGGAGAGGCCTACGTCCAGCAGTGGACTGCGATAGGCTGATGATGATGATGCTAATTGCAAGATTTTTTCCACTTCAAGTGGTTAAGTGCAAGAGTCCTCGACCATACCTGGGCATGTCATGTAATAACTACATCCCTGGAGCCCATTTCTCGTGCTCGTGATATTTATTTTCATACGACATATATCACTAAAACTCAGTTTTTTTGTATGGTTTTCAGGTGATATCTGCCATGTTTTCAAAATGTCACGAGCACGAGAATTATGGTCCTGGTTATTATATTTTTGGTTTTAAATTTTTTCAGCTTCAAAATGGAGATAAGAAACCTGAGAATGTGTGCTACCTTTGTCATCACTTGCTGAGGAAGATTCTAGCCTTCAAGGAGAGGGCAGTGACAGCTGACAAGCTTCTCATATGTGCACTTGATAAAGGGATTGAGGTATTGATAGATAGATAGATATTCTTTATTGCACAAAAATAAAATACAAGCATGATACAACAGCAACAGACAGTACAATAAGGCGGTCTTATCGCTTGTAGCGATTTCTTCCAGACAACCTTTCATTATATATTATTTAAGTGAGTATTCTTCATATTAATTTCATTACAACATGGTTATAATCGGTCAGAAATAATTATGCAGCAATAAAAGCACATTCATGTTAGAATATAGAATTATTATAATTAATCAAGGCGGGAATTAAGACGATATTTATTATGTGATACAACATTGTGTACTCACATATCTTACTCGTCGTTTCGGCTTCGTTACAGCAGCCGTGGTCACAAGCGGACTGAAACGTCGGGTAAAATATGTGAGTACATAATGTTGTTTCACATAATAAGGTGTTAACCCGCCCTAGTCCTCACTGTGTGTTCACTTTACTGTACTATAACTTTAACGAACTTAATATTTTTGTTACCTACCCAACTTATACTGTACTAGACTGTTCCCGCGGCGTTTCTCGCGCAGTTTTAGTCTTTCTTACAAAAGTCTTCATTCAAACTTCGAACCCGCATACTACCCCTTAGGGGTTGAACGTTCAAAAGTCCCTTTTTTTATTCAATACACGTGCCCGAACATCAATTTTAAGATTCTAACTTTTAAACTGTCAATTCACCCATACTGCATTTCATCCTCTAATTTACCCCCTCAAAGGGTGTTTTTCCAAAAACGTTAAAGTGAGTTATTTTTATTTTAATTATATGTATAAATACAATCTTTCAGTTTCCTATCATCAAAGATCACGGGCTTCCATACAAACTTCAAACCTTCAAACTTTCTCCCCCTTAAGGGTAAAATTTCCTAAAATGTTAGAACAACATGTTCTTAGTTTAAAATAAGGAGAAAGTATAGCGATTTTCAAGATTCTTACTTTAAAATGGCTAAATCCCCATACTGGAATTCCATCCCCTATTTTACCCCCTCTTAGGGTAACTACCAAAAAATGTTATATGGGCTACTTTTTATTCAAAATCATTAGTCTGAATACACATTTTCACATTTCTAACATCAAAGATGGCGGAGTTTCATACAAACTTTTAACCCCCTTAAGGGTTGAATGTTCAAAAATCCCTTCTTAGTGCTCACTTTCACTATTAAAGGAATCCCCTTCCCAAATTTCAAGTTTCTAGGGTCAGTAGTTTGGGCTGTGGGTGCACTCCTAGTCACTTAATTCCTTAGTCACTCAGGGTCTCCTTTTATATATATATTGAATGCGATACTTATTCGATAAACAAAGCGGACTGTATGACGATATTTTCAAATGTTACGAAACGAAAAAGTGTGGGATAAAAGTGGGGCTAAACAGTTAAGTGAAAACGCTCACCTGGCTTTGCTGCTGATGAAGGATACAGGGTCCCAGAACTCTCAGATTCATTCGAACTCACCTTCAAATCCTAGTTACCTGTTACCAGCGTGTTACCGATATGAAGCCAACGCAATTCCCCGAACTGATCAGCCTTTCTTGATTTCCACACACAACAATAGGAATATTCAAAGCGAAGACGACACGATATTTCTCAACTTTAACGAAAATTATTCTAAATTACGCGGCAAAGCACGCGTACGAACGACTATTATTATTTTTTTTTTTTATTATGGCTTGCTGTTGCTCTTACGAGACAACTCTGCCAATGTCAAGTGATTTAAGAGACACGTTCCTTAGAAAATTTGTTGAGAAATGAGCTGGTTCTCTTCAGATGATTGAGTTTGGGTTATTATTATACATCACCTAAAACAAACAGAACGTACACTGACATACACATTTAGACAACACAAACTTTGTTAATTGGGAGATTCATAGAAACTGTTACTATAATCTTATATTATACAATTTGATATAGTTACATAAATATTCAATATAACGTGAGGAGGAAAGGGAAAGAAGGAAAGGGAAGTTGATGGGGCGAGGAATTTTCGAGGGAAGGATGTCACGCGTACGACAAAGCGACACGACACGAACTGAGAGCAGACTTTCTTTTTTTTTCTTATTACTAAAATGTTGCCAGGTGAATTAATAAAAAATCCCTAATCCTGAACAATATAGATAACGCTTTTTTAATTGTTTGTACAATGTAACATGTTAATTATGGTGAGAATTAACGTTATTATCATTATTTCAGATTACAGAGGCATCCATGAGGCTGATAGACACGTCAGATGTTTGCTCTCGACTTTGCGAGTCCCGTCTAGAGTTATTAAACTTCGTCCAGGTAAATTGACACTTCGAGCAAGGAGAGGACGAGTTCGGCGGAGAACTCTTCGTGGAGGTGGCCAGCCGGCCACAGGGACAGGGGTCCCTGTGCCGGCACTGCCATTGGCACTTCCACCGCTCGTTGGGGACGGCTCAGCTCATCCGGCTGTCCCCAACCCCCCTCCTCCTAGCTTGAGGAGGGGCGTGGCCGCACACCCCGTGTAGGGGCCTGTGGGGGAGTGGGGTTGCGGGGAATAGCCTCGTGCAGTACCCGTGACCCCATTCTATACCCTACGGGTGGTTGAGCCCCGGGAGTTTTAGTGGGTATGCCCTCAGGTCGCTTCTTGTTAGAAGAAGCGGCCCGGAGGGTGAGTCCCACAGTACCCTGTCGCCCCCCGGCGACAGGGTCTGCGTAATGCATTTCTCCGGTAAATTGACATTCTACATGAATAAAATATCCTCCCACCGATTACGGCTACGGAAGCCAATCTCAATAATCAGCTACATTCGCAGGATATTTATTGTGAAAGAAAGAAAGAAAGAAAATACATTTATTGGCCACAAACAATATACAATAATACAGAATGACATACAACAGCGGAAACATTGGATGGTGGATATTACATTTTATAAGGAATAAGTGAAGGGAGTGGCCAATCAGGTCCCAGCCTCAGCATTTGCTGCTACGGCATTATCTGCGATGCCGCAGCAGCGCTGGTATTCTGGTGGGACCTGGTTGCGAGTGAGTTAGGTAGGATCTAAAAGAAGGAATACAATATTTAATGCAGGTGGGAATAGACATATTATACACGTATATTACATATTAAAAGAAGTGTACAATGTGGCAGATATATATTGAAATACATAAATAAATATTAATACAGAAAGTCAACATTCTAGACCGAGACACAACAGGTACAATACAAAGCATACAACAAAAATAACACAACAAACACAATAAAATTATTGTGCTAAAGTGTGTGCGCAAACACAAGTGCAATCTATTCACTCACCTTCATATTCCGATGTTACAACAGTGTGACCCTACCGGAGAGGGATCTGGCGCAGGATCAACGGCTTAAGGCGAAGGGTAGCCCTAACTAGCGACACCATTCGTTTTTAATTGTTAGCTACTAAACCGGATCTATTTTAAACAATTCGGAGTTACAACCTCTCAGCAAACGCTTATACTATTGATTAAATAACCATGCACAAATGTTGGGTCCGTTTTTGTACGCGAAAAATTGATTACTGCCAAAAGCGGACACTTTTAGCGTGAAACAATTTTTCGCGTACAAATGTTGGGTCCGCATTTGTGAATGGTTATTTAATAAATAGTATAAGTGTTTGCCGAGAGGTTGTAACCCCGAAATTGTTTAAAATAGATCCGGTTTAGTAGCTAAAAATTAAAAACGAATGGTGTCGCTAGTTAGGGCTACCCGTCTCCTTAAGCCGTTGATCCTGCGCCAGATCCCTCTCCGGTAGGGTCACATTGTTGTAACATCGGAATATGAAGGTGAGTGAATAGTTCCGTCGCCTTAACGTGTTTTACAAGGCACGGGGGTACCAGACCGCCATCTTCCAGACTCCGGGCTGACACTGAGAATTTCTCATCATTGAAAGTCATCATTACTATGATTTATTACGTGATTAGGCGTAATCATCACGCTTGCCTAATGTGTATTCATCATCATCAGCCCATTTAAGTCCCCACTGCTGGGGCACGGGCCTTCTTCAATCACATGAGGGGTAATTGCCATACTCACCACGCTTGGCAGACGGGTTGGCGAGGGTTTTGATATAAATGCAGAGTTTTCCTTCTCTGGGTGCTGATGATCATGCCAGCAGCTTTACCTTAGTCGCCTTTTACGACACCTCGGTAAGAGTGAGGGTGGCTTATTCTACTCTGCCGGGGACCACACGGCCTCGCTTGCCTAATGTGTATGATCACAAACCCGAGCTATCTTCGATACTTTTTGCTCGAACCCAGGACCCCGAGATCACGGCCCCGTACATAAACCACTACTCCAACGGGATGTTTAATAATAAGTTATGTTTTTTTTTACTTAATGAAGAGTAAAAATTAAAAAAAATACCCTATAGTATTTACCCTAGTGAGTTGAACATGTAAAGAGAAATAGACATTTTTGAATTTTATTGGAAAGCGAAATGGTGTTTCTGTATGCTAATTGTTACTATTACTTCTGCAGGATCAGCCTACAGGTCTTAAGACGCAAGCGGATGTGTCAACGGGGACACCTGTCATGGCCGAACCAGCTGATGTCGATGTTGAAATTGAGGTAGTAGGTCAGTATATGAAAAAAAATCCGTTTTGCTGGTTGGTTCCCATTTGTGCGTGGAAGCGTCCAAGTGGAAGTGCGTGGAAGAAATAAGTTGTAATTAGCACACGCACGCACGCACACACACACGAACACACGCACACACACACGAACACACACACGCACGCACGCACGCACAATCGCACGCACGCACTCACGCGCACCCATACACACGCACACCCACACGCACACCCACATGCACACACACATGCACACATGCGCACACGCACACATGCGCGCACGCACGCGCGCGCGCGCGCACGCACACACACACACACACACACACACACACACACACACACACACACACACACACACACACACACACACACACGCACACGCGCACACGCACACGCGCAAACGCACACGCACACACAATCGCACGCACGCACTCACGCACAGACGAACACGCACACGTGCACACACGCACACACATGCATACACGCACACATGCAAACACACGCGCGCGCACATATTCACACACACACACACACACACACACACACACACACACACACACACACCACACCACACACACGCACACACGCACACGCACACACAATCGCACGCACACACTCACGCACAGACGAACACGCACACGTGCACACACGCACACACATGCATACACGCACACATGCAAACACACGCGCGCGCACATATTCACACACACACACACACACACACACACACACACACACACACACACACACACACACACACACACACACACACAAACACGAACATTTGCGATTGGACTGTATATAAAACCTTGTAACTTATAATAAAGCGCTGGTGATAGGGTGCTGATAAAAACCAGGGAAATCAGCAAAAGTGGTGTATTCTCGTTCAATGGACATAAGACATGAACATCACAATAAAACAAAACATTAATCTATCAAAATCAGTAAAAAAGTATAAAAACAGAAACAATATAAAAGGGGCTGGTCCAGCCGTCGATCTTCAACATCCTCCCCTCATTTTTTTCGTTGCCTAATGCCCTGTTAACGCTCCTAAGAGCATCCTTGTCTGTTGTCTATTGCCTCCAAGATGTATTTTTTATAATTGGATTGCTTTGTCAATAATTTGTTATTGTTGTAGAAACTTCTGCCCTTTCCCTGCAAGACGAAGAAGAAAATATCCCAGATTTCGAGACTGGTATGGAAATAATGGCTCAGGATGTCGGCGGTGCCATCAAAGATATGAATCAAACTGTGGGAACAAGCTTGGCCAGGGCGCAAGGCGATGATGAAGTTAATGACTTGCAATCAAGTAAGACCACATTTAAAGATGTTTCACGCGGTTTCACCCGCGTCCCGAGGGAACTACTTCCCGTACCGGGATAAAATATAGCCTATGTTACTTCTGAATAATGCAGCTTTCTAATGGTGTAAAAATTATTGCAATCGGTCCAGTAGTTTTTGAGTTTATTCATTACAAACATACAAAAATACAAATCTTTCCTCTTTATAATATTAGTATAGAATACATGTGTAAGAATATATTACAGAGCATAATATTCTCCAACAGATTACGGCTACTGCGGCCAATCTCAACGATTAGCCGCGTACGCAGGATATATTATAGTGCTCAAGTGTGTGCGCAAACACAAGTGCAGTCCCTATTCCCTTACCCACATACTCCGATGCGGCCAATCTCAACGATCAGCGTTTGGGCCAAGAATTAGTATCCTAGTTTTCGGTAAGAGATTCTTAGTGTCAGACAGGAGTCTGGAAGTTGTCGGTCTTGTTAAGCCGTTGGTCCTGTGCCCGATCCCTCTCCGGTCGTGTCGCGCTGATGCCCCATCGGAATATGAGGGTAAGGGAATAAAAAGTGCACTTGTGTTTGCGCACACACTTGAGCACTTGGCTCAAGTGTGCGCGCAAACACAAGTGGCTCAACCGGAATGATACCACGACCTCACAGAAAACTGGTGTGAGGCAGCACTTTGCTGTTTCGATGCGTGAGTGAGGGTACCGGATGCCCAATCCGGGGGAAAGGGGGCTAACACTTTGGCAGCGCACTTGTGAATTCACTGGTGTCGCGGGTGTCAATCGGCGGCTTCAATCGCTTACCATCAGGTGATCCGTCTGCTCGTCTGTCACTGTTAAACAGTTGGAGAGCCACGCTTCGGCATGAATGGGCCGGCTCGACCGGAGTGATACCACGGCCTCACAGAACACCGGCGTGAAGCAGCGCCTGCGCTGTGTTTCGCCGTGTGAGTGAGGTTACCGGAGGCCCAACGAGGGGAAGGGGAAAAGGTTGGCAGCGCACTTGTGACCCCACTGGTGTTGCGGGTGTCCATGGGCGGCGGTAATCGCTTACCATCAGGTGATCCGTCAGCTCGTCTGCCACCTATCACATAAAAAGCTCTAAAAAAATTGAGTTAGTAAAGTCGGTCATGTTAACAAGCGGTTATAATAAATAAATAAAATAAATAAATATTTCACAACATCACATACATTGATCTGACTCCGAGATAGGTAGCTCAAGCACCTATGTTACGGATATCAGAACCAACAGTGGGATTACAAATATATACATATAATACTTTTCTTTTGTAAATACATACTTATAATACATAGATAACGCCCATAATAATCAGGTTTTATTTTAATCAGGTGTCCGTGTATCTGAGAAGCGTAAATTGGATGAAGATGTTAACAAAACTGAGAACACCACTCGCCTGAGGCGTGACTCCATTAACATCGACCTGAACATTGAATATGAAGCGAATATAGAAGAGCCTAATCCATTAAATGGAGCTATGGAACCTGATGTAATGGTTTCCATAAGTATTGTTAAACTAGAGAATGAAAGCGATTCTGAAATGGATAACTTGGATATAATCTCCAAAAATCAACAAGAAAACCTCACAGAGTTAAATACACAACTTGATTCTGTTCCTAAGAAATTTGCTCCTAAAAAAATATCATTGTGCAAACAGTGTGGAATGAGTTTTAAATCGCTTAGATTATTAAATAGTCATTCAAGAATCGACCACGCAGCTGCTTTCATATGTAACTATTGTAGTAGAGTATTCAAAGACAAACTCAGTTTGATACCCCATATACGAAAACACGCGGGGAAAAACCACCCTCGAATTGCCTCTTTGAAATCAATTACTTTAAAAAAGATAAATACAGAGAAACCTTTTCGATGCAGTTATTGCAACGAAAGTTTCATTGAGAAACAACTTTTAAATGATCACATATTAACACACACTGCCAAAAAACCTCATCGATGCAGTTATTGCAATAAAATTTTCACTCGCAATCAACATTTGAACGAACACATTTTAATACACACAGGGGAAAAACCGCATCGGTGCAGTTATTGCAATAAAAAATTCTCCCGCAAATTCGCCTTAAAGGAGCACATTTTAATACACACCGGGAAAAAACCGCATCGATGCAGTTACTGCAAAAAACATTTCATTAAAAAGGCGCATTTAAATAATCACATGCATTTGCACACCGGGGAAAAACCCCATCGATGCAGTTATTGCAATAAACATTTCACACAAAAAAGTAACTTAAAGGCACACATGGTACTACACACTGGGGTAAAGCCTCATAGATGCAGTCATTGCAACAAGGCTTTCTCACGTAAATGTACCTTAAATGAACACGTGTTAATACACACCGGTAAAAAACCGCATCAATGCAGTTATTGTAACAAAGGTTTCACCCAAAAAAAGCATTTAAATGATCACATGTTAATACACACCGGCGAAAAACCCCATCGTTGCGATTATTGTAACAAAGTGTTCACTCAAAAGTGTAATTTAAATACACACATGTTAATCCATACCGGGGAAAAGAGGCATCAATGCAGTTATTGCAACAAAACTTTTTCACGAAAATTCACCTTAAATGAACACATGTTAACACACACCGGGGAAAAACGGCATCGATGCAGTTATTGCGACAAATCTTTTTCACGAAGATTTGCTCTAAATGAACACATGTTAATACATAGTAAGGAAAAGTCTAAATAATTCAGTTGTTGCAACAAAAGCTTCTCACTTAAATTGTCCTAAAGGTGAAGAGTAATGCGCATTAGTGCTGCCAAATTGCTTTAAATAGTTTGCTTCTAAACCTCGTATATTTTTAGCTATTACCTATCGTCGGAAAAAAAATTGGTTGATGCCAAAAGTGGTCACTAAGATCATTTCACTTTGTCCTTTTGACTGTAATATGGGAAAAATAGTTCAGCGGTTTTCGTTAGATGGAGCTTGTGAAGCAGATGTAGCTTCAAAAAGCAATTAAGAAGATGGTTCGGAGTTGTTTCGGTAGATGTCTCTGTGCATTTTTCCATTGCGCTGGTAAAGTGTGTTCCCGGAACAATTTACCAGCGCGATGGAAAAATGCACAATGACATCTGTGACAGTGACAGGCGGCGGTAATCGCTTACCATTTATTTATTTAGCGATTTTCCACAGACGTGTAAATAAAATTGTACCTATTTTAAAACGGCCTACATTTTCGAAAAGAAATAAAAAATATTTTTGTTATTTATTTGAACAAATAAACCGTGTTTACGTATACTAACATTTTTCTTTTTATTTTTGATTATAGTCCATTCAGTATCTGAAGGTGAATAGGACAGTTAAAACGTTTCGTGTCATGCATAAAACTTTCTACAAATAAAAAAATTAAGCTGTAAAAATCAATACCTTGTTTGTGTTCTCATTATTCTAAAATAAGTATTAATGTTTCTCAATTAATCTGAATAAGAACTTAAAATAATTTATACCAATATTTAAAAAATATATATCTTAAGGCGATGGGTAGCCTAACTAGCGACATCATTCGTTTATAATTGTTAGCTACTAAACCGGATCTATTTTAAACAATTTCGGGGTTACAACCTCTCGGAAAACACTTATACTATTTATTAAATAACCATGCACAAATGTTGGGTCCGTTTTTGTACGCGAAAAATTGATTACCGCCAAAAACGGCCACTTTTAGCGTGAATAATTTTTTCGCATTTGTTCATGGTTATTTAGTAAATAGTATAAGTGTTTGCCGAGAGGTTGTAACCCCGAAATTGTTTAAAATAAATCCGGTTTATTAGCTAAAAGTTAAAATCGATTGGCGTCGCTAGTGTGCCCTACCCGTCAACTTATGAATTGCATAATGCGCTAATCGGAATTGTTCATAGGGATTAACACTAACAATAGTAATATATCAGTAATTGGTATAACCATCTTACCATCGAATCACGATTATTATCTCATGCAAAATATGCCCGTATGGATTGCATTAGGGGCCAAGAACTAGTAATTTCGGTAACGAAGGTGGTTCCAACACTTCAAGTGAGAGTTGTTATTTTTAAGATGAATAAGATTCGTATTATTTCATTATTAATTGATTTATTGCGTGTGTACCACTAAGAATATTTACATCTTTTATTCCATATCCAGATAGTACGAATTCGCAGATACGAGGGCGATACTGAAAGTTTTTAGAACTGGCCACTTATAAGACGATGATTAAAAAAATAAGTTTAAATTTTGAAAATGGAACTCGTTGCCAATATTATTGTCTGTCTATGCATTTAATTCGATTCTCTTTTTTTTCCGATTTGGCGGCAAATTGAAAATAAACTAACAACGAAAATTGGTTTAAACTAGACCTAGTAAGTAGTTATTTTTAATAAGTTATAAACCGTAAACGGCAATTTAACTTCCATTTAGACCACACTCAATTGTTTTACAATTAAATAATATCTTACTTGCTCCTACGGAATAATTCATGGGCGAGTCCGACTCGCACTTGGCCGGTTTTTTTTGTCATTCATCAGATAAGATTTGAAAACGCGTTGTTGTTTAACTTAGATCACTGGGTGGCGTTAGTTTCCATACATTTTTGCTTTAACTTATCAGCGGAATAGTGAATTCTGCCTCTGGGGGTGGCGTGTTCGATCCCCGCCGGTTAAAGGTTGGCAGCGCATTTGTGACTCCACTGGTGTCGCGGGTGGCCATGGGCGGCGGCAATTGCTTACCATCAGGTGATCCGTCTGTTCGTCTGCCTACCTATTACATAAAAAAAATAAATGATCCTGAAACTAAAAGACAATCTGCTGAATGGGTGTTTCCTGTCGAGGAGTTGCCAACTAAAGTGAAGAGAGGTCGCAGCGTGGGAAAGAAGATGGTAGCCTCGTTCTTCGGAAGGACATGTCATATCGCAACAGTTTGTTAAGAGGATCGAAAAACAGTTACCGCAGAGTGGTACACAACAAATGTTTGCCACTTTTCTTGGAAAAAGTTCGGGAAAAACGACCTCGCAGCAGGATCGTCCTTCACCACGACAACGCCTCGCCGCAAGCAAACACTCGAGTATTTGGCGACGTCAGACGTAGAATTACTGGGTCACCCGCCATATAGCCCAGACCTCGCACCCTGCGATTTTTATTTATTTCCAAAAATAAAAGGAAAACGTTTCACGGACGCCGAAGAAGCAGTGGCTGCGTATCAAAAGGCCGTCGAAGAGATCCGTAAAGAAGAGTGGGCCAAGTGTTTTTTCAATGGTTTCATCGAATGAGGCGATTGTATTGATGTGAAGGGACACTTCAATTCAATTCAATTCAATTCAAATAATTCTTTATTTGCATAGGCTTGTACACAGCACTTACAAATCGTCATACATTTGAATGACTTAAAACTATTTATAAGTACTTATGTATAATTTACATGTTAATACATATATATGTTGATACATAAAATATACTAAAGAAATAAATAAACATAATGCGATTCTACCACCGGCTCGGAAAGTTGTTTCTGGTCGAGAAGATCCGGCAAGAAACTCGCCAGTTACTCTTTTTAATCGCCAACTTTTTTACAATGGTTTATTATCCTCATACCAAGTCATACAGTCTAATGCAACACAAAATAGAATGAAGCAAATTAAAAGCTAAATATGAGGTAAACCGAAGCGGACCAGTCCCCAAAGGTGGCACCTGTTCACAAGTATGACGTATGTGTCAGCCATCATTTCACTCAACCATATTAGAGGGAATGTAATGACCCGCCACATAACGCCACCACCTCAGAGACATTTGAGTGAGCATGACTACTTAGGTTCCCCTCATAGGTCACAGAGTACTTAATCCAATACTAATAAACTGCAGGACGAGGTGTACAATAGTAGGTGGTTAGCATCTTGTCAATTGTTTGATTAATCAATACTAATCAATTTGTATACATTAATAAATGCTGCTAAGCCTAATTTATTAAAAATGATTAATTATATAATAATAATGATTCCAGTAAATATTTATACAATTACTACATGTGTGCAGGCACGGAGGTCATCATGTCCATGAATCCTTATCATTTAAGTAATCTACAATTGTATAGTATCCTTTACTCATTAAACAGGTTTTCACGTGGGATTTAAATTTATGCGTTGGTAACTCAATAACATTTTGTGGCAACTTATTGTACATTTTAATACTTTGACCAACAAATGAACTATTAATCTTTTGGAGCTTCAGATTTGGAATCGCGAGCTTGTGTTTATTTCTAGTGTTAAAACCATGACAATCAGATTTTTTAGAAAAATTATCAATGTTCTTTCGCACGTACAAAATACAGTCCAAAATGTATTGGGAAGCTACAGTTAAAATGTCGATATTCTTAAACAGTTCTTTCAGCGAATCGCGAGGCCTAAGGTTGTATATGGAGCGGATGGCCCTCTTCTGCAATACAAAAATAGTCTGTATCTCAGCCGCCGACCCCCACAACAAAAGACCATATGACATTATACTATGAAAATAACTAAAATAAACCAGTCTCGCGGTTTCAATATCAGTCAGATGTCTGATCTTCTTAACCGCATATGCGGCGGAACTAAGTCTTCCCGCCAAGGCTGCCAAGTGTGGCTTCCATTGCAGTTTGGAATCCAGTGTAATACCTAAGAAAATTGTCGAATTAATAACTTCAATATGTTCATTATTCATAACGACGTTAGTGTTGACCTGCTTTACATTGGGCATAGTGAATTTTACACATTTGGTTTTCTTGGCATTTAAAAGCAAGTTGTTAGTTGTAAACCAATGTAGCACTTGTGAGAGGGTGTCATTTACGTCGTCAAACGTATCTTTTCGACGGTCAACGTTAAAAATCAACGAGGTATCATCAGCAAATAACACTACTTCACAAAGATCTTGTGCAAAGTAAGGGAGGTCATTTATGTATATCAGGAAGAGCAGAGGTCCCAATATTGATCCTTGGGGCACTCCCATTAATAAAGGGGCGCCTGAAGAGTCAGTTCCATTGACACTGACTTTCTGAAGTCTATCTGATAAGTAAGAATTTATCAAACTTAATGCATTATTTAGAACACCATAGTGAGCTAACTTCAACAACAATGTTTGATGCTCAACGCAATCAAACGCCTTCGAGAGGTCACAGAAAACACCAATTGCATCCTGTTTGTTTTCCCATGCATCAAAAATATACTTGATAAGTGCAACTCCTGCCTCAGTGGTTGACTTACCCTTGGTAAACCCAAATTGTTTATTATGAAGTAAATCGTTAACTTTAAAATGAGACAGCAACTGAACGAATATGACTTTTTCAAAAATTTTACTCAGTGCTGGTAATATAGAAATAGGCCTAAAGTTAGAAGGGTCACTTTTTTCACCTGATTTAAATAACGGTATGATTTTGCTGTACTTCATTAAGCTAGGAAACTGACCCTCATCAATACATCTGTTGAATATCGTTGCCAAATGGGGTGCAATAGCTAGTATTATATTTTTTAGAATGTCCACTGATATTCCCCAAAGATCTTCAGTTTTTTTCATATTCAGATCTTTGAAAGTTTTAACTATTATCTCGGAGGTTACATGGTAAAATTTGAAAGGCGTTTGACACTCGTCAACATTTGCTTTAAGTAACGAGATAGCAAGATACGAACTTGAATTTAATGTACTTGTTGTTGCCACTGGTATATTAGTGAAGAACGACTCAAATGCATTTGCCACTTCAGTATCAGAGTCAAGACATTTGCCATTTATTTTTAGAGAGAACTTGTGTTGTTGTGTTTTATTTTTACAAGTCTCTTTGTTGATGATGTTCCACGTGATTTTACTTTTGTTAGTTGCTTTACTTATTTTGTTTTTAATGTAAGTAGATTTAGCAACTGCACATACTTTCTTAAAGCACTTAGAATAATTTCTAACATATTCAACTATCGCAGGATCACGTGAATTAGCTTTAATATCATATAATTCAAACAATTTTCTCCTGCTTATGTGAATCCCTGGAGTGGCCCAGTCACTAAATTTATTTTTAGAACTGTTTACTTTAATGGTCTTTTTTGTAAAAATATCATTAAATTCCTTTTCAACAATTTCGAAAAGATATAATAAAAGTAACAGCTTGCTAAATTGTTCAGTTTTCGATTTTCTAAGAACTTTCAGTGTCGCACTCGTAAGTAAATTTCAAATTTCAAATTTCAAATAGTTTTATTGCCAGTTAAGTGTTACAATGGGGTGTTACAATAAATAATGCTGCTTTACTACTTAACCACCTTTTACAGGCATTGCAATATCTAAGTATGCTTATACATTGAGTTAAAAACCTACTAAATATAAAACTTAAAACTAATAAAATAAGAGAACCAATAACAAAATAATAGAGTATGTAGCTTATATACCTACTAACAATATTTATTTTAATTTTTTTATAGGTAAATATGCAGAACACTTTGTAACATATTATTATAATTATAATATTTATAAAACATTATGACAAAATTATACAGTTTGTAGCTTATACATAATATTATATCTACTAAACTGTGTTATTGGAAGCCTACCAACAATATTTATTTTAATTTGTGTATTGAATAAATATATATATCCTATGTAAAACGTGGGTCATTTTACTATATCATTTATTTATTTACATTAAAAAATATAATATTTTATGTATTACCTACCTATTTCTTATGTTTGCTAAATTTTTCATCTTTCTTATGTTTTTGGTGTGTATGTATGTAAGTATGTATTTATAAAAGAAAAGTTTTAAATGTATGTATTTGTAATTCGGCTGTTGGTTCTTTTTTTTTTATTTTGATCAGGCAATCGAATAAATCAATTTGGTGTTATAACTATTATTGCAGAATAGCGCCATCTTGTGTTGAGTAGCATTACAGCACATTTTCAACATAGACTTGATTTGGCAGAGAGCATAGAGTATAGTAAGCAGATCTCAAAAAGTACGCTGCACACTTAGCCCGCAAATCACGCGCGAAGCCGCGAATGAAAAATGGGAAGTCAATTTGCATATTCTTCGTGGCTATAAATATATCGAGTGTCTTGCGGCGCGAACACATTAATAACTAATAAATTTTGTCTGCGAAGGATATGCAAATTGAGTTCACACTTCGCGTTTCCGGCTTCGCGTGTTATTCGCGAGCTAAGTGTGGAGCATATCTTCACTCAACTCTTGGACAAACGTCAAACCAACAAATATTTTTTTCTTAGCTGTGGTGGTCTAGGGATGGGCAAATGGAAAGAAATATCGATATTTATCATTTATTTATTCATTTCTTTGTTTATTCATAATCTTTACATGCTAGCTTACAGATTTCTCCAACTTGCAAGCAAGTCATACAGTAATTTACATGCCTGCATAATTATGTGATACAATTTTAATTAAATAAATTATTACAAAAATACAATATAAAAAATTAAAAAAATAATAAGTACATAGTGTATAATAAATGAATAAAATATGGCAAACAGACAATCAAATTAAATAGTATATTAGTATTACATCCTATCCACTCCATTAATAATACAATTTAATTGATTTAATAAATGTCCAATTTCGTCATCATATCGATATTTATCAAATATATTGATATATTTTACCCAATAAACATCGATATTTCGAATATTATTAAAATGTTAAATCAATATTAAATATACATCTGTCTGTTTCCACATATGTTTTATTATTTTAAAGAAGTAGTTTTGCTCGACATAAAAAAAGAAAAAAGATTATTCAAACCAGTATTTATCTGATATTGAGTTCCACTGTTAATCTGCTCCTATCATTTGGCACAGCCAAATTTACCCCTGAAGCTTCAGATGACACTAGATTCATGAGCTTTAAAAATATATCGATTTTGATGTCTGAAAATAAATATCGATAATTGATACATTGCGGGAAAAACTATCGCTAATTTATATCGATATTTTTGCCCAAGCCTATGGTGATCTCTGCTATGTATTCTATCTCTTATTATATGTATAATCTATGGTATTATATGTGGTCTCTGCTGGTGAAAAAATGCCGTGCTGCTGTGTGTTGGAAAATTAAATGAATGGGAAAATTATTGATTGGGAAATCGAAATCCGTGGTGGTTGCATAAGAATTGACATGGTTTTTCAGTGCTTCTTCGCATTTTGTTCTAAGTGATCGGTGATTTTGTTTGTACGCGCGTGCGGTCTCTGTGTATACGGGAGTTAAGTGTAACAAAGGATTTGAAAGCCATTTTTTAGTTTGGGGCGTCCGTGCTGCCGCGACACGCTTCGCAACGAATACGCTGAAAGCCGGATCAGAGTCCTCCGCCTGGATCCCTTTCTTAGCGAAAATACAAAGGTAATACTTTTGTATTTGTCAACTCAACTTTTATCACATATAACTCACAAGACGTAAGGAAACGAAGTATTTTGTACATCCGTAATATAACTTAGCTGCTATAAGCCTGACAGTTTTTCCTTAAACTGTAAACGTTAAACTGATCAGAATAAGTGTGTTTTCGACATAAATAGGTAGTATACATCCTATCAACTACGAACAGCCGATCGATAACTGAATAGTTGAAGTGACGCCACTGTGGGAATTTTTTAACCTAAATGTCTGATTTCGCGGATGTTTATGGGCGGCGTTGATTACTTTTCATCAGGTCGCCGCCTCTAGCATAATAGTAATAAAAAAAAATGTGTTGTGAAATGAATTATAACATTTTATAGTCCACTTAATATA
The DNA here is from genome assembly GCA_019059595.1 of Marasmia exigua. NCBI lineage: Eukaryota > Metazoa > Arthropoda > Insecta > Lepidoptera > Crambidae > Marasmia > Marasmia exigua. The sequence goes on from CM032490.1 coordinate 3,359,661, forward strand.
TTGGTGGCGGCACCAGCTTGCTATCCATGCGTTCGACGTGGCCTCGGCCTAGGCGTGAACATCATGCAGTAACGCCATAATTTTTGCCATAAAATCAACCATCTGTGACCGTAATTTTTGTTCATTACACTCGCAAGCAAAAGTTTGGAATCAATTTATATTTAACACACAAACATTCTTAGTTCAGAACCCTTCAATTATTAAATATATCTGTGCTGTAGCAATAATTTTAATGTAAATCTGTGTCGTAAATGTTGGATTTTTATAAAATAATTTTAAGGTGACTAGCGACGCTAATTGATTTAAATTGTTAGCAACTGAACCGGATATCTTTTTAACAATTTCGAAGCTTCAGCCTCTCGGAATTTATTTAATACTTACAGATACTTAACTTTTGAGTCTTCTATTGTACTCGAAATTTGAATTACCGCCAAAAACGGCCACATATGGCGTTAATCAAAATTTCGAGTGCAATAACAGATCAAAAAGTAATGCTAAATAATTAAGTAAATAGTATAAATGTTTGCCTACAGACTCCTACTCCGAAATTGCTTAAAATAGATCTGGTTTTGTAGCTAACAATTTAAATTGATTGGTTGGCGAGTTAGGGCTACCTGTCGCCTTAACTAAGCCCAGAACCATGGCGATTTCTCTATAATTTGAAAAATACAGGTAGTTTATCGCATCCTATAGTATCATGTATGGAGAAAAGAAAACAAATCACATTATCTCTCACTCAGTTACAAAATCCAACATTTCTGACATCAATTAACATCAAAAGTACTCTGTATGAAAATTAGGTCTTGATTGCAAACTTTTGCTCACGAGTGTATATCTCTTTAGTCCCTGGTTTTAATATTCTTGTTGCTTAAATATGTTATTTTTATCAACTTATAATCAACAATATCATAAATTCCATTTTCTTCCACTTTCCAAACATAGAGACACAGCTGACTAGACGTATCTTATAAATATTGGGAACTGCACTGTTGACTGTCCGGAGCACCTGGAGCTCCTGCACTTGCGCACTAATGTGGCCGCACTGAGGAAGCTAGAGACACCCTTCACTATTTATTCCGTTGTCTAGTTTTACTGTTTTCATACCTACTTAGCTATTTGTGGAAACTTTTAACTGGCCATCAGTAACATGTAGCTGTAAGTTTTCCTTAACTGTAGAAAATAAAATAAAAAATTAAAATTGTTATTTTTAATTTTTGCAGCTTCAAAATTGAGTTAAAAGATGTAAGAAAGTGTGTTATCTCTGGCATGTCTTGGTGAGGAAGATTTAAGCCTTGAATAAGAAGGCAGTGACAGCTGATAAGATTCTCAGACATTCACTTCATGCAGGGATTGAGGTAAATAATGTTGTATACTTTATTTTGTCATGATCAAAGGTTGAAATGGATATAAATGCAGAGTTTTCCTTCTCGGGGTGCTGACGATCGTGCCAGCAGCTTTACCTTAGTCGCCTTTTACGACACCTCGGTAAGAGTGAGGGTGGCCTATTCTACTCTGCCGGGGACCACACGACTACGGAGCATGGTATTCAAGTCTATAAAGCTACCACACACCTTGAAAGCGAAGGTGATCAACCAATGTGTGCTTCCGACAGTGACGTACTCCTGTGAAAATATTATTAATGATAATGTCTCATCGTAAATTTCAGTTTACTCACACATGCGACTGATGGATGTATCAGATGACTGCTCCTCACTCGGTGTGTCCAGTCTCGAGTTAATAAAGATCTTCCAGGTAATCAGACATGAATAATCATTATATTTGTTAATTGATTCGATATCATTCATTCAATTAATAAAACATAAAAATTGCCTAACATAAAAGTCTTCAATCAGTGCGTCCTACCCGTCAAGACATACGGAGCCGAAACGTGGACACTTACGGTACGGCTGGTCCACAAGTTAAAGGTCGCTCAGCGGGCTATGGAACGAGCAATGCTCGGCGTCTCTCTCCGAGATCGAATACGAAATGAGGTGATCCTGCAGAGAACCAAAGTCATCGACATTGCTCACCGAATTAGCAAGCTTAAGTGGCAGTGGGCTGGCCATATTAGCCGCAGAACCGACAACCGATGGGGTAAACGAGTTCTAGAGTGGAGACCGCGTCTTGGCAAACGTAATGTAGGGCGCCCTCTGGCTAGGTGGGGGGACGATCTGCGCAGGATGGCTGGCAAGAGCTGGATGCGAGAAGCCATGGATAGATCACAGTGGCGAACAATTGGAGAGGCCTACGTCCAGCAGTGGACTGCGATGGGCTGATGATGATGATGATGAAAAATTGCACCAATATGAAATTTATGCTATAGAAATTTTTTGCAATATATTCTTAAGGTGACGGGTAGGGCACACTAGCGACGCCAATCGATTTTAATTATTAGCTAATAAACTGGATCTATTTTAAACAACTCGGGGGACTTCAGTCTCTCGGTAAACACCTATACTATTTATTTAAAGTTAGCTATTTGATCTGGTTTTGCACTCGAATTTTGATATACCGCCAAAAGCGGCCACTTTTGGCGCGAATCTTTTTTTTTATTACAAATACAGACCCAACATTTGAGCATGGTTATTAAATAAATAGTATTAAGATAGAGAGATTGTAACCCCGTAATTATTTAAAATATATTTGTTTTGGTAGCTTTTTTTTTACTGTAGATAGGTAAGCATTTGACCATATTTCACCTGAGGGTAAGTGATAATATGGTCTAAGAAGTAGCACGATTACCTAGAAGATACCTATTCACTCGCGCTTTGAAAACCTCCAAATTGTAGCCTCTAGGGAACACCTCCTCAGGCAGCTGATTGCACTGTTTCGCAGTACGAATAAGGAAACAATTAAAATCAATTGACGTCGCTAGTGTGCCCTACCCGTCGCACTAAAGGTTGGCAGTGCATTGGAGCAGTGGATGCAGTGGATTCCATGGGCGATGGCAATCGCTTACCATCCGTCTGCTCGTCTGCCATCTATCACATAAAAACACATGTCATGGAAAAAGAGATAGCTCGAGCACTGTAGGAGACACTGGAGTACTAAAGATATTTCAGCTTAATTCTATTTTTTTTCTTCTGCAGGAGCATCCTACAAATCCTGAAACACTAGAAGAACATGAATCAATGGAGACACTCGTCAAGCGAGAGCCCCCTGATGTTAAAATGGAGGATGAGGTAGGAGGTCAGTATACAGTTCTTATCTTATCTGTTAGGGGCCTTTCTCAAAGGGCAAGGGCAGGTGAAGCAGTGCATGCGCTGTGTTTCGCTGCGTGTGTGAGGGTACCGGAGGCCCAATCCAGGGGAAGGGGGGTTAAAAGGTAAGCGGCGTACTTGTGACACCACTGGTGTTGTAGGTGTCCATGGGCAATCGCTTACCATCAGGTGATCCGTCGGCTCGTCTGCTACCTGTATCATAAAAAAAGAAACTATGATTAGGATTATCAAGTGTCCAAGAAAAGGGCGATATACCATTGGCGATAAATCGTGGATGATATGAAGCCGTGTGGTCCCCGGTAGAGTAGAATAGTCCACCCTCACTCTTACCGAGGTGTCGTAAAAGGCGACTAAGGTATAGCTGCTGCCATGATCATCAGCACCCAGAGAAGGAAAACTCTGCATTTCAAAACCCTCGCCAACCCGTCTGCCAAGCGCGGTGAGTATGGCAATTACCCCTCATGTGATTGAGGGAGGCCCGTGCCCCGGCAGTGGGGACTTGAATGGGCTGATGATGATGATATGAAGACGCTTCAGAACTTTGGACACATCGAAGATGAGACGAAGCTGTGGAAACGAGCAATGAAAAGTCTGGAAACATTGCTTGTTTCCACAGTTTCGAGTTTTGTCTTCGATTTCTGCTTCTGTAATTTATCTAAGTGACAATATAGTTTTTAAACTTTCGCGTTGCATTCTACAAATAATTAATGTACACGGGATGAGACGCGGTTATTTTGACTGACCGGATGGCGCAATTGGTAGTGACTCTGCCTCGTACGCCAAAGGTCGTGGGTTCGATCCCCACCCTGGACAAACATTCGTGCGATGAACACTTGTGTTTGTTCAGTGTCTGGGTGTAATATATGTATTTAATATATATTTGTGTTCCTCTGTTGTCTGATATCTGTAACACAAGTGCATAAGCTACTTAGTACGGAATCAGGTCAACGTATGAGATGTTGTGAGAATTGTGAGAATTATTTGAGTTTTTTTTATATGTAAGTACATACTCGTAGTAGCATATACTCACAGCTTGACTTGGGTTGCGGGTTCGATCCCCGCACAGTACAAAAATTTGTGTGCATGAACATGTCTCTTTGTATTGGTCTGGGTGTTTCCTATGTAGTATTTACAAAAGAAAATTAATATATGTATATATTTGTAATCCCACTGTTGATTCTGATATCCGTAACACAGGTGCTTGTGCTACCTATCTCGGAGTCAGATCAATGTATGTGGTGTTGTAAAATATTTATTATTTGATTAATTGCCTCACATTTGAGGAGCTCCGATAAATACACATTTAGTATTTTTATAGGAAACAAAAAAGTATGATTAACGTTGAAATGTTAATTTTGTTTGTTTAATTTAAATAAAGTAAATTTACATTGTAGAGGATTTATCGGTAATAGTCCCGATATTTAAAAATGCAATGATTGTAACTTAAAAAAACGTGTATTTGTCTGGTTTTGGTCCAGCTGTCCAACTTCAGAAAATAATGCGACCTGAATGATGTATGTTATGTAAGAGAAACAGAAAAAAAATGAATTTGCAAGTCGTGGCAGCCTGTAAGTGAATCTGCACTTTGATTTCTTTTAAATTTTATATAAGATGTTTTTTTTAGTGTAAGATTTGTTGGCTGTCCATAAACCATAAATAAATAGGAGTATCTCTGAAGGACCGCATCAGAAATGATGTAATCCGACAGAGAACCAGAGTCACCGACATAGCACACTGAAGTGGCAGTGGGCTGGTCATATTAGCCGCAGAACTAACAGCCGTTGGAGCCGTAAAGTCCTTGAGTGGAGACCGCGACTCGGCAAGCGTAGTGTAGGACGCCCTGCGACAAGATGGGATGATGACATTCGAAGGCTGGCTGGTGTGGGCTGGATGAGAGTGGCGTGCATCAGGGGAGACCTATGCCAGCAGTGGACGAGTCTGGGTTGCTGATGATGATGATATAAATAAATATCTGCGGAAGCTTGAATAGGATTGTGTCCTATTTTTTTTATCTTTTTGGTAATATAAGAACCCCTCAAAAGTGAAAACTTCAATTTTCAACAATTATTGTTGTAGGATGTTCTGCCATTTTTCTGAAACAAGAAGAAATCAAGTCTGACATGGAAATAATGTTTCGAAACGTCAGCGAAGATATCAAAGAGGAAAAACCAAGTGTGGAAGCGGACATGGACGCGACGCCATGCGATGATGACGAAGACCCGTTATCGAGTAAGACTCTTTGTATCTTTTTTTTTATGTATTAGGTGGCAGACGAGCAGACGGAGCACCTGATGGTAAGCGATTTTCGTCGCCCAGGGACACTCGCAACATCAGTCCCCCGGATGGGGCTCCGGCACCCTCACTCACGCAGAGAAAGCCTCGTTACAACCTCTCGGCAAACATTTATACTATTTATTCTATAACCATACACAAATGTTACGTTCGTTTTTGTACGCGAAAAATTGATTACCGCCAAAAGCGGCCACTTTTAGCGTGAATCAATGTTTCGCGTACAAATGTTGGGTCCGCATTTGTGCATGGTTATTTAATGAATAGTATAAGAGTTTGCCGAGAGGTTGTTACTTCGAAATTGTTTAAAATAGATCCGGTTTAGTAGCTAAAAATTAAAATCGATTGGCGTCGCTAGTGTGCCCTACCCGTCACCTTAACACCCGCTGCTGAATTTCACCACCGTACTACACGCCGTAAACTAGGATTCCACCCGCACCATCTGGATGGGTGGGTGGAGGTCCACCACCGTGCGCTTTACACGTCATTTTTTGCCACGCACCTCCTCATTGTGGAATCAACTTCCCGCAGCGGTATTTCCGAACCGGTACGACATTGAGATCTTCAAGAAACGAGCCTATACCTTCCTAAAAGGCCAGCAACGCATCTCCACTCCCTCTGGTGTGGCTGATGTCCATGGGCGGCGGTGATCACTTACCATCAGGTGACTCGCTGATTCACGCCGGTTTTCTGTGTGCCCGTGGTATCAATCTTGTCCTCTTCTCCTTACATGGCCATACCAGGAAAGACGATTTGCCTTCAATTTATCAATGATGGGGGCCACTTTCATACTTCCTCTAATATATTCATTCCTTATCTTGTCCATTCTCGTCACTCCACACATCCATCTTAACATTCTCATCTCTGTCCCATGCAATCGTCTTTCATCCGTCTTCTTAACGGCCCAGCATTCTGATCCATCCATATTAAACTTGTATATTAAACAATAATTTAATATTCACATTTATTTATTTTTTAATTAATAATCATAACATTTAATTTATCAAATTCTATTTAACATTTTCTTACTATCATAAATGGATTAGAACATAATTCAATTTATTATAAGTTCTTTTTTGTAACCAACTACAGTTTTACTAATGTATACTAAAGAGAGGGGTCTCTTCTAATACAGGTTTGCCAAACTTAAAACAGTCGGGTAAGAAGAGGCCCACACAATGTAACAACTACCTGTAGTTAACAATAAAGTTAATTTGATTTGATTTTTTATTTTTGACTTGAACTTCTTATAAAACGCTAAATTAAACTTTGTTTTTTCAATCAGGTGACCATGTATCTGAAGATCGTAATCTGGATCAATGTATAAAGAAATCGAGAAAAATCAAGAGACCGAAGCGTGAGTTAATAAAAGAAGAATCTGAAGAAAACAATGAACGAAAGAAGAATGAACTGAAACAATGGACACAGACTAAAGCGAAAACCGAAGATGAAGAATCTGAGGTCACTGAAATAATATGTAATGTGGAAATTGAGTTTGAACGTGACAGCGGTAGTGACATGGAACATGAGGATATAATCCCTGAAAATCAATCGGTGTTCGCTGAAAACCTCAGTTTGATACCTGAAACAACATTTGACGATGACGTCGGGAATAATGTCAATGCACAAATAGCGACTGCGGTATCGATTATTAAAAAAAACATAGAAAAAGAAAAGAAAACTCATCAATGCACTTATTGCAATAAAGTTTTTCGACGTGTATTCAACTTGAACAATCACATGTTGATACACACATGCGAGAAACCGCACCAGTGCACTTATTGCAACAAAGGTTTCACCCAAAAAGGACATTTAAAGCGGCACATATTAATTCACACAGGGGAAATCCGGCATCAGTGCAGTTATTGCAACAAAGCTTACTTTGAAAAGAAGGATTTGGAACAACATATTTCAATACACACTGGTGACAACACGAATCGATGCAGTATTTGCAACAAAGTCTTCTCGTGCAAGGGAGATCTACAAAGACACATTCTGATACACACCGGGGAAAAGCCACATCAGTGCACTTACTGTAACAAATGTTTCACTCAAAAAAATAATTTAAAGCGACACATTTTGATTCACACAGGGGAAAAACCTTTCTGGTGTAGTTTTTGTGACAAAGCTTTCGCTGGTAAAGGTGATTTGAAGAGACACGTGTTAATACACACAGGGGAAAGACCACATCGATGCAGTATTTGCATGAAAACTTTCACACATAGGGCAAATTTAAATAAACATATTTTATTAATACACAAAAAAAAGAAACCGATTCAAGAAAACGTTTCCACTAAAAAATAATGTTAATTTATTTGAATAGAGAAACTGGCAAGCCGGTTTGTGTTTAACACAGTAAAAAAGAGAAATAAGTTAATTATTATTTTTTATTATGTAAGCTATAATTTATTATGTAGGAATGTAAAGAGTAAAGACTGTTTGTACATACGTAAAATAATTATAAATTAAATACCTATGACTATATTAAATGGCTGTTTTCTTCTATAATATTTCTCTACCCGAAGATCTTTTTTTTAATTTTATAATGGCTCTACCCGAAGATAATTCGCCAATGTCAAGTAACTTATTGAGAATAAGTAGGTAGTCAACAGTCGATCAGTAAAAGTCACAGTCACTCAATAAAACGCCGGTGTTTTACGTTTTATCGACCTACGGATTCAGCGGGTATCACTCTAAAAGCAGTCGCAGGTTTTAAGACTATTAGGTCCAAGCAAGTTGTCACGAGACGACTCACTCGACACACAATAGCAGAGTTAAAAACGATACAATCCAACGATTCTTATTATTAGGATCACTTTGCCGCACTTCACTGCACAAATAAACACCAAATTTGTACACTAAAAACCACTAGACACTAAAATAAAACCTTTGAATTGAATTAGCCCACGCGACTTGTTTTAGCCCTACCCGTCGAATCCGAAGATATTTTACTAATGTGTACTTGACATGCCGTGTGGTCCCCGGCAGAGTAGAGTAGGCCACCCTCACTCTTACCGAGGTGTCGTAAAAGGAGACTATGGTAAAGCAGCTGGCATGATCATCAGCACCCAGAGAAGGAAAACTCTGCATTTATATCAAAACCCTCGCCAACCCGTCTGCCAAGCGTGGTGAGTATGGCAATTACCCCTCATGTGATTGAGGGAGGCCCGTGCCCCAGCAGTGGGGACTTAAATGGGCTGATGATGGTGATGATGATGATGTACTTGACATTGGTATAAGTAAGTAGTCAACAGTCGAAGTTAGTTCTGCCATGGAGATTCTCCATCCCCTTTACTTACTTCAAAAGTACATTATATACGTTCGACGTTCACACATTTTTTAGTTACAATTGAAGTATGTTTGTGGGGCGTTATGTGCTGGACGTTAATCCGTTGATATTACAGGATCCATTAGTATATTAGTTAGTAGTGGGATAATAACTGGCAAAGAAGACTACACCATTGCGATTTTAAATAAGTTTTTATCCTCTCCCATCATAACATTAAATTATAAATAAATTCCCAATTTTATGTTTGTGTATTATATTACTTGTTCATCGCTCTCTACCCATCCTAAAACCTTCCTCGCCTGACGCATCAATGATCATACATCCAAAACGTGACAATGGCACCAGTAATTCTCAGTCTGGACAGAGCAGTCAAGACACCAATGAGGAGTGAATTGCCACACATAAAAATAAGAAGCAGAAAAATAAGTTTTTAATATCATTCAAATTCTATGACCAAACTTTTCCGTGGTTCTGGGATCTATAGCTTATCAATCAGTACCACTTACTTATCACTTAGTAACAGTACAGGCTGCAACACCAGAAAAAAACCATTAAGGTGACGGGTAGGGCACACTAGCGACGCCAATCGATTTTCATTTTTAGCTACTAAACCGGATCTATTTTAAACAATTTCGGGAGTTACAACCTCTCGGCAAACACTCAATACTACTTATTAAATAACCATGCACTAATGTTGGGTCCAACGCGTACGCGAAAAATTGAATCAATTTTTCGCGTACAAAAACGGACCCAATATTTGTGCATGGTTATTTAATAAGTGCTTACCGAGAGGTTGTAACCCCGAAAATGTTTAAAATAGATGCGGTTTAGCAGCTAAAAATTAAAATCGATTGGCGTCGCTAGTGTGCCCTACCCGGCACCTTAAGCAAAGCCTTAGAGGAAGAACTTACTTAAGCTGAGGGGTAGGGCACACTAGGGACGCCAATCGATTTTCATTTTTAGCTGTTAAACCGGATCTATTTTAAACAATTCGGGGTTACAACCTCCCTGCAAACTCTTATACTATTTTTTAAATCACCATGCACAAATACGGATCCAACATTTTTACGCGAAAAATTGATTCACGCTAAAAGTGGCCGCTTTTGGCGGTAATCAATTTTTCGCGTGCAATTATTTAATAAATAGTATAAGTGTTTGCCGAGAAGTTGTAACCCCGAAATAGTTTAAAATAGATCCGGTTTAGTAGCTAACAATTAAAAACTAATGGTAACATTAAAACCGATTGGCGTTGCTAGTGTGGCCTACCCTTCACCATAACATGTACAGTGGCGGACAGGTCAAGCTAAACAAAACTGTCAAATTTCCTCAATCTATTTCGAACTCAATTGTTACCATTATAAGGTTTATAATCGAATGAAGAAATTTGACAGTTTTGTATAGGTTGATGTGTCCGCCACTGTACCTATTAAAACTTAAATACTTTCAATTTCAATCCATTCATATATGTATTATATGACCTCTTTGTTTGTTAGAAATTGAATACGCTTCTCGCTGATAGATGGCAAGACAGAAGTAGTTTCCGGGTCAGTGCTAGGTAATGCTGCTTCTCAACAATAGATAGCGCTGTTCACTGATATTTTTATTATTATTTTTATTTTGTTGGACCAATGCGAGACGTCGTTGATGTGATCTGTGTGTTTTTCTGTTTATTCTGTGGATGTGATTGTTAAGTGACGTTTGTGCGAAGTATTATGATGTATGGTGTATATTAAATGTACTCTGTGGTATGGTGTGTTGATTTTCAAGGTAGTCTTCTGTATTTTTTATAAAAATGAGCTTGAATATTAATAAAAAAGGCCCGGTTTTTGATCCTGGAACGTGCCGTTGTTGTGGTGCCAGCAAGAAATGTCGCTTGCTCAACGTAGAATATGAACACGGTGATAAAAAAGAAGTGTATTCTGATATGTTTGTGGAATGTTTCGGTTTATTGGTAAGTTTATTAGTTTAATAAAATGTAACCTACTACAGGCCGCGGCAAATAAGTTTAGCGGTGACCTCGAGTGCGCAAATAATAATTTGAGTATAAAGTGAGCTATTTTACAAGTGCTAAAACATCTTCACTACTCACGCCGAACTTATGTGCCGCGGCCTATACCTACTCCGTTTAGTGTCCGTATGAGAATCTTAGGCCATCACAAAATAGTTGTTGATTTGCAACTCAAGCTAATCCTTCCCAAAAGTAGCATGCTCAAAAAGCATGACAAATTGAGCATGCTTCATGAAAGCATGCTATTAGCCATCAATTAGCATGCTTTAGAAATAAGCAAACCTGTCTACACATGCTATAGCACTCTTCCACACTCCCCCTTCCACCTGCACTGCAGGTAGCATGCTTAAAAATCGACCGGCATGAGATTTTTGCTTATCAATAGCAGGTCCGTCCACACACGCTACTAAGTAGTACTTGCTTAAGAGTAGCATGAAAATATGCCTTTACTTACTTCGTCCTTTGAGCAATATAGACATACATTTTCATAGCTCTATCTTCATGCATTTTATTCTAAGGATTTTAAGTTATACATCTCATATATTGACTTGTTTCCTTACTAAGTGTTTCTTTTTTAGCCCTTTAGGTTCGGTAGCCAAATGACAAAAAACGGAACCCTTATAGATTTGTCATGTCTGTCTGTCTGTCTGCCTGGTTGTCCGTCCGTATGTCACAGCCACTTTTTTTCAAAACTATAAGAACTATACTATTGAAACGTGGTAAATACATGTATTTTGTTAATCACATTACAAAAATAGGCAAAAAAATTTTTTGGGCGTCCTCATACTTCGAACTGAAACTACATTTTTGATTCATCAAACCCATATGTGTGGGGTATCTATGGATAGGTCTTTGAAAATTATGTTGATGTTTCTAATAATTTTTTTTCTAAACTTAATACTTTGCGCAAGAGACGGTGTCCCTTTAAAAAAATATATGATATATATTACCATAAAAATAACAACAAAAATTGGTTTGACTAGATCTAGTTAGTTGTTTTTCAATACGTTATAAACCTTAAACCATGATTTATCTTCCATATATCTGACTTGCTGCTACGGAACCCTTTATGGTCGAGTTCAACTCGCACTTTGCTGTTTTTTTTCATTTACCAACATAAAAACAAAATTATATTATAATTGACGAATGTATACAGCATTTGATAAACCACTAGTAGCTTAAGGTGACGGGTAGGGCACAGTAGCGACGCCAATCTATTTCAATTTTTAGCTACGGTTTAGTGGTAGTACCAAGTACTTCAAAATTTTTTCAGCTTAGTTGTAGTAATAGAAAACCTGTTTGGAACAGTGGTAGTGAACACTGTCTTTGGTCCAAGGATTGCGGGTTCGATCTTCGCACAGTACAAACATTTGTGTGCATGAACATGTCTGTTTGTATTGGTCTGAGTATTTTTTATGTATTATAAGTATGTATTTGCTTATAATACATGACTCTATATGAACGAAATATCTCTGTCAGTCCAGAAGGCTATATAAATAAATAAATGAAATTTACTTGCTTTAAAGTTGTCCCACATGGAGGGAGAGGCTAGTGACCGGCTCATCTGTGGCATGTGCGTGTCACGGCTGCGCGAGGCGAGTGCCTTCCGGCGCCAGGTGCTCCTCTGTGAGGAGAGGCTTCTCACAGACAGGATACATGTGTTCATGGAAGGTAATGATAAAATAACACATACATTTTTGAGGGTGATGACGTATATAGATATAATAATATCCCTCTAACCGATTACGATAAATCTCAAGACCGAAGATAGTTGACCTCGAAAATCATTCAGACTTTCGATAGTATTGCTATTTGTAAAAAGTATCGATACTATCGATAGTAAAATTAGATCAATACTATTGATAACAATAATACTAATTGATACTATCCATTTTTTTCTTTTATGATATTGGTGGCTGAAGAGCCGACAGATCACCTGATAGTGATTACCGTGGAGTCATAAGTGCGCTGCCAACCTTTAAACCCCAATTGTCCCTGGATTGGGCCTCCGGTATTCTCACTCACGCAGCGAAACACAGCACAGTGCTGCTTCACGCCGGTTTTCTGTGAGGCCGTGGTATCACTCCGGTCAAGCAGGCCCATTCATGCCGAAGCGTGGCTGTCCCACTGTTAAAATGTTATTTAATGAAACATAGCTGACTAAAGATAGTACAAAATTATCTATACTATCGATAATTTTGTACTATTGATAGTCAGCTATGTTTTAGCAATAATATATTGCTGCCTGATTAAATGTGTCCGATAGTATCGGACATTAAACAATCGATAGTATTAGCGTTTTTAATTTTACCATCGATAAAAACCATAGTATTGAATTTCACTATCGATAGTATTAACCACCAGCAATACTATCTACACTATTGATTTTACTTTTACTAATTATAGTCTATCGATAGACTATTGACGGAAGAAGAAATGTGGGAGAGCCACGCTTAAGCATGAATAAATGTGGGAGAGCCACGCTTAGGCATGAATGGGCCGGCTCGACCGGAGTGATACCACTGCCTCACAGAAGACCGGCGTAAAGTAGCGCCTGCGCTGTGTTTCGCCGTGTGACTGAGGTTACCGGAGCCCCAATGGGGGGGGAAGGGGAAAAGGTTGGCAGCGCACTTGTGACTCCACTGGTGTTGCGGTGTCCATGGGTGGCGGAATTGCTTACCATCAGGTGTCCCGTCTGCTAGTCTGCCACCAATAATAAATAAAAAAAAAGATAGTCCACTATCGATAGACGTGACACGACATAGATCAGCAACACTAATTTGTCGTGTCCTCGCATTAAGTGACCAGCCAATCTGCATTTGAGTATTTTGACTTTTATCGCTGTAGTTTTCGTTTCATTACGGACCAATGGTTCGCGCTTATTTCGTTTCGGAACATTAGTTCCACTTCATACCAATAGATGGCGCTAGGCGTCGATTACATCGCGCAAGCGTCTCGTGTTTTCAGATAACCTATAAGCGTTGCCTCTTTATAATTTTATTGCGGTTAGCGTGGTTTTTCAATTGTTCCACTTCATACCAATAGATGGCGCTAGGAGTCGATTACATCGCGCAAGCGTCTCGTGTTTTCAGATAACCTATAAGCGTTGCCTCTTTATAATTTTATTGCGGTTAGCGTGGTTTTTCAATTGTTCCACTCCATACCAATAGATGGCGCTAGGCGTCGATTACATCGCGCAAGCGTCTCGTGTTTTCAGATAACCTATAAGCGTTGCCTCTTTATAATTTTATTGCGGTTAGCGTGGTTTTTCAATTGTTCCACTTCATACCAATAGATGGCGCTAGGCGTCGATTACATCGCGCAAGCGTTTCGTGTTTTCAGATAACCTGTAAGCGTTGCCTCTTTATAATTTTATTGCGGTTAGCGTGGTTTTTCAATTGTTCCACTCCATACCAATAGATGGCGCTAGGCGTCGATTACATCGCGCAAGCGTTTCGTGTTTTCAGATAACCTATAAGCGTTGCCTCTTTATAATTTTATTGCGGTTAGCGTGGTTTTTCAATTGTTCCACTCCATACCAATAGATGGCGCTAGGCGTCGATTACATCGCGCAAGCGTTTCGGGTTTTCAGATAACCTATAAGCGTTGCCTCTTTATAATTTTATTGCTGTTAGCGTGGTTTTTCAATTGTTCCACTTCATACCAATAGATGGCGCTAGGCGTCGATTACATCGCGCAAGCGTCTCGTGTTTTCAGATAACCTATAAGCGTTGCCTTTTTATAATTTTATTGCTGTTAGCGTGGTTTTTCAATTGTTCCACTTCATACCAATAGATGGCGCTAGGCGTCGATTACATCGCGCAAGCGTCTCGTGTTTTCAGATAACCTATAAGCGTTGCCTCTTTATAATTTTATTGCGGTTAGCGTGGTTTTTCAATTGTTCCACTTCATACCAATAGATGGCGCTAGGCGTCGATTACATCGCGCAAGCGTTTCGTGTTTTCAGATAACCTATAAGCGTTGCCTCTTTATAATTTTATTGCGGTAAGCGTGGTTTTTAAATTGTTCCACTTCATACCAATAGATGGCGCTAGGCGTCGATTACATCGCGCAAGCGTTTCGTGTTTTCAGATAACCTATAAGCGTTGCCTCTTTATAATTTTATTGCGGTTAGCGTGGTTTTTCAATTGTTCCACTTCATACCAATAGATGGCGCTAGGCGTCGATTACATCGCGCAAGCGTTTCGTATTTTCAGATAACCTATAAGCGTTGCCTCTTTATAATTTTATTGGCGGTTAGCGTGGTTTTTCAATTGTTCCACTTCATACCAATAGATGGCGCTAGGCGTCGATTACATCGCGCAAGCGTCTCGTGTTCTCAGATAACCTATAAGCGTTGCCTCTTTATAATTTTATTGGCGGTTAGCGTGGTTTTTCAATTTGTCAGACTTGTCTAATATTTGTTTTACATAATTTTCAGGTAATATACAGTACGGTCCACCACCGATGGAGATAAAGACGGAAGTGATAGTCAAAGAGGAGGACGAAGAGGAAGCGACACATTGTGACGATGGAGAAGTGGATGATTCCGAGATTGGGAATGGTAAGTACTTTTTTTTTTCTATGTAATAGGTAGGCAGACGAACAGACGGATCACCTGATGGTAAGCAATTGCCGCCGCCCATGGACACCCGCGACACCAGTGGAGTCACAAGTGCGTTGCCAACTTTTAAACCCCCCCCTATCCCCCGGATTGGGCCTCCGGTACCCTCACTCACGCATCACAGTGCTGCTTCACGCCGGTTTTCTGTGAGGCCGTGGTACCACTCCGGTCGATTCATTATTGTGTGTTGAGCAATTATCTCGCATGTATGTGCCTGATAAATATCTTCGCATACGTTCTGGTCGCTGGCATCGACTGTTCGCGCCGCCGCCGTGTCGCACGGAGGCGCGTGCGCAGTCGCCGCTGTGTCGCATGCATTATACGCTTAACTCTTGGCACTATATCCAGAATTTGATTTATTTGAAGATAATGTTAAGCTCCTGTTAAATCAAATTGATATTTGCTTGTAAAAAGAATAACTATTAAGTAATTATATAATTATGTAATTGGGTTCTACCCGTGTAATTATATTAAACTTATAGTGACTGACCGGATGGCGCAATTGGTAGTGACCCTGCCTCTTACGTCAAAGGTTGTGGGTTCGATCGCCAAAGGGTGGGGACCCTGGACAAACATTCGTGCGATGAACACTTGTGTTTGTTCGGTGTCTGGGTGTAATATATGTATTTAAGTATATGTTTGTGCTCCTCTGTTGTCTGATATCTGTTACACAAGTGCTTAAGCTACTTAGTACGGAATCAGGTCAACGTATGAGATATTGTGAGAATTATTATTAGAGAATTATTATTATTATTATATATTATAGTTGTGCCCATTTCGCGTACGGAGGGCGAAGTCGGCCGGTGTTCCTCAAAGAAACCTATCAGCGCATTGGTGTTGCTGAAGATTTCCTGGAGACTGTTTGGGTTTCCCAGGTAGTGTGCCCGGTTGCTGGCCACCCCTGTGCACTCTAATTGTACATGAGCGGCTGTTTCTTCCTTGTCCATGCATGCTCTGCATAGAGGGCTTTGTAACTCCACTGGTCACTAAACTTAGGTTTGGCCCATGAACATCCGCGAAATCAGAGAGATCGCTAATGTGTTGCCGGCCTTTTTAAAAAAGAGTACCTACGCTCTTCTCTTAAAGGTCCCTAAGTCGTAGCCGTCGGGAAATACTCCCGCAGCCAAACAGTTCCACAGAACTGAGGTACGTGGTAGAAAGTTCCGCGAGAAACGCACAGTATTAGACCGCCATTCATCGAGATGATGGAGATGGAATGACAATCGCTTGCGAGTGGTGTATTGGTTCGATGTAAGAGGGTATTAACCGTGGGAGAGCCACGCTTCGGCATGAAAGGGCCGGAATGATACCATAGCATCACAGGAAACCAGCTTAAAGCAGCATTGTGTTGTGTTTCGCTGTGTGAGTGAGGGTACCGGAGTTGTGTGTGGTGTGCACTTGTGACTCCACTGGTGTCACGGTTGTCCATGGGAGGCGGCAATCGCTTACCATCAGGTGATACGTCTGCTCGTCTGCCACCTATCAATTAAAAAAAAATCTGGACTCCGAGATAGGTAGCACCTGTGTTACGGATATCAGAATAAATAACGGATTTACAAATATATACATTTAATACTTTTCTTTTGTAAATACATACTCGTACATAGAAACACTCAGACCAATACAAACAGACATGTTCACAGTTCATGCACACAAATGTTTGTACTGTGCGGGGATCGAACCCACAACCCTTGCACCACTCCGGTCAGGCCGGCCCATTCATACGGAAGCGTGGCTCTCCCACGGTAAAATATATATTTATATTTTATTTTATTCAACCTTTGCAGAGATAACTCAACCTAAAGAAGCTCCAATAGATGTTGTAACAACACAGCTGCAGAGCAAAAGTCCTGAGAGCAAAATGGTCGGCAGACGAGCACCTCCGAGCCAAGCGGCAGCTGCAGCTCCGCATACAGCGAACCAAGGAGCGGATGCTGCGGATACAGCGAGCCAGTGAGTGTTTTACACAGTCATAGCGTAGCCTCAGTTGGCCAGGGTGGGGCACGTGCCCCACCTTGACTTTGACATGTACATGGACGTGGGCCAGGGTGGGACACTTGCCCCACCTTGACTTTAACCTTTACGTGGCCGTAGCCAGGGTGGCTACGGCCACGTAAAGGTCCCGAAAAGGACGTACCCAAAACAACAGGAAGGTATGCGTTAATCTAGCGGTCCTATCTCTTTTTAACAATATGTCTTTGTCCCTTTCTAGGGTCCGCCTATAAAACCGTTTGCGGTCCTGCTCTAACATTGCCTCTCGCTCTTGCACAGTCTAGGTTTCTAAATTAAACTTAGATCTAGACTTCATAGTGTTTTTTCTGCTGAGTGTGGTTTTGTATGCCTGCCTATTCATCAGCTGTGTGTACCTACCTATTGTGTAAAATAAAACACCATTATTTCTATCATTTATTTAACTTAGGCATTTCACCCTTTACGCGACATCACGCGCACCTGTCATTCAGGCCGTTGAGCGAAGAGCCAAATTAACCCGGCACTACACCGAAGATATCCCGGACGTTAGCCTATACGAGATTATCATGGCTCTCAAACAGCTTAAGAACGGTAAGGCACCGGGTGATGATGGAGTCACAGCGGAGCTTCTAAAAGCAGGTGGACGACCTGTCCTGAAAGCCCTTCAGAGGTTTTTCAACTCCATCATCACTGAGGGAAAGACCCAAAGCGTGGCACTCTGGCGTGGTGAGGCTTTTCTTCAAAAAGGGGGACAAATCCCAGTTGAAGAATTACAGGCCTATCACGCTGCTGAGTCACATATATAAGCTGTTTTCGAGAGTTATGACGAATCGTCTCGTACGCAGGTTCGACGACTTCCAGCCTCCCGAACAAGCTGGATTCCGAAAAGGCTTTAGCACCATAGACCACATACATACGCTGCGGCAGGTTATACAGAAGACCGAAGATTATAATCTGCCATTATGCTTAGCGTTTGTGGACTATGAGAAAGCCTTCGACTCTGTCGAGACCTGGGCCGTGCTACAGTCTCTCCAAAGGTGCCGAATAGACTACCGATACATACAAGTGTTGCAGTCATTGTACGGAAAAGCCACAATGTCAGTCCGTCTTCAGGACCAGGAATCAAAACCCATACCTCTCCGGCGAGGTGTGAGACAGGACGACGTTATATCGCCGAAACTGTTCACCACTCTGTTGGAGGACGTGTTTAAACTTCTGGACTGGGATGGACTTGGCATCAATATAAATGGCGAGTACATGACGCACCTTCGATTCGCTGATGATATCGTAGTCATGGCTGAGACCTTGGAAGACTTAGGCAAAATGCTCGACGACCTCAATAGAGTCTCCCAACAAGTGGGTCTGAAAATGAACATGGACAAGAGGAAAATTATGTCGAATTCCCATGTCGTACCCACTCTTGTAAAGGTTGGAAGCTCTACACAGGAAGTTGTAGACGAGTACATCTACCTCGGACAAAAAGTCCAGCTTGGTAAGTCTAACTTCCAGAAAGAGGTCTATCGACGAATTCAACTCGGCTGGGCAGCGTTCGGGAAGCTACGCAGCATATTTTCGGCAGATCTACCGCAGTGTCTCAAGACGAAAGTCTTTAATGCGTGTGTGTTGCCAGTGATGACATACGGAACCGAAACGTGGCCGCTTACAATGTGCCGATTAAGGAGGCTCAAAGTCACCCAGAGAGCAATGGAGAGGGCTATGCTCGGAGTCTCCTTGCGTGATCGTATCAGAAATGATGAGATCCGCAGGAGAACTAAGGTCACAGACGTAGCCCAAAGGATTGCATGCCTCAAGTGGCAATGGGCAGGGCACATAGCGAGGAGAACAGACGGCCGTTGGGGCGGAAAGGTCCTCGAGTGGAGGCCACGTACAGGAAGTCGCAGCCGTGGCAGGCCTCCTACAAGGTGGACCGACGATCTGGTGAAGATCGCGGGAATCCATTGGATGAACATTGGGGGAGGCCTATGTCCAGCAGTGGACGTTTATTGGCTGAAATGATGATGATGAAATTTCACCCTACCTTGAAGTCTAGATCGTGTCTAGAGCGTTACCTATCCTACTTATTAGGGAAATCGACATGTCCGGGTCTGAGGGGCATTCCTTCACCGTGTTTTTCATGTTTCCAATTTCTTGCTACCAGGAAAGTATAACTTAAAGGATGCGCGCGAGTAACAACGGACGCAGAGTAGGTGACGTACGTACGTGACGTGTTGTGTGACGTGGGCAGCGTAGCTTGCGAACTGTTGCTGTCGCACGCAGTGGCGTTGTCTCGTTCTTTCGCGGACTGCAGTGACGTATGCGCAGCAGAGTAGCTCGCGGATGACTGGCTGTCCCCGTGGTGTTGTCTCGTTCTCTCGCTGGCCAACTATCACTCGCGCGTTATGAGCGCCTGGTACACGGCGAGAATTATCGTACTGGTAATTAAATTTAAAATAGATTTAGAGAATAATTTAAACAAATTTTAGCACGGGGGAGACGTCTTTACGCTTTCACGATTCGGGAGGAAGAGGAGGACTTATACTATAGAGGAGGACTTATACTAGACTATTCTATGATTGATTAATGAAAACCTAAACTATGAATTTATTTACAATTTAAATCACGTTATAATTAATTAATTCTCACAACATCTCATACGTTGACCTGATTCCGTACTAAGTAGCTTAAGCACTTATGTTACAGATATCAGACAACAGAGGAACACAAATATATACTTAAATACATATATTATTACACCCAGACACCGAACAAACACAAGTGTTCATCGCACAAATGTTTGTCCAGGGTGGGGATCGAACCCACGACCTTTGGCGTAAGAGACAGGGTCACTACCAATGGCGCCATCCGGTCAGTCAACGTTAAAGCTACCTATTCGTTCTTATGCATTGCCCGGAAATGTTATTTCAGAACCATGAGAACACAAAAAAAAATGATTTTACTACTTAATATTTTTATTTGTAGAAAGATGGATGCATGATACGAAGCGTTTGAACTGTCCTACTCACCTTCACATACTATGGACTATAGTTACTATTATTTTAGACTGCTGCCCCACCCTGCGCAAAAGCTTAAGTACTAAATCAGGTCAATCATCATCATCATCATCAGCCCATTTAAGTCCCCACTGCTGGGGCACGGGGGGGCTCAATCACATGAGGGGTAATTGCCATACTCACCACGCTTGGCAGACGGGTAGGCGAGGGTTTTGATATAAACGCAGAGTTTTCCTTCTCTGGGTGCTGATGATCATGCCAGCAGCTTTACCTTAGTCGCCTTTTACGACACCTCGGTAAGAGTGAGGGTGGCCTATTCTACTCTGCCGGGAACCACACGGCAAAATCGGGTCAATGTATCTTCATAATCATAAAATCATTTATTGCCCAAAATGTGGTACAGTAGGTGCAAACATTAACAATGACTCTCACAATTTGCCAAAGTTATAATGGCATGCAATAGAAAATATAAAACAAATAATTAATAACTAAAACAACAAATTAGTACATTTTACGTGTCATTTTACAATCATTTGTCATTAAGAAACTCATCTACACTCTAATAATTTTTTGCTCTAAGCCATTCACGCAGTTTTGCGTGACTACTAGTATTTTGAGATTTCAGTTATTTCGGTACTTTATTGTATATTTTGACACACATTGCTACACAGTTTCGGTTATACTTTGTCGACTTAGGTACACATTCCAGAATAAGTCTATCAGGATCTCTACGAGCTCGAGAATTCAACTCACAAGCTTTTTTAAACAAATTATGATGCTTTTTTACAAACATACATACTTCAAGAACGTACAATGAAGGCAGTGGTAATAAACCAAACTTTTTGAATAACGGTCTACAGGATTCATCAGATGGGATTCCTCCCAAGGCTCTGATGCATTTCTTCTGCGCAATGAAGACCCAACTGAAATCTGTACTATTTCCCCATGCCATCTATTTATTCTTTCAGAAAACCTCAAGCAGCTTAAACTGCAAAAACAGCAAAAAACAAAGAAAACATACACCATACCGCCTATCGAGAGGTTCATAGACGAGGACTCATTAGCATTCAAGAATAACGTTGCCCTGGTGGAGTTCTCATACTCCTGTCCCTTCCAGACCACATACAGTTCGTACGCTTGCATTTACTGCAGGGAATCCTTCGCAGACCCAGTAAAATTGCGAGAGCATAACCTAAAACATGACCCTAGGGAGTTCAAACATGCCATGCAAGAGAGCAAGAAGCCCACATACTTAGATATAGAGAGAATCGACTGCAGATTGTGTAATAGAAAAATAGACAAAATGGAAGAATTTAAAACTCACTTGCAAGAACATGGGAAGATATTGCACAATGTTAGAGATGAAATATTAAAGTTTAAACTCAGTGTTGGACCGATCAGCTGCACTGAATGTGAGAGTTCGTTCATATTTTTCCATGCGTTAAAGAGGCATATGGCGGTGCACTTCGGGTCTTTTGTATGCGACATCTGCGCGGCTCATTATTTTGATAAGCGGACGTTGGAGAAGCACACCCAGAGTGCGCATAGAGGGGACGAGTTGTATGCGTCGTGTCATGAATGTGGGAAGGTATTTAAGAGTAAGGTGATTATTATGTTATTTTTTTTTTAAGTTTTATTGCTCATTTCAGCATGCAATAGGCAAGTTGCCTAATGTCACCATTTCGCACATCCTCTGAAAAACTGTCATAACACAAAAAGCTAGTTTTGAGAAAAACGCGTTTTCAATATTGGTTACTTCATTAATGTTATTGCTGAATTATTAATGCTGTGTTTTTGGTTACAAAATATTGTAACTGTTGTCGTTAATAAAGTCTTTTCTAGAATGTTAAAAATGTTTAGAATTAAGAAAAAAGGCGTTTACGCAATGTGAAGGTGTTCTTGTCTTATTACAGTTTTTCAGAGGATGTGCGATTTACAAAAACAACTTTTAATTCAAATATTATTCCGTACAAAGGTAATATTATTAATATATAAAATATGCATATTTCTGCCATTATCAATTTCATTTGTTAAACTACTTTGCACTGCCTTCCCTTATTACGAATACGATATTTCTTTCCTCTACCCAAAGGTTGTCTGGAAGAAATCGCTACAAGCAATAAGACCGCCTTATTATACTGTCTGTTGCTGTTGTTGTATCATGCTTGTATTTTATTCTTGTGCAATAAAGAATATCTATCTATCTATCTAAGGGTTCGAAATATATAAACTTCAATAAATAAGGGATGGCTATAAAAATTCAACATGAACCCGTTATATTTTTTTTTTTCTCTCTTTATTGAAAATACCGTCCGCCATGGTTCTAAGTCACCATTATTGTAAACAACAGAACGTCAAACGCCATTTTTAGGTTATTCATGGTCTTTCATTTATACACCTTGATAATTGTTGTCAGAATTGCTTACAATAATAGTGACGTCACGGCACAGATAATTAATAGACCATCATGGCGGACGGTTTTTATGGCTGTTTATCGAAAATATAATTTAAAATTTACTATACTCGAAACTGGAATTCAAGACCAAAAGAACTACGACAGATACGTCACTGTCAAACCTGTCAATTTCACTTATGTTATTGTCAAATCAAGTTTTCAGGGTTGGTCAACCTTTTATATATATATACACGAAGACTTTTAATCGGTGATCAGGACCTACTGATTCCGAATAGGTGGATGATGGCCATTGCTATAGTAATAGTAGTTACATGTTTTCTTTTTGTGTAGGTTTAATTTTAAATTTGATTAGATATCTAATTTAATTGGAATGTATGGTCTTCCTACATTTTTATGAAGTGAAGAAGATACGTCATCAATGATTATTGATAGATGCCTAAAAAAATGGAATGATTTTCTTTAATTTGTTTTATTTGACGTTGTCTGCCATTTGACAGTTTTCTACCAATAACATGAAAAACTTTAAATCTCAAATGAGGTTTGTTATCATCACTGTACCTGTACTTATGAAGAGGTTTTATTTGTAACAAGGAGGAGTAGGATGACCATATTCATAGTTATTAACTTAAAATCCCAGACAAGAAAAAAAAATGGAACGCTGACATGTAACTACTATTACTATAGCAATGGCCATCATCCACCTAGTCGGAATCAGTAGGTCCTGATCACCGATTAAAAGTCTTCGTGTATATATATGCTTCTTTTCTTAGTATAGGCTGGCACAAAACATGATGAGGATTTTCTCAAAAAATAGAAACTTAATTAAGTACAAACTATACTTTCAACTCAACCAACATTGACCAAATTTTATTGTAAAGAACTTAAGCATTGTTTAAAATAGATCCGGTTTAGTAGCTAAAAATTAAAATCGATTGGTGTCGCTAGTGTGCCCTACCCGTTACCTTAATAAAATGACAAACTCTCAACTTCCGCTTCCTTCCTTTACATCCTAGCGTGTAATCCCCAGTTGCCTCCAAAATAGTCGCTCTGGAGCCCAGAGTACGCTTGGACCATGATTCTTGATTTGGGAAGTCAATTACAATGACTGCCCAAATCAAGAATCATGATCTAAGCGTACCAATAGTGCTACTTCTCGCCGGTTTTATGTGAGGCCGTGGTATCACACTGGTCGAGCCGGCCCATCCACGAAGCGTGGCTCTCCCATTGTCACAAATGTAAATAGTCTTAAATATTTTTTTTTACGCTAGAGGCGACAAACGAGCAAGCGAGTCACCTGATGGAAAGCAATCATCGCCGCCCATTAACATCCGCGAAATCAGAGAGATCGCTAATGCGTTGCCGGCCTTTTTAAAAAGGAGTACACTCTTCTCTTGAAGGTCCCTAAGTCGTAGCCGTCGGGAAATACTCCCATAGGTAAACTGTTCCACAAAACTGAGGTACGTGGTAGAAAGTTCCGCGAAAAACGCACAGTATTCGACCGCCATCCATCGAGATGATGAGAATGGAATGAAAATCGCTTGCGTGTGGTTCGATGTAAGAATTCAGCTGCAGGGAGTAGATCAAACAGTTCCTCAGAGCACTCCCCATGATAGATGCGGTATAGAATGCTGAGGGAGGCTATATCCCGCCGCAATGCTAGAGGATCAAGTCGACTAGAGAGAGTCAAGTCACCGACAATTCGAGCAGCCCTACGCTGTACACGGTCAAACGGAAGAAGTTGGTACTGAGGTGCACCAGCCCAGAGATGGGAGCAGTATTCCATATGGGGCCGAACTTGTAAATTAAAATAAAAGTGTTTTTGTTTATTGGCTCATCGGGAATACAAAATGGTGGTTTTGCCTCCAGCACAGCCTGTACCTGCACACGTCGGCCGTTCACAAGAAGGAGGCGGCGTTCCAGTGCAGCCGCTGCGACGCCAACCTCTTCTCCTGCCGGGACAGGTGAGGCCATAGAGTAACTTATTTATACTTAAATAGAGGCATCAGTCGTCTAGGCAGTGCTAGCGCCATCTAGAGGAAAACGACCAATACTCAACGGCTATCTCACTCACCTTCAAGATTCAGTCAAGGAGATGATTAAATAAAATATGGGAAATAATTACATTTGCTGTATAACAAAATATCCTATACCTTCTAGATCTCTGGTTTTTAGGGTTCCGTAGCCAAATGGCTGAAAACGGAACCCTTTTAGATTCGTTATGTCTGTCCGTCCGTCCGTATGTCACAGCCACTTTTCTCCGAAACTATAAGAACTATACTATTGAAGCTTGGTAAATAGATGTATTTTGTTAACCGCATTACGATTTTTACACAAAAATTGGAAAAAATAAAATAATCGGGGGGCTCCATACTTGAAACTGAAACTCAACATTTTTTTTTCATCAAACGTATACGTGTGGAGTATCTATGGATAGGACCGGGGACCACACGGCACCAGCCGCTCTATGGAGCCGTTATCACGCCTAGAGACGTGACCAAATTACTGCAGTGTGCGCGTCTGTACTATGGTTGATAGACGCTTTGTGATGCCGAGTTCCTGCATAGGGTTGCCAACTATACTGTTTTAAACAGTATTATACTGTTTTTCACTAAATTATACTTTTTACTTTTTTACAAAAAAAAGTATACAAAAATACTGTTTTCAGCATCGAAGCAGACGCTCAAAAATTTTATGCATTTACTGAAAGAGTTTTTTCAGTAATGAATGCTAAGTGGCGGGATGATAGAAACAGAGCATCCATCAAATTAATAAAAAACGAGCTCCTCATTTATTTTAACCTTGATATAAATTGTGATGAGGCATATGAAATTTTCAAAAAAGATTGTGAATTAATACGTTGTGCTAGAAGCTCAAAAAATATGTATTTAAAGCAATAAATAAATAAAATACTGTTCGTTTTTCTAAAATACTGTTTGATAATCTTCATAGAACTGAATATACTTTTTTTCTTGTAAAAAAAGTTGGCAACCCTATTCCTGCAGTATATTCGGGCGGATTTTCTGTTACTTGTAGACTATTATTTTCATCCTTGTGTTATTAATATTGTTTTTAATTTTTTTTTCTGTTTTATCTTTCTTCCTGTTGTATGTATATGTGCACGTACATTGCCAAGGCTCCGCCTGAAAACCAGCGCTGAAGCGCCAAATGCTGAGGTTGGGCCTTGTTAACTATAGAATTTGCCCTATTTTTTTATTTATGTCACTCGTGTTTAAATTTGTGTTTTGTGGCCAATAAAGAAATGTTTATCTTTTTCTATTTATCTATGTTACTTACGACCCGAAGTGGATCTAGGCCTCTGACACGAGAATTCGCCATTGTGTTCTGTTCTCAGTCACCTGTCGCCAATTCGGCCTTTGCAGGTGACCGAGATCTTTTTCGACCTGGTCTATCCAGAGATATCTAGGGCCTATCTGAATGAATGAATGAAAACTTTATTTAGCACAATACAAAACAAGGAAACTTAATTAGAAACATAACCTAGACATAAATCATGAACGAAAAGTAGGACAACATTATACCTGTATGCGCCAAACAGGCGGCCGCTCAGCATTAGTCGGTGCTAATCTATCTATTTATCTATTTTAAGTAACCCAGAATTGTATCTACTGTTTATTTTTGTATGAAATGAAAATGAAAATGAAATGAAAATTGTTTATTCAATTTAGGTCCATACAGAACACTTATGAATGTCAACATGTTTACCAATGGTTCGGAATGTAGTTTTCTGCCAAGAAGACACCAGCAAGAAACTCAGCAGTTACTCTTTTAAAAAAGAAATGTTTTACAAAATGTCACCATTAACTTAAAATATAGTACAAATTTTGTGTTACTAATATGGCCCTAAATTATTGTCATTCAAAAAATCGTCTATTTTATAATAGCCTTTCTTCATTAAACAGTTTTTTATATACAATTTAAACTTATGTGTGGGCAAGTCAATAATAATCTGAGGTAACTTATTAAACATTTTTATGCTCAATCCTATAAATGAACTACCAACCTTATGGAGCCTGATATTTGGATATATGGTATGGTATAGGAAATGAAGCATTTTTAACTTTGTTATATCCCTTTTCAGATATAAACATATGCTGGAAGAGCACGGCGAAGCTATATCATACCCGTGCGAGACTTGCGGCAAGGTATGAGTGCAAAAAAATAATTAATTTTAGTGTTAAGAGAATGGAATATTTCCCATGAAAGGGGAAGATTCAGTAGCTAACGGCCCCAGGCGGCGTCGTCAACAAAAAATATACAAAATTTTCTAAAAAAAAAATAACGGCATTATAACACCGTATTAGCTAGCAAAGATTTCATCGTCATCGTCGGCCCATTTAAGTCCCCACTGCTGGGGCACGGGCCTCCCTCAATCACATGAGGGGTAATTGCCATACTCACCACGCTTGGCAGACGGGTTGGCGAGGGTTTTGATATAAATGCAGAGTTTTCCTTCTCTGGGTGCTGATGATCATGCCAGCAGCTTTACCTTAGTCGCCTTTTACGACACCTCGGTAAGAAAGAGGGTGGCCTATTCTACTCTGCCGGGGACCAGACGGCTGGAAAGAAAGCAAAGATTTATCAAACGTTTATGAATAAAGCCCGATCCCTCTTCGGTCGTGCCACGCTGGTGTCCCATCGGAATACGAGGGTAAG
Source organism: Marasmia exigua (assembly GCA_019059595.1). NCBI lineage: Eukaryota > Metazoa > Arthropoda > Insecta > Lepidoptera > Crambidae > Marasmia > Marasmia exigua. The sequence continues at coordinate 3,387,164 of CM032490.1, forward strand.
GGAATAGGCCATTAGGGTGAGGATGGCAGAAACAATGGGTACTTTGTTAGTTCTTTTGTGCCTGTCAGCCTCATATTTGGATTTCACGGCTGCTTACCATCAGGCGGAGTGAGGTCATCCTGATTGGCCTTTCTATACACTTGTGTTTGCGCACACACTTGAGCACTATAATATATATCCTGCGTACGTGGCTGATCGTTATGATCGGCCGTCGTAGCCGTAATCGGTTGGAGGATATTGTTATTATGTACGTAAGTCATTTCAAGCAACTTTTCAGGAAAGCCGAACAACTCATCGGAGACTTACGTGCTATTTCCATTAGAATTCAATTGTTGACTTCAGTTCTGTTAGCTTTTCACCATTTAAGGTGACGGGTAGGGCACACTAGCGATGCCAATCAATTTTAATTTTCAGCTACTAAACCGGATATATTTCAAACAATTTCGGGGTTACAACCTCTCGGCAAACACTTATACTATTTATTAAATAACTATGCACAAATGCGGACCCAACATTTGTACGGGAAAAATTGATTCACGCTAGAAGTGGCCGCTTTTGCCGTTAGTCAATTTTTCGCGTACAAAAACGGACCCAACATTTGTGAATAGTTATTTAATAATTAATAGTATAAGTGTTTGCCCAGAGGTCGTAACCCCGGAATGGACAACATTTCATATTTTTAACATGTCCATATTGTTTTTTTATATGAAAGTAGACATAAAATGAACAGACCCATATTTTTTCTTTTTTCAAAATTTGTCCATTTTCATGCATAAAATAATTATTGAAATTCTTTTTATTCTAAATAGACGTAAGCGCCAAATGACGTCATCGGACGGCTGAATAAAGCGATATTCCTTTGCTTATCATTGTTTTAATAAAAAAAAGGTACTACTGTCAAAGGTAAATAATACTAGTGTCAACATTGTCAACGTCATTCATACATTCAACGTTGACAAGTTGTCTTTTTTTTGACAGTTACATGTCATGGGTTTGGCATTACGTAAATTTAAAACTATAATGTGCTAAGCAAAGAAATATTTTACATTCTGCCGTCCGATGACGTCATCTTACGTTTTTTAGTTTTTATTTTTTTTCTCAGTAAATAAGCAATATAAAAAATGAATAAATATATATTCGAGCAGCGGAAAAGTAAACAAAGAAATGGTATTTTTGTTTCAGAGCTTAGCAATTTTGAAATGTTGTCCATTTAGCTGTGGGGATAAAGAATGGGATCAGAAATGGCGGCGCATCTATTTGCGTCTATACTCGCACTTGTGGGGTGCGAGTATAGACGCAAATAGTGTGCGAGCGAGAAGTGAATAGATGCGCCGCCATTTCTGATCTCATTCTTCATCCGCACAGGTTGTACGTTATATTTTGACAATAAACTATTGAGTATTGATAATGCTTGGGCAAGGTGTACGCGAACCGCAAGAATTTGCGCGAACACACGCGCACCGTGCACCTCGGCATACACAAGTACCGCTGCGCAGCGTGCGCGCGCGGCTTCGCACAGCCGCAGCGCCTCAGCGAACATGTCATGGCAATGCACAGGTAAACTACATCTACAGGATGTAAAAAGACCCTTAACGAAGCCGGCGTCTACGCACTCAGACCATTAAAACAAGTCTTAGAACAAAAAAATATTTATGGGAAACGAAGTTGATTTTTTGGTGTCATTTTTAATCCTATAAACGGACAACTCAATGAACAGCGTACACCGGACTGCGGCGCACGCGCGCCCGAGCCTCAGTTACAGTATCTAGATATATTAAAGACTAGCTGTTTCACGCGGTTTCACCCGCGTCCCGAGGGAACTACTTCCCGTACCGGGATAAAATATAGCCTATGTTACTTCTGAATAATGCAGCTTTCTAATGGTGTAAAAAATATTGCAATCGGTCCAGTAGTTTTTGAGTTTATTCATTACAAACATACAAAAATACAAATATTTCCTCTTTAAAATATTAGTGTAGATAAAAAAAAAGATAAAGATAAAAAATCTTTATTCAATTTAGGTCCAAACAGAACACTTATGAATGAATAGGTAAATAATATCTACCACTGGTTCCGAATGTCGATTTCTACTGAGAAGACACCAGCAAGAAAATTATATCTACTGTGCCTCAGTCGCCGAGGCGCGTCCCAGATCCATCCATATATTGTAGGTATAAAATATATCTTCTCTATTATAACCTTATAGTAGTATATTTTATATAATTTGTGTAGATTATATTGTATTATAGTAAGGTAAGTAAGGTAACATTCGTATATATTAGTGTATGATAACGTGTTTATTTATTATCTAAATATATGTATTTATACTATAAATTTACATAATCAATGTTCAAAATCAAAAGGATTGCACCACCCTCCCTTCTTCTATCTAATGTCCTTTACCTGTGAAGGTTGTCTGGTAGAGATCGCTCCCAGCGATAAGACTGCCTAAATTAATAATAATAATTCTCACAACATCTCATACATTGACCTGATTCCGTACTAAGTAGCTCAAGCACTTGTGTTACAGATATCAGACAACAGAGGAACACAAATATATACTTAAATACATATATTACACCCAGACACTGAACAAACACAAGTGTTCATCACACGAATGTTTGTCCAGGGTGGGGATCGAACCCACGACCTTTGGCGTAAGAGGCAGGGTCACTACCAATTGCGCCATCCGGTCAGTCAAATTGTACATTGTATCTCTGTATACCTAGCTTTTAAGTTTTGTATGTTGTGCAATAAAGAGTATCTATCTATCTATGGTCTTGAAGGAAGAAATGGTCCTGATGATGTGCTGAATACGTAGGTTTCGGCTTCGTTAAGGGTCTTTTTACACCCTGTATACTAACAGGCCTTTACCTATGGTCGCAATGCACAGGCTGCAGGCAATCAACATTTTTTCTGCGGAAAAAAACCGGCTTCAAAAACCACGAACTAAATAGTGTATAACAATATTTTTAACACTTCATACTTTATACACTTCAAATAACATTTTATAACAGTACACTCGAGAAAAGGTGTTACCGAAGTCGGCGCCCAATACTATCTTGTAATTTAATACAACATTCAATTATTCAACAGGCATTAGGCGCCGATTTCTGTAAAACCTTATCTATTATCTTCTGTAAACCCTATCTTTATTCCATCATCGGACGACAAGGCGCGGCGAGTGCTTTCATCCTTATGTGGTAGAAATACCCCTTATCCGCACGAAGCGATTTGCTTCCACATTTATAATGCGGACGGCTAAGGAATGGAACTCTCTGCCGAGATCTGTTTTTCCTCACCACTATAATCTGGGCATCTTTAACACAAGAGTGAACAGGCATCTTTTAGGCAAACGCGTATCATCCTAGACCTCATCGTCGCTTTCCATCAGGTGCGATTGTGGTCAAGCGTTAGCTTATTGACACAAAAAAAAAATCTCGAGTGTACTGTTATAAAATGTTATTTGAAGTGTATAAATTGTTAAAAATATTATTTTACACTTTTTAGTTCGTGGTTTTTGATTGCGGTTTTGTTTGCTCTAACAATATTTTTTTACCTTTTACACCCAAAAGCTCCATAATAGGTATCGTAAGTAAAGTCCATTTAGCCTGTTAGATCAACAAGATTAGCGAAAAAAAATGAGCTGTTCGATATAAAATAGAAAGTCCACCCGGCAATAATGTATGGAGCAGCAGATATTTTTTCGCTAATTTAATTGTTCTGATATGCTAATTGGACTTTATTCACGATACCACAGACGATACCTATCATAACGTTTTCGGGATGTAAACGATAAAAAAATAACGTTGTATAATAGTTTTTAAGATTTTTGCGTTGTATTATAACTATAATGTATCAACGGGGATTAACACGATATTTATTATGTGAAACAACATTGTGTACTCACATATTTGACTCGACGTTTCGGCTACGTTACAGCAGCCGTGGTCACGAGCGGACTCGCCCACTCGTCCGAGACTCGTCGTCGTCGTGAGTCCGCTCGTGACCACGGCTGCTGTAACGTAGCCGAAACGTCGATACATTATCTATACTATTTATAAAGAGGTAAATCCCATTGACAACGGCAACGCTTATAGGTAATCCGAAAACACGAAACCTTGCGCGATGTAATCGACACCTAACGCCATCTATTGCTATAAAGTGGAACGAATGTCCCGAATGAATTGAGGAAACACAAAAATAAGATACATGGTAGAAATCTCATAAATAACTATTCTAATTCTTTAAGGTGACGGGTAGGGCACACTAGCGACGCTAATCGATTTTTATTTTTAGCTACTAAACCGGATTTATTTTAAACAATTTCAGGGTTACAATCTCTCGGCAAACACCTATACTATTCATTTAAAACTTATAGTTAACTGTTAGGTCTGCTTTTGTACTATAATTTTGTAAGTGGCCGCTTTTGGCGTGAATCAATTTTTCGCGTACAAAAAGGTCCCTACATTTGTGCATGGTTATTTAATAAATAGTACAAGTGTTTGCCGAGAGATTGTAACCCCGATATTGTTTAAAATAGATCCGGTTTAGTAGTTAAAATTCAAATCGATTGGCGTCGCAAGTGTGCCCTACCCGTCACTTTAACCGATGTTTCTACTTTTGAGAGGTCCCCTTATTACCAATCAGAAAAAAGGACACAAATCAATTAATGTTTGTAATTGCAGGAACGAGCGCAGCTTCCACTGCGACACGTGCGGGAACAGCTACCCGCGCCTGCATTACCTGCGCCTGCATATGCAGTCCCACGCGCCCAGTGAGCCGTGCGGGTGAAGCGAACACTGTTAGCATAGGCCTAGCCAGCCCCACTCAGGTGTGCTCTCAGTTGTGGCTCAGGGTATGACAGTCATGGCTCAGGGTGGGGCAGCCATGAGGTCGGGGTGGGGCAGCCATTAGTCCGGGTGGGGCAGTCATGGCTCGGGGTGGGGCAATCATGTGCTTAGGATGGGGCAGTTATTGCTCAGGGTGGGGCAGTCGTGGCTCAGGGTGGAGCAGCCATTGGGTCGGGGTGCGATAGCTCAGGTTGGGCAGCCATGGGCTCAGGTTGGGGCAGCCATAAGTCCGGGTGGGGCAGTCATGGGTCGGGGTGGGATAGCCATGACTCAGGTTGGGCAGTCATGGGCTCAGGCTGGGGCAGCCATTAGTCCGGATGGGGCAGTCATGGCTCTGGGTGGGGCAATCATGTGCTTAGTTATTGCTCAGGGTGGGGAAGTCGTGGCTTAGGTTGGGGCAGCCATGGCTCAGGGTGGAGCAGCCATTGGGTCGGGGTGGGATAGCCATAGCTCAGGTTGGGCAGCCATGGGCTCAGGTTGGGGCAGCCATAAGTCCGGGTGGTGCAGTCATGTCTCGGGGTGGGGCAGTCTAGCTCTGGGCGGGGCAGTCATGGCTCGGGGTGGGGCAATCTTGTGCTCAGGATGGGGCAGTCGTAGCTCAGGGTGGGGCAGTCGTGGCTCAGTGTGGGGCAAACACGGCCATGGCTCATCTATGATTTGGTATCATCTTTCGATTTTATATAATTTGGAACTACTTTGTGCCTGTACCTATAAGCTATATGACAGCCCTAATATTCGGTCAACAAAATATTTTTTTGTTTACATGTAAATATAAATAAATATGAGTTTTCTTAACCATTGTTTTATTTTCACCATCAAAGTAATTGTTAAGGTGTTATAAATCGGAAATGCCGTTTTTTCGCTGTGGGGATAACTTGACATGTCGCTGACTGTACATGAATAATGAAAGGAGGTCAGATTTGTATGTTTTGGGCCCTCCATGATTTTTTATTAGGTACAGACATGTAGAACTGGTTATTATTGCACGGAAGTTCCTGTGAGTCAAGGTATATATGAATTCGAAGATTCGATTTTTTTCATACATTTGTCAATTTTTCAAAGAGTTTGAATCAATTCCACAATAACTTTGTTTCCAAACAGCTAGTTCTACACATCTGTATAAAAAAACCGCCTTCAAAAACCACTATTAACTCTTGACATAGTATTTTATAAACAATAGGATTGTAGGATTTCTGTGCGCCAAGTTATATAAGTTCTTTTTTATGTGATGCAGACGAGCAGACGGATCGCCTGATGATAAGCAATTGCCGCCGCCCATAGACACCCGCGACACCAGTAGAGTCACAAGTGCGCTGCCAACCTTAAAACCACTCTTTCCCCCGGATTCAACCACCGGTTTATCACGCAGCGACACACAACAGTCCTGCTTCACGCCGGTTTTCTGTGATGCCGTGGCATCACTCCGGTCGAGCCGGCCCATTCATGACGAAGCGTGGCTCTCCCACATTCTGAGTGAATTGAAGTGAGTGAAGTTCGAAGATTCGATTGTTTCATACATTTGTTAATTTTTATAAGAATCAATCCTACAATTTCCGTGCCATAACATCTTTGGTTCCAAACAGCTGGTTATAAAAAAATTGTCGGCCGGCCACATTGATGGGAGGGCTCAATATGAATGATGTCCTTTGTTCCGTGTTTAATATATTATGTACACCGTTCTTTTTTTATCGTTTACATCCCGAAAACCTCATAATGAAGTCAATTTAGCATGTTAGATCAACAAAATAAGCTAAAAAAGTTAGCTGTTCCATAGAAAATGGAATATCCACCCTGCAATAATGTATGGGGAAGAACATGTAACCAAAAGAGTGATGAGTGTAAATGTAAGTGGGTGGAGGAACAGAAGACGGCCGAAAAAGAGATGGATTAATTGTGTGAAGAATGACATGATTCGATGACGAATCACAGGGACGTATGGGAAAGGAAGACATACTGCACGCGCTTAAGCTTTCGGGTGGCTGCTGAAAATCAGCTGTTTGCTTTTGCTGCTTATGCCTTAGCAAAACATCGCTGAGCTATCACCTTTACGCATTGCTGTGACACACATGATTCGTACGTTTGCATAGTTTTAATGTTTGTTGAAGTTTCTCTTTTTTTTTATTATTGCCACCACCTTTGACATCTGCGTAATATTGTAAACGTGATTTACGACAATGGTTTTCAAAAATTATACTGTTTAATGCATTGCGGCACCGGTGGGTTGTAAAGATGATAAAAAAATGAAGATGAACAATTGTTTTAGAGTAATTAGCACGACCTTTTTGCACACCTGAATAACATGTATTGTGGGAACATGATTTACGATAATAGTTTTAAAAAATGAAAGTTTAATTAACTGTAGTTTAAAAAATCGTAACTTAATAATTCATTGGTACCGAACTATTACCTATGTACCTACCTGTGCTATAATTACCTAAACAAAAGGTATTTTCGTCAGTGAAGATAACAATAGCGGCCGGCGCGAGCGGCTTCTATTGTTTATACTGTTTGATGAATTTCGATAGGGATTGCACACCTGCGTAATATTGTAAATATGATTTACGACAAAAGTAACTACATACCGAATAATAAACCTTCACAATACATATTTTAAGTGAGATAAAAAATCCTTTGTTGAATTCCGGCAAATAGGTAATCGAATATCTTAGTTGTATCCTGGTTACTGATTGGACTTTTCTCACTTAGCTAATGGATCTTTATTTCATTTCTATAGGCAATATTTTAATGTACGGATACAAAACACATACGATGTGGGAGGCCGCACTCCTATCACGTTTTCACCTAAACACGCAGGACGTGTCGCCGCATACGTGTCTAGATATTTACTAACGCGCGCGGCGCGATGAGTCGCTCTCGTGTATGGTCATTTATTTGATGATTCGTCTGTGCGGCACAACGATTGTGGCGTGTGGCGACCCAGCACCGTGAGAAAATTCAAGATGAGAGTTTTAGAACAGAGAAATTTTATAACAGTACACTCGAGAAAAGGTGTTATTAAAGAATCTCCTCCTTTTTTGAAGTCGGTAAAAATAGACGTTACATACATTAGTTTGGCCACACTCAGAGCGATTTAAATAAATTATAAAAAAAACTTTACAGCGCTCGCTAACAGTATGGAACAGCAGATTTTTTTTTCGCTTATATTTTCGATCTAAATTAACTATATTCACGATAAAGATAAAAGATAAAAAAATCTTTATTCAATTTAGGTCCACACAGAACACTTATGAATGTCAAAATAGGTACATAATATCTACCGCTGGTTCGGAATGTCGATTTCTACTGAGAAGACACCAGCAAGAAACTCAGTAGTTACTCTTTTCAAATATTGATGATGTTACAGAGTTTCAATAGAGAAAAAAAATACAATTATGAAAGTTAATAGACTACTATGAATAACCACTCAAAATATTAATCAATTAACTTGACCAAGAATCCTTATCATTTAAATAGTCTTGTACACTATAGTAACCTTTCTTCATTAGGCAAGTTTTAATATGAGACTTAAACTTATCCAGTGATAGGTTAATGACATTACCTATTATGAGGTTTTCGGAATGTAAACGATAAAAAAAATAAGGGAGTAAATAACCCCTAATAGGATATAAGTCTACGAAAAATATCATTGCTTTTCGCTCTTGTGTCATTGGTAGACAAGGTTCAAAATCAGGTGGGAACATTTTTTCCCAATATCCGATTGATATTGCTATCCTCCGGCCGATACCCTGATTGTATCCCGGGCTCGGAAGCGACGGCTCTGGATGCAACCAGGAATGAATCGCTGAGATGATGGAGTAAATTAGGTAAAATAAAACAAATGTTAAGATATAAACTATAATAAATATTTAGCAGTAAATAAATACAATTTCGCCTTTTTGAGATTCTGTCATAATTATGATTCTATTTTGGACAACAACTGAGTAGGAATAAAAATCGTTGATCAGCGCCATCTGTTGAAAACATACTATAACTTCTTGCTGTCTGTTACTTACTCGACTTCAAACCGAGTAGGTATCAAAATTGGTAATCAGCGCCATCTATTGTCGACATTACGCAACTTGTGCTTCTCTGTATTTCTATCTGTTATTAGACATCATCTGAACAGGTATGAAAATTGTTAATCAGCGCCATCTGTTTTCAAATATTGAAACTATATGTATCTCTGTCACTCTAGCTGCAAGTGCGAGTGTTTCGCTCGCACATTATTTTTCATAATCAACGCCATCTGCTGTCAATACAGTGAAACTTCTTGCTGTTTCTCCGTATGTGTGTCACCCTAGCTTCATGATCAGCGCCATCTGTTGTCAATAAAGTGCAGATTCTTGCTGGTTCTCTGTATGTCTGCGTCATCCTAGCTTCATGATCAGCGCCATCTGTTGTCAATAAAGAGTAACTATTTGCTGGTTCTCTATATTTCATGGTCAGCGCCATCTGTTGTCAATAAAGTGTAACTACTTGCTGGTTCTCTATATGTCATGGTCAGCGCCATCTGTTGTCAATAAAGTGTAACTACTTGCTTGTTCTCTATATGTCATGGTCAGCGCCATCTGTTGTCAATAAAGTGTAATTACTTGCTGGTTCTCTAAATGTCATGGTCAGCGCCATCTGTTGTCAATAAAGTATCAGTTCTTGATGGTTCTCATTATGTCTGACACCCTAGCTTCATGATCAGAGCCATCTGTTGTCAATAAAGTGCAACTTGCTGGTTCTCTTTCTGTCTGCGTCACTCTAGCTGCACTGTTAGTGCGGATGTTTTTCTCGCGAATTATTTTTCATGATCAGCGCCATCTGTTGTCAATATATTGAAACTATATGTATCCCTGTCACTCTGGCTGCAAATTCGAGTATTTCGCACGCACACGATTTTTCATGAACAGCGCCATCTGTTGTCAATATATTGAAACTATGTATCCCTGTCACTCTGGCTGCAAATTCGAGTGTTTCGCACGCACACGATTTTTCATGATCAGCGCCATCTGTTGTCAATATATTGAAACTATATGTATCTCTGTCACTCTAGCTGCAAGTGCGGGTGTTTCGCACATTTTTTTTAATCAACGCCATCGGTTGTCGATAAAGTGTAACTACTTGCTGGTTCCCTGTAGGTTTGTGTCACCCTAGCACACGATTTTCATGAACAGCGACATCTGTTGTCAATATAATGAAACAATATGTATCTCTGTCACTCTATCTGCAAATGCGGGTGTTTCGCTCGCACATGGTGCTTCAGGTTGTTGCTCTGCGTGTACGCCGCGGTACATACGCTGCATTTGTACTTCTTCTCTGTGGCGTGCGATTGTACGTGGACGCGTAAAGCTCGCATTCGAGGGTAGCTTTTGCCGCAGTATTCGCATCTAAAGTTTCTCTCACCTGGGAAAGAAAATAATAGTAAGTAGAATAATTCATCATCGTCTGCCCATTTAAGTCCCCACTGCTAGGGCACGGGCCTCCCTCAATCACATGAGGGGTAAATGCCATACTCACCACGCTTGGCAGACGGGTTGGCGAGGGTTTTGATATAAATGCAGAGTTTTCCTTCTCTGGGTGCTGATGATCATGCCAGCAGCTTTACCTTAGTCGCCTTTTACGACACCTCGGTAAGAGTGAGGGTGGCCTATTCTACTCTGCCGGGGACCAAACGGCGATAATAGTTTAACTTCGCAAAGTATAATGTTATAGTGTTGCCGATCGATAGTCGACTATCGATAGTCTATCGATAGACTATCGATAGTAGACGTCATATTAATAGTATCGATACAATCGATAGCTTAAAACTAGGCAATACTATCGCATGTAAGAAATACTATCGGTAGTAAAGTATCAGCCTATGAACTGTCCCACTGCAGGGCAAAGGCCTCCATCATAGAAATGATGGGATTAGGCTTAATCACCACGCTTGCCAAATGCGGATTGGTGATCACGAACCCGAGCTATGTTCGAAAACGTTGAAACATACTTTCCGCTCGACCCGGGAATCGAACCCAAGAACCCCAAGATCACGGCCCGGTACTTAAACCACTGGACCAACACCACTACTTCACTAATGCGCTTACGGCCATAACTTAAATTTGAGTATTTTTCATTACATTTAAATTTTTTGAAGATTACATTCAGTTCGTCACTTTAGTCTTAATTTAGACAATTAGCCATAGCGGAAATTGATAGGATTTGATACCCACGAGACAAGCTCTGCCTAGTGTGGGAGTCCAAGAACTTTTCTTTCTGTTTATGTGTGTTTTTGGTTAATAAATGTTTTTATTTATTTAACAGGGCGTACGATAGTATTAGTACAAGATCCCACCTTGAAACGACCTTCACCGAGCTGGTTAATGGATGAAAATGATTTTATATTCAATAAAATATGTCAATAAATCAATTGTAAGTGGGTTGCCTAAAAAATTTCAGTCCAGTATATAATTAATTAATAATTAAAAAATATTTTTTTAAAACATTTCACCGGTCTGGTTAATAGACAAATTCCATACCAATCGAAAGTAAGTGGGTTGCCTAAAAAATTTCAGTCCAGTATATAATTAATTAATAATTTAAAAAAAATGTTTTTTAAACATTTCACCGGTTATTTATTTATTGACATATTTTATTGAATATAAAATCATTTTCATCCATTAACCAGCTCGGCGAAGGTCGTTTCAAGGTGGGATCTTAGTCTATATTGTTCCTTGTAAACAAAAACGCTATCGATAATATCTTAGTAAAAATTGATTCACGCCAAAAGCGGACACTTTTAGCGTGAATCAATTTTTGGCATACAAATGTTGGCTCCGCATTTGTGCATGGTTATATAATAAATAGTATAAGTGTTTGCCGAGAGGTTGTAACCCCGACATCGTTTAAAATAGATCCGGTTTAGTAGCTAAAAATGAAAATCGATTGGGGTCGCTAGTGTGCTCTACCCGTCACCTTAAGATATTGCCGAAGATTTCGAAAATAACTCTTCTGCGCAGTTACATTGGTGTAACTTATAAAATTGGTAAAACTGTACATACTCATTGTTGAGAAGCCAAATAAATAAATACATATATTTTGTTTTATGTCTAAGAAAGTTGCGTCACCTGTATGTGAGGCCATGTGGTCCTTGAGAGCGGAGGGCAGGTAGAACTTCTTCTCGCAGACTGCGCACTCGTGCTTCAACACCTGCAACGGATAATTCATCATCATCATCATCATCATTTCAGTCAATAGACGTCCACTGCTGGACATAGACCTCCCCCAACGTTCTGCTCACAGATCGGTCCTGCGCCGCCCGCATCCAATGGATTCCCGCGATCTTCACCAGATCGTCGGTCCTTATGGAGGGCGCCACGGCTGCGACTTCCTGTACGCGGCCTCCACTCGAGGACCTTTTCGCCCCGACGGCCGTCTGTTCTCCTCGCTATGTGCCATGCCCATTGCCACTTGAGGCATGCAATCCTTTGGACGGATAATTATATGAATTATAAGTAAATAATACACTTAAAATTTCATCTCGTGTTCAGGCGGGACTCGAATCGACACTTCTCTCAGTCGTTCTTCTTAACCGTGTTTATATCTAGGTATATCTTTTGATGTAAAGTAGGTATTTTTATTAATGTTGGCTGGTGACTCTCTCTACCTCAATGGTTCCCACAGAATACCAGCGTCATGGCGTTCCGGCGCCGTGACATACTGCTGAGTGGCAACCATTTTGGTAACATATCACGGAAAGTGTTTTTACCTTGTATTATTTTTCTCTTTTCTGTAAAAATCATGTGATGTGTTTACCAAATAAATGCTTATTCTATTCTATTCTATTCAGACCTCACATATGGCTTGGTAATATGGGGAAACTCTGTGGACATTGAAAGAGCTTTTCAAAGTCCAAAAAAAATGTGTGAGAGCTATCTGCAACGCCTGGTTCTTAGTTGCAAACCATTATTTATTAAACTTAATATCCTTCCCTTACCCTGTTTATACATAAGAGAAATATGCTGTTTCGTTTCATGAAGCCTGGAGTACTATATTAAGTACACTGAAGTATCTTCTAGAACCCAGAGAGACACATTTTAACACATACTACACCAACCTCCCTATCAAGCATACATATACAAACAGAATATACATATATAATATGTCTATAAAGCTTTACAATGAACTACCTTCAGGTGGTTCTTGCGGTTGTGTTCTCGTAGCGACTTGCGCGTGTCGTACACCTTGTCGCAGCTCTCGCACGGAAACTTCCTCTGCTCGCCGTGCGCCTCGATCATGTGTCTGTATCTAAACATTCAATATTAAGGTAACAATAAATAGATCTTCTCTTCTTGCATAGGTTGGTTAGTGGTGGTCTAGAGCAAGGGTGTTAGGGAGCTCCGTAACCGTAACCGAAACTATCGGATATCCGATATAAAAAATCATCCGTAACCGTAACCGAATCCGAAATGAAAGTTTCGGATAGTATCGGATAGGTGTTTTTGATCTAAAACATCTAAAATTTAGATAATACTCAATATAATATATTTATTTTTATTTTAAATAGCTGTAATAATTACTCACAGACTGATTGTAATTCCTGCCAAAAACGAAATAAAACTACTTTATTACCTATTAGTATTTTACTTTTAAAATTCCTTAAAAATATAATATCCGTAACCGAAACTAACGGATAATCCGAAATAATTTATTATCCGTATCCGTAACCGTATCCGGTATAATAATCATTCCTATATCCGTATCCAATCCGTAACCGAAATTTCATATCCATAACATCCCTAGTCTAGAGTGCCCGGGCCTTCTTTCACAACTACAGTTTCACATCCCTCTCAAACTGCCAAGAATGGGTAAACTCGTCCCATTTGCACCCAAGGGGTCTAAAAGCAATCTCGGCCATCACTCACTAATAAACAGACTTCAACGTCAATACAACGGATTGATGAAGAGGTCGGCAGGAGTTGATGCTTTTTCATGTAGCAGTCACAAATTTAAGAGGACTATAATTGATTCGTTCAAGTTGTAGCTAAGCTGTCTGGTGCAATTTGGCTATTTTAAATATTGTTATTTTTTATTTGTTATTTAAATTTCTCTATTTAGTCTACTCACATTTGCATGCCGTGACAGCCTGTAAGAGAATCTGCATAGCCTTATTATAGTACTTAAGTAAATACAATGTAACTAGTGTAAGATTTGTTGGTTGTCCTTAATAAATAAATAAAAATAAATAAATAGAAGAAAGAAAGAAAATACATTTATTGACCATCACAACACAACTAAAGCTAACACACCCCGACACAACTAAAGCTCTTTCATTTGATACCTATATTGAGGCAGTTGGAACAACAAATAGGTTATTCGTCATTTTCTGACAGCGGCCATCTTGGATTTGAAATTTTTCACAATCAATATATTCTGCTACTCTAGCCCTTTTATATGATACCCATATTGTGGGAGTTGTGTTAAAACATAAAATCCAAATCTTAGTGACGGCGGCCATCTTGGATCGATTTTTATCCAACATAGCTAAGAACACTCCCTCCCTATTCATCTTTCAAACAAAAAAAAACTAAATCATAATCGGTTCATTTGTTCGGGAGCTACGATGCCATAGACAGACACACAGACACGTCAAACTTAAAACATCCCGTCGTTTTTGCGTCGGGGGTTAAAAATAAATACATTATTATAGGCATAACACGACACAACACATACAAAGAGGAGAGGCGATAATGATGGCGCCACTGTCGTCAAGGTGACGGGTAGGGCACACTAGCGACGCGAATTGATTTTAATTTTTAGCTACTAAACCGGATCTCTTTTAAACAATTTCGGGGTTACAACCTCTCGGCAAACACTTATACTATTTATTTAATAACCATGCACAAATCCTCGTCATCACTCGGCGTGACAAATTAAGGCGAGCGACGGGTAGACCTTACTAGCGACACCAATCGATTTAAATTGTCGGAGCGGGATCTAAGTAAATGTTCCAAGGCGTACGCGATTGTTCGCGTACTAAAACGGACCCAACATTTTTGCATGGTTATAATAGTATAAGTCTTTGCCGAGAGATTGTAACCCCGAAATTGTTTAAAATAGATCCGGTTTGGTAGCCACAAATTAAAATCGATTGGCGTCGCTAGTGTGCCCTACCCGTCACCTTAATATTTTCTTCCTGTAAGTAAGATTAATCTTGATAATTCCTAAAAGTGGCCACTTTTATGGAGTTTATTGTTAGTTGTAGGAAGAAATTATTAAATAGGTGGGTCGCAAAAAATTGTAAATCATTTCCTTAAAGCATTTGTTGCTCACTTTAAAAAAAATGTCTCCTCTTGTGACGTCATCACTCGTCGTGACAAATTAAGGCGAGCGACGGGTAGCGACATTAATCGATTTAAATACGGTATTTGACTATTTTTTTTCCATTTGTGTAATCAAAAGACCTCTCAATGATAGAAACATCGTTGAAAGAATTACCTACTGGTTTCTCATTTAAACTACCTGAGATATCACAACTTTGAAATCACATTATTTTGGGCAAACCCAAAACGCTCCATACAAATGGCTACAGAGATGTGACGTCACACGACAGTCATCACCTTCCCATTTAAGTCCCCACTGCTGGGGCACGGGCCTCCCTCAATCACATGAGGGGTAATTGCCATACTCACCACGCTTGGCAGACGGGTTGGCGAGGGTTTTGATATAAATACAGAGTTTTCCTTCTCTGGGTGCTGATGATCATGCCAGCAGCTTTACCTTAGTCGCCTTTTACGACACCTCGGTAAGAGCGAGGGTGGCCTATTCTACTCTGCCGGGGACCACACGGCAGTTGGTGTAAATTATATGGGTTATTAATTGGTATAATTATTTAAAAAAAAAAACATACTTTGAAAATGGACTTGCCCATGAATCTTTGAATGACCATAAAACCGGCTAGACGTTATATTTTTAATTGAGAATTTTTGTTATTCGCACATATTTACCTATATTTTGATAAAATATTTATATTTTGTAAAATCTCGAGCTTAGTCAAATACCCTATTGTTAGATACTAAACCGGATCTATTTTTTTATAGAATTTCGATGCGGGAGTCTCTAAGTAAACATTTATACTATTTATTGAATAATTTTGCACTACTTTTTTTATCTGTTTTCGCACTCGAAATTTGTTTTAACGCCGTTTTGGCGGTAATTCAAATTACGAGTACAAAAGCAGACCCAAAAGTTAAGTATAAATATTAACTATATAATATAAGTTTTTTCCGAGAGGCTGCAGCTTCGAAATTGTTAAAAAGATATCCGGTTTAGTTGCTAACAATTTAAATCAATTGTTTTTTTTTTTTATATGAGAGGTGGCAGACGAGCAGACGGATCACCTGATGGTAAGCAATTCCGCCGCCCATGGACAGCCGCAACACCAGTGGAGTCACAAGCGCGCTGCCAACCTTTTCCCCTTCCCCCCTATAGGCCTCCGGTAGCCTCACTCACACGGCGAAACACAGCGCAGGCGCTGTTTCACGCCGGTCTTCTGTGAGGCAGTGGTATCACTCCGGTCGAGCCGGCCCATTCATGCCTAAGCGTGGCTCTCCCACATTTCGTCGCTGGTGAGCCCTACACGGGTAAGGCAAACTAGCAAAAAAAAAACTATAAGAAACTCACCTCAACGTATAAGAAAAGAAGACCTCGTCACACTTATAACAGGGATACGTTGGCGTGTCGCTATGCTGCCTCGAGACATGATAATACCTCCCATGCTTCGATTTAAACACCTTCCCACAATCCTTACACGGAAACCTACTCTCCGCCTTCTGGCTCTGATGCGATTTCTGATGCAAAATAAGTTTATTCTCTTCAAAGAAATGCGCCCCGCACACATCACATATCCACGTCCCAAAATGCTCGGCCATATGTTTCTTCAATGCATGGAAATACGTGAAAACCATACCACATTCCAAACAATCCAAATTGCCCAATTTGAGTCTGAATTTCAAAAATTCATTCCTTATATTCGGATACAACATTTTATCATGAGCTGTCGTTATATGAGAATAAAAATCTTCTAAATTGTCTATGGGCTTCGGACACAGTCTGCAGTCAATTCTAGCTATATCTATCTGTATGGACTGTTTATATATAACTGTGTCCTTATATGTACTAGAATCGTGTGTTAACGTATGTTCTCTTAATGTGTCCGGGTCTGTGTGAAGTTCTTTGCAGTATACGCAGTGGTAGTCGCTGAATATGGTCACAAATGGGCAGACATAGGAGTTTTCGACTAGAACTGTTGTGTTGTGGAATGCCTTCTGGCTGGAGGACTTCCAGGGTCGCATGACTGGTGGGTTTTGTGGTACAACGGCTTCGGTTGATTCTGTAAAAATAATAATTCTCACAACATCTCATACGTTGACCTGATTCCGTACTAAGTAGCTTAAGCACTTGTGTTACGGATATCAGAGAACAGAGGAACACAAATATATACTTACAACCTGTGCAGATAAAGAATGGGATCAGAAATGGCGGCGCATCAAGTTAAGTGAATAGATGCGCCGCCATTTCTGATCCCATTCTTTATCCGCACAGGTTGTATATACATATATTACAGACTCTGAAAAAAGAAAAAAATAATTAAGTAATACATACATTTAGTCAAGTAAATCCATTTTAAAACTGTCAAAAGGAGCAAAAAAAAATTATTTTATGTGATAAGTGGCAGGGCAGACGAGCAGACGGATCACCTGATGGTAAGCGATTGCCGCCGCCCATGGACACCCGCGACACCAGTGGAGTCACAAGTGCGCTGCCAACCTTTTAACCCCCTTTCCCCCGGATTGAGCCTGTCGTACCCTCACTCACGCAACGGAACGGAACACAGTGCTGCTTCACGCAGGTTTTCTGTGAGGCCGTGGTGTCACTCCGGTCAAGACGGCCCATTCATGCCGATGCGTGCCTCTCCCACGGTTTAATGGTTGGCAGCGCACGCACAAAACGCACCAAATAGACTTCAAATCAACTTTTATTTTGAATCCTTTGTTCAGCATATTTATTTCTTAAGCTGTTGGAACCTGTTAGCGCGGAAAATTGAATGAAATCGTGAACCGAATAATTCGGCCGAATATTCGATTCGTTAAAAGTTAAACCGAATATTATTCGGTATTCGATTATACGGTGAAACCACTATTCGGCGCATCACTAGTTGGAACCATGAAAACACAAAAAAGATGATGATTTTTACAACTTAATATTTTAATTTGTAGAATGTTGGATGTATGATACGAAACATTTTATCTGTCCTATACACCTTAACGCCCTGTTGGTCTAGTGGTTTAAGTACCGGGCCGTGATCTCGGGGTCCTGGGTTTGATTCCCGGGTCGAGCGAAAAGTATGTTTGGGGCCGTTCAAGTATTATGTAAGCACTATGGGGGGCGGGGGGAGTGGGGGGGGGGGCGGGTCTTTGCTTTGCTTATTTTGGATGACATTGGGGGGGTAGGGGAGTCTAGGTGATGATTACGTCATCGATAATCATTTTCTTTTTAACACTAATGGCAACCCTCACATTCTGTTTGCTTAAAAACGAAACGTATTTTCGGGGAATTACCTACAAATAAATTCATACGTTTAGTAGGGTTGCCGAGCTGAATAAAAAAATCGAAAAATGTTTACGTAAGCATGGGGGGAGGGGGTAAGAGCTTTGCTTACTTTTGCTGACAAGGGGGGTGGGGGGGTAAATAACTGTAATAAATCTGCTTACGTAATACTTGAACGTCCCCTTTCGAATTTTTCGAACATAGCTCGGGTTTGTGATCATCAATCCGCATTAGGCAAGCCTAATCCCATCATTTCTCATTTCTATGATGGAGGCCTTTGCCCTGCTGTGGGACAGTTTACAGGCTGATACTTTACAATCAAAAATCAGAGTTCATAAAACAGACTCACCAGCTCCCTGCATCTTCTTCAACTTCTCCCTCATCTTCTTCAATTTCACCATCATATCCCTCTTCGCCGCGTCCTCCCCGCGGCGCGCGCGTCGCTTCGCCCTGGGGGTGTCCACCCCGGGGGTGTCGTTGCGACGGGCGCGTCGCCTCGCGCGGGGGGTGTCTTCCTGTGCGGGGGTGTCGTCATGTCCCGCCGATTCCCACGCGTCCACTTCTATCTCTATTGACGCTGTCGAAATAATAACGAAAATTGAAACTCTGACGGGTGCGTCGCCTAGCGTGGGGGGTGTCGTCGTGTGCGGAGGTGGGGTTGGGGACAACATAACGTATAAAATTACATTCTTTGCAATAGGCCATTTTCATCTATCAACAATAAATTACGAAATTATATTACATGTATAGTTTTCATCACGGGAAATGCAAATATAACGTTATTGTCCCAATGAAATCCTAAGATAAATTTTATTTTTCAAAATCAAAATTGAGGTTTTAGTATCTGTATGTCACGTGATTTCAAACGCCGACCGCCATGATGTGACGTCATTATACTAAAACATCTTTTTGACATCTTTGGGTGCGTGCCTACAAGACAAACTTTAGCATTTTGACATTTCTCAATTTTAGTTCAATGCCCTTTGATTTAGTTATTGTGACGTCATGCGCCGTCACCATCATGGCGGTCGGTGTTTTAGCGCGTATATTTTAAGTCAAATTTTTGATAATTTTTTTATAACATTTAGGTGGCATATTTTGCAGAAATAAAAATAATGCTTGATTATCTGATACATATGAGCATTATAAAAAATATTTGAAAAAATAGGAGAATTCCCTATTGTAACTGTGGCAAAAATACATCAAACTTCTCTTTCGCTAATGGCTTCGTAAGGATATCAGTGGGCATCTTATTAGTTCAAGATATTAAATTTTAACTAAATTATTACTAATGTAATTAAAAAAAAAAATTTTTGTTAAATGGTAAATTCGTGTTTCTTTTCTCAGAATGCCTAGGCATATGATTATTATGGGGCCTATCATGAAAATAGAAAATTGAGATTAACAGTTTAAGTTCCTTACTTTTTGTTTCACAAAATGGAACGAACCAAAAGAAGTTAATGGGTTAATAATTAAATATGGGTTAATAATTAAGGCCTTTGAGATATCAAGGGATACTGCAAGAGCCTCCCCATGATTCTCAATGGCCTGAAGGGGTGTTCCCTAGTGGCTACAATTTGGGGGTTTTCAAAGCGCGAGTGAATAGGTATCTTCTAGGTAATCGTGCTACATCTTAGACCATATTATCACTTACCATCAGGTGAAATATGGTCAAACGCTTACCTATCTACAGTAAAAAAAAAAAAAATGCTATCCCTAATAAAATGATGCCTGACATCAATATGCGTCGTCCTAGCGTGAAACTGTGAATCCAGACACAACTTTTGTGCCGATTAATTGTCGTTATACAGGGTTACAACGTAATCAATATTTAAACACTCACGAAGAAGGTACGTATGCACAAAGCTGTGTCGTCCTGTCCCGCCAATACGGTATACGACAATTTTTTTTTTATTTTTGCAATGAAAAGACCTCTCAATGATAGAAACATCGTTGAAAGAACCACTTGATTCTCATTTAAACTACCTGAGATATCACAACTTTAAAATCACATTATTTTGGGCAAACCCAAAACGCTCCATACAAATGGCTACTTAGATGTGACGTCACACTTAAGTATTTTGTATGCATTTCATTTGAATTTTGTATGGTAGCTATATCCATTTGATATAGCTACCATACAAGTTTCGTTTATGTCAATGGTTCTATTATAATAATTGGTGCAAATTGTATGGGTTCTTCAATGGTATAATTATTTTTTAATAATTTCATACTTTTAAAATGGACTTGCCCATGAATCTCTGAATGACCATAAAACCGGCTAGACGTTATATTTTTAATTGAGAATTTTTGCCATTGGCACATATTGACCTATATTTTGATAAAATATTTATATTTTGTAAAATCTTGAGCTTAGTCGTATACCCTATTCCCACGCGTCCACTTCTATCTCTATTGACGCTGGGAAATAACATAAATTGAAATTCGATGCTGGACCGTAATAATATCCCCCCCGATTACGGCTACGGCGTTATGCAACGAACAAAATGGTGATGAAGATGAACATATCATCGCGAACAGCGACTGCAGAGCATGCAAGGAGACGGAAACCATAGAACATCATTTATGTGAACTTCAATCCCAAGGACATCGTGACGTTGATGAAACGAATCTTTCGTGAGTAGGAGCGCAAAAGATAGGGGAGGTACAAGAGATCCCTTAGGGTCGACGTGCCTCATGAAAATGGCCCCTAACAACCCTAACAGATAAGATAAGACGTTTACGGCGGCCAATCTCAACAATCAGCCAAGTACGCAGGATATATTATAGTGCTTAAGTGTTTGTGCAAACACAAGTGCAGTCTCTATTCCCTTACCCACATACTCCTATGCGGCCAATCTCAACGATCAGCCACGTACGCAGGATATATTATAGTGATCAAGTGTGTGCGCATACACAAGTGCACTCTCTATTCCCTTACCCACATACTCCGATGCGGCCAGTCTCAACGATCAGCCACGTACGCAGGATATATTATAGTGCTCAAGTGTGTGCGCAAAGACAAGTGCAGTCTCTATTCCCTTTTCCACATACTCCGATGCGGATAATCTCAACGATCAGCCACTTACGCAGGATATATCATAGTGCTCAAGTGTGTGCGCAAACACAAGTGCAGTCTCTATTCCCTTACCCACATAATCCAATAGGACGTTACGTAACGTACGTACGTACAGCTTGAAAAATATGAGGGTTTTATTCACTGGTAAAGGCAGACGCTGGCAGGGCGTTCCACTCCGTGGCAGTGCGGATCACGAAGGACGAGGAAAAGTGCTTTGTACACAATAGGCAAGTTGCCACATGTCACCATTTATAATGAAAATTAAAAAAACCCCCGACACAACTAAAGCTCTTTCATTTGATACCTATATTGAGGCAGTTGGAACAACAAATAGGTTATTAGTCATTTTCTGACAGCGGCCATCTTGGATTTGAAATTTTTCACAATCAATATATTCTGCTACTCAATCCCTTTTATATGATACCCATATTGTGGGAGTTGTGTTAAAACATAAAATCCAAATCTTTGTGACGGCGGCCATCTTGGAACGATTTTTATCCAACATAGCTAAGAACACTCCCTCCTTATTCATCTTTCAAACAAAAAAAAATAAAATCAAAATCGGTTTATTTGTTCGGGAGCTACGATGCCATAGACAGGCACACAGACAAACACACACACGCACGCACGCACGCACGCACGCACGCACGCACGCACGCACGCACGCACGCACGCACGCACGCACGCACGCACGCACGCACTCTCGCACTCTCGCACGCACACACACACACACACACACACAGACACGATAAACTGTAAAAATTCAACTTAAACCCGTTATATTTTTACTATATTTTATCTTGATCTTGAATAACAACACCGTCCGGGTCTACGTCACATTATTGTAAACAACAAAACGTCAAACGCCAGTCAGAAGCCATAGTTTTTATTCCGATAAAAAGGTTATGACAGTCATGATGACAGTCACGCCTATTGCTTACATTAACAGTGATGTCACGGCACAGATAATTATTACACCATCATGGCGGACGGCTTTATGGCTGTATAGCGAAAATATAATTAAAAATATAAAATATATTAGGAAAGGTGTTTAAAAAAAAATGTTTTTATGGTGTAATATAATCGTAATGAACCGTTCTATCAAATAATAAAAACAGTGGCAATTAGCCTATTGAGGAATATTCACCAAGTAAGGGATTTAATTTAGATTTATATCTAATCTTACCGTCTTCACCAACCCGCATTAGGAAAATATTGTGATGAAGCCTTATCTAATCATAGTGCATTACTACATCGCGCTAGCAAAGCGTGCTACCGAAAAAAAGACCGCGAGCCACCTGCCTAAATTTGTCAGGTCTAAATCGAATACTAAACAGTGTGAAAATAAACGGCGAGTGAATCAGACGGAACAGGTGGTTTTATTCCTCCGTCTCCATGCCTGGACCTCGAGGGTGCCTTTCTAGTAGAAAGTTTCTACAGTAGCGATAACTTGATTTCTAAGATGGAGGCTCTTAGTTCTACAGTGTCAGTATATAGGCTGATAATTTTACTTTCTTTTACCTTCTTCCTGTGAATTGACCAGTTCTGCAGTATCATTGTGGCAGTCGATGTGGTCTGCGTCGTCCCGTATCAGGTCGCAACCATCATCTTCCACTTCTTCCTTTATTTCCGGCTCTTTCTTAATTTCTGAAACGAAACAATTTTTTTCTTTATACGCACAGACCTTCAGTGATCATAATAGGGGATGTGTAACACAGGTGGGGCACAGGTGGGCAACAACACTTGCTATACCTAAAAAAAAATCTGATGACATCGGTTGGAACCACCATAAGTGACTGGCAGAACGTTGTTTTTTTGTTCATGTGATAGGTGGCAAACATTCAGACAGATCACCTGATGGTAAGCGATTGCCACCACCCATGGACACTCGCAACACCATTGGAGTGAGAAGTGCGCTGCCAACCTTTTGGGCCTCCGGTACCCTCACTCACTGGGAAAGTCCGGATGGCGTTACAAAAAATGAGATTGACTTCATCATGTCTACCAAGACCCGGATATTCAATGATGTCTCAGTGATCAATTCAGTGAACACTGGAAGTGATCACCGAACGGTAAGAGGCACTTTGAATCTACACGTTACATCCGAAAGGTATCGACTGATAAAATCTACGCTCCGCCCTGTAGCCATCCAGATTCAAAACCCCGAGAGCTTTCAACTCGAGCTGGAAAATCGCTTCGATTGCCTAGAGAGCTGCTCAGACGTGGACATACCTTTTTTGTATAGACTAACATGGCAAGCTAAGTACACTGGTTCTTATTAATGAAGAATTTTTAGAATTTCAATTATCATTTTATATTGTAATCTAAATCTTTGGATCAGTGGGTAGTGCGTCGCTTTTTAAGTTACGGCTGCGCTATGGGTTCGATCCCTGGGACGGGCCAAAATTAGTACCTGAGTTTTCTGTTAAGAAATTCTCAGTATCAGCCCGAAATCTGGAATTTGGCGGTCTTGTACCCCTGTGCCTCGGTAAGCACGTTAATCTGTCGGTCCTGCAGCCGATTCCTCTTTGGTTGTGTCACTCTGGTGTCTTATCGAAATATAGGAAATAGAGAGTGCACTTTTGTCTGCTCAAACACTTTTTCACTATACATAGATAGATAGATAGATATTCTTTATTGCACAAAAAGAAAATACAATCTGAATACAACAACAACAACAGACAGTACAATAAGGCGGTCTCATCGCTAATATAATGTCCTGTGTCGATGACTGATCGCTGAGATTGGCCGCATAGTCGAAGACTTTTTTTTATATGATCGGCGGTGTAAGCGATTGCCGCCACCCATGGACACCAGCGACACCAGTGGAGTCAAAAGTGCACTGCCAACCTTAAAATCTCCCTTTAAACCACCGGATTGGGCCTCCGGTACCCTCACTCACTCGCAGCGAAACACATCACAGTGCTGCTTCACGCCGGTTTTCTGTGAGGCCGTGGTCTCACGCCGGTTTTCTGTGAGGCCATGGTCTCACACCGGGCGAGCCGGCAAATTCATTCAGAAGCGTTGCTCTGCCATGGTCAGAGGTTTAGAGGACTTTATTATAAATCTTAAATACGGAATATAAATCTTAAATACGGAACCATACCATCCATCTGTATTTGTGCTTGTAGCAGTTTCTCTTCGCAAAGCAGCACTTGGGTTCGGAAGGAGCTGGCATCCCGGAGTCTGGTGACACACGTAGCACATATTAGTCTCTCCGTAGGCTCCCCGTCCAAATTCGACAACTGTGAAACAAAGACATTTGTATAAGTGATTGAGATTTTATACGAATCATTGATTATATTTTATTTAATAACTCAGCAGTCTCACTCGACAAAGCGAAAATACTTTTCTATGAATTTAATATGGGATAGAAGACATCATGGGCATCATCATCATCATCCTCTTAAATAAACACTTATTCGTAACAGGCGCAACTCACAGCCCCCTATGCAGGGGGTGCTTTGTCGCCGAGGAGACTGTCACACACGTAATCCTGGAATGCGATGCTGTGGCCACCCACCGAGATAAAATCCTCGGAACGGTGAGGTCTTCTATAGCCAGCCAATCCATCACGCACAAAGGACTGAAAGAGATCTAGGTGCGGAAAAGGGAGTCCATTTCACATTACATTATATGACATTAAAAGACATGCTATATTATAAACTTATAGGTATTATAACCATGAAATTACTGGAAATGGTAAATAGCAGGAAAACTTTGCACTAGAGTAGGTATAATAAATAAAAAAAAAATTCACAACATGCGGTTGTGAATTTTACATAGATCTGACTCTGAGATAGGTAGCTCAAGTACCTGTGTTACGGATATCAGAACCAACAGCGGCATTACTAATACATATAATACTTTTCTTTTGTAAATACATACTTACTTATAATACATAGAAACACCCAGACCAATGCAAATGGACATGTTCATGCACACAAATGTTTGTACTGTGCGGGGATCGAACCTGCAACCCTTGCACCAGAGGCAGCATTCACTATCACTGTTCCAAACGGGTTGTCAAAGTATGTATACTTACATTTTAGAACCAAAAGTATAAGAACAAAAATATTTTTCAAGTCATGCATGAAGGGATTCTACCCAATACTTGGCTCCTCAAAACCATGTTGTTTTAAATAACTTAAAAACTATGAATGTATGAAAAACGTTAACGTACACTTCTGCCGATTTCTTGCACGAAAGTACGGAATATTAAAATAAAAATAAAAAAAAAATAAAAATGCTTTATTGCTTACAGAGTTACTTAGACTAACAAAGATTTAGGTACATTTATTAAGAAGTAATAATCTAATTAATTGTCTAATACATTTGTTGAAATGACCAGGGGATCCCAAACTAGGCACAGCCTGTATCTTGGGTAACCAGTAACTTATTATTACTTACGCAAAGACCGAAACAATCCAAAAACATTTCGGAATAGATCTCTTTCAGTCCAGACCACTCATATTCAACATTTAAAAGCCGACATCGCTTCACGGCGCCGCAACAGCGACACAAACCGCCCTCCACCACAGGTCCTTTCTTGGAAACGCTCATTTTCACTTAATTTTATTCAAATTTTTCGTAATTAAAGCACAAAAATCCAATACTCGGAGAAAGTCAATAACAAATTTTGACAGTTTTAGGGATGTGTGTTGGTCAGATTGTAAGATTGAATCACAGACTAATTGTATATTTTTGATTCAGAAATATTGTATCAAAAGAATGGGACATATTTTTTAATGGGTTATAATGTATCGGAAGTAGAGTAGATTGAAATAATATTTTTATCAAACATTTGATAAATAACGGAATTTAAAACGGAAATTAAATAACGGAATATGGAGTAGTAGTATGTACATTTATTTGTATATCATCATCATCATCAGCCCATTTAAGTCCCCACTGCTGGGGCACGGGCCTCCCTCAATCACATGAGGGGTAATTGCCATACTCACCACGCTTGGCAGACGGGTTGGCGAGGGTTTTGGTATAAATGCAGAGTTTTCCTTCTCTAGCACCCAGAGATCATGCCAGCAGCTTTACCTAAGTCGCCTTTTACGACACCTCTGTAAGAGTGAGAGTGGCCTATTCTACTCTGCCGGGGACCACACGGCCATATTTGTATATATATTTAGGTATTCATCCGCTTATAATAATTTATTTATTTATTTATTTATTGTTTTTCAAAATCTACAGCTCTTAAATTATACTATTTAAAATTTATATACTACTTACAGCCAATAACAGATTTTAAATACATTGACAAACTTATATAAATACAACAGCCAAGGGGCAGCAAAAAACGGGGAAAAAAAAGAAAACAACCAATACAATTAGACAGTTGTGTACAGACAGCCACACATCAGGCTACTATAGTCCGTCAAAATTCTTCAATTGATATTGAGTCGAAAGTGTTTGACATTAAGGTGAGAATCGAATGAAGAGAATCAGACTGTTCCGCATACCTCGATGTGTGGCTGTACGTACCTTGCACGTAATAATGTATTTATACGCGTGTGTGTGTGTGTGTGTGTGTGTGTGTGTGTGTGTGTGTGTGTGTGTGTGTGTGTGTGTGTGTGTGTGTGTGTGTGTGTGTGTATGTGTGTATGTGTGTATGTGTGTATGTGTGTGTGTGTGTGTGTGTTTGTGTGTGAGTGTGTGTGTGTGTGTTTATGTGTGTTTGTGTGTCACCAATAGAATCAAACTAATGTTGTTTCAAAAAGAATATCAAGGACTTTTTTCTTAAAAGCTCCCACGGAGTCCCAAAATAAGTCCAAAGATGTGCTTATTTTGTTTTAGTAAGTAATAAGTAATAGTTAAATCCAAGATTTTTAAAAGCCTTGGACACCGCGCATTCAATATGTTCGACAAAAAGTAATTTTGAGTCCAATAATACACCCAGATCCCTCACCATTGAAGATTGCGTAATTATTATACAGTTTATAGAGTAATCAAACTTCATGGGGTGCTTTTTGCGGGTAAATGATAATTGTGAGCATTTACTAACATTAATGTCGATTCTGTTATCTTTGTAGTATGTACTTAATCGGTCAAGGTCTTCTTGTAAGCAAATACAATCATGGATATCTCTAACTTTCATAAAAAAATTTGTGTCGTCCGCATACATCAAGAATCTAGCATATCTAAAACATTTCGTAACGTCATACAAGTAACAAGCATACAGCAAGGGTCCCAATATCGAGCCCTGGGGCACTCCAGATAAAACTTTAACATAATCGGAACGGAAACCTCCCAAAACTACTGCCTGACTTCTATTACGCAGGTACGATTCGAACCACCTGAGCAAATCTCCGCTTATACCTAGTTCACGAAGTTTATGGCAAAGTATGACGTGATCCACACGGTCAAAGGCTTTTTCAAAGTCCGTGTAGATCACGTCAACCTGATGGCCTCCGTCCATTTCGTGAAGAACATGCTCAGTGAAAAGCGCGAGATTGGTAGTAGTTGAACGGTTCTTCATGAAACCATGTTGCTCTAAAGGAATCAAAGCCGAGATTGCAGGATATACATGATTGTGCACCACTCTTTCAATCAGCTTACCCAGTACATTTAAAATCGATATGGGACGATAGTTTAAAATTGACGACTTTGGACCCTTTTTATGTATAGGCACTACGTGAGCTACTTTCCAAATACTAGGGACATAGCCTTCACTAAAACACCTATTAAAAATTAAAGCGATTGGCTCGGCTAAAGATTTGGAACAGCGTTTGTAAAAAAATGGTGGGATTTGGTCACTACCAGCACCCTTTCTGTCATCTAAACATTTTAAAAGGTTATGTATGTAAGACGTGGTTATTTTGATAGAATGCATGATGTATTGTGAAGGAACATCCTCCAGAGATATTAGAGGATAGTTCACTGCTGGTTCTCTAAAATTTTTAAGGAAAAAGTCATTAAATGATTTGCAAATAGTAGATTGATCATCCATGGCTTTTCCATTATAATTCATGACGCCCGGATAACCTGATTGACCATTACGACGAGACTTGACATAATTCCAAAAAAGTTTCGGATTTGTTTTTATATTTTCTTGTGTATGATTTATGTATGAATCGTAGCAAGATTTTTGCAAGATCTTTATTTTGGCTCTTAACGTTGAGAAAAGTTGATAATCTACAGGGTTTTTGTGCAGTTTCCAGTTGCGATGATGTCTAGATTTTTCTTTGATTGCGTTTATAAGAGCTTTACTGTACCACACTGGATAGGTTCGAGATTGAGAAACACGAGCTTTAGGGATATGCGAGTCTATTATGTTATACAATACTTGATAAAAACGATCAACAACCACCTCTAGGCAAGATTCATCAGTTATGAAAGACCATGCTTCATTATTTAAGATTTGATTAATTTCATCGAAATCACCTTTCCTATATCTGTATTTAGAACGTGATTGAGGCTTCAAGGGAGGTAAAAATATGTCAGAAACAGATATTTCCAGGGAAGGGTGATAAACGTCTTCACTAACGACGGGAAATTCAGATCTGTCTATTTCAAGAGCAAAACTAGCAAATATCAAGTCGAGGGTACCATTAAGTTGGTTTTTTATATTGTTCAGCTTTCACTTAAATTAAATTTAAAATAAAATAAAAAATATATTTTCGTGACAAAATTGATAATTTATTAATTTTCGCTTGCCACACTGGTAGGATATAGTCTATAACTTTTGGTGAAGTTTCAAAACGTTTTTTGGCGGTTAAAAAGTAGAAACTTCCTCTTCCATTTTCGAATTCGCGCTACAGCACACACAATTTTTCGTTGCTCTCGTTTTTCGTTTATTTTCAATAATTTCTATAGAAATTAGCATAACTAATTTGTGCCTGCAACCACCGCATCGTCTTCTGGCAGCCTACGAGGAGGAGTGTTCCACTTTGGGTAAAGAACATTAGTCTCAGCTGTGCTAGGTTTGAACCTTTTAGTGTGAACCGGAACGGGTTCACACTAAAAGGTTCAAACCTACAAACAAGCTCCAGGGATTCCATGTAAGTAGTGCACAAGATTACGATTCCCGGTCTTGCAGAGCAAACAACCATTTCTTTGTTTTTCGTTTTTTTTTGTTTCGCCAAAACTACAGTCCACTTAATTTACACAAATTTTTATGGTCCATCGGCGGATCTAGTTGAATAGTACCTTTTAACTTAATTTTATAATCAAACTGTCGTATCGGTTATTATTTCACTATTTTTCGTTGTTGATTTGTTTGTCGAGTGAATAATTACCGCTACGAGGGTATTTTATTACTTTTTCGTTGTTGTGCGTGCGGTAGCCGAATATTACTATAGTTGTCGCATTCCCCTATAATTTGTTTTCAATATCTCAACTCTAATTTAATTTCTCGTTATTCATTTATAATTTGTAAGAACGCAACCTTAGCTTTGACATTCGTTCATTAAATTTTGCCAACTTCACTCCACATAACCTTTAAATTTTTCGTGTATTTGCTTGTTGTTGTTATTTAATTTGTTTAATTTCGTCATAAAAAATGTCAGTGGAAAATCTTGATGCAGCAGAAAGTATGCACCGGGTGGCCCGTGATTATGCGTATGCTCGTGCTGAGTGGATGGTGAATACAGACTTGCAGGGATATACCATTATGGATATTAAGGAGATTGAGGAATCCTTTCATAGTTCTCAAATAAAACTTCTTTTGGAAATCCCTCCGACTCTGCGTTCAACAGAAACTAGGTACACGGGTAGGTTTGAGAATTTAGTAAAGGATATTAAGTGTAGACTATTGCAGAGAGAAGATCAGAAACCTTGCTTGGAAAAAGTCCAAGCCAGTAGTCCAAAGGCTAAGCTGCCTAAAATTTCAATCAAACCTTTTGATGGTAACTTTAGGGAGTGGATTTCCTTTAAGCAATTGTTTGATTCTTTGGTTCATGATAGGCAAGATTTGAATAATGTGGAAAAGCTGCATTATCTGTTGTCGAGTGTTCAAGGTTCTGCTTACAATTTAATTAAAAATTTCCCTCTGTCTAATGATAACTACACATTGGCCTACTCCACATTAGTTAAACAATATGACAGAAAGAGACAAATAGCCACAGTTTTCTATGACAATCTTATAAACTGTGAACCTGTTAAGTCTGTTCGTTCTGGTGAGTTAGAACGGGTTCACAGAACATTTGTAGAAAATCTGTCTATCTTAGATACATACAAGTTGCCTGATAGGAACTTTATGTTAGTCCAGCTGTTGTGGTCTAAGTTGGATAAGCAAACAAAGGAGCTCTTCGAGTTTGAGCACAACTCTGATGACGTACCAAGGTTTGAGGCTTTGCAAAAGTTCGTTGAAAAGAGGTTTCATGCACTGGAAGCTGCTGGAGGTGGATTACCAGGTTTTTCAACCCCCACTCCCAAACAAAAGGTCACATCGGGTCGACCAGTTCTCGTAGCAGCAACTCAACCATGTATAGCATGTTCGGGTTCACATCATAAGTTGTCGTTGTGTCCTAAGTTTTTGGATATGGATCCAAAAGCACGGTTTGCCTTTGTTAAAGCTAACAGTTTGTGCATATTGTGTTTTTTAAGTACCCACACTGTAAAAAATTGTCCAGTTAAGGAGAAATGTGGAGTTTGTTCATATTCACACCACACATTGTTACATTTTCGGTCACCTGTGACTGAGACAAAGCAGACAAAGGTAGACAATAATATGCAGCCTACACCATCAGTGTCAGTTCTTACATCCCCTAGTACTGATTCATCGGTGCTGTTTTCAACGGCAAGGGTGCTTATTAAAAATAATAATACTGGCAAATATATTAGTGCTCGTGCTTTATTGGATTGTGCTAGTGCTTGTAATTTTATTACTGAGGCCTGTGCCAGGAAGCTGGGACTGAACTTAACTGAATCAAGTCAGTCGGTGTATGGTGTCGGTCAAGTTGTGACTGAGCCTTCGGGAAAAGTGTCTTGTGAACTCAAGACTGCAGATAGGACATTAGATCATAGGTTTTCATTGGAGGCCTACGTCCTCCCTAGTATTTGTCCTACTATGCCTTCATCTAATATAGATAAATCTCATTGGCAACATACTAAGGATTTAATTTTGGCCGATCCTGATTTTCATCGTCCGGGACCAATTGACCTACTCTTGAGTGTTGATGTTTTCGCCTCCTCTCTTCGTCCTGGGTTGATGCATGGTGAGGCAGGACAGCCAACAGCCATCAATACAATATTTGGTTGGATTATGATGGGAAAATGTAATTTTGATGATTCATTCAACACAAATATTTCTCGTTCTCGTGCTGGTGGCAAGAGACAAAATTGCTTCTTTGCCACAGCAAACTTGTCGTTGGATGAATCTATCAAAAAATTCTGGGAAGTTGAAACAGTAAGTCCACCTAAAATGGAAATATTGTCAAAGGAAGATCAACTTGTTGAAAATAACTTTAAAAATAATTTTTCTCGCTCTGAGGAGGGTAGGTATATTGTTCCTCTACCTTTCAAAGATAATTTTGATAAGCCGTCGTTTGTAGGCTCTAGAGCCATTGCTTTGAAGAGGTTTGCTTCTTTAGAGAAGAAATTTCAAATTAATCCCAAACTGGCTGAGGGATATAGGGATTTTATGCTGGATTACGAAGCTTGCCAACACATGGAGGTTTGTACAGC
The DNA here is from genome assembly GCA_019059595.1 of Marasmia exigua. Lineage (NCBI taxonomy): Eukaryota > Metazoa > Arthropoda > Insecta > Lepidoptera > Crambidae > Marasmia > Marasmia exigua. The sequence goes on from CM032490.1 coordinate 3,419,309, forward strand.
GCCAGAATTAGACAAAGGTCAATTTTATTATATACCTCATCATGGTATCTTGCGACCAACTTCAATCAGCACGCCGTTGCGTGTCGTATATGACGCAAGCGCGAAGGACGCTGTGAGCAAGAGTCTGAACGACGTTTTGCTAGCTGGTCCGAAGTTGCAAACAGAAATCTTCGATCTACTTCTTCGCTTCCGTTGGCAAGCTATAGTTTTCACTGCTGACGTGAAACAAATGTACAGGCAGATTCTCGTCCTGCCAGAAGATTCGGAATACCAGCGAATTCTTTGGCGAGCTTCACCCGAGGAACCCATACGCGACTACAGGTTGAAGACAGTAACTTATGGTGTTTCTTCGGCGCCCTATCAAGCGCTTCGAACTATTGCTCAACTCGCCAAGGATTCTGCTGCTGAACTTCCTGCAGGAGCTGCCGTCTTGTCTAGGGACATTTATGTGGATGACGTCGTGTCAGGTACATCGACCTTAGATGAGGCCTTAAAAGTTCGTTCGGAACTTTCAAAAATTATGTTGTCGGGTGGTTTCCATTTACGGAAGTGGACGTCTAATAGAGAATCCTTTTTCGTTGATTTGCCAGAATCTGATTTATATTCAGAGAGTTTTCGAAACTTTGAAACCATCAATGACGTTTCTCTCAAGGTCTTAGGACTTCGATGGTTGCCCAAGTCCGATTGTTTTACTTTCGATACATCGGTTCTTGACAATCGATGTACTAAGCGTTCAATCCTCTCGGAGATTGCTCGCATCTTCGACCCTTTGGGGTTACTTTCGCCTGTCGTCTTTCTCGCAAAATACATCATGCAACTCCTATGGATGTCCGGTGTTGATTGGGATGATGATGCCCCCGTAAACATCGCTCAGGAGTGGCAGAAATTTAAATCGCAGCTATCATGTCTGCAATCGCTTTCGATTCCTCGTCGTATGGTGTCGGAGTTCGTGTCGCTCCAGATTCACGGTTTCTGTGACGCCTCTGAGAGAGGGTTTTGCGCCGTGATTTATTGTCGTGTGGTCGATGCGTCTGGCTCTGCCGATGTGCGCCTTTGTTGCGCCAAATTTAAAGTCGCGCCCCTCCGGCAGCGTTCGATTCCTCGTTTGGAACTTCTAGCAGCAGTTCTGTTATCGGATTTGTTGGCACTCGTAGTTAAAGGTCTTGAGGACTTACACCCTATCGATACCATTTTCGCTTGGTCGGACTCTAGTGTCGCTTTGACGTGGATCAGATCTTGTCCATCAAGATGGAAGACCTTTGTGGCCAATCGTGTGGCTCACATCCAGGACTTAGTATCTCCTCACTGTTGGCACCATGTCCCTACGCAGGATAATCCTGCAGACTGCGGATCGCGTGGTCTGCTTCCCACCGATTTAATCGGGCATGCTACATGGTGGGCGGGGCCTGGTTGGTTGAAGGAAAGTGAAGAGTTTTGGCCACAGTCTCCATCCGTCCTCGAAACCAGTCAAACGGCACTAGATGAGCAAAAAATAAACAGTCTAGTGACGTCCCATGGTTCGGAGTTTTTCGACACTTTTATAGCGAAATTCTCGTCGCTCTCCAAACTTAAAAGAGTGCTTGCCTTTTGTTCGCGCTTTCTGCACAATGCTCGGCAGAAAGACCTTGCGAAACGCAGGACAGGTACCTTGCAGCCCTCGGAGCTTGATCAGGCTTTCATGCTTTTAATTAAACATGTACAAGCTCAGTCATTCTCACATGAGATTGCACTCTTGCAAAAGGGGAGTCCGAAGCTCTTGTCGAAAGGCTTCCGCAAGCTGTCGCCATTTATCGATGACTCAGGTTTTCTCAGGGTGGGCGGTCGCTTGGCTCATGCCAAACTGGAATTTAAAATCAAGCACCCATTGTTGTTGCCGCGGAGTCATCATTTGACTAACTTACTCGTCGATGCGTTCCACCAAGATTATATGCATCCAGGTGCTCAAACGGTACTGAATTTGATTTCACAAAATTTCTGGATTTTGTCTGGGAAGCGCGCTGTCAATTCCGTTATTTCCAAATGCTTGAAGTGTTTCCGCGCCAATCCTAGGCCTGCGCCAGCTCCCTTGATGGGTGATTTGCCTTCCTATAGAGTGTCTGAAATCAAACCTTTTTCGAAAGTTGCTGTTGATTATGGTGGTCCATTCGCCATTGCTCTCGGTCGTGGTCGTGGTGTTAAGACCTATAAAGGTTACATTTGTGTTTTCGTGTGCACCAGCACTAAAGCTGTGCATATAGAGCTTGCTTCGGAGCTCTCTACCGATGCATTTTTGGCTGCCTTGAAGCGTTTTATAGCACGTCGTGGTCGCTGTGACGAATTGTTTCTGATCAGGGTAGAAATTTCGTTGGTGCTAGTAATTATTTAGATAACTTTGTTGGAGACGCTTCAGGACAGCTAAAGATTAAATTCTCGTTTAATCCACCAGGCAGTCCACATTTTAATGGTCTAGCCGAGGCTGGCATTAAGTCTGTAAATACACACATAAAACGCGTCGTAGGCGATCAGCGCCTCACATTCGAAGAGTTCCTTACCGTCCTCACCCAAGTAGAGGCGGTGCTCAACTCGCGGCCGTTGACACCTATGAGCTCGGACCCGAATGACCTGAAGGCCTTAACTCCTGCTCATTTTCTGACGCTGGCTCCGTTGTCAATGCTTCCGGAGGAGAACTTTGTCGATGTAAAGCTCACTTCCATGCAGCGATGGCAACTGCTTCAGAAAATGCACCAGGACTTTTGGCGTCGGTGGCATGAGGAGTATGTCCACACTTTGCAGCAGAGGTCAAAATGGACTAAGACAGAGGATAACATGATGGTTGGCACATTGGTTCTCATCGTCAATGAATTGTTGTCGCCACTAAAGTGGAGTTTAGGTCGGGTAGTGTCGTTACACCCAGGGAAAGATGGTATTTGTCGTGTTGCTACTGTCAAAACGTCCTCGGGTCACTACCGCCGACCGATAGTAAAGCCTTGTCCCCTGCCTTCGCAATAGTTTTCACTTAGTTTTTATTTAGTTTTAAGATTTTCTTTCGTTTCGTTTAAACTCATTTCTTAAATACATTCGCATTTAGGTGGGCGGAATGTTCAGCTTTCACTTAAATTAAATTTAAAATAAAATAAAAAATATATTTTCGTGACAAAATTGATAATTTATTAATTTTCGCTTGCCACACTGGTAGGATATAGTCTATAACTTTTGGTGAAGTTTCAAAACGTTTTTTGGCGGTTAAAAAGTAGAAACTTCCTCTTCCATTTTCGAATTCGCGCTACAGCACACACAATTTTTCGTTGCTCTCGTTTTTCGTTTATTTTCAATAATTTCTATAGAAATTAGCATAACTAATTTGTGCCTGCAACCACCGCATCGTCTTCTGGCAGCCTACGAGGAGGAGTGTTCCACTTTGGGTAAAGAACATTAGTCTCAGCTGTGCTAGGTTTGAACCTTTTAGTGTGAACCGAACGGGTTCACACTAAAGGTTCAAACCTACAACAAGCTCCAGGGATTCCATGTAAGTAGTGCACAAGATTACGATTCCCGGTCTTGCAGAGCAAACAACCATTTCTTTGTTTTTCGTTTTTTTTGTTTCGCCAAAACTACAGTCCACTTAATTTACACAAATTTTTATGGTCCATCGGCGGATCTAGTTGAATAGTACCTTTTAACTTAATTTTATAATCAAACTGTCGTATCGGTTATTATTTCACTATTTTTCGTTGTTGATTTGTTTGTCGAGTGAATAATTACCGCTACGAGGGTATTTTATTACTTTTTCGTTGTTGTGCGTGCGGTAGCCGAATATTACTATAGTTGTCGCATTCCCCTATAATTTGTTTTCAATATCTCAACTCTAATTTAATTTCTCGTTATTCATTTATAATTTGTAAGAACGCAACCTTAGCTTTGACATTCGTTCATTAAATTTTGCCAACTTCACTCCACATAACCTTTAAATTTTTCGTGTATTTGCTTGTTGTTGTTATTTAATTTGTTTAATTTCGTCATAAAAAATGTCAGTGGAAAATCTTGATGCAGCAGAAAGTATGCACCGGGTGGCCCGTGATTATGCGTATGCTCGTGCTGAGTGGATGGTGAATACAGACTTGCAGGGATATACCATTATGGATATTAAGGAGATTGAGGAATCCTTTCATAGTTCTCAAATAAAACTTCTTTTGGAAATCCCTCCGACTCTGCGTTCAACAGAAACTAGGTACACGGGTAGGTTTGAGAATTTAGTAAAGGATATTAAGTGTAGACTATTGCAGAGAGAAGATCAGAAACCTTGCTTGGAAAAAGTCCAAGCCAGTAGTCCAAAGGCTAAGCTGCCTAAAATTTCAATCAAACCTTTTGATGGTAACTTTAGGGAGTGGATTTCCTTTAAGCAATTGTTTGATTCTTTGGTTCATGATAGGCAAGATTTGAATAATGTGGAAAAGCTGCATTATCTGTTGTCGAGTGTTCAAGGTTCTGCTTACAATTTAATTAAAAATTTCCCTCTGTCTAATGATAACTACACATTGGCCTACTCCACATTAGTTAAACAATATGACAGAAAGAGACAAATAGCCACAGTTTTCTATGACAATCTTATAAACTGTGAACCTGTTAAGTCTGTTCGTTCTGGTGAGTTAGAACGGGTTCACAGAACATTTGTAGAAAATCTGTCTATCTTAGATACATACAAGTTGCCTGATAGGAACTTTATGTTAGTCCAGCTGTTGTGGTCTAAGTTGGATAAGCAAACAAAGGAGCTCTTCGAGTTTGAGCACAACTCTGATGACGTACCAAGGTTTGAGGCTTTGCAAAAGTTCGTTGAAAAGAGGTTTCATGCACTGGAAGCTGCTGGAGGTGGATTACCAGGTTTTTCAACCCCCACTCCCAAACAAAAGGTCACATCGGGTCGACCAGTTCTCGTAGCAGCAACTCAACCATGTATAGCATGTTCGGGTTCACATCATAAGTTGTCGTTGTGTCCTAAGTTTTTGGATATGGATCCAAAAGCACGGTTTGCCTTTGTTAAAGCTAACAGTTTGTGCATATTGTGTTTTTTAAGTACCCACACTGTAAAAAATTGTCCAGTTAAGGAGAAATGTGGAGTTTGTTCATATTCACACCACACATTGTTACATTTTCGGTCACCTGTGACTGAGACAAAGCAGACAAAGGTAGACAATAATATGCAGCCTACACCATCAGTGTCAGTTCTTACATCCCCTAGTACTGATTCATCGGTGCTGTTTTCAACGGCAAGGGTGCTTATTAAAAATAATAATACTGGCAAATATATTAGTGCTCGTGCTTTATTGGATTGTGCTAGTGCTTGTAATTTTATTACTGAGGCCTGTGCCAGGAAGCTGGGACTGAACTTAACTGAATCAAGTCAGTCGGTGTATGGTGTCGGTCAAGTTGTGACTGAGCCTTCGGGAAAAGTGTCTTGTGAACTCAAGACTGCAGATAGGACATTAGATCATAGGTTTTCATTGGAGGCCTACGTCCTCCCTAGTATTTGTCCTACTATGCCTTCATCTAATATAGATAAATCTCATTGGCAACATACTAAGGATTTAATTTTGGCCGATCCTGATTTTCATCGTCCGGGACCAATTGACCTACTCTTGAGTGTTGATGTTTTCGCCTCCTCTCTTCGTCCTGGGTTGATGCATGGTGAGGCAGGACAGCCAACAGCCATCAATACAATATTTGGTTGGATTATGATGGGAAAATGTAATTTTGATGATTCATTCAACACAAATATTTCTCGTTCTCGTGCTGGTGGCAAGAGACAAAATTGCTTCTTTGCCACAGCAAACTTGTCGTTGGATGAATCTATCAAAAAATTCTGGGAAGTTGAAACAGTAAGTCCACCTAAAATGGAAATATTGTCAAAGGAAGATCAACTTGTTGAAAATAACTTTAAAAATAATTTTTCTCGCTCTGAGGAGGGTAGGTATATTGTTCCTCTACCTTTCAAAGATAATTTTGATAAGCCGTCGTTTGTAGGCTCTAGAGCCATTGCTTTGAAGAGGTTTGCTTCTTTAGAGAAGAAATTTCAAATTAATCCCAAACTGGCTGAGGGATATAGGGATTTTATGCTGGATTACGAAGCTTGCCAACACATGGAGGTTTGTACAGCGCCAGAATTAGACAAAGGTCAATTTTATTATATACCTCATCATGGTATCTTGCGACCAACTTCAATCAGCACGCCGTTGCGTGTCGTATATGACGCAAGCGCGAAGGACGCTGTGAGCAAGAGTCTGAACGACGTTTTGCTAGCTGGTCCGAAGTTGCAAACAGAAATCTTCGATCTACTTCTTCGCTTCCGTTGGCAAGCTATAGTTTTCACTGCTGACGTGAAACAAATGTACAGGCAGATTCTCGTCCTGCCAGAAGATTCGGAATACCAGCGAATTCTTTGGCGAGCTTCACCCGAGGAACCCATACGCGACTACAGGTTGAAGACAGTAACTTATGGTGTTTCTTCGGCGCCCTATCAAGCGCTTCGAACTATTGCTCAACTCGCCAAGGATTCTGCTGCTGAACTTCCTGCAGGAGCTGCCGTCTTGTCTAGGGACATTTATGTGGATGACGTCGTGTCAGGTACATCGACCTTAGATGAGGCCTTAAAAGTTCGTTCGGAACTTTCAAAAATTATGTTGTCGGGTGGTTTCCATTTACGGAAGTGGACGTCTAATAGAGAATCCTTTTTCGTTGATTTGCCAGAATCTGATTTATATTCAGAGAGTTTTCGAAACTTTGAAACCATCAATGACGTTTCTCTCAAGGTCTTAGGACTTCGATGGTTGCCCAAGTCCGATTGTTTTACTTTCGATACATCGGTTCTTGACAATCGATGTACTAAGCGTTCAATCCTCTCGGAGATTGCTCGCATCTTCGACCCTTTGGGGTTACTTTCGCCTGTCGTCTTTCTCGCAAAATACATCATGCAACTCCTATGGATGTCCGGTGTTGATTGGGATGATGATGCCCCCGTAAACATCGCTCAGGAGTGGCAGAAATTTAAATCGCAGCTATCATGTCTGCAATCGCTTTCGATTCCTCGTCGTATGGTGTCGGAGTTCGTGTCGCTCCAGATTCACGGTTTCTGTGACGCCTCTGAGAGAGGGTTTTGCGCCGTGATTTATTGTCGTGTGGTCGATGCGTCTGGCTCTGCCGATGTGCGCCTTTGTTGCGCCAAATTTAAAGTCGCGCCCCTCCGGCAGCGTTCGATTCCTCGTTTGGAACTTCTAGCAGCAGTTCTGTTATCGGATTTGTTGGCACTCGTAGTTAAAGGTCTTGAGGACTTACACCCTATCGATACCATTTTCGCTTGGTCGGACTCTAGTGTCGCTTTGACGTGGATCAGATCTTGTCCATCAAGATGGAAGACCTTTGTGGCCAATCGTGTGGCTCACATCCAGGACTTAGTATCTCCTCACTGTTGGCACCATGTCCCTACGCAGGATAATCCTGCAGACTGCGGATCGCGTGGTCTGCTTCCCACCGATTTAATCGGGCATGCTACATGGTGGGCGGGGCCTGGTTGGTTGAAGGAAAGTGAAGAGTTTTGGCCACAGTCTCCATCCGTCCTCGAAACCAGTCAAACGGCACTAGATGAGCAAAAAATAAACAGTCTAGTGACGTCCCATGGTTCGGAGTTTTTCGACACTTTTATAGCGAAATTCTCGTCGCTCTCCAAACTTAAAAGAGTGCTTGCCTTTTGTTCGCGCTTTCTGCACAATGCTCGGCAGAAAGACCTTGCGAAACGCAGGACAGGTACCTTGCAGCCCTCGGAGCTTGATCAGGCTTTCATGCTTTTAATTAAACATGTACAAGCTCAGTCATTCTCACATGAGATTGCACTCTTGCAAAAGGGGAGTCCGAAGCTCTTGTCGAAAGGCTTCCGCAAGCTGTCGCCATTTATCGATGACTCAGGTTTTCTCAGGGTGGGCGGTCGCTTGGCTCATGCCAAACTGGAATTTAAAATCAAGCACCCATTGTTGTTGCCGCGGAGTCATCATTTGACTAACTTACTCGTCGATGCGTTCCACCAAGATTATATGCATCCAGGTGCTCAAACGGTACTGAATTTGATTTCACAAAATTTCTGGATTTTGTCTGGGAAGCGCGCTGTCAATTCCGTTATTTCCAAATGCTTGAAGTGTTTCCGCGCCAATCCTAGGCCTGCGCCAGCTCCCTTGATGGGTGATTTGCCTTCCTATAGAGTGTCTGAAATCAAACCTTTTTCGAAAGTTGCTGTTGATTATGGTGGTCCATTCGCCATTGCTCTCGGTCGTGGTCGTGGTGTTAAGACCTATAAAGGTTACATTTGTGTTTTCGTGTGCACCAGCACTAAAGCTGTGCATATAGAGCTTGCTTCGGAGCTCTCTACCGATGCATTTTTGGCTGCCTTGAAGCGTTTTATAGCACGTCGTGGTCGCTGTGACGAAATTGTTTCTGATCAGGGTAGAAATTTCGTTGGTGCTAGTAATTATTTAGATAACTTTGTTGGAGACGCTTCAGGACAGCTAAAGATTAAATTCTCGTTTAATCCACCAGGCAGTCCACATTTTAATGGTCTAGCCGAGGCTGGCATTAAGTCTGTAAATACACACATAAAACGCGTCGTAGGCGATCAGCGCCTCACATTCGAAGAGTTCCTTACCGTCCTCACCCAAGTAGAGGCGGTGCTCAACTCGCGGCCGTTGACACCTATGAGCTCGGACCCGAATGACCTGAAGGCCTTAACTCCTGCTCATTTTCTGACGCTGGCTCCGTTGTCAATGCTTCCGGAGGAGAACTTTGTCGATGTAAAGCTCACTTCCATGCAGCGATGGCAACTGCTTCAGAAAATGCACCAGGACTTTTGGCGTCGGTGGCATGAGGAGTATGTCCACACTTTGCAGCAGAGGTCAAAATGGACTAAGACAGAGGATAACATGATGGTTGGCACATTGGTTCTCATCGTCAATGAATTGTTGTCGCCACTAAAGTGGAGTTTAGGTCGGGTAGTGTCGTTACACCCAGGGAAAGATGGTATTTGTCGTGTTGCTACTGTCAAAACGTCCTCGGGTCACTACCGCCGACCGATAGTAAAGCCTTGTCCCCTGCCTTCGCAATAGTTTTCACTTAGTTTTTATTTAGTTTTAAGATTTTCTTTCGTTTCGTTTAAACTCATTTCTTAAATACATTCGCATTTAGGTGGGCGGAATGTTCAGCTTTCACTTAAATTAAATTTAAAATAAAATAAAAAATATATTTTCGTGACAAAATTGATAATTTATTAATTTTCGCTTGCCACACTGGTAGGATATAGTCTATAACTTTTGGTGAAGTTTCAAAACGTTTTTTGGCGGTTAAAAAGTAGAAACTTCCTCTTCCATTTTCGAATTCGCGCTACAGCACACACAATTTTTCGTTGCTCTCGTTTTTCGTTTATTTTCAATAATTTCTATAGAAATTAGCATAACTAATTTGTGCCTGCAACCACCGCATCGTCTTCTGGCAGCCTACGAGGAGGAGTGTTCCACTTTGGGTAAAGAACATTAGTCTCAGCTGTGCTAGGTTTGAACCTTTTAGTGTGAACCCGTTCCACAAGCTCCAGGGATTCCATGTAAGTAGTGCACAAGATTACGATTCCCGGTCTTGCAGAGCAAACAACCATTTCTTTGTTTTTCGTTTTTTTTGTTTCGCCAAAACTACAGTCCACTTAATTTACACACAATATAATTGTATTGAGTTAGACCAATATAAGAAGTTAATTCTATAAAATTCATCGCAATAGTTTGCAGGTCAGAGGAACCTTTCTTTTGTATTATAGGATCACCTGTGCTCCAATCTATGCAGGGCAAGTTGAAGTCTCCGGCTATTAATATATAGTCTTCAGGATTAGCCGAAGCAACCTGCTGAACAGAGTCAGAGAACTGTTCTAGATGAAGAGCAATATCACGGTTTGGGGGAAGATATACGACAGCTAAGTGTATATTTTTTACACAGCCAAGTGCCGATCCCGAAATTGTTAGCCACATACATTCGAGATTTGGTCTCTGCCACTCCAGCCTATTACGAGCTTCAAGTTTTTCTGAACATAGAACCATTACCCCGCCACCAAGAGAACCTCGGTCTCGGCGAAACGCATTATAATTACCGTTACATAGTTCACTATCCAGTATACTATCACACAGCCACGATTCTGTAAAAAGACCAATATCACATTCAGAAAGCAGCATATTATTATAAAATGTGCTGGTTTTAGTGCGTAAACCTCTTACGTTTTGATAGAATATATGGAGTTTTTTAGTGTTTGTATTAGCCATAATGATTCAAACGAGAGTGACAAAACTCATAAATAAAAGCAGGTAAATATGAAATACAATGAACAATAACGATTTTAACTGTGGTAAATGGCAGGGAGTATGCGTGCGTCATTGCTATTGATGCGTATAATGTGTAAAATTTTGTAAAATCTACATAAGTATGATATAACATAGTCCGTCTAAAGTAAGCAATGTCAATATTATACAGAAAAATTGCATAAGTATACTTGCGTAGAAAATGGCGCTTAATATTATGTGACAAGAATGAGTGCGAAAAGCATTTATATCGGTAGTATAGTGAGGTGAGTGAAGTACGTGTGAGAGTGTTGCGTGCAGATAGTGATGTGAGTGTAGTATATCTAAAAATGTTACGTGCAAGCTGTAAAATTATGCAATGGTAGGGTACCTTATTACTATTAAAAGATATTAGAAAAATAAAATAGATTAAAAATGTAGTGACTAAGCGATCTTCTCCAAGTCCAGAAGGGAAGATATTAACATTGGTGGGGAGGTGTCGTTTTTCCGAATAAATATTCTGCAGTTTTTTGTCCACACATATTTGAAACCTGTTTCTTTAGCCTTCAATTTGCATGACGCCAGAAGACTTTTATTCTCTCGTGTAAGGTGCTCATTCACAAAGATCTTATCAGTATCATCGCCAAGACCGATATCCTTGGCAGTTATACTACGCCGTTTGCGGGCAGTGGCCACTATTTGGTCTTTAATCGCGCGCTGCTTTAACCTGACAACAATGGCTCGTCCCTTTTTTACGCTAGCAGGGCGCCTTGGTTGAACTCGATGAGCAAATTCTATATCCTCAGGCTTAACATGAACTCCAATATGTTCAATCAATCTCATCGCGACTTCAGCAGTATTCTCTTGTGTGTTTTGCGGCTTTTCAGGCACACCAACCAGTTCGACGTTTTGCAGTCTGGACCATTGCTGCGGTCGAACATGTTCTTCCTCCAGTTGTTTCACGCGGGACTCAACTGATGTAAGACTTTGCTTTAAACATGAGTTTTCATTTTTTACAGTCTTCAGTTCTCCGGACAAAGTAGACTGGATCTTTTTTAGCTTATTGTTTTCGTTCTTTAACTCATCAAACGTTGTATTGAAGAAGGTCAGTGAGTTTTTAAATTCGCTGATTTGTAATTTAAAGCTGCTCATTTGTTCAGAAAACAGCTCTTTAATGGTAGATTTTATTGTAACGGTAAGCTCTTGCTTTATCACAGCCCTAAGAGTTGCCTCCGTGATATAGTCCGATCCTTGGTCTTTTAACTCCTTGGCCTGGCATTTAGGCTTGCTACGTAAGGTAATATTGCAGTTCTGTTCATCCGGGTCAACCTCAACCTTACCTTCAGAGACGAGAGGTTGAGGTGTTCGTAACGGCGTATTTGTATTGTCGGACTTCGGCATTCTACTAACACATTCAGGACATTTCCAGCGTTTAGCTTCTTGTGTCATGGTCTTGAACCGCTGGGATGTAATGCCGGCACATTGTAGATCATATCTATGTTTACAAATGTTACAGTTCAGAAATTCTTTTCCTTGTATAGCATTGTTACATCCAGCGCATTTTATGGTGTTAGAAGACATTATGCCAGGCAGCAGCAATAAGTAAAACTGATTATTATGGCCGAACAAAAAAGTCGTCCCGATAGTAAGTAAACAAATCAGTGCGTTGCAGAGTGACTCACGCTACGGCTCACGGCTTCGTCGAGCGCCCGGTGGTGATTGTAGGTATGTAGTTACCTACTGGTTGGCCGCGCCGCTCGATCGTCGGTAACAAGGCGCCTCGGTAAGATGATTCACAGTAACACGTCGAACGCAAATATGAAATTGCTTATTCCTCCGAGGATATGCGGTTTACAGATATGATAGTTGCACTGTTATATAGCTTAGGTTTCAAACTGGCAAACTGTATATATTTCACTTCACAATAAGGTTTTTAGATAACGTTTAGGATTAAATATTACGGAGGCAGGGAATAAAGATGTTGCTTCCTTGGCTGCCGCGCGGAATAATGTTTTATTTGTTAATATACAAAACTGGGGATTACACGCTTAGACGAGAGAATGTAAAGTAAGTTCTTATTCTATTTTAATATTAATGAGGTAGAATAGTTATACATAATCAGTGATCGGAATAGGTAGTGCGATTTAAGGTCCACGACCGTATTTTAGATTAGTATGGCAACGCCCGCGGCTGCCGCGAGATATCAAAAAGTTCATTTTTAGTAAAATACAATTTCTCTTATCAGAAATACAAAATAACAAGTATTTAAGTAAGTTAAACGTTAGGTACATTTAGTATAAACAACTCAGGTCGAAATAGGGTATTTGACTTAGTTGGAGATTTTACAAAATACAAATATTTTATCAAAATATAGATATGTGCCATTTGAAAATATTTTCAATTAAAAATACTAAGTCTAGCCGGTTTTATGGTCATTCAAAGATTCATGGGCAAATTCATTTTATAAGTATGAAATTATTAAAAATAGTTGAATAACCCACATAATTTGCATCAATTATTATAATAGAACCATTGGCATAATCGAAACATTTGATATAGCTACCATACAAAATTCAAATGAAATGGATACAAAATACTTGCGTGTAACGTCACATCTTAGTTGCCATTTGCATGGAGCGTTTTGGGTTTGCACAAAATAATATGATTTTAAGGTAGTTTAAATGAGAATCAAGTAATTCTTTCAACGATGTTTCTATCATTAAGAGGTCTCTTGATAACAAAAATAAATAGTCGAATACCGTATTTTCATCCGCTTATGACCGTTTGCGCATCCATGTTAGATTTCGTCAGAAATTGCACAGCTAAAGATTAAGAGCTTAATTTGTAAAGCTGCTGTAAACTTTTGTTAGCTTAAACCGTATTACATAGCAGTTTTAACTTTGCAACATAAATAATCATACAAAATTTTCGAAAAGAAATTAAAACTGATTTATTTATTTATTTAAAATATCGATTTAAGAAATAAAAGTTTAAAAAACTTGTATGAATAAGCCTCTATAAAACCCTTTTATTTGAATTAGATTTGTATAATCTTCCTTTTTTTACTTTTTAATCGTAATCATAATCGCTATTTATTTATCATCACACATCTCTATTCTATTTGACATTTGCTGTCATTTTTTTCGTATCAGCGTGTTCCATTCTATTCTTCCCTAAATTTTACCACATAAGTTTTAAATCTATAATCTTCGAATAAAATAATACGAGATATTTAATTAAGAGGAGAATCCTCGTAAATTTTTCGTAGCTTTTTGCAGTAGAACACAGCTATCTTGAAGATATTAGAGATGTTGTTATTATGTATTTTTGCGTATTTTCTCTAATATTTTAACAAATATGAGTGTAAATAATCGTAAGGGGCCCGTGTATGACCCTGGCCTATGTCGCTGTTGCGGCGCATCCAAAAAATGCCGAGTCCTTAACGTAGAATACGACTGGATGGGACAGAAAGAAGTGTACTCTGATTTGTTTGTCGATTGCTTCGGTTTATTGGTAAAGTGCCACATTATATTTATTTAATTATGATTTTTTACTTCACTTGATTGTCTAGTTTCAATTAAAATAATAAGCTATACAGTTTCTAGTCATTAGTTTTTTAGAATTTCGCGTTACATTCTATAATTCCAACTCACTCACGTGAAAAATTGATTCACGCCAAAAGCGGCCCCTTTTGGCGTGAATCAATTTTTGCATACAAAAACGGACCTAACATTTGTACATGGTTATTTAATAAATAGTATAAGTGTTTACCGAGAGGTCGTGACCCCGAAATTGTTTAAAATAGATCCGGTTTAGTAGCTAAAAATTAAAATCGATTGGCGTCGCCAGTGTGCCCTACCCGTCACCTTAATTGCGGACTGACCACTTGTGGTCCGCTGACCACAGCTGTGAAACGTAGCCGAAACATCACGAAAAATATATGAGTACAAAATATTGTATCTCATAATAAATTTAGTGCTAATTCCTGTCTTGATTAGCTCAGATCATCTTGTCTCATATTAGAGCATTCACTGCATGGACAGCTAACTATGAAACTAGATTATGCTGGTATCATCTCCCACCACACGCAAACTCGAGACTATTCAGAAAAAGAAACTAAAATTGATTAACCAGGATTGACGTTGTTGGCTTACCCTTCATTGGTAGCGATTGGCTTCCACATTCAAAATGCGGACAGCTAAGTAATGGAACTCCTTGCCAAGGTCTGTTTTACCGGAACATTACAATCTGAACATCTTTAACGCAAGAGTGAACAGGCATCTTCAAGGCGAACGCGTTATATCCTAGACCTCATCGTCACTTTCCATCAGGTCTGATTGCGGTCAAGTGTTAGCCTATAACTTATAAAAAAAAAATCAAATAAATTGAAATGCATTGTTCCATCTGCTTGTCTATTCCCTATTTCATAAAAGAACAAATCTGAAACCTTCTCCATATGAACATAAGTCTTTCATCCTCTTTATAATATTGGCATGGATTATAGCTGGCCAGAGTTTTGGCCCTCTGGACTCCATGGAAGCAGTGGGTTTCTCTTAGACACAGCGACACATGCAGAGTGAAGCCAATTTCAGTGCCATTCTGATGTGCGTTACTATTTTGCCTGTTTATATTAGGTGACAATCACAATTAAGGTCACCTATTTGCCACAAACAAATGTTATTTGTAGTAATCAGATATTCGGGTGCTTATTCACCTAAACAATTTATATCAACTATATGTCAGTACTCTTTTGAAGTATAGGTAAACATCAGATCACTAATTATGTGTGATTTAAAAAGTAATTAGTTATAGTTTTTATAATTTATACTTATTACTGTTTAAAAGAAACAAAAACAAATCAGATGTCTATATTTGACTATACTATTCCACACAGCTGTCTCACCTTGAAGGAGAGCCGACGGAGCGTCTGATCTGTGCCACGTGCGTGACTCGACTGAGGGAAGCGAGCTCGTTCCGGAAGCAGGTGCTGCAATGGGAGGAGAAGCTACTGAAGACTCAGATACATGTCCACGGTGATGGTGAGGCAGTTTCTATATAAATAAATAAATATTTCACAACATCACATACATTGATCTGACTCCGAGATAGGTAGCTCAAGCACCTGTGTTACGGATATCAGAATCAACAGTGGGATTACAAATATATACATATAATACTTTTCTTTTGTAAATACATACTTACAATACATAGCAAACACCCAGACCAATACAAACAAACATGTTCATGCACACAAATGTTTGTACTGTGCGGGGATCAAACCCGCAACCCTTGTATCAGAGGCAGCGTTCACTACCACTGTTCTAAACGGGTCGTCAAAACAAATGAAATATATGACTACAAACAAATGAAAAGGCATCTCCGCAGGAGAACTAGGGCCACAGACATAGCCCAAAGGATTGCATGCCTCAAGTGGCAATGGGCAGGGCACATAGCTGTTAAAACAGACGGCTGGTAGGACGGAAAGGTCCTTGAGGGGTGGCCACATCTCTTAGGTCGCTGCCCCGTGGCAGACCCCCACAAGTTGGACCGACGATTTGGTTGAGGTCGCGGGAAATTGGATGCAGGTGGCACAGGACTGGTCTGTGTAGAGAACATTGGGGTAGGCCTATGTCCGTGCATTAGACGTCTATTGGCTGAAATGGTGAAGATGATGATGATGACATACAATAAATGAATCCCGTTTTTGTTTAAAATTTGTTCACATTTTGTGTTTTATATGAAAACTAGCGGCCGCCCGCGACTTCGTCCGCGTGGAAAAGTAACTTTTAACCCCCCTTTCAACCCCTTACAACCCCCTTTTCGCAATAAAAAGTAGCCTATGTTCTTTCTCAGGGTCTAGATTATCTGTATACCAAATTTCATTTAAATCCGTTGAGTAGTTTTGGCGTGAAAGAGTAACAGACAGACAGACAGACAGACAGACAGACAGACAGAGTTACTTTCGCATTTATAATATTAGTAAGGAAGGATTAAAATGGACAACATTTCAAATTTTTAACATGTCCATATTGTTTTTTTATATGAAAGTAGACATAAAATGAACAGACCCATATTTTTTCTTTTTTCAAAATTTGTCCATTTTCATGCATAAAATAATTATTGAAATTCTTTTTATTCTAAATAGACGTAAGCGCCAAATGACGTCATCGGACGGCTGAATACAGCGATATTCCTTTGCTTATCATTGTTTTAATAAAAAAAAGGTACTACTGTCAAAGGTAAATAATACTAGTGTCAACATTGTCAACGTCATTCATACATTCAACGTTGACAAGTTGTCTTTTTTTTTGACAGTTACATGTCATGAGTTTGGCATTACGTAAATTTAAAACTATAATGTGCTAAGCAAAGAAATATTTTACATTCTGCCGTCCGATGACGTCATCTTACGTTTTTTTGTTTTTAATTTTTTTCTCAGTAAATAACCAATATAAAAAATTAATAAATATATATTTGCGCAGCGGAAAAGTAAATAAAGAAATGGTATTTTTTGTTTCAGAGCTTAGCAATTTTGAAATGTTGTCCATTCCTTTCTACGTTTCGGGACTTTATTAGTTCCGCTTTATACCAATAGATGGCGCTAGGTGTCGATTAAATAGGCCAAGGATTTCGTGTTTTTGGATTACCTATAAGCATTGCCACTGTCTGTAGTATTTATCTCTTTATAAATAATATAAGATATAGATAAAATAGTATCCCGTTTTTTTTTCTTTTTATCTGATAGGTCGCAGACGAGCAAACGGCTGATGGTAAGCGTGAACACCTATAAATCCCTCCTTCCCCCCGGATTGGGCCTCCGTATACCCTCCCTCACTCACGCAGCGAGACACAGCACAGTGCTACTTCACGCCGGTTTTCGTGAGGCCATGGTATTACTCCGGTCGAGCCCGCCCATTCATGCCGAATGCTCTTATCTTATTTCAGACGTATCATGCGTTGCCGGCAGTTAAGCAATGCCCGGTCCCTTTTCTGAATTAGTTCCTAATTGTACCAACAGATGGCGTTGGGTGATGTTTTAATAACGCCAGTTATTTTCGCTTTTACTTATTCGCCTCACACCCAAGATCGGTCTCTGCACTATCGATTTTAATTTTTAGCTACTAAACCGGATCTATTTTAAACAATTTCGGGGTTACAACCTCTCGGCAAACACTTAAACTATTTATTAAATAACCATGCACAAATGTTGGGTCCGTTTTTGTACGCGAAAAATTGATTACCTCCAAAAGCGGCCACTTTTAGCAGGAATAAAATTTTCGCGTACGCGTTGGACCCAACATTTGTGCATGGTTATTTAATAAATAGTATAAGTATTTGCCGACAGGTTGTAACCCCCAAATTGTTTAAAATAGATCCGGTGTTCATATGTGAGTGTACCTATTTACTTAACTCAAAATTGTTGTTAGATGACCTTTCATCCCTGGATTATAGCCGATACTATTTTCACTTAGCATCTATATTAAAATTTTGAGTTAGGTCGGTATTTTACTAAGGGTGCGATATATTGCATCAAATGTTTGACATTTTCTTAACGACAGAAAAAAAATGTTTTTTACAGGAAATGAAAAGATGAATGAAATTAAAAAAGAACTGGAGGACATCAAAGTGGAGGTGAGCGCGCTTCCGCTGCCGGCGCCCGAGGCCGAGGAGCTCTGCGGTGCTCCCGGCGATGATGATGCCACGGACTATGGGGATGATGGTAAGATTATTTTTTTTGTACTTTGTATCATACAATCAGTCTTGTCTTGGCTTTACTACGAGCTGTTTTGTTGTATGACAGTTGGCGGGTAAGGTGAGTATGGAAATTACCCCTCATTGCGATAAGACCGCCTAAATTGTACATTGTCTCTCTGTATACCTAGCTTTTAAGTTTTGTATGTTGTGCAATAAAGAGTATCTATCTATCTATCTAACTATCTCATGTGATTGAGGGAGACCCGTGCCCCAGCAGTGGGGACTTAAATAGGCTAACGACGACGATGAGATTTACTACTAAGGCTTAAGGAGGCTCAAAGTCACCCAGAGAGCAATGGAGAGGGCTATGCTCGGAGTCTCCCTGCGTGATCGTATCAGAAATGATGAGATCCGCAGCAGAACTAAGGTTACAGACATAGCCCAAAAGATTGCATGCCTCAAGTGGCAATGGGCAGGGCACATAGCGAGGAGAACAGACAGCCGTGGCAGGCCCCCCACAAGGTGGACTGACGATGTGGTGAAGATCGCGGGAATCCATTGGATGCGGGCGGCACAGGACCGATCTGTGTGGAGAAAATTGGGGGAGGCCTATGTCCAGCAGTGGACGTCTATTGGCTGAAATGATGATGATGATGATGACCCCCTTTCCCTGCCAGCAACAGTAAGCAAAGCTCTTACCCTCTCCCCCCATGCTTCATCGTCAGCCCATTTAAGTCCCCACTGCTGGGGCACGGGCCTCCCTCAATCACATGAGGGGTAATTGCCATACCGCACCGCGCTTGGCAGACGGGTTGGCGAGGGTTTTGATATAAATGCAGAGTTTTCCTTCTCGGGTGCTGATGATCATGCCAGCATCTTTACCTTAGTCGCCTTTTACGACACCTCGGTAAGAAAGAGGGTGGCCTATTCTTCTCTGCCGGGGACCACACGGGCCAAATTTTGGCCGTGTGGTCCCCGGCAGAGTAGAATAGGCCACCCCACATGCTTACGTAAACATATTTAGATTTTTTTGTCACAGCTCGGCAACCCTACTAACCATATGCATTTATTTGTAGGTAATTCCCCGAAAATACGCTTCGTTTTCAAGCAAACGGAATGTGAGGGTTGCCATTTGTGTTAAAAAGAAAATAATTATCGATGTCGTAATCATCATCTAGACTCCCCTACCCCCCATGCCATCCAAAATAAGCAAAGCAAAGACCCCCCGCCCCCCCCATAGTGCTTACATAATACTTGAACGGCCCCTAAGATGTGACAACTTTGGTACATGTTTCAAAGATTTTTTTAAAGTTATAAATGGCAGACGAGTAAACGGATCGCCTGATGGTAAGCGATTGCCGCCGCCCATATACAACTGCGACACCAGTGGACTCTAAAGTGCCCTGCCAGCCTTTAATTCCTCCTTTCTCCCGGATTGGGCCTCCGGTACCCTCCCTCACGCAGCGAAACAGCACAGTGCTACCGCTACCTCACGCCGGTTTTCTGTGAGGCCGTGGTATCACTCCATCTTACGTGTACAGTAGAAACATTTGTGTGCATGAACATGTCTGTTTATATTAATTGGTCTGTGTTTTCTATGTTTATATTAATTGGTCTGTGTTACAAAAGAAAAATATTATGTAATTCCGCTGTTGATTCTGATATCTATAACACAGGTGCTTGAGTTACCTATCTCGGATTCAGATCAAAGTATATGATGTTGTGAAATATATTTATTTATTTATTCATCTCAGATCCTTCAGAAGACTTCCAACCCTTACAAAAAGAGAAAACACCAAAAAAATCGCCGAAACAGAAGAAGACACTCGGCACGCGAGCGAAGAGGAAAACGAAGAAGAGAAAAGAGAAGCAGAACGGAGAAGAGAAGAGCGGAGAACTGAGCGAGAGGGAGAAGATGCTGCAGAACATAGCCAAGATCAGCGAGACTCTGCGCATGATGCATGAAGGTATAAAACATTTACCTCAACTTTGGCACGTACATCGAGTCCAAAGCTCAACTTGCCTCAAAAAAGCTTGGTATTCTGGCTAAAGTGAGGCAGTACTTTAAGCTAGGACAGCTGCTTAACTTGTATCAAGCGCAAGTCCGAGCCTGCATGGAGTTCTTTTCTCATCTTTGGGATGGCTCAGCCAAATATCAGCTTGAGGCGTTAGAGAGTATTGAGAGAAGGGCCAAGCGACGACGAGCTTGTGGGTAAGAGGCCACAAAGCCTTGAACACCGACGCAAGGTATTAAGCTTATCGATCTTTTATCGGATATATTTTGGAGAGTGCGTCACGGAACTGTACAATGCCATTGGAGCATCTCCGTTCTTCCACTACTCCACCAGGCAGACCCTCATTCGACACCGGTACATGGTAGAAATACCAAAAGTCCGCACAAAGAGGTTTGAATCCTGTTTCCTTATTCAAACTGCGAAACAGTGGAATCAGCTGCCTGAGGAGGTGTTCCCTAGAGGCTACAATTTGGGGGTTTTCAAAGCGCGAGTGAATAGGTATCTTCTAGGTAATCGTGCTACATCTTAGACCATATTATCACTTACCATCAGGTGAAATATGGTCAAACGCTTACCTATCTACAGTAATATAATTTATGAACTTTTTTTCTACTTATGCTTAACAAACATTAATTATTATAAACTATTGGAGCTATGCAGCTATTATATTATTCCATGAAATCCATTTACCAATGTTAGATTTGACGACCCGTTTGGAACAGTGGTAGTGAACACTGCCTCTGGTGCAAGAGTTGCGGGTTCGATCCCCGCACAGTGCAAACATTTGTGTGCATGAACATATCTGTTTGTATTGGTCTAGGTGTTATCTATGTATTATAGGTATGTATTTACAATAGAAAAGTATTATATGTATTGTTGTATGTGAGGGTAGTTAACCACTTGTTAATCTTGTCAGAATAAGGTTAGCTAAGTGAAGGTAGATTATTATTTTGTGTGATGATACAGACATGTTTGTGCTCCCTAGCTCAATATATGTGGTTTACTAAAAATGTGTTTAATTTGGACATAATATGTATATAATTGTAATCCCACTGTTGATTCTGATATCCGTAATACAGGTGCTTGAGCTACCTATCTCGGAGTCAGATCAATGTCTGTCTAATAAGTTTTCTGAGAGATTGTAACCCCGAAATTGTATTAAATAGATCCGGTTTAGTAGCTAAGAATTCAAATCGATTGGCGTCGCTGGTGTGCCCTAACCGTCACCTTAAACAAAGTGATTTGACAGTTGCTAATGTCAAATACCCATACATTTTAACATTTGTTAATGTATGGGAATGACACATTGACATCTGTCAGTTTACTTCGTCTAAATAAAAAATCGACTTTGTGGTTTTCGGGATATGTAAATGACAAAAAATTTACTGTGTTTATTTAGGGACTTCCTTGATGGCGCGGACTCTAATCCAACTTTTTTTTTATTACAGAAGAACTAAAAGAAAAACCGCCCCCCGTCCGTAGAACCACAGACAACGAGCAGAAATCATTCATAAACGCCACAACCATAGTGAAAAACTCATACGTTTGTCCATTCGACTCGTCTTTCAGCGATTACTACTGTCTTTACTGCAGAGAAGTTTTCACAGATCCAAATAAACTTAGAGAACACACTTTAACACACGACCCGGAGACATTTAAAGAGCACGCTGTGAATAAAAAACAGATTCAATTGGATTTGTTTAGAATCGATTGTCGATTGTGCGCGAAGAGAATCGATGATTTGGAAGTGTTCAAAAGTCACATCACTACGGTGCATGGAATAAATATGGCGGATGGGGGGGATGACTTTTTGAAATTTCGGTTAACTTTAAACAGTTTGCAGTGTTTGGAGTGTGATGGTTCTTTCGGGTTTTTTCATGCGTTAAAGAAGCATATGGCGGAGCATTTCGGCACGTGCATATGCGATGTGTGTGGCGCGCATTATTTTGAAGAGAGAATGCTGTTGTTGCATCAGAAGAGTCATCAGAAAGTCGACGAGAATTTCCCGTGTAAAGAATGCGGGAAGAATTTCAAGTCGAAGCATAGTAGGTGAGTATGTCATAATTTGGATTTGTCATTTTGTACAGACAGTCTCGTTGGCGCAGTGGGTAGTGCGTCGCCATTTAAAAGTGGGTAGTGCGTCGCCATTTTAAAGCGGGTAGTGCGTCGCCATTTTAAAGTGGGTAGTGCGTCGCCATTTTAAAGCGGGTAGTGCGTCGCCATTTAAAGTGGGTAGTGCGTCGCCATTTAAAAGAGGGTAGTGCGTCGCGATTTAAAAGCGGGTCAGTGCGTCGCCATTTTAAAGTGGGTAGTGCGTCGCCATTTTAAAAGTGGGTAGTGCGTCGCCATTTAAAGCGGGTAGTGCGTCGCCATTTAAAAGTGGGTAGTGCGTCGCCATTTAAAAGAGGGTAGTGCGTCGCCATTTAAAAGTGGGTAGTGCGTCGCCATTTAAAAGCGGGTAGTGAGTCGCCATTTAAAAGCGGGTAGTGCGTCGCCATTTAAAAGAGGGTAGTGCGTCGCCATTTAAAGAGGTAGTGCGTCGCCATTTAAAAGTGGGTAGTGCGTCGCCATTTTAAAGCGGGTAGTGCGTCGCCATTCAAAAGTGGGTAGTGCGTCGCCGTTTAAAAGTGGGTAGTGCGTCGCCATTTTAAAGTGGGTAGTGCGTCGCCGTTTAAAAGTGGGTAGTGCGTCGCCATTTTAAAGTGGGTAGTGCGTCGCCATTTTAAAGCGGGTAGTGCGTCGCCATTCAAAAGGGTAGTGCGTCGCCATTTAAAGTGGGTAGTGCGTCGCCATTTAAAGCGGGTTAGTGCGGCTCGCCATTTAAAGTGGGTAGTGCGTCGCCATTTTAAAGCGGGTAGTGCGTCGCCATTCAAAAGTGGGTAGTGCGTCGCCATTTAAAAGTGGGTAGTGCGTCGCCATTTAAAAGAGGGTAGTGCGTCGCCATTTAAAAGTGGGTAGTGCGTCGCCATTTAAAAGTGGGTAGTGCGTCGCCATTTTAAAGTGGGTAGTGCGTCGCCATTTGAAAGTGGGTAGTGCGTCGCCAGTTTAAAGGGTAGTGCGTCGCAGTTTAAAAGTGGTAGTGCGTCGCCATTTTAAAGTGGGTAGTGCGTCGCCATTTAAAAGTGGGTAGTGCGTCGCCATTTAAAGTGGGTAGTGCGTCGCCATTTTAAAGCGGGTAGTGCGTCGCCATTCAAAAGTGGGTAGTGCGTCGCCATTTAAAAGTGGGTAGTGCGTCGCCATTTAAAAGTGGGTAGTGCGTCGCCATTTAAAAGTGGGTAGTGCGTCGCCATTCAAAAGTGGGTAGTGCGTCGCCATTTAAAAGTGGGTAGTGCGTCGCCATTTAAAAGAGGGTAGTGCGTCGCCATTTAAAAGTGGGTAGTGCGTCGCCATTTAAAAGTGGGTAGTGCGTCGCCATTTAAAAGCGGGTAGTGCGTCGCCATTTAAAAGTGGGTAGTGCGTCGCCATTTAAAAGAGGGTAGTGCGTCGCCATTTAAAAGTGGGTAGTGCGTCGCCGTTTAAAGCGACTACCAACTGCGCTTGGGGTCCCGGGTTCGATCCCCGGGTCGGGCCAAAACTTAAAACTACCCGAGTTTCCTGTTAAGAAATTCTCAGTGTCAGACACTCCGGAGTCTAGAAGTTGGCGGTCTTGTCCCCCGTGCCTCGGAAAGCACGTTAAGGTGACGGGTAGGGCACACTAGCGACGCCATACGATTTTAATTTTTAGCTACTAAACCGGATCTATTTTAAACAATTTCGTGGTTACAACCTCTCGGCAAACACTTATACTATTTATTAAATAACCATGCACAAATGTTGGGTCCGTTTTTGTATGCGAAAAATTGATTACCGCCAAAAGTGGCCGCTTTTGGCGGTAACACTGATGCGTTGCCGGCTCTTAAGACATGTTTGACATCAAGGCTTTTTTATGTGATAGGTGGCAGACCAGCAGACGGATCACCTGATTTTTTTTTAAGTTATGGCAGACCAACGAGCAACTTACCTGATGCTAAGTGAATTACCGCCGTCCAAGGACATCTGCGACACACGGGGCATCACAGATGCGTTGCCGGCTCTTAAGGGAGGAATAAGCTCTTTTCTTGAAGATCATCAGGTGGTAAGAGATTGCCGTCGCCCATGGACACCCGCTACATCAGTGGAGTCACAAGTGCGCTGCCAACCTTTAAACTCCCCTTTCCCCCGAATTGGGCCTCTGGTACCCTCAGTCACGCATCGAAACACAGCACAGAGCTGCTTCACGCCGGTTTTCTGTGAGGCCGTGGTGTCGCTCTGGTCGAGCCGGACCATTCCGCTCTCCCACGCTTTTTTTTTTAATTATGGCAGACAAACGAGCAGACGGCTCACCTGATGGTAAGTGAATTACCGCCGCCCATGGACATCTGCGACACACGGGGCATCACAGATGCGTTGCCGGCTCTTTTTAGGCTAGAGGCGACAAATGAGCAAGCGAGTCACCTGATGGAAAGTAATCAAACAATAAGTATTAATAAAAACCAGTAATAGATTATTTCTGTAATTATTTATTGGTACGATAAATCTCTTTTCCTGTTTAAATACAATATGGGCGCTTGTCCTTCATAAAACTCACCCAGTCAAAATCAAATAATTCTTTATTTGCATAGGCTTGTATACAGCACTTACAAATCGTCATACATTTGAATGACTTAAAACTATTTATAAGTACTTATGTATAATTTACATGTTAATACATATATATGTTGATACATAATACTAAAGAAATAAATAAACATAATGCGATTCTACCACCGCCTCGGAAAGTTGTTTCTGGTCGAGAAGATCCGGCAAGAAACTCGCCAGTTACTCTTTTTAATCGCCAAACTTTCATACAATGTTGTGTCATCATCATACCAAGCCATACAGTTTAATTGTTACACAAAATAAAATAAAGGAAATAATAATAAAATAAATATTATGAGGTAAACCGAAGCAGACCAGTCCCCAAAGGTGGCACCTGTTCACAAGTACGACGTATGTGTCAGCCATCATTTCACTCAACTCAGTGTCATGGCTGTCAACACTTGTCATTTGTTGCCACCTCCGGCGCCACTGTGCCTTGCGCGAAGATTGAATGCGAATAGACAACATTTCAAAATTGCTAAGCTCTGAAACAAAAATACCTTTTCTTTATTTACTTTTCCGCTGCTCGAATATATATTTATTAATTTTTTATATTGCTTATTTACTGAGAAAAAAATTAAAAACTAAAAAACGTAAGATGACGTCATCGGACGGCAGAATGTAAAATATTTCTTTGCTTAGCACATCATAGTTTTCATCATGACATGCAACTGTCAAAAAAAGACAACTTGTCAACGTTGAATGAATGAATGACGTTGACAATGTTGACACTAGTATTATTTACCTTTGACAGTAGTACCTTTTTTTATTAAAACAATGATAAGCAAAGAAAGATCGCTGTATCCAGCCGTCCGATGACGTCATTTGGCGCTTACGTCTATTTAGAATATAAAGAATTTTAATAATTATTTTATGCATGAAAATGGACAAATTTTGAAAAATGAAAAAATATGGGTCGGTTAATTATATGTCTTTTTTCATATAAAAAAACAATATGGACATGTTAAAAATATGAATTGTTGTCCATTGATAAACATATTTTAATTACCAATTGCTAACAGTATGATTGCCCCCGCAGGTACCTACACATGGCTCGTACGCACCGCAAGGAGCCGACCTACCAATGCAGCAAGTGCGACGAAGTATTCTTCTCTTATTCATTGAGGTGATTATTCATTGACGACCCGTTCGGATCAGTGGTAGTGAACGCCGCCTCTGGTGCAAGGGTTGCGGTTTCGATAACCGCACAGTACAAACGTTTGTGTGCATGAACATGTCTGTTTGTATTGGTCTGGGTGTTTTTTTATGTATTTATTTATTGAAAGGTACACCAACAGTACACATATAGAAAAATTTAAAAATGGTTAATTAAAGTACATGTCTTATATATCGTCGTCGTCAGCCCATTTAAGTCCCCACTGCTGGGGCACGGGCCTCCCTCAATCACATGAGGGGTAATTGCCATACTCACCACGCTTGGCAGACGGGTTGGCGAGGGTTTTGATATAAATGCAGAGTTTTCCTTCTCTGGGTGCTGATGATCATGCCAGCAGCTTTACCTTAGTCGCCTTTTACCGCACCTCGGTAAGAGTGAGGGTGGCCTATTCTGCTCTGCCGGGGACCACACGGCTTTGTAGAATTAATTTAAACAAATTCAGTATTCAAGTTTTTCTTTAATATAAATATTTCCTGTATTATTCCGACTCGCCCCTATTAAGTACGGTGTAGAGAATAAAATGTGTTGTCGCCTTAAGCAAAATTTTCGCTTGCACGGCAAGAATCAGTTATACTGACATACCGTTTTAAAAAGATCTGCCAAAGTTCTTTCAATTTTCTTCACATCAAAAGGAATCCATGTTGCTGCAAGCAAATCTGAACTTTCTGAAATAACAGTTAAGCATAATTTTCTATAAAACATGTATTGCTCTGACAAATTTATGAAAGGTGCTCATAGCATATCAAACGAATCAATTTGATAACTGACGGACCTTTTCGTTCCTTGACTGTAGGTGATATTTTTGAGCATGCTCAAATTTTTTTTTTATGTGATAGGTGGCATGCCTCCCTGCGTGATCGTATCAGAAATGATGAGATCCGCAGGAGAACTAAGGTTACAGACATAGCCCAAAGGATTGCATGCCTCAAGTGGCAATGGGCAGGGCACATAGCGAGGAGAACAGACAGCCGTTGTGGCGGAAAAGTCCTCGAGTGGAGGCCACGTACAGGAAGTCGCAGCCGTGGCAGGCCTCCTACAAGGTGGACCGACGATCTGGTGAAGATCGCGGGAATACATTGGATGCGGGCGGCACTTGACCGATCTGTGTGGAGAACATTGGGGGAGGCCTATGTCCAGCAGTGGACGTCTATTGGCTGAAATGATGATGATGATAGGTGG
This sequence comes from Marasmia exigua, assembly GCA_019059595.1. Taxonomy (NCBI): domain Eukaryota; kingdom Metazoa; phylum Arthropoda; class Insecta; order Lepidoptera; family Crambidae; genus Marasmia; species Marasmia exigua. The sequence continues at coordinate 3,446,359 of CM032490.1, forward strand.
CAGACGAGCAGACGGATCACCTGATAATAAGCGATTGCCGCCGCCCATGGACAACCGCGACACCATGGAGTCACAATTAACCGCCCTTTCCACCGGGATTGGCAAACGTGGTGATTAAGCCTAATCCCATCATAGTAGCGATGACTTGATTTCTCTGATGGAGGCCTTTGCCCTGCAGTGGGGCAGTATATAGGCTGATACATTACTAATTTAGGTTACAAATAGACTAAGTTCTGCAATATGTGTATAGTGTTATATGTTTTCTCAGGTACAGGCATATGATCGAATCGCACGGCGAGCAGCGAATGTTCCCGTGCGAGCACTGCGACCGCGCGTACGACAGCCGCAAGTCTCTCAGGGAACACAACAGACGGTGAGCGTCATCTGTGGCTCGGGGTACAGACACACACATGTCAGACGCAAGTCCCTCAGGGAACACAACAGACGGTGAGCGTCATCTGTGGCTCGGGGTACAGACACACACATGTCAGCCGCAAGTCCCTCAGGGAACACAACAGACGGTGAGCGTCATCTGTGGCTCGGGGTACAGACACACACATGTCAGCCGCAAGTCCCTCAGGGAACACAACAGACGGTGAGCGTCATCTGTGGCTCGGGGTACAGACACACACATGTCAGCCGCAAGTCCTTCAGGGAACACAACAGACGGTGAGCGTCATCTGTGGCTCGGGGTACAGACACACACATGTCAGCCGCAAATCCCTCAGGGAGCACAACCGACGGTGAGCGACATCTGTGGCTCGGGGTACAGACACACACATGTCAGCCGCAAGTCCCTCAGGGAAGACAACAGTCGGTGAGCGTCATCTGTGGCTCGGGGTACAGACACACACATGTCAGCCGCAAGTCCCTCAGGGAACACAACAGACGGTGAGCGTCATCTGTGGCTCGGGGTACAGACACACATATGTCAGCCGCAAGTCCCTCAGGGAGCACAACAGACGGTGAGCGTCATCTGTGGCTCGGGGTACAGACACACACATGTCAGCCGCAAGTCCCTCAGGGAACACAACAGACGGTGAGCGTTATCTGTGGCTCGGGGTACAGACACACACATGTCAGTCGCAAGTCCTTCAGGGAACACAACAGACGGTGAGCGTCATCTGTGGCTCGGGGTACAGACACACATATGTCAGCCGCAAGTCTCTCAGGGAACACAACAGACGGTGAGCGTCATCTGTGGCTCGGGGTACAGACACACACATGTCAGCCGCAAGTCTCTCAGGGAACACAACAGACGGTGAGCGTCATCTGTGGCCCGGGGTACAGACACACACATGTCAGCCGCAAGTCCCTCAGGGAACACAATAGACGGTGAGCGTCATCTGTGCCTCGAGGTACAGACACACACATGTCAGCCGCAAGTCCCTCAGGGAGCACAACAGACGGTGAGCGTCATCTGTGGCTCGGGGTACAGACACACACATGTCAGCCGTAAGTCCCTCAGGGAGCACAACAGGCGGTAAGCGTCACCTGTGGCTCGGGGTACAGACAGACACATGTCGATCAGGGCGTGTTAATTTTTAAATTAAATTTTAATACATTTAACCTAAAAATTTAACAAATTCCCTTTTATTACAAAAAACTACTCTGATACCGGCTTTAATCCTAAACTAGCAAGTTCATGATTATTACGGAATAATGTTAATTCTTAAATTTTTATTCCAAATCCTCGACTAACTATAGACCACTTAGTACCGCAGAATAGTGTCAAACTTGATCGAATCATTCAATCATTCGTTCAGTTAAATAATTTTAATGTAAAATGGAATGAACTGTCACAACAAAAGTGATACCACGGCCTCACAGAAAACCAGAGTGAAGCAGCACTGTGCTGTGTTTCGCTGCGTGAGTGAAGGTGCCGGAGGCCTAATCCGGGTGAAAGGAGGTTTAAAAGATTGGCAGTGCACTGGTGGCGGCGGCAATTGCTTACCATCAGGTGATCCGTCTGCTCGTCTGCCACCTATCACATAAAAAAAACAAGGATAAGCTGTCATTGTCACTGAATTGATACTAAAATAATAACCTCAAATTATTTTAGTACTCATTTTAAACTAGGGGTCCGGGTAGTTTTAACTTGAGTATTATTTTTGATATACTAAGTAACTTTAAACTTAGTTTCTAATAATGTTTATTCTAGTTCTTCAGTTATTACCAGTATTAATCACACTACTTATTTTAAACCACGTTTTGGAATAGGAGGGATTAAGATTAAAATAAACGTATTTGTTTATTTTCGTCGCTTTTAACCCGGATATATATATATTTTTTTTTTACTGTAGATAGGTAAGCGTTTGACCATATTTCACCTGATGGTAAGTGATAATATGGTCTAAGATGTATCACAATTACCTAGAAGATACCTATTCACTCGCGCTTTGAAAACCCCCAAATTGTAGCCACTAGGGAACACCCCTTCAGGCAACTGATTCCACTGTTTCGCAGTACGAATAAGAAAACAGGATTCAAACCTCTTTGTGCGGACTTTTGGTATTTCTACCATGTACCGGTGTCGATTGAGGGTCTGCCTGGTGGAGTAGTGGAAGAACGGAGATGCTCCAATGGCATTGTACAGTTCCGTGGCGCACTCTCCAAAATGTATGAATTTTAGTATGATTTTTTTCCAACTCCAGGTTTCATCTAAAGATCTTCCGTCACCAATGCGACCTCTGCGAGAAGCGGTTCTACCTGCCCTCGCGGTTAAGAGAACACATGGCCACGCACACGGGCGAGAGGAACTACCGCTGCGAGTACTGTGGCAAGACGTATCCGAGGCTCAGGGGGCTTAAAGTGCACGTCCAGGTGGGAATCAGTCTCTTAGTCGGTCACTCACTCATTCTGTCGGTTAGTCATTCATAAAGTACACGTGTAGATAGGAATCAGTCACTCGTTTACTCAGTCCGTCACTTGAACACGCATACGGGGGAGCGTAGCTACCACTGCGAGTACTGTGGCAAAACATATCCGAGGCTCAGGGTGCTGAAAGTGCACATGCAGGTGGGAATCAGTCACTCAGGCGGTCATTTAATCACTCAGTATGTTACTAATTTGTCACTCATTCATTTGGTACGTCATTTATTATCTCGTTTCCTCGGCACAGGTACGTGCAGGTGGGAAACAGTTACTCATTCACTCTGGCGGTCATTCAATCACTCAGTCCGTTACTTATTAACTTGGTAAATATGTCACTCATTCATTTCGTACGTCATTCATTATCTCGTTTCGTCACTCATTCACTCAGTCTGTCACTCACTAACTCATTCTCTCGGTTTGTCATTTATTACGTGCAGGTGGGAAACAGTTACTCATTCACTCTGGCGGTCATTCAATCACTCAGTCCGTTACTTATTAAACTTGGTATATATCTCATTCATTTCGTACGTCATTCATTATCCACGTGTTAGTGCACGTGCAGGTGGGAATCAGTCTCTTAGTCGGTCACTCACTCATTCTGTCGGTTAGTCATTCATAAAGTACACGTCGCACATCCTCTGAAAAACTGTCATAGCACAAAAACCGACTTTTGAGAAAAACGCGTTTTCACTATTGGTTACTTCATTAATGTTATTGCTCAATTATCAATTCTGTTTTTTTTGGTTTCAAAATATTTTAACTGTTGACGAGTTTAATAAACTCTTTTCTAGAATGTAAAAAAGGCTTGGAACTAAAAAAAAAGGCATTTACACAATGTGAAGGTGTTCTTGTCTTATGACAGTTTTTCAGAGGATGTGCGACGTGTAGATAGGAATCAGTCACTCGTTTACTCAGTCCGTCACTTGAACACGCATACGGGGGAGCGTAGCTACCACTGCGAGTACTGTTTCAAGACGTACCTGTGGCTCAGGTAAGCCCCCTGAGGCACAGGTACGTGAAACAGTTACTCATTCACTCTGGCGGTCATTCAATCACTCAGTCCGTTACTTATTAACTTGGTATATATGTCACTCATTCATTTCCTACGTCATTCATTATCTCGTTTCGTCACTCATTCACTCAGTCTGTCACTCACTAACTCATTCTCTCGGTTTGTCATTTATTACGTGCAGGTGGGAAACAGTTACTCATTCACTCTGGCGGTCATTCAATCACTCAGTCCGTTACTTATTAACTTGGTAAATATATCACTCATTCATTTCGTACGTCATTCATTATCTCGTTTCGTCACTCATTCGCTCAGTCTGTCACTCACTAACTCATTCTCTCGGTTTGTCATTTATTACGGAGAGGAACTACCGCTGCGAGTACTGTGGCAAGACGTATCCGAGACTCAGAGGGCTGAAAGTGCACGTCCAGATAGATAGATAGATATTCTTTATTGCACAAATAAAATACAAGCATGATACAACAGCAAGAGACAGTACAATAAGGCGGTCTTATCGCTTGTAGCGATGGTTACAAGTGTTGTTGTTGTTGTGTACAGGTTGTTATTAGTCACTCATTCACACAGGCGGTCATTCATTCACTCAGTCCGTTACTTATTATCTTGGTAATTAATAAAGACGGGAATTAACAAATTTATTTTGTGACACAACATTGTGTACATATTTTGCTCGACGTTCCGGCTACGTTACAGCAGCCGTGGTAACGTCGTCGTCAGCCCATTTAAGTCCCCACTGCTGGGGCATGGGCCTCCCTCAATCACATGAGGGGTAATTGCCATACTCACCACGCTTGGCAGACGGGTTGGCGAGGGATTAGATATAAATGCAGAGTTTTCCTTCCCTGGGTGCTGATGATCATCAGAATCAGATCAGATCAGAATCAACAGTGGGATTACAAATATATACATATAATATTTTTCTTTTGTAAATACATACTTATTATACATAGAACACACCCAGATCAATACAAACAGAGATGTTCATGCACACAAATGTGATTATGTGAGTACACAATGTTGTTTTACATAATAAATATCGTGTTAATCCCCGTATTGTTACATTATAAGAAATAAATTGTTTTGAAATCTTACAAAACAATTTTTTTTCCAACGTGTTCCGTTTCCAAGTGTCAAAAACGCACCCTTAGTAAAATACCGACCTAACTCAAAATTTTAATATAGATGCTAAGTGAAAATAGTATCGGCTAAAATCCAGGGATGAAAGGTCATCTAACAACAATTTTGAGTTAAGTAAATAGGTACACTCACATATGAACACGAGATGAAATTTGAAGTGCGTTATTTACTCAAGACTACTCAAGAATAAATTGCAAAGAATTGCTATAAATATATCAACAATTTTGAGTTAGGTCGGTATTTTACTAAGGGTGCGATGGACTTACGACCATTCTGTCACTGGACTTATGACCATTCTGCCCTTCATTTGTTTATGAATAAGTATTTTTAATTTTTTTCTTGTTACAGTCTCACAGCGCGGACAAGAAGTACAAGTGTGAGTTATGCAACGCTTCCTTCACGCAGAATGTGAATCTCCGCACTCACGTGAGGCGCCAACACCAGCACCCCGACGCGTACGCAGAGTGAAGTGACTGTAGTAAAGTAAACTATCAGCCTATAAACTGTCCCACTGCAGGGCAAAGGCCTCCATCATAGAAATCAAGTCATCGCTACTATGATGGGATTAGGCTTAATCACCACGCTTGCCAAATGCGGATTGGTGATCACAAACCCGAGCTATGTTCGAAAAATTCGAAACATACTTTTCACTCGACCCGGGTATTGAACCCAGGACCCCCAGATCACGACGACGAAGCGACTGTAGTCTGTGCCAAAACTTGCACTAAAGGTCATTCACACCCCCACCAAAGGGCAATAAATAGAAAATTAAAACTCCATCTGTTTTTGGGCTTTCTGAACATGTACTTCTTTCGGTATTTATTATTAATAATAAGAATAATTCTCACAACATCTCATACATTGACCTGATTCCGTACTAAGTAGCTTAAGCTATTTTTGACTGACCGGATGGCGTAATTATTAATGACCCTGCCTTTTACGCCAAAGGTCGTGGGTTCGATCCACACCCTGGACAAACATTCGTGCGATGAACACTTGTGTTTGTTCAGTGTCTAGGGTGTAATATATGTATTTAAGTATTAGTGTTCCTCTGTTGTCTGATATCTGTAACACAAGTGCTTAAGCTACTTAGTACGGAATCAGGTCAACGTATGAGATGTTGTGAGAATTATTATGATTATTATTATTAAGCACTTGTGTTACAGATATCAGACAGCAGAGGGATACAATATATACTTAAATACATATATTACACCCAGACACTGAACAAACACAAGTGTTCATCGCACGAATGTTTGCCCAGGGTGGGGATCGAACCGACGACCTTTGGCGTAAGAGGCAGGGTCACTACCAATTGCGCCATCCGGTCAGTCAATTATACTCTCAAGATGTCTGTTTGTTTAGAATATGTTTGTTTGTTCTGTTAGAATGTAAAAGCATCTAGTTGCCACTACTATATTTGATAGAACGGTTTATTAAGATTATATTACGCCATAAAAAAATTAAATTTGTTTGAAACACCTTTCCTAATAGGTATATTTTAAATTTTAAAATACATTTTCGCTATACAACCAAAAAAGCCGCGGCCATGATGGTCTATTAATTATCTGTACCGTGACGTCACTGTTATTGTAAGCTATACTCGTGACTGTCATAACCTTTTTTTCGGAATAAAAACTATGGCTTCGAATTTTGTTGTTTACAATAATGGTGACGTAGAACCATGGCGGAGGGTATTTTCAATCAAGAGAAAAAAAGTAAAAATACACATAACGTGTTTAAGTTGAATTTTTACAGCAATCCCTTATTTGTATTTATTGAAGTTTAATATATTTCGAACCCTTGTAGGGAATAATATTTGAATTAAAAGTTATTTTTATAAATGCTGACATGAGGCAATTTGCCTATTGTGTTCTTTAATACATTACACATGGCTTAATTAAAATGAATGAATCACTTAATAACATCATCATCATCATCATCAGCCCATTTAAGTCCCCACTGCTGGGGCACGGGCCTCCCTCAATCACATGAGGGGTAATTGCCATACTCACCACGCTTGGCAGACGGGTTGGCGAGGGTTTTGATTTAAATGCAGAGTTTTCCTTCTCTGGGTGCTGATGATCATGCCAGCAGCTTCACCTTAGTCGCCTTTTACGACACCTCGGTAAGAGTGAGGGTGGCCTATTCTACTCTGCCGGGGACCACACGGCTGACCACGCCACACTTAATAATATATAATATGTATGAAAAAAAACAATATGTACAAAATAAGGAAACTCAGTTTTGTGTATGTGCAATATGATTAAATTATTTTAGCCACGGTTTTTTTTATAACTTTGTACAGTATTTTAAATATGTAAAATGTTATTATGTAAATAAAATTAAATTTGGATCATTTCTTTTCTTTTTACCTCTAAATCCACATACAGAAGAAAGCGTGCCAGTTAACTTCTTTACCAGATACTACTTTACTTGAATATTTGACTGCCTCGGTGGGCGCATTGTTTAGTGGGTTGCACTAGGTCCCGGGTTCGATTCCTGGGTCGGGTCAAAAATTCGTACCTAAGATTTCGGTAAGAAATTGTCAGCCCACAGTCGAAGTTGGCGGCACCCCCGTGCCTCGGAAAGCACGTTAAGCCGTTGGTCCTGCGTCCGATCCCTTTCCGGTCGTGTCACCTGGTGTCACATCGGAATATGAGGGTAAGGGAATAGAGAGTGCACTTGTGTTTGCGAACACACTTGAGCACTATAATATATCCTGCGTGCGTGGCTCGTTGAGATCGGCCGCCGTAGCCGTAATCGGTTGGAGGATATTATCTTCTGTATTTCAATCAAATTGAAATTGAACCGTTTCACGTAGGGTGAGGCCTATACAACGCATTAAGGTGACGGGTAGGGCACACTAGCGACGCCAAACGATTTTAATGTTTAGCTACTAAAACGGATCTTTTTTAAACAACGTCGGGGTTACAACCTCTCGGCAAACACTTATACTATTTATTAAATAACCATGCACAAATGACTACCGCCAAAAGCGGGCACTTTTAGCGTGAATCAATTTTTCGCGTACAAAAACGGACCCGACATTTGTGCATGGTTGTTTAATAAATAGTATAAGTATTTGCCGAGAGGCTGTAACCCCGACATTGTTTAAAATAGGTCCGGTTTAGTAGCTAACAATTTGAATCGATTGGCGTCGCTAGTGTGCCCTACCCGTCACCTTAACGGTAGTGCGGCGTGCCGCACCTCAGCTCCAGGACAATCGGAGCGGTTGACGGCTGGCCGTAAATGAGTGCGTTGTTATAAAACGGTTTCATGTAAACATTGATGTACGGCACGCCGTATCGCGGCCTAACGTTAGTGCGTTCTAGGCCTGAGACTCACACCCTTATATCGATTGATCCTCCTCGAACGTACTTTTATATTATTGGTCCAAACATGAAAGTTTCGGCAAAAAAAAAATGCTGTATTCTGTTAGGACTTGTCCCTCTGATGTCCAAATGCCAAGATTTGGAATACCGAAAATATGTTTTTGTTAGATTATCGATGATGTTGATCTCTGAACTCAAATAAAACCAATGATATGAAATTACAGCTTTGGTGCCATAGTAATAAATATACCGTGGGAGAGCCACGCTTCGGCATAAAGGGGAGTAAAACGGTAAACAAAACATGGTGTATACATATAATATTTATCTTTTTTAAACTTATAATACATAGAAAACACCCAGACCAATACAAACAGACATGTTCATACACACAAATGTGTGTACTGTGCGGGGATCGAACCCGCAACCCTTGGTCCAAAGGTCACTCACTGCCACTGTTCCAAACGGTTCGTCGAGTTGTGTATACTTCAGTGTTTGAACGTGAGAGAGCCACGCTTCGCCTTGAATGGGCCGGGTCGGCCGGAGTGATGCCACGGCCTCACAGAAAACAGGCGTGAAGCAGCACTGTGCTGTGATTCGCTGCGTGAGTGACAGTACCGGAGGCCCAACCCAGGGGAAAGGGGGTTTAAAGTTTGGCAGCGCGCTTGTGACTCCACTGGTGTCGCGGGTTTCCATGGGCGGCAGCAATCGCTTACCATCAGGTGATCCGTCTGCTCGTTTGTCGCCTACTTCATAAATATAAAGTTATAAATACTCAGGGGACAGTCCTAGCCTGGTAGGGACGGCCTTAGACAATTTAACACGGGACGTGGTATAGCGCAGATCTAGTTTTAAAACATTCTGCCAAATCAGCGGAAGGGAAGTTTAGTGATGGTCTAGATATGAATAAATGAGTGACATTCTAGGAATGAGTTAGTTGCATACAAAAATGTTGCTATTAGGTACATGTACAAAAGAATGTGAAATTGCTTATTTATAAGTAATGTAAGTTTATAAGTAATAGTGACAATTATTTTTGTGATGTGGTATTTGTAGTGTTTCAATAATCCAATAATAAAAAATGGATGGAAGTCCATTTAACAAGAGCGGAAAAACACTCCGAAGCCCTCCTTCTACCCCTGCGCCCCAACCCTCGCCGCGAGCGCAAGTCCAGCCTCCCCAACAGCAGCACTACCAGGATGATACTCCTACAGTTGTTAGTACGCCGGAGCTCCAGGATTGGATGAATAAGATTGAGAAGTGTCTAAATGAGGTATGCGTGATCTCATGTGAAGGCAAACTAAACTCCGACCAGAAATTGAGAATCAATAATCTGTGCCGCAATGTAAGTCTGGGAACTTCTCAATTAGTCGTGCAGTATCAGTCGCTCAAGTCCAAAGCCATAGAGTATCATAAGCATCTCCATAACTGTAAAGAAAATCAAGACCTCTTCCAACAGTTTCAAAACTTACGGGAAGTCATTACAGTATCCTCACATCAAGCCCCAGGGATTGCCTCCTTTGCCGACATGGTAAAGAAAAGTGAAACAAAATTTGTACAGCCGGCTAATATAAGCTCAGTAGCTATATATCCCACTGATAAAAATAAATCCAGCGAGGAGACGAAAAGCCTTGTTCAAAAAATAATCCGCCCTGAAGAAATGAAGCTGCAGGTTCGAGGTCTTCGCAAAACAAAAAACGGTGGTGTGATCATCAGCACGGACTCTAAGGGGGACATTGAGAAGCTGAAAAAATCTGAGCAGCTGACTACATCTGGGCTTACCGTAGATGAGCCGCATAAACGTAGGCCCAGAATCATCCTGGTCGGAGTGCCCACCTCAATGCTGGAATCCGAGGTCTTCAACTGCATATTTCAGCAAAATTTAGCCGAAAAGTTGAAGAGCATGACCACTGAAACCTTTATGTCCTCCATTAAACTAAGCCACAAGTCGGGTAAGAAAAACGCTGAGACATGTAACTACGTGATTGAGGTCTCTGCAGAGATACGTAAGGCCCTAATTACAAATGACAGAGTCTTTGTTAATTGGTCGTCGTGCCCTGTAAGAGACTTCACGCTTGTAACAAGATGTTACAAGTGCCAGCAGTATGGGCACGCCGCAAAAACATGTCGTGGTGAGAAAACCATCTGCGGTCACTGTGGAGAAGATGGACACGACATGAAGGATTGCCCAAAGAAGGCCGAGCCACCAAAATGTGCCACTTGCCTGCACTACAAAAAACAGTCCAATCATAAAACTGGTGACATTGACTGCCCTGCTAGAAAAATGGCCGAAAATCGATATATTCGATCGATTGATTACGGAGGCGCCTAATATCGCCATCGTTTAATTAGTGTACTTATATTTACTATAAATAGCTTATATTTTTAAATTATATTCAGTGCCTACTAATTTTATTTTATTAGGTAATCAAAGACTTTGTAAGGTGTTTCGTAGTATTGCTAGATAAACGTTTTTAAGTGTGAAGGTATGTGTGTCATGTAAATTTCAGAGTCATCAAATTGTTAACTAGGTTATTCATGAATCATTGTCAGTCAGGTTTATTTATTTTTTAAATTTGGATTAAGTGTTAGTATAATTTAATGTTTTATTGTTAAAATTGATAAGCTCCTTTTGTCCTTTTCTTTCTTTTGTTTTTGCCTGAGATACAGGATATTCCTAGTTCAGGCAACAAACTTAAAATTAGTTACCTTAGTATATGTAGATTATAAGTATTTATATTGTTCTCGTGGTTTTTCAATAAAAACTTATTATTTTTTTCAATAAAAACTTATTATTATTATTATTATTAATGACATTTCATTACTTATAAAAAAGCAAGGATGATTTTTGTTTACGAACATAGGTGAATCACTTGCTCACAGCAGCGAAAATGCAGATAAGTACTAGAAAAGTTATACCTAATTTAAGACCTCGGTGGCCTAGTGGTCTAGGCGGTCACCAGGATGGTGAAAGGGTTGGATTTTTGAAACAGTCATACAGTGTTAGATGTTTATTCTAGTTAAAATGTTATATGCATCTAAAGGCTGTGCGTAGAAAATTTGCAAAATATTTCAGAATTAGACGATGGAATTTTAGAGAAGCCGGAGTCTTCGATAACTGATAGCAATAATGAGACATTTATTATTCATTCATTCTATTACTTTTCACTAATCAACATCGTGCACCATCGTTTATTCGTACCACGATATCGCCTATTGTTTTTTGGGGTTATTTCTGTCGTAAAATAAAAGGTTATTATTCCGTGAAATTACGTTTATTATATTAAAACTAATGTTCACTTATGAGTCATAAGAAAGATAAATTAGATTTGTCTGATCGTCGTTCGCAAGTAAAAACTTCACAACAACCATTTTGACGAGTTCCGCTCAGCGACAGATACGAATTTGAAATGGCGATTGATCGCCCCGATCTAGTTTTAATAAATATACACGAATGTTTGTTCGTGTACTTTGGCAGAGGGACATGCGTCCACATGCCATGTCCCGTGTTGAATTGTCTAAGGGGACGAAATAGTTTTCCCGGCTGTCCCTATCCCTTCTCCCGGCCAAACCAGGGGAGGAACCGCCTGGCCTGCAGTGCAGGCGGGCACCACCCGGGGGAGGAGGGGTTATGGTGCCAGGGTTCGCCCTTTTTGAACCCATAACTCCTCCTGACTCAAAGGCGATGAGAGAAATCCGCTTAATCAGATATTGGATAATAAAATTAGCCCTTAATCAGATATTGGATTATAAAATAGTTCCCACCTGATTTTGAACCTTGTCTATCATGACATACGACAACCCCGGAACCGGTACTAGGCATCCAGGTGCACCACCCGACGCAATCTTAAAGAGTGGTCGATCGAACAGGGTAAACAGCTATGGCTCAGATCGACAGGTCAGGCACATGTCAAGACCTTAATGACAGGATTCTCCAGCAAATACACGCAAGAGGCCTTAGCGCTATCTCGCGGATAGTTGCCACACAAGAACCATTACTGGTCACTGCAGGCTAAACAAGCACGGCACCAGAACCGGGCTGGCTGGAGATTCCACCTGCAGATTCTGTAAGGCAGAGGACGAGACACCTATGCACATACTTTGTCAATGCGATACCCTCGGGCACCCAAGAAGCCGCACCCTGGGCAGTTACCACATCTGCCTCTCCCAAAGCCATTATACGGTTTATGCGGACCGTGGGCCTCAGAGACGATCTGTAAGTGGGAGCGGAGGTCACAATAGATCAAATTTGGTCGCAGTGACTACTCGGCAACGAACGCTCGCCAGAACTTCGAATAAGTACCAATCATGACATAATGAGCGTAAACAAATGAAAATAATTATTGATGACGTAATCATAATCTAGAATATACTACCCCCCAAATGCCATCCTAAATGAACAAAGCAAAGCGGCCCGACACAGAACTATGCTGTGTTTCGCTGCGTGATTGAGAGTACCCGAGACCAAAAGAGAGGGAAAGGGGGTTTGAAGGTTGGCAGCACACTTGTGACTCCACTGCTACTGGTGTCGCGGGTGTATATGGGCGGCGGTAATCGCTTACCATCAATCGATCCGTCTGCTCGTCTGCCACCTATCACATAAAAAAAAATCACTACTGGTAGAGGATTGGGATGATAATAAAAAGAAATTAGTTTAAAACTGTTTATAATTATAAATATTATAATAAAGTTAACTATACATACATAATTATTTTACAAGTGCACATATAAATATCAATTTTTAGCTAGGGAGTACCTATTTATATTCACATAGGTACTATCCATGCGGATAAAGAATGGGATTAGAAATGGCGGCGCGTAGAGCCGGTACCGTCAGCATCAACGGTTTGAATACTTATAACTGAAAAACGGTATAAAATATCTTTACCGTTGAAACTGATTTGTTTTTTTTTTTAATAAACAAATAAATGTTATTAATTAAAATACTATTTATGAACGAGTATGTTTCATAAGTTTTATTATTTTGGAGTCTTTTTGACTGTAAACTATATCTTAAAAAGAGTATAGGTATAGGTAGTGATCTATACTCAATAAATAACTAACAAAACAATTATTTAACATACAAATTAACAATAAACAATAACAAATGACAAAATAACGAAAGGTTCAAAACCACGGAAAAACTGAGAACGCGTCTAGCTCACAAAATTGCGAAACCGGACTGATGCGACGGAAGGGACCGCAGAATTTTTTTTGCAGTCAGTACCCACGAGTGCGAGTATAGACGCAAATAGTGTGCGAGCGAGAAGTGAATAGATGCGCCGCCATTTCTGATCCCATTCTTTATACTTAAGGTGACGGGTAGTTTAGCTATTAAACCGGATCTATTTTAAACAATTTCGGGGTTACAACCTCTCGGCAAACTTATAATATTTATTAAATAACCATGCACAAATGTTGGGTCCGTCTAAAAAAATTAAAATCGATTGGCGTCGCTAGTGTGCCCTACTCGTCACCTTAAATGGTGAAGTCGAGGGCAGATCCAGAGGAGTTGGTCGTGGGGGTCATAATTTCTTCAACAGCTCTTTTTAAGTCTATTAACTCCACAACCTGGGGTCTTAGCGCGAAGGCGTCCCGTAACTAACAAGAATATACCTGTCGCATTCAAACAAAGGCGAAACACTGCGCGTGTGACTGGGAAACTCTGATTCTGTGGTAACGTCCGGATTGCGCTAAGGACCCTGAGTGTATGATTTCCTTGAATTAAGTACGCTGTTCATGTTTAAGACAAATACAGTCGCGAGCAAACATATCGACTCAGGACCTAATAATTAGGTTAGGTAAAATTATTATTATTGAACATTGAACATTGGGGGAGGCCTATATCCAGCAGTGGACGTCTATTGGCTGAAATGATGATGATGAAAATTATTTTCATACAAACATACCAATGTCAGGGGCCTATAAATATGAAATTATCTGTGCTTTAGTGATAATTCTATTGTAAATCGACTTCAAGTGTTCAAAATTCAATTAATTATTTTAACAGATTACATAAACCTGCTGATTAATTATTTGGTCGATTTTCGCATCCCATGATATTGCATGGAAGAAGACAAACAACTTGCTCAATCCTAATTTTAAGAAAATTGGCATGTTTCAGGAGGCTTGTTAAACGATTAACTAAAAGGAGAACATTTTTGACATCGATTGAAATTAAAATCACACCCACACTTCACACACGCCTATTTATTCAGAATATTTTCATTATATAACTGTGTATTTTTCTACCTATCGTCTGTTCTCGTACTCACCTTTGTCTGTAGTTTTAATGTATGAACGTTACCTATGTTTTCTAATGAGTGTTCATTGTTAAATTATTTATTGTGATGGTCAATAAAATGTTTCTTTCTTTCTAAAATTATCACTAAAACACATACACTTTCATATAAGACCCTGAAATTAGGATGTCTGTATGAAAATTAGGTCCCGAGTCGATTTGGTTGCTCGCGAGTGTAGTATATTTACTTTGTAAAAAAAAGATATTCTATCCATCCCTAAAATTTCATTATTTACTAACGATTTATACATACAATTCATTGGAAACTATATCCGCAGAAATCGTAATTTCAAAATTTACAAAAATATTAATTTAACATAATAATACTTCTTAACAATAACGATTTACCTAAGGCATTCATTACATTAGGAATGAAATATTTTAAATACATCTTGTAAATGAAATAAATGTAGGTATTTTCAGTCAATTTCGATCAACAAAATAGTTTTGGCCACAAAGTCGACCTTCTTATGTTGGCGGAGTGTGCTTGACCAATCGAAAAAGTTATATTTGGAGCTCGCACACACGGATCTAGTTGCGAACGTCATTCTTTTTGGTCAGTGACGGCGACGTTGAACATCCGGCTGATTGATAGACAGAACATACTTTATGGATTGGTCGAGCGCAATCCACACCACCCCCACCATATGTCCCGCGAACCATGGGAAGGTCGACTTTGGCGGTAAAGCTGGCTGGGCTGAGCTTCTTCAAGAAAGATGCTAACAAAATATATATGGATGTTTCTATTGAAACATACACCTACCATCATCAAGCCTCATGTTCTTCGCTCTTTACATCTATCTCCTTTATATGCCTCTTCGAATGTTTCCTCAACTCCATTGGAGTTACAAACCTCTTCTCACAGAAGACGCATATGTGTTTCCCCTCGCCCGTATGCCTCAACTCGTGCTGTTTCACTTCATGTTTAGTCGCAAACCGCTTATTACAATACCTGCACACATTCTTTTTAACTTTAACATGAGTTTTCCTCAAATGCGCCAAATAGTACGGCTTCCAATCGAATGTTTTCCCACAGTATTCACATGTGTTTATCCGTACACGTTCCGGATGCATCTCAACCACATGTAAGTGCCTATCGTATTCTTTATGAAACCTTTCGCCACACTGACACTTGAACATTTTGAACTCCAGATGTACCATCGCTTCATGTTTCCTCCTATAATTCTCCAATGAAAACACCTTACCGCAATGGCAGCACGGAAATTTACCTGTCTTATGAATCAATTGGTGATGCTTCAATCTCACTTCAGTGACAAACGTGTCCCCGCAATCCGAACACATATAGTTGCAAAAATGAGCATTCATATGTAGATCTAGGAATTGGAAATTCGAAAACTCCGACGTACAGAGACCGCACACAAGCTTCGAGTGAGCCACCAGTCTGTATGGGACCAGCTTTGTATATACTACATCTAATTCCTTATCGTGCTTCTCACTTAAATGTTGGAACATATCGTTCCACGATGGAATGTCTACTTTGCAAACCTTACATTTCAAATCGACGATATCGACTCGTAGGATCTCATTCTGATGTTGGGGTCTCATTACTTTATCGAGACTGGATAGAATTTCGTCATCGTGGTTTTTTATGTGGGACCTTAGATTGGACGGTATGTCGAAGCTGTCGACGTTGGTGTAACAAAAGGCGCAGAAGAAGCGGCTCGCTTTGACCTTGAAAGGCGACGCTGTGGTGAAAACTAGCACCGTTTTTATTTCTTCCACAAACCTGTAGTGAGCATCGAGGGTCTTCTGCTTTAGCAGCGAATCCGGATTAATATCTGGAAAGATAGATTTAGGTAGATAAGTTAACAATACATATCCACGACACACATACGAACGACATAGCCCACCGAATTAGCAAACTAAAGTGGCAGTGGGCTGGTCATATTAGCCGCAGAACTAACAGCTGTAAAGTCCTTGAGTGGAGACCGCGACTCGGTAAGCGTAGTGTTGGACGCCCTGCGACAAAATGGGATGATGACATTCGAAGGCTGGCTGGTGTGGGCTGGATGAGAGTGGCCGAAATTCGGGAGCAGTGGCGTGCATTAGGGGAGACCTATGTCCAGCAGTGGACGAGTGTGGGTTGCTGATGATGAAGTTAACAATAATAATATTTTCCAACCGCAATTCATAAGATATTTTTTACAAATTTTATAGGTTATAACTATTTTAAGTTCTGAAAAGGTGTCGTAAAAGGCGACTAAGGTAAAGCTGCTGTCATGATCATCAGCATCCGTCTGCCAAGCGTGGTGAGTATGGCAATTACCCCTCATGTGATTGAGGGAGGCCCGTGCCCCAGCAGTGGGGACTTAAATGGGCTGATGATGATGATGATGATGATTTTAAGTTCTTATTCAGATTAATTATTGAGAAAGTTTTATACATGTTATTTTTGAAAAATAAGAACACAAAAAAGAATATGATTTTTACAACTTAATATTTTTATTTGTAGAAAGATGGATGCATGATATGAAACGTTTAAACTGGCCTATTCGCCTTCAGATACAGAATGAACTATAACAAAGGTTTAAAAAATATTTTGTAGTATAGTTAATTGGTGAAAATAGCACTGGAGTAACGTCACGCTAGCCAGATGTTTTTTCTTTGAAGAAACGAAAAGGTAATTCTTTCTTTTAGCAACAACTTATTTCATCGAGTTAATCCAAAGCTTGTTTAATCACAACTTACACGATATCATATCCTTTGCCATGTTTTAAAGTTGAAACATGACTCTTCAACGATCCCTTTTGGACGTACATTTTAACCTTTTTTCACCAAAATACTTCTTCAAATGTTCTATCAAGGCCCTTTTCCTTGACAATGCCTTCGGACACAGTTCACATTTAAATTTCTTCTCTTTCGTATGCGTAATCACATGATCCTCCATAGATCTCTTGAAATAAAATCCTTTGGGACAAACCTCACAATAGAACCTTGCTTCTTTCAAATGTTTTATCTTCATATGTTCTGTCAACCTTGTATCACTTAACAATCTCTTTTGACATATTTTACATTCGAATTCTTCCATTTCGCCACCATGACATTCAACTTCATGTTTATTCCTCAGTTTTCCATAACTAAAACGCTCCATGCAATGTCTACACTTCAA
Source organism: Marasmia exigua (assembly GCA_019059595.1). Classification (NCBI taxonomy): domain Eukaryota; kingdom Metazoa; phylum Arthropoda; class Insecta; order Lepidoptera; family Crambidae; genus Marasmia; species Marasmia exigua. Next base: position 3,464,160 of record CM032490.1, read on the forward strand.
CGGTTTACTCTTCAAACGATGCACCTATCTTTCGTGGTTTATCACTTATTCTCGAATTACGAATTGCTTTGGACAATATCCACATGTATATATTCCAGCCTGATGTCTCATGACATGTTTAGATATATCCTTCTTATTCATAAAACCACGGCCGCAATCGTTGCATTCAAATATTTTGTAATGCACAATCATATGTTGTGTTAGACTCTTGAAATATTTAAAAATGCGATTGCATTGGATACACGTAAAGTTATTATTTGGAAAACTAAAAGGAATTAATTGATTTTACACGTCTTTATATATGATTTTGTCGTGAATTTCTAGATGTGTGAGCAAATTTTCGAGCGTTGGCAATTTTTGGTCGCAAATTTTGCATTGTAAATCCGTTATATCTAATCGTATAGTCCAATATAGAGTGTATTTCAAATGAAATGCCGCAAGGCAGCGTTTGTGGGCCATTTTGTTATGTTCTTTTAATTCATTCGCTAGGTCGTACGTTTGGTTACAAAAGCAACAGGAAAACTTATCTTTTATTATTCCTTTAATTGGGGTCGCGTTGGACCACTCCATAATTGTTCGTAAGTTCTTCTTGTGTTTAAGTAAATTCTTTTTTCGGAGATTTTTGTGGGTCGTTTCGAAGGAGCAAGGTGGTTGTTTGGGCCCCGCGCCTACAACAAAGATATTGATATTGTAATATCATCTTTTTGATCCAAAAAGGATTGCCTGGACATGGTAAGAGACAACATGCGTGTCAAAAACCTCACCACTATGGATGCCAAAGTGAAAAATGTGGAGGTTTAGTGAGTAATTCTTATGTAGATATTTTTTGGCTCGAAATTCATACAATGAGACTATGTTAAATTTAGATTAACACTTTTGCTTTATGAATGATTTTATTTATATACTCAATACTTTATTTGCTCCACAAATGTTTCACACACGGATGGTTAATAATGTCATATTTTAAATAGAGAGAAACTGCCATTTGCTATGCGCCAAGACACTCACCCTTACGAAACATCCTAAACGAATCCGCTTCGCGTCTTAAATATAATCCTTGACACTTAAAAATCTTTATGTTTGTGCTTCTTTGCGACATGGGTTTGGAGGGTTTGTCTCTTGATAAACCTCAAACCACAAATATCACAGTGAAATCTCCTGTCATCGGCGTGTACTCGCATATGCTCCACTAAGCCCTTCCTCCGAGGATATGTCTTCGGACACAGCGGACATTCGAACCGCCTCTCTTTAGTATGCATAACCTCATGCTCTTCCAACTCCGCTTTCACAAAGAACCCTCTGTTGCAGAAAACACACCTAAACTTATAATCCTTCAAATGTATCCTGCTTTTGTGATTCATCATTGCGAAATGGGACGGGTATATCCTCTCACACATGTCACATTGGACGTCCTTGCCTTTCACTCTAGCATCCGAACGGTTGTGCACCAAACGTTCATGACTCATAACCAATTCTCGATTCGAAAATTCTCTATCGCAGAAAGAGCATTTGAATTTCCCGATCCTATGTCTGACTATATGCCGAGTCATATTCTTTTTACTTAAAAAACCCTTTCCACATTCATCACACTCATATATTTTGTAGTGCTGAATCATATGATCCGTTTGAATTTTGAAAGCATTGAAACTTTGATTGCAGACCAAACATTTGAACTTATTCTTCGGAAAAGTGTATGGTATAATCTGATTCTTTATATCAGTATGGACAACTTTCTCGTGCGTTTTCAAGTGGACAAACAAATCATCAATTTTAGTCAACTCCTCTTGACAAATCTGACATTGTAAATCCGATATGTCCAGTCGTAATGTCCATTGCAGCGTGTGTTTCAAATGGAGTTTCGCAAGGCTCAATTTGTGGGCCAATTTTGTATGTGTTTTCAACCTTTTAGCTTCCTCAAAGGATCTATTACAGAAATGGCATTCGAAAGCTTCTTTGGAGTAGCCTTTTAACGGAGTCGCGTTGGACCATGTGATAATATTTTCGATGTTCTCCTTATGTTTGTACACCTCGTCGCCCCCGATGAATCTGTATTTCTTTTCTCTCAGGAGTTGTCTTGCCCTTTGCGTCGTTTCGTCTACAACAAACGGGGACAGTTTAATATCGTGTTCTCTAAGCCACTCTTCAAGCATCAAACCATATGGTTAATCGTACGACATATATATATATATATATCTCAACTGGGCTTACTCGCTTTGTATGGTTCTTCATATGATCCATTAATTATTCTTATTTCTGATTAAAAAAATCCACATTGTTGAAATGAAATGGTTTTTTGACAGATAATATAAATGGACAACATTTCATATTTTTAACATGTCCATATTGTTTTTTTATATGAAAATAGACATAAAATGAACAGACCCATATTTTTTCTTTTTTCAAAATTTGTCCATTTTCATGCATAAAATAATTATTGAAATTCTTTTTATTCTAAAAAGACGTAAGCGCCAAATGACGTCATCGGACGGCTGAATACAGCGATATTCCTTTGCTTATCATTGTTTTAATAAAAAAAGGTACTACTGTCAAAGGTAAATATAACTAGTGTCAACATTGTCAACGTCATTCATACATTCAACGTTGACAAGTTGTCTTTTTTTTTGACAGTTACATGTCATGGGTTTGGCATTTCGTAAATTTAAAACTATAATGTGCTAAGCAAAGAAATATATTACATTCTGCCGTCCGATGACGTCATCTTACGTTTTTTAGTTTTTAATTTTTTTCTCAGTAAATAAGCAATATAAAAAATGAATAAATATATATTCGAGCAGCGGAAAAGTAAACAAAGAATTGGTATTTTTTGTTTCAGAGCTTAGCAATTTTGAAATGTTGTCCATTGGTATTGGATTTGTATTTTTATCATTTTATTCATCGTCATCGTCATCGTCAGCCCATTTAAGTCCCCACTGCTGGGGCACGGGCCTCCCTCAATCACATGAGGGGTAATTGCCATACTCACCACGCTTGGCAGACGGTTTGGCGAGGGTTTTGATATAAATGCAGAGTTTTCTTCTCTGGGTGCTGATGATCATGCCAGCAGCTTTACCTTAGTCGCCTTTTACGACACCTCTGTGTGGTCCCCGGCAGAGTAGAATAGGCCACCCTCACTCTTACCGAAGTGTCGTAAAAGGCGACTAAGCTCATTTTATTAACTTGATCCATTTTCGTTATGGCGTTTGAGTATAATATACTGTGACTAGCATCCTGATTTTCGGGCACGCTGTTCGCAAATAATTTCAGTTCGCGTATTTTCAGTGAATAAATGGTTCTATCTATCTACCCATAAGTACGTAGGTAGGTACATATAAGCGGTGTGCGGTTTACGAATCGAAGTTATTTTTTCTAGCTTGCAGTGGAATTTGTAGCGATATAGAATTCCAAAACAATTATTTCCGTCAGCCAAAGCATCTGTACGAGCTACTCGTACAGTGCAAGTCAGCAGCGACCTACATGCAGCGCGCCTGACCGATGGACCGTCTTCTTGCACCGTCGGCACTCTACACCGACGACACACCAACAAATACCTTTCTATGTATCTATAATGTAAACCATGTATATAAACCATTAAGATTATACCAATAAACAGATTTCAACCGTCTGTGTTGGGTCTCATTTCTCCCGCTGCGGCCAAGACACCTTTAGCCGTCACTATGATCAGTCGAGTGAGCCTGCTCGACTGGCAGCGGTTCCCCTCCTTCCTACCGTCCTGACTCTTCCCGCTTGCTACCCTGGGCGACCCGTGAGCAAGCTCCCATCACCTTATCTATATATGTATTTATTCCCAGGATAGGCAGGGCTAGGGCTCTAGGGACTTAGTGTCTTAGACAAAGGGACTCTAGGCTCACTAGAGAGTTAGGTTCCCTTCCTTTCCTTATAATCTGTTCCGCGGGACGTGGTGCCTTACAACCATCGCTTCCCGCCCGTACAGCATCCTTGTCAAACTATACAGGGTGTGTCGGTAAACCGTTACACCTTTTAAGGTTATTTTTGAAATACAATATACCCTATGTTTTTTGGAGAAAAATGGTAATATTTATACACATTACCCTTAAAATATTAGTAATAATTAAAAAATAAAGATATCTGTTATAAATAACAATAATAATTAACGCTGCAGAGAGACTGAAAGCTGCAAAGTATAGGCATCTATTTGGTGCCTACCACTTCGTAGCTTTCGGTATTGAAACACTGAGCCCGTGGGATTCCGACGCTCTCTCTTTCTTCCGTGACTTAGCTAAGCGTCTAGTCGAAATCACGGGAGAGCCAAAAGCTGGCAGCTACCTCGCCCAGCGAATTTCTATCGCGATCCAGCGGGGTAATGCTGCCAGCATTTTGGGGACACTGCCACGGGGATTTACTTTGTTTTAACTTTCCTTTTTATTTACTTTTAGTTTTATTTTATTTCTTAGTTATTGTCTTAATTTTCTTGTGTTTTTGTTCCATATATAAAATGTAATATTTTTTATTTTTTTATATGAGAGGTGGCAGACGAGCAGACGGATCACCTGATGGTAAGCAATTCCGCCGCCCATGGACACCCGCACCACCAGTGGAGTCACAAGTGCGCTGCCAACCTTTTCTCCTTCCCCCCCATTGGGCCTACGGTAACCTCACTCACACGGCGAAACACAGCGCAGGCGCTTCTTCACACCCGTCTTCTGTGAGGCAGTGGTATCACTCCGGTCGAGCCGGTCCGGTATTTAAGGCAATAAACATATATTTAATAATTTTCATACATATTTACAATATGTAAACTTTATTTATAAAGCGCCATCTAGCGTCGTTGCGTCGGACTAGTTGGTAGTACTAAGAGATTATGTCGTTCCTCGCACCGCCGCTAGATGGATGGATAGCTCGGCCGCGGTGTATCTAGTACTAGCTGACCACCGCGCTGTCATACTTGCGTGCGTAAGCGATGCAAGACAGAAACACGACATACACGGTGTCACAAAAAACGTAATTGAACTTAACACTTATCTAAAAGAACTAAATAAAATACAGCAATCTGATTTGGGTACCGGGACACTGCAATATCAGAGGCAACGAAGTCGCTGACGTGCTAGCAAAGGCCGGGGCAGAGAGCCCACTACTCGGACCGGAACTAATAAGTGGCGTTCCAGCCTGCATGGTCAGGTTCGAGTTAAAAGAGTGGGAGAAAAAACAAAGCACTGAATTCTGGAAAAGACTACCTCGACTAGAACAGTCTAAGGCGTTGATACAGGCGTTCGATCTGAGACGAGCTGTAGAAATAACAAAACTGAGTAGAGGACATGTTAGGGCACTCACTCGGACCCTCACAGGGCACTGCAAATTAAACAAGCACCTGCACAACATGGGCCTTACAGATACCAAATTCTGCAGGTTCTGTCGCGAGGACGAGGAAACGATTATCCACGTCCTCGGCGAGTGCATAGCGCTGCACCGCTGCAGAAGCCGGCACCTGGGAGCACACATGATCTCAGCTGACGAGATCAAGAGCTCCCCCATCAGCTCCATTCTCGGGTTTATCCTGGAACTGGAGCTACATGAGGTGCTGTAATAGGTTACGGGGCTGCCACAATAGATCATCTACTGGTCGCAGTGGCTATGAGACGAAGGGCTCACCCCATTTCTATCAAATATATATACGTGTGGGCAGCAACCAATACCATGATTGAACCAGATGAAATTGTTAATTTTATACACGACTCAATAAATAATGCTAAAAAAGTCTCGAGCTCCGCCAGTATTCTTAAAAAACAAAATCAATTTCGTGTACCATGGGTAAATTCTAACACTATTAGACTTTGTAACAAGCGCGACCGGCTACTTTTCGCGTGGAAAAATAACCCAAACGACCTACGACTAAAACTTGAATATAAAAAAACCCGTAATAAAGTGCACAAAGTATTGGAATATAGTAGAAACTCTTATTACATAAAAATATGATAATTTTAGAAATACAAAAAAAGTAGATTATAAATCAAATGTTGGGCCGGGTCTTAGTATCTGTTAAAATAAGAATATATTATTGTATCAAAATAAAAGTTATAATTAATCTTTAGCTTACTACTAACACCATCTAGTGGGTAATTTCTGTACTAAGTAATATCAAATATATTTTCTCTTTTGAAATAAAGGTAGTCTGTTGCGAACGTACAACGAGTTTTAATAGTATCAATAGACCAAGCTTTTTTTTTTATGTAATAGGTAGGCAAACGAACAGACGGATCACCTGATGGTCAGCAATTGCCGCCGCCCATGAACACCCCCCGCGACACCAGTGGAGTCACAAGTGCGCTGCTAACCTTTAAACCCCCCCTATCCCCTGGATTGGGCCTGCGGTACCCTCACAGCACAGTGCTGCTTCACGCCGGTTTTCTGTGAGGCCGTGGTATCACTCCGGTCGAGCCGGCCCATTCATGCCAAAGCGTGGCTCTCCCACGGTGAAAGCTATTATCGATGCCTTTGATTCTCAAGGATTGACTACGAAACAGATTGCTGATAACTTTGCCACTGAATTTGATGAAGCGGTTAAGAATATAATACCCAGATGTAATATCCAATTGTTAGATACAGGAGTGCTTAATAAACAGTCAAACTCCAGTTTGCACTTTCAGGAAGCTTCAATCGAAAAAATACATAAAATTATAAAAAGCCTTAACTCTAACAAAGCGCGTGGCTTAGATAACGTTAAAGTGACTGACATTAAAATGGCGGGTAGGAATATATCCCTTGCATTAAACTAATTTAATAAACCGTAGTGTAAAAATGGGTTCCTATCCTAACTCCTTGAAAAGGGGTTGTCTCCGACCTATCCTTAAGAAGGGCAAGAGAGACGTTAACTCAAACTACCGTCCAATAACTCTCCTCCCATCTGTTGATAAAATAGTGGAAAATTTTATCTGTGAACAAATACATACCTACTTTAGAAAACATGATATTATCTACCACAACCAGTTTGGTTTCCAATAAGGGAAAGGTACCACAGAGCTTCTTTCTAAGTTTACAGATGAGGTGAATGAATACCTCAACGATAAAAAGAACGTCCTCGTTCTATTTATAGATTTTTCTCAGGCATTTGACACACTGAATCACACAAAGCTTGTGACAAGGCTTGACGAGTGTGGCATACGTGGACCGCTGCTAAACGGGTGTAAGAGTTATCTACAAAATCGGAAATACTGTGTCAAGATATGCAACACCTACAGTAAAATGGTTGAAGCTACATATGGAACGCGCAAGGTTCGGTCTTGGGACCGTTGCATTTCCTATTATACGTCAATAATATGAGAAGTATCATAGCGCATTGTAACTGTTACCAGTATGCTGATGATACCTGTCTAGTGATTGGTAGATCTTAAAGTGGCATATCAACTCCCGCAATCAGATTTCGACAACCCCAGTAAGTGGTGTCATGACGCCGGCCTGGTGTTAAACGTGAACAAAACCAAGCTTATGCATATTAAATGTCCATTTCTAAATTGTCCCTCAATCGGAAACTTGAAGGCCCACAATTATAGTTGTATGCATTCCAACAGTTCACAAAGATGCACCTGCCCTCCGATTGAGCATGTCAATTCGTATAATTACCTTGGACTTAACACAGATAACCACTTAAACTGGGGTTAACATGTCGAGCACGTATGTAACAAACTGAGACAATTCCTGGCTAACATGTACATCCTAAATAGCCGTATCCCCTACAAAGTTAAACTAACCTTATACAACTCATTGGCCGAATCTTACATACAATATGGTATCAGTAGCTATGGACGCACTTTCAAAACTTACATTGATAACATATAAACTCCATTTTAAAATCTTAAAAGTCATTGTTCCCCCAATAAAAGGCCGGCAACGCATTAGCGATCTCTCTGATTTCGCGGATGTTAATGGGCGGCAATGATTGCTTTCCATCAGGTGACTCGCTTGCTCGTTTGTCGCCTCTAGCATAAAAAAAAAGTAATCAAAGAAAATTTTCGAAATAATGAGACTGGCCTTTTTAAATATTGCAAAGTTCTTTCGGTACAATCTCGATTCAAATGTAGCCTTTTAAAGGAACATTATTTTAATCCTAAATATCAGAATAAAGTCGAACACCCTGTATTCACACGTGCAATAGCCCAAGGTCGCCTGCGCACTTCGCAAGCCCGTAATGTTTATGGTCGCCAAACTACTCAATACTGCCCCGGTTGATGAACCAACTACCGCCTTTTTTAAAATCTAATATAAATTGTAAGAATTTAAAAGCAAAATTAAAATTTACCCTTTCTTATGAATTAGGAGAACATTTACCTGGTTTCCCCTTCTTTGGTAATGTATAAATGGAATTTAAATTAGTAGTTTCTTTGTAATAGGTACTACTCGTAGACTATTATTTTTGTATTTAAAGCGAGAAATAGACTGACGTAAAACCCAGCATTGTGGACAAACCTCAGCGGTTTATACAATGCCATTAACGTGATTGTTTGTCAAAAGTCTTTGTATATGATAATAAATTAAAAAAAAAAAGATGTCGCTGAGGGAGAAACAGCACGGCCTGCGTGCCGCCATATTGTTTGCACACTCATTACGAACTTATGTACACTACGCCTTGAGAAAATTCCGAATCCATGCGCTATTATTGGCTGGCGCAGTGGCGCCATCCAGTGACATGTATTAGCTAGCTGTCGGTAAAGCAGCATCTGTTTACAAATAAACCAGCAATTTTTTTATTTATTTAAAACTTTATTGCACAAATTTTGGTACAATAAGGCGAACTTAATGCCAAGAAGCATTCTCTACCAGTCAACCTTTGGGTCATGCAGAAAGTGCAGTGGCGCGGCGAAAGGAAAATTTATAGTTACTAGTAAGGAAAAAAAAACACTAATATTAAATAACTACATTATATACATACCTACATATATAAATATATTTAAATGAATATATTATTAATAAGTACATTATAAATAAATACAATATATAGCTGTAAACAAAAAAGTAAAATACATAAGAAAAAAATACTACATATAATATGTTATTTATATACATATAAGCAATTAAGTCATACATATATATAATTGCATATATACGAGTACATATAAACAATAGATAGATAGATACTCTTTATCGCACAACATACAAAACTTAAAAGCTAGGTATACAGAGATACAATGTACAATTTAGGCGGTCTTATCGCTGGGAGCGATCTCTACCAGACAACCTTCAGGTAAAGGACATTAGATAGAAGAGGGGAGGGTGGTGCAATCCTTTTGATTTTGAATATTGATTAAGTAAATTTATAGTATAAATACATATATCTATCAATATTTTTAATTTTAATTTTTCCACTCACCGACTTTCTTATTCTTTATGTCATACACTCTGGTCAACAAAGTCTTCTTGGGCACATTGTAAACTTTGGACGCTTCATTCACATTCATCATTTTGTCAACAATCGCTTCTACCGCTTTCCTCAAGTCATCCGCTGAATAGTTCTGTGAAAAAAAAGGGTATAGTCATGGAGAGGACTACATTTAATCAGTGACCTATGAGGGGAACCTAAGTAGTCATGCTCACTCAAATGTCTCTGAGGTGGTGGCGTTATGTGGCGGGTCATTACATTCCCTCTAATATGGTTGAGTGAAATGATGACTGACACATACGTCATACTTGTGAACAGGTGCCACCTTTGGGGACTGGTCTGCTTAGGTTTACCTCATATTTAGCTTTTAATTTGCTTAATTCTATTTTGTGTTGCAATAGACTGCATGACTCGGTATGAGGATAATAAACCATTGTATAAAAAGTTGGAGATTGAAAAGAGTAACTGACGAGTTTCTTGCCGGATCTTCTCGACCAGAAACAACTTTCCGAGCCGGTGGTAGATCCGCATTCTGTTTATTTACTTTTTTTAGTATATTTTATGTATCAACATATATATGTATTAATATGTAAATTATACATATAAGTACTTATAACTAGTCTTAAATAATTCAAATGTATGACGATTTGTAAGTGCCGTGTACAAGCCTATGCAAATAAAGAATTATTTAATTTTGGTTGAAAAAGTATGTACAGTCACACATCAATGGAAAATAATAATAATAATATATAAAGGTTGGCAGCGCACTTGTTAGACCACTGGTGTCACGGGTGTCTATGGGCGGGGGCAATCGCTTACCATCAGGCGATACATCTGCTCGTCTGCCACCTATGACATAAAAAACGAATAAAATAAAAGGGAAATCATGCATTTGACCGTGGGAGAGCCACAATTCGGCATGAATGGGCCGGCTCGATCGGACTGATACCACGGCCTCACAGAAAACCGTCGTGAAGCAGCACTGCTGTGTTCCGCTGCGTGCGCGAGGGTACCGGAGGCCCAATCCACGGGATAGGATGTATAAAGGTTGTGACTCTACGTGTGTGTCGGGTGTCTATGGGCGGCGGCAATCGCTTACCATCAGGCGATCCGTATGCTGGTCTGCCACCTATTACATAAAAAAAATGCACTTGCTAAATAAACATACCTTATAAGTTGTTCTTGTGGCCTCTCTTCTCCTTCTTTTCACCCCCGTCGGTTCTGCTACCGACTCTGTGGTTGCTTCTGAAATAATCCATGATTTAGATAATTTTTTTTAAATAAATGTTTCTAAACATCACATACAATTTTTTTTATAGTGACATAGTATATTGGCTCTCCTCCGCCTGATCAGCCTGATGGTAAGCAAGAGAAGAGCCCAAGTTGCAATTACATCGGATGCGGCAAAGACATGTGCCACCAAACAGCGAAGGCATACTGGCCCGCTAGATGCCTCTTTACGCTTGGTTTGAAGGAATCCATATTGTAGGAAGGAGGAAATACATGCATTGATCTGACTCCGAGACAGATAGTTCAAGCACTTGTGTTACGGATATCAGATTCAACACTGGGATTACAAATATATACATTTAATACTTTTTTTTGTAAATACATAGAAAACGGCTCGGTACTTAAACCCCTCGACAATCAGGGCCTCTCGGGATCCTGGAGCCCAATTCTCGGACTCGTGACATTTATTTTCATACGACATATATCACTAAAACATAGTTTTTTTGTATGGTTTTCAGGTGATATCCGCTATGTTTTCAAAATATCCCAAACCCGAGAATTGTGCTCCTGGGTTCGATTCCTGGGTCGGGCAAAAAGTGTGATTCGAATTTTTCGAACATAGCTCGGGTTTGTGATCACCAATCCGCATTTGGCAAGCGTGGTGATTAAGCCTAATCCCATCATAGTAGAGGCCTTTGCCCTGCAGTGGGACAGCTATAGGCTGATACTTTATTTTTACATAGAAAACACCCAGACCAATACAAACAGACATGTTTGACTGACCGGATGGCGCAATGTTTGACTGACCGGATGGCGCAATTGGTAGTGACCCTGCCTCGTACGCCAAAGGTCGTGGGTTCGATCCCCACCCTGGACAAACATTCGTGCGATGAACACTTGTGTTTGTTCGGTGTCTGGGTGTAATATATATATTTAAGTATATATTTGTGTTCCTCTGTTGTCTGATATCTGTAACACAAGTGCTTAAGCTACTTAGTACGGAATCAGGTCAACGTATGAGATGTTGTGAGAATCATTAATTATTATTTGTACTGTGCGGGGACCGAAACCGCAAACTTTGCACCAGAGGCGGCGTTCACTACCACTGCTCCAAACATATCGTCAAATAATAAAATATGTATACTAGACTGCCCCCGGGCCTTACCAACGCAGATTTAGTCTTTATTACAAAAGTCTTCATTCAAACTTCAAACCCGCGAAACTACCCCTTAGGGGTTGATAGTTCAAAAGTCACTTTTTTATTCAAAACTCGTGGCCAAATATCAATTTTAAGATTCTAACTTTAAAACTCTCAAATCCCCAATACTGATAATTTACCCCCTCAAAGGGTGATTTTCCAAAAACATTTAAGGGAATTACTTTTTATTTTAATTATACGTATATATACAATTTTACACTTTCCTAACATCAAAGATGACGGGCTTCCATACAAACTTCAAACCCCCTTTTCACCCCCTAAAGGGTTGAATTTACAAAGATGTTAAAAAAACTTGTTCTTGGTTAAAAATAAGGAGAACGTATAGCGATTTTCAAGATTCTTCTTACTTTGAAATGACTAAACCCCTTACTGGCATTCCATCCCCTATTTTATCCCCTTTAAGGGTGATTTTCAAAAAACGTTAAACGGGTTACTTTTTATTTCAAATTATTAGTCTGAATACAAATTGTCACATTTCTAACATCAAATATGGCGGTCATACAAAATTTTTACCCCCTTAAAGGTTGAATTTTCTTCTTTCTTAGTGCTCACTTTCAATATTAAAGGAACCCCCTTCTTAAATTTCAAGTTTCTAGGGTCAGTAGTTTAGGCTGTGGGTGCATTCCTAGTCACTTAATACCTTAGTCACTCAGGGTCTCCTTTTATATATGTCACCGGAAAATAACAAGATCCGTAAGTTTATCAAATTACTAGGAAGTTTATAAACATTCGTAGGATTCTATTCGTAGATTAACCAGGAAAGACGTACCCTCAACAAGCTCCGCATACTCCTCCAAGTACTCAACCTCCTCAAACTCATTCTCCTCCTTTACTTCTGCATCGTCCTCATCTTCTAATACCTCTATCTCCTCAGTCATGTACTGGTCCAAGTCCTCTTTTATGTCCTCCATTTCCTCTGTGAAAAAACATTTTTTTAGCCATCTGCCAAAAGAGGAGAAAGTTTTTTTTTTATAGAAAGGCCGTGAAATCCAAATATGAGACTGACAGGCACAAAAGAACTAACAAAGTACCCATTGTGTCTGCCATCCTTACCCTGATGGCCTGCTGAGATGCCGCTTCACGCCCCGCCTAAAAGACCCCGGATTGTATGAAGGAGGAAACACGTGAGCTGGGAGGGCATTTCATGCCTTGATGGCTCGGGGCAGGAACGAGAAGCCAAATCTCATGGTGCGCGCCGCCATTGTCTGAATGGTATGCGGAAGGTAAAGTTTTTCGAGTGTATGTAAATATGTATTGAACTACATGCGGTTAGCGAGTGAAACACAAGATGGCTGTCAACGCACTGATTCCTTATTCATACGACACTAGCGCGGGTGCAGCCGCGCAACTATAGCTAGCTGGTACCAGTGGCGAAGAGTCCATATAACCCGATTCCCGTCGGCTTCCCCTACGAAAAATCGAATCTATGGGCTAACAATATTTTTATCTGTTAAATTGTTCACAGTCACACTTAGTTCTAATAGTTGAAAGGTTGGCAGCGCACTTGTGACTCCAATGGTTTCATGGGTATCCAAGGGCGGCGGCAATCGCTTACCATCAGGTGTTCCGTTTGCTCGTCTGCCACCTATGACATAAAAACTTTAAACTCGGACATAAACATCAGTGCTGAGCATTTTGGTAAGTTAATTTTATGTTCCGGCTTCCCACTTGAAAATATTCACCCTTCGCCACTGGCTGGTAGGTAGATATACATACATAACATGTATGTTTCAGGCCTCCTACAGGAGGCTACAAATAATAATAAATTTCATAAATTTCAAGAGTAAAGTGCAAAAATGAGTGATCAGTCTCAGTGAATACGAACGCGCCTACGATACTCGAGTATCTTGGTTCGAATTCGAGAATGCACCTCAAATTTATGTACGTGCATATTTCTACCTTCAGAGATACTCCGAGCATAGCCCTTTCCATAGCTCTTTGAGCGACTTTGAACCGGTGGACTAGTCCAGCCGTGAGTGTCCACGTCTCCGTGACCAGAATCACCGACATAGCCCACCGAATTAGCAAACTGAAGTGGCAGTGGGCTGGCCATATTAGCCGCAGAACTGACAGCCGTTGGAGCCGTAAAGTCCTTGAGTGGAGACCGCGACTTGGTAAGCGTAGTGTAGGACGCCCTGCGACAAGATGGGATGGATGAGAGTGGCCGAAAATCGGGAGCAGTGGCGTGCATTAGGGAAGACCTATGTCCAGCAGTGGACGAGTGTGGGGTTGCTGATGATTTTTCTACCATTAGCGGTCAGTGAAAACATCGTGAGGAACCTGTTCCGCGCGACGTTTAAAAAAACGTTTCATTTTCCTTAGACTGTCTCACATGGGTCATATTTTGATTGGACCAAACTCCGAAAGTCTAATGCATTCCCGATCGTCCCGATTTTTTTTTTCCTTAAAGGTGGCAACCCTGGCTTTAAGGAACTTTTTGAACTACTCCCCGCAGCTGAATTCTTACATCGAACCACTCGCAAGCGATTGTCATTCCATCCCCATCATCTCGATGGATGGCGGTCTAATACTGTGCGTTTCTCGCGGAACTTTCTACCTTGTACCTCAGTCCTGTGGAACGGTTTGGCCGCAGGAGTATTTCCCGACGGCTATAACTTAGGGACCTTCAAGAGAAGGGCGCTACAGAGTAACTGGTACACATGTTAATTTTCATGCCACTTTTGAGCAAGCAAGTGCCACTTAGTAGGATGTACGGACGGACACCGGTTAAGTTGAAGGGACAGGTCTATAAGTCCATCATTAACCATGGTATTTTAACCGTGGCTTCCCAATTCATCCTCGACTGCATTATGTATGTACGTAAGAACTTGAACACTTTCCAAAAAAAGTCCGATAGTCATAGTCTTAACACCAGAAATAAACATAGGCTTGCCGTCCCGGTCCTCAGAATTCATAAATTGTTGGCTTAAGTATTAAGATATTTAATAAGCTACCACAAAATGTCATTAACCTATCACTGGATAAGTTTAAGTCTCATATTAAAACCTGCCTAATGAAGAAAGGTTACTATAGTGTACAGGACTATTTAAATGACAAGGATTCTTGGTCATGTTAATTGATTAATCTTTTGAGTTGTTATTCATAGTAGTCTATTAACTTTCATAATTGTATTTTTATTTCTCTTCTCAATTGAAACTCTGTAACATCATCAATATATGAAAAGAGTAACTACTGAGTTTCTTGCTGGTGTCTTCTCAGTAGAAATCGACATTCCGAACCAGCGGTAGATAGTATGTACCTATTTTGACATTAATAAGTGTTCTGTGTGGACCTAAATTGAATAAAGATTTTTTTATCTTTATCTTATCTTATTAGACCGGTTCTTCTATGTAGCAGTGAGACTTGGCCTATACTTGAGCGATATAAGCAGGAGTTGCATGTCACAGAGAAGAACATGCTGCGCTGGATGTGTGGAGTCACGCGGAAAGACCGCGTGAGCAACAGAAACTGCAGGAGAGTCGCCTACGTTGGTACGGCCATTTCCGCAAAAACCAGACAGCTACGTGGGAAACAAATGTCTGGCCATGCAACCACCACTGGGCCCCGGCAGAAGGGGTAGACCTTGAAAGGTGTGGCTTGACGTCGTAAGGGAGGACATGGTTGGGTGCATGGTTGAGTTCAACCCCACCAAGACACAGGCCTGCCTTTTTTCGGCGAAAAGGAATCCATTTCATCTGACCCCTACTTTCCGACATGTTTCCGTACCAGTGACTGACCATCTCGAGCTATTGGGCTTGGATCTGTCGGCTAGCCTTAATTTCGGTCGTTACATTGAGTCCATAGCCAAAACGGCAGCTAAAAAACTAGGCATCCTTTGGAAAGTCAAGCGGTACTTTACGCCCAAGCAGCTTTTAAGTTTATATCGAGCTCAGGTTCAATGCTTGGAGTGCTGCTGTCACCTTTGGGACGGTTCTGGTATTAAGACGCTCTGGACTCAATAGAGCGACGTGCGAAGAGGCTTATCGATGATGAAGCACTCTCCAAAGCTGGCCTGCAGAGCCTGGACCACCGTCGACGAGTAGCATGCCTCTCGGTCTTCTACCGGATTCATTTCAGGGAGTGTGCGGAGGTTCTACGTAATTTGATCCCCCCCAGCCCATTCCATCACCGGACTACAATGTGCGGCGAGGGTGTATTCGCACGAAGCCGCATAAGGAATGGAACTCTCTACCCAGGTCTGTTTTTCCTGGGGTTCTATAATCTGGACATCTTTAAGGCAAGAGTGAATCTTTTAGACAAACGCGTATCATCCTAGACCTCATCGTCGCCTTCCATCAGGTGCGATTGTGGTCAAGCGTTTATTTATTTAACTTTGGTACACAAACAGATAATGATCGTGACAATGGCATAACTAACTTACATAAGTACTAGATCATAATCTATAAATAGTGAAAAAAAAATGCGTGCTAATAAATTGACTAAATTGGATGCACAAGATCATGCGAAGTGGAGGAGTAGAAGCAGGAAATCGGACCCCGGGCTCAGGAGCTACAGCTTGAAACTAAACGCTGAGATGATGATGATGAACTGCAATGCGGGTAGAAGGGGGAGTGGGGCGAAGTGCTTTCGCACGTGTAAACAGGTTTGCTTATTTTTAAGCATTCTAAGAGATGGCTAAAAGCATACTTCGTCAGCCCATTTAAGTCCCCACTGCTGGAGCACGGGCCTCCCTCAAACACAAAAGGGGTAATTGCCATACTCACCACGCACGGCAGACGGGTTGGCGAGGGTTTTGATATAAATGCAGAGTTTTCCTTCTCTGGGTGCTGATGATCATGCCAGCAGCTTTACCTTAGTCGCCTTTTACGACACCTCGGTAAGAGTGAGGGTGGCCTATTCTACTCTGCCGGGGACCACACGGCAATAGCATACTTATTGATAGCAAATGTAGACAGCTCATTAAGCATGTTGATATTTGGCATTGAGCACGGGACTTAAAATAAATTGCGGGAAGGCCCAAGAGATGCGATCTGGAGTGGTAAACTCAACACCATTACGGATTGGGGCGGACGATGTGAAGCGTGTGCACAGCTTCGCGTATCTGGGTAGTGTTGTATCCGAGGTGGGGGGCACAGAAGAGGACATCACTGCGCGCATTGCCAAGGCCCGAGCAACCTTCACAACTGCAAACTAACCCGGAGGATTAAACTCAAGATATGGGTGCGAAACATGGAAGGTCACCAAATCATCTCGCACCGCTGTCTTAGCCGAATTCTTGGTGTGTACTGGCCGGAGAAAAATATCCAACGAGCATCTGTTGGAACGCTGCAACGAAACCCCGATCGACCAGTAGATCAAGCGCCACAAGTGGAACTGGATTGGCCACACTCTCTGGTGGAACTCTGATCATATCCCTAAACAGGCTCTGGATTGGAATCCCCAAGGGAAACGCAAACGTGGCCGTCCCAAACCACCTTGGCGACGTACTGTAGCAGACGAGTTGAAGAACATCGGCAGGACTTGGAGTGAGGTCAAACGCGAAGCTCAAGACCGAACGCGATGGAAGACCACTGTGGACGCCCTCTGCCCCAGCTCGGGGACATAGGATAATAAGTCAAAAGTAAGTCAATATTTGGCATGCTTTTAAAGCATGCTACAAATGAGCTTATTAAGGTGACGGGTAGGGCACACTAGCGACGCCAATCGATTTAAATTTTTTGCTACTAAACCGGATCTATTTTAAACAATTTCGGGGTTACAACCCTTCGGCAAACACTTATATAATTTATTAAATAGCCATACACAAATGTCAGATATACAGAGATATAAAGAGAAGGAAAACTCTGCATTTATATCAAAACCCTCGCCAACCCGTCTGCCTAGCGTGGTGATTATGACAACTACCCCTCATGTGATAGAGGGAGGCCCGTGCCCCAGCAGTGGGGACTTAAATGGGCTGACGATGATGATACACAAACGTTGGGTCCGTTTTCGTACGCGAAAAATTGATTCACGCCAAAAGCGGCCACTTTTGGCGGTAATCCAAAATTGGAGTGCAAAAGCAGACCAAACAGTTAACTATACATATTATATAAATAACCGAAATTGTTTCAAATAGATCCGGTTTAGTAGCTAAAAATTTAAATCGATTGGCGTCGCTAGTGTGCCCTAACCGTCACCTTAAGCTACTGTTACACATGTAACAGTTGCTTAATAGAATCTGAAGTTTGATGTATCGTTACATTTATCTTGATCATGGGAATGTAATTTTTTTTATGAGAAAGGGAGGCACACGACCAAGCGGGTCACCTGATGGTAAACGATCACAGCCACACCAGAGGGAGTGGAGATGCGTTGCCGGCCTTTTAGGCCAATGTCAATTTTTTTTTTCTTTTATTTGGTACACAAAACATCATTATTACAAAATTTAAACTACACAATGACAAATCTTATGAGCTAGATGATATCCTAAAACATGCATACACATCATGCTTAAAAATGACGGAACTTAAGTTAATTACAGTAATAGTAATTTATAGTTTAAAAGTAACTAATAAAATTTAAATTCTACCCGCCAGTTGTTTCGAAAAAATATGTTGTAATTTTCTCTTAAAAATGGGCAATGCATCGCAGAATACATCCAGGATTTCATAATTGTCTATTAGTAATTCGTTGTCAAGTTAGTAATTAGTATCAACTAGGTACCTTCAGAACCCTCGTTTACTAGCACCTCAGACGCTAGCAAATCCTTCTTGAAGTTGAACGCGTCGCGCAGTCGCGTCACACACGGCTCACAGATGTATAAGTTGCTCTCTGCTGTTTCCTCCCACTGTGAAAGTAAAAACTTTATATATATTTTTTATGTGATATGTAGAAGACCAGCAGACGGATCATCTGATGGTAAGCAATTGCCGCTGCCCATATACACCCGCGACATCAGTGGAGTCACAAGTGTGCTGCCAACCTTGAAACCAGCCTTTCCCCTGGATTGGGTCTTCGGCACCCTCACTCATGCAGCGGGACACAGCACAGATCAGCAGTGGTGAGAGATAACGGGAGGAAGCATAATATTTTTAATGGTAAGTCAATCTTTCAAAGATGCCTACAATTTGTCAAGATTTTGCTTCTGTGCGTGTGTAATAATCATTTAAATTGTATACTCAAGCCAGTGTCCACAGGTATTGCATCAGACGACAAATTGGGAATTACCTACATGCTGACATGAAACCAATTAAAGACATAACTTAAAACGGCCCGGGAATGGACCTCGGGATTCTACTTAAACCAGTATACTAACAGGTAGCCCTTTTTTTTTTTTTTTTTTTTTCTTGGAAATGTATCTTGCGATCGGCTTGACAAGCCTTTAACAGATTGGTTGTGGGAGGTATATTGACGGGAGAGCGTAGTTCCTCCAGTGAGGAAACATTCTCTTATTAAATTAGGGAGTATCATTAACCAAGTACCAAATATGTTGTCTCTTGAGCCTTCTGCCATTCATTTGTTCAGATAACACCGTTGCCAGGTTGTTAGTATGAGCTTCTAGGCGGTACTTGTACGCTCTTGCTCTGTGCTCCGCCTCTTCCTTGACGGTTTTTATTTTGGTGTACTCATGCAATTCACTGTTTCTAATGAATAGGGGTGCACTAGTGATGACTTTGAGAGCCTTGTTTTGAAACCGTTGAAGGATCTCCACATTTGAGTTTTTTGCTGATCCCCATAACAGGTAGCCCTTAATACTTTTTTTTTTATGATATAGGTCTTATTATTGGTCAGTTGGGGTTGTCTATCAAATTCGACTATCATGGTACTTATTGTGAGTAGTACAGGTGAATGGTCTGAAGAACCATCTAGGCAAGATTCCGATTTCAGATAAAGATGGCATAACCCTTTGACAACAAAGAAGTCAAGCAGATCAGGAACTTTGTTCCGATCTGTCGGCCAATATGTGGGCTGGAGCGCAGAAGCGGTGCGTAGATTAATTGACAGATATGCTGGCGTATAATTGTCTTCCTCTGGTAGTAGTTAATCTAGAACCCCAACTATCATGTTTGGCGTTCCAGTCCCCACCGACAATAAAGCGACTACCCAGTGTACCAAAGAAAGCCGAAAACATGTCTCCTGATAATAAGACTGACTGGGAGTCTTTTCGAACATATATAGAGGATCAAATAAATCTTCACGTCTCACTTAAAACGCCACATGACATTGAAGAAGCAACAAAATATATTACTGATCTCATACAAGAAGCTTGTTGGAAAAACACACCCATACTAAAACCAAGGAGCCATACAGAGAACCTGCCATGGGACATAAAAAAAAGGTATTCTGGAAAAACGAAGGGCACGTCGTGTTTGGCAACTGAGCAGAAACGCAGAAGACAGACGATTTCTCAACAGAGCAATCCAAGACTTGAAATCCCTCTTAAAAGAGTGGCACAACATGACACTAGAGGCTAAGATAGAGTCACTTACTCCAACAGCGGCCACTAATTACTCAATGTGGAAATTTACCAAGAAACTTAACAGCAACCAACCACAACAGGGCAAATGTCCGTTAAGAAAAGATGACCGCAGCTGGGCTAAATCTGCACAAGAAAAGGCTGATTTATTCGCCGAACACCTAGCGAAAGTCTTTAAACCTAACAATGTGACAGATGAAGAGTCGGAAAGATCTGTTGAGGTTGTCCTAAATCAACCGTATCAGATGGTATTGCCTCCGCAACCAGCAACAGTAAAAGAGGTATGGAGAATTATCAGGTCTCTTAAAGATCGTAAAGCACCGGGCTATGACCTCATCACGAAGGAAGTGCTGAAAAACCTGCCCAGGAAGGCTATCGTGTTTATAACCACACTCTATAATGGCATTCTTAGAGTTCAACACTTTCCAACTTTGTGGAAGGTCTCGCAGATAATCATGATCCACAAATCGGGTAAACCAGAGAACGAAGTGGAATCCTACAGACCAATTAGTCTTCTGCCGATTTTGTCTAAAGTGTTAGAGAAGGTACTACTACAGAGGATATTACCCATACTCGCAAATGAGGGAGTCATACCGGACCACCAATTTGGATTTAGACAGCACCACTCAACAATTGAACAGGTGCACCGAGTGACTGATGAGATCAGAAAAGCCTTGGAAAATAAGGAATACTGCTCCGCAGCATTCCTAGATGTACAGCAAGCTTTCGATAAAGTGTGGCACGAGGGCCTACTCTGTAAGATCAAAACTTCTCTTCCACATAGCTACCATCTCTTAATGAAATCCTACCTGACAGACAGGTTATTCCAGGTTAGAGAAACAGGAGAGACCTCTGGATTCCATGTCATAGAAGCAGGTGTCCCACAAGGATCAGTGCTCGGTCCAGTGCTGTACACAATTTTTACCTCAGACTTGCCTGAAGCCAATGGGACAGTTACAGCAACCTTCGCGGACGACACTGCAGTAATAGCCAGCAATAGATGTCCTGTAGTGGCTTCCAGTACCTTGCAGAGAGGGCTGAATGAGGTGGGCAACTGGTTAACAAAATGGAGAATCAAAGCTAGTGCTACTAAATCCACACACATAACTTTCTCACTCAGAAGAGGAGACTGCCCCTCAGTTCGCCTACAAGAAAAAACTCTGCCCCATACTGATCATATTAAGTATCTTGGCCTGCATCTCGACCGTAGACTCACCTGGAAGAACCATGTTAAATCGAAGAGAGAGGAAATAAACATAAAATACAAGAAAATGCTCTGGTTGTTAGGAAGAAACAGCAAACTCTCTGTAGATAATAAGCTCTTGATCTACAAGTCACTACTAAAGCCAATTTGGATGTATGGCATACAACTATGGGGAAGTGCCAGTGACTCGAATATAGCAATGATACAGCGCCTACAAAATATCATTCTTCGCACCATATCCGGCACCCTTGGTTCGTAACAAACACGGAAATCCACCAAAACCTACAGATGAGCACTGTCAAGGAGGAAATACGATCAACTGCAAAGAAATACCAAGATCGTCTCTCGCTACACCCTAATGACCTGGTAGCGACATTAAAAACCCAAAACTACCCTAATCGCCTAAAAAGGCACAATATACTCTGGCTACAGGAGAGAGTATAGGGTCACTGGACCAGGAGAAGTGTCCTTACTGGAGGGCACACTCAGCAAGCCTATCACAATCAACACATCCATTCATAGTCCAAAGACTGATCGTGGATTAAAATAGAACAAAAAAAAAAAATAAAAAAAAAAAAATGATATAGGTGGCAGACGAGCAGACGGATCACCTGATGGTAAGCGATAACCGCCGCCCATGGACGCCTGCAACACCAGTGGTGTCACAAGTGCGCTGCTTACCTTTTAACCCCCCTTCCCCTGGATTGGGCCTCCGGTACCCTCACTCACGCAGCAAAACACAGCGCATGCACTGCTTCACGCCTGTTTTCTGTGAGGACGTGGTATTACTCCGGTCGAGCCGGCCCAATCATGCCGAAGCGTGGCTCTCCCACTGTTAAACTATTTAAACCATACGTTTTTTCTATACTTCTTTAGCAACCGAGTGGTCGAGCTGTGGAACAAGTTACCAAAAGAAGTAGTCTCAGCCAAATACACAAATATATTTAAGAATAGACTAGACAGCTACTGCAAAATGGAAAATAAGATATACTTGTAATGTAACTGGATACAGGCAATAATCAGTATCTGAACTGCCTGCCTGAATAATGAATAATAATAATATTAATAAATTAGTAAATAGTGGTCAGTTTGTTTAAGTGTTATTAAAAAAATAAAGAAGACTTATTTATTGACGACCCGATTGGAACAGTGGTATTGCACGCTGCCTCTGATACAAGGGTTGCGGGTTCGATCCCCCCACAGTACAAACATTTGTGTGCATGAACATGTTTATTTGTATTGGTCTGGGTGTTTGATATGTATTATAAGTATGTATTTACAAAAGAAAAGTATTATATGTATATAGCTGTAATCCCTCTGTTGATTTTGATATCCGTAACACAGGTGCTTGAGCTACCTAACTCGGAGTCAGATTAATGTATGTGATGTTGTGAAATATTTATTTATTATTATTTATTTATTAGTTTCTACTCTTGGGGTCAGAAAGCAAAATGAGTTAGGATATAAAAATAACGAATATTACTAAGTGAAATCACATATTTTAGTTGCTAAAAGACATTGAAAAAGTAAAACAATAAATGTATGTACAAGGGTTACAAGTAGAACAGATAAGAGCCCAATAAACACATTGTTTTGAGGAAATGCAAAACAACAACGTCCAAGCAGGGGTTGTATAGTTTTAAATAACTTACAGCAATGGAAAAAGTCTCCATTAACATTTCGCCATATATCTCGCGTTCACCATCGCTATTATGCTCCTCCCACATCCTCTTCATGTAGCCATATTCGAGACAGCATCGGCATCTTCCAAAAACTGTATTTATTTCGGTTTTAAATGATTCGTCTTCTACAGACATTTTTATTAGGCGAAAATCGCTGGGGCCAAAAAATGAAAAAAATATAACGCCAATCGCTGTATGTCCAAGGCGAGGCAGGGATTTTCTTTTGGTGTTGCCTAGTGAAGACTTAAAAATACCCGACTTTTTTTGGTCAAGTATTTTTTTTAGTATTTGAGTTAACACAAACGAAACTTTCTTACATTTTGATTTATTTATTTATTTATTGTTATAAGGACACATTACAGATAACAGTTAAATAAAAACAAAACATTAGAACTAGTAGCTTAAAACTGAACTATTACCTAAAAGCATGCATCCCTGACATGGGTAGGTAAGTTATTAACTTACAATAAAATAAAATAAAAAGTAAAAATCGCGTTACACATTAGTGCCCATTAGGCTTAGGGCTAAACTTATCTAAAACTTATCACTAACAGTCATTGTGGGCCCTAAGAGCCCTCTTGAAAGCAAATTTATTGGGGTTAAAAATATCAATATCATGACTTTGAGATATATCGTTGTTGATTTGGTATATTAAAAACAGTTTGTTTCAGTTACTGATTTTTAAAATTCGCGAAAGTTTAAAGTTCTAAATGACTAAATCAGAAAACATAAGATAATATTGCTACTTGCAGCTTTTCAGTATTTTAATATAAATTGTTTATATCATGTAATTTTATTATTTTTACCTTTCAAAACCTTTTTTCCCCGGAAAAAGGCAAATAATTACAAACAGGCAACCCTAAAAATGACAGTCCACAGACTATATTACACAAACGTCAGATTGTCATTAGTGGTGGACATTCATTGCAGCTAAATCGATCGATTATAATCAACCAGAGGTGGAATAACGAAACGCACAAAGCTATTTTGCGTCTGGATTCTATTGACATTTTATTTTTGGGAAGCTTTCGTGTCGTCCGTCGCCCATTATTTTTGTGCTTGGGCCACATCCCAAGCATTGCGGTGCAAAAGAATGTTAGAAAAGTAGAAAGTATTAGAGAAAAACTTAAAATAAGTATTTACAAATGATAAAAATGAGCACACAGAAGGGCAACGGGCCCATAGTGGACCCCGCGCTTTGTCGGTGCTGTAGAGCCATAAAGAAATGCAGGGTTCTAAGCGCCGAGTACACTTGGATGGAAAAGAAAGAAGTCTATGCGGACATGATCATGGACTGCTTCGGTATTTTAGTAAGTTTTATTCTATTTTTTATAGTTTTTCGATATTTTTCATTTGTACCCCTGTTAAAGTATGAAAAGAAAAAATCGGAAAAAATTTAAATAACTGTCTGAAAAAGTAAATAATAACGAATGATATTTTTTTAATCAGCTTATGAAAAGTTATCAAGATATTACTGAAGGCACATTTTAAGGTGTACTTTCCAGTTGCGTCCAAAGCTTTGGAGCCCAGGGTATGCTTAGACCATGATTCAGGATTTTGTACGGTTCTAATTACAATGAAATGAGTCTTATCTTATCTTATCTGTTAGGGGCCATTTTCATGGGGCACGTCGACCCTAAGGGATCTTTTGTACCTCCCCTTTCTTTTGCGCTCTTACTCACGAAAGATTCGTTTCATCAGCATCACGATGTCTTTCGGATTGAAGTGCCTGTAGTCTCCTGGTTTAGGATAAGCGTTACCTAGAAGACACATTCTGCCTCTGGCTAGTGAGTCGCATTCACATAAAAGATGTTCTATGGTTTCCGTCTCCTCCTTGCATGCTCTGCAGTCGCTGTTCGATGTCATGTTCATCTTCATCAGCATTTTGTTCGTTGCATAATGCCCTGTTAACGCTCCTATGAGCATCCTTGTCTGTTGTCTATTGCCTCCGAGAATATATTTCCTCCATATTTTTGTATTGTCTCCTATGAAGGCCTTTGAATGTTTCATTCCTAGTGTTTTCTTCCATTCCTTAGCTTGCTCTTCGCATACATATTGCCGGAAGGCCATACTGATGGTGCAGCTCGATAGTCCAACAAAAGGTTCCGGTCCAATGTATTTTGCTTTAGAGCCTTTTCTTGCTAGCTCATCTGCCTTTTCGTTTCCTGTGTAGCCCTCGTGACCCGGTATCCACAATAGCCTTACCTTGTTGTGTCGTCCTAAGCAGTTTAGGGTTTTGATGGCATCCCACACCAACTTAGATTCCACTTTCGGCTTGGCCAATGCCTTCAGTGCCGCTTGGCTGTCACTAAGAATGTATATAGTACGATTCTTTGCTTTAAGGTTTATATTCCTCCTTGTACATGTGATTATGGCATACGTTTCAGCTTGAAAAACTGTTGCCAATTCTCCCATACTTTGACTTTCTTCATAGTTTTGTCCGTAAACGCCTGCTCCAGTACCTGTCTCCATCTTGGAACCATCTGTGTACCAGATCAGACTGTCCTTTTCAGGTTTTGGTGGGTTCTTTTTCCACTCTTCCCTAGTTGGTATGATTATCTTGAAATCCTTTTGAAACCTTTATCTGGGACATATCTTATCATATCCCATTTGGGTTATCCTGTTGAGATGAGGTGCCTCGTTCCATTTAGTGTGTCTGGTTCGAGGTTTGGTTTCGTCCCATATTCCTGCTATTTTTAGCCTTTGAGCAGCTTTCCTTGCCTCTGTTTCTATCACTATATGCAGTGGCGGAAGGTCTAGCAGGAGCTCTATTGCTGCAGTTGGAGTTGTTTTGAATGCTCCCGTGATTGCAAGACATGCCGTTCTCTGCATCTTTCCCAGTGTATTCCGGCAGGTCTTGAGCCTTGTTCTGTACCACCATGCAATGCTACCATAAGTCAGTATTGGTCTGACCATCATCGTGTATATCCATCTTAATATCTTCGGCTTTAGTCCCCATGTTTTTCCATAGGTTGTCCGACACATATTGAACACCCTTAGAGCTTTTTTAATGGCGTTGTCCATGTGGCTGCTCCAATTCAGTTCTTTATCTAGGATCACACCTAGATACTTTACTTCTTTCGAACTATGAAGTTGTGTTCCATATAGAGTTGGTGTTTTGAGACCCTCCATTTTTTTCCTTCTCGTAAACGGAACTAGCGTGGTTTTCTCTGGATTCACCGATAGGTGATTTTTTTTGCACCATTCTTCGAGAATCCTCATTGCGTTTTGCGATAGTTCCGATACCGTACTGGGAAATTTCCCATTTATCATGATGACCAGATCATCTGCGTATCCAACTGTGAACAGCGGACCTTCATTGAGTTTTTTGATTAGTGTGTCCACAACCAAGCTCCAGAGTAAGGGGGATAGGACTCCCCCTTGGGGGCATCCTCTTGTGGTCTTCACTACTAATTTCTCACCTTGTAGTTCTGAATGGATTATTCTACCTCTAAGCATGCAGTCTATCCACCTGCAGATAGTCTCCGTTATGCCATGTATTTTTGCTGCATTTCTTATAGACTCAAAGGTTGTGCGGTCGAAGGCCCCTTCTATATCAACAAAAATACTCAGACACAATTCCTTTGATTCCAGTGCGGCCTCTGCCCTACTCACTACGTGGTGTAATGCTGTTTCTGTTGACTTTCCCGGCTGATATGCACATTGCAGTTCATGCAGCGGAAACTTCCTTAAGGGGCCATCCCTTATATGTTTGTCAATCATCTTCTCCAATGCCTTTAGCAGAAAGGATTGAAGACTGATCGGCCTGAACGCCTTTGGTTCCTCGTAGTTCGGTTTTCCTGGTTTTGGTATATATATTACCTTTACATGTCTCCACCTTTTGGGTATGTATCCTAATGCTACGCATGCTCTGTATAGCCTACATAAGTGTGGGTTTAGAATAGCAATCCCATGTTGTAGCACGATAGGATATATTCCGTCTGGTCCAGGTGCTGCAAATGAGTCTTACCTTCACAACCTTTAACGGGGGAAGCAGACCAACTGTATCATGGTAACACATTTCAGAAACTCTCCGAAGTGTGTATTTTTCTTCATGATGTTTTCCCTCACTGCTAAGCGATTGTTAGAAAAAACCAGAGGTGCATGCTCAGGTTCAAACCACACACCTCCGCATGGAAGGCACGTTCTAAACCTCTGAGCTACCATTGCAATAAAGTAAATCTATCTATCTCAAGTAGCTTGGTCACATGCTCACTGCAGAAAAAGAGAAATGGAGCAAACTTGTGACAGTTTGGTATCCAAGGAACGGCATAAGGAGCCGAGATCGGAAAGCAAGGAGATGGGAAGATGAACTTAACCCTTAAAAGGCCATAAATTAACGTCATTGGTTTATGCTTTTTATGTCATGATAGATAGACAAGGTTCAAAATCAGGTGGGAACTTTTTTTCCAATATACGATTAAGGGTTAAAAGACACTAGGGGCTCTTATGAAAATGGCAAAGTAATCGGCGAACAAACATAAAAAATATATATTTCGAATTGATTTATATATTTCGAATTGAAAACCTGCTTTTTTTTAAAAACATGATTTTTCGGAAATAAAGGGTTTTATTATTGTTATTTATCTCAAGTGTGAGAAGTCTGGCTTTTTGGAAGTGTCCCATTCTAATGAATACATTGAATGGGACACTCCCAAAAAGGTTATTGTGCGGGACGGGACCCTTCTATACTATAGGTCCCCTATAGCCCGTTGCACCTATCGCTGGATTGCCTCGCTGGGATTTTCTTGGGAGCGAAGAAGAAACAGTATTATTTTCAGGTTTGTTGTTGGCTCCGTATTAGCTGGCGAACTGAGGCGAACTGAATCTGTCCTCCGGGATCGCGCTACTTATATTCCCTTTCCCCCGCGCACAACTAGCTGCCTCTTACGCCAGCTCTCAGCGCTGAAGGCGCCGCTGTTGTGCGAGAGGGACGGGACTATTCTAAGCTATACCCTACTCTATCTATTGCCTATTGGGTAAGCTATTCCTATTCGATTCCTATTGTATTTTAGCGCGTGTAATTTCCCTACCTATCTAATGTCCTCCGTAGAGGGTGTGTACCTATATTAAGTTCAAAACAGAGCCAACATCTTTATTCAAATAAAACTTATTACTAATACAAATTCTTACAACTATCTTAAACTATAAAAATACAAACAAACTATAACTAACTTAACAAAAATATCTAACATAATAAAACTATACAAACATTACAACAAATTCCTATCTAAAAATCACTATATTGTCTTACACTAAAATAATCACTATTAATCACTTTTTACACTTAGTGTCAGACGTTCGGAACATTCTCCCGCCGTGAGTTGCGTGAAGTCCCAGAACGCAACTCATGCACTGGCTGGAAGAACGTCTGCAGTGGCTGGCTCCGCTGTCAGCAGGACCACCAACTTCCTCGTTGGCCTTCGTAAGACGCCACCCTGCGTCTTAACGTCCGCTGCTCGTACGACGCCATCGGCTCCCGGATAAACTGCTATCACTCGCCCCAGCGGCCAAGTGTTACGGGGCAAGGTGTTATCGACGATCACGACGATGTCTTCAAGCTGGAGTGGTGGCCCTCGACCATGGGGCTCCCGCCGGTATTGCAGCTCAGGGAGATATTCTTTGAGCCAACGGTCCCAAAACATGTCGGCTATCGCTTGTGCTGTCCGCCAGTTTTTCTTGCCTTGAAGATCATAGGAGTTAGTCTTCATCATTGGTGGATCAGCTGATGGCCCCAGGAGGATGAAGTGGTTTGGTGTTAGCGCTTCTGGATCCGCCGGGTCGACTGAGACGTGGGTGAGAGGTCGACTATTCACAGTCAACTCGACCTCGGCGAGCACGGTGGCCAGCACTTCCTCGTTGGTGGGGCGGTCATCCATGACGGCTGCTAAGGCGGTTTTCACTGTTCGCACCAAACGCTCCCAGGCCCCACCCATGAAGGGGGCTCCAGGGGGAATGAAGCGCCAATGTATCTTTCTTCTATTCGCCTCTTCTTGTGTAGTTCGGTGAATCGCCAGGCGTAATTCCTTCTCGGCGCCATGCAGATTGGTTCCATTGTCCGACCAGATAGTGTGTGGACAGCCGCGGCGCGCGATGAATCTTCTTAAAGCCATGACTGCCGAGTCGGTGGTAAGACTGGCAGCCATCTCCAAATGCACCGCTCTGGTGGTGAGGCACGTGAACAGCGCCACGTACGTTTTCTTGGTGGCGCGCCCCACAGTCGTCATCAGAGGGCCGAAGTAGTCGACTCCGGTGCAGGTGAAGGGCCGCTGGTGGTGAGCGAGCCGACCGGCGGGATGGTTGCCGGTCGGTGGCGCTGGCGGCATCCATCTTCTCCTTCGGCAGGCCACGCACTTGTGGATGATGTGGCGTGTCGTAGTCCTCAGTCCCAAGATGTGGAATTGCTGCCGACATTGGTTGATGGTGGCTTCCACTCCCTGATGATGACTGGTGCGATGGATGTGCTCGATGTAGAGCCTCGCGACGTGATGTTTCCCATCTAGAATGGGCGGTCCTTTTCATGGCTTCTGGGATGCCTTCTGCTGCTGCTATTCTGGACTTGACTGCGATGACTCCGTTTACTATTTCCGTGGCGATGTTCTTTAATTTGCTGTCGTTGCTCACACGCCGATTCTTTGACAAGTCTTCTATTTCTTGTGCGAAGCATTCTTGCTGACTTGCTTGAATTATGGTGTCTTCTGCGCGCTTGAGTAGGCTGACCGGAACTCTTCTATATTTGTCTTCAATTGATTCTATTTTCTTTCTTTTTTCGGTCTTGTCCTTCTTTTGTTTTCCCCAAGTGGGATCTTGAGTCTTCTTGGCCTTAGTCCTCGCGTATGCAATTCTGTTCCTTTTCTGTCTGCATAACTCTATGAACTGCAGGACTCTGGCTGTGGCTCTGACTAGTCGTTCCCATCTTGAAAAACGACGCGGATCTGGTATGGCGGTGATTATCTTCTCTTCTATTTTCAATGTTCTTTCTTCCCCCGTGTCTCGGCTGGCTGCTATTATTTCGGTGGGCCAAAATGTGGGGTCTTCTTTAAGGAATTCTGGGCCGGTGAACCAACGATGATTCTCGTCGAAGTCCCGGGGCACGTCTCTTGTACCGTCGTCGGCTACGTTCATCTTCGTCGGTACCCATCGCCATTCTTCTGTTTTGGTGTTGTCTTCCAGCTCAGCTATGCGGTGCGCGACAAAAGGCTTGTAAGACCTCGCGCCCGTCCTTAGCCAGGTCAACACTGTTCGGCTATCTGTCCAGAAGAATCGGGCTTCGGGCTTCCTGTCATGTTCTTCTTCGACGCACGATGCCATTCTACTGCCCATGACTGCTGCTTGAAGTTCTAAACGGGGCACCGAGATGATTTTGAGAGGTGCGACCCTGGCTTTGGCGACTATCAGTGAAAGGTGAACTTCTCCGTCTTCATCTTCAACTCGCCAATACAGGGCTGCGGCATAGGCGGACTCGCTTGCGTCGACGAATACGTGAAGCTGCAGGTTTCTGCCTCGACTGTAGTGTGAGTAGCTTCGTGGTATGGAGACTCTGTTGAGGGCTTCCAGCTGTCTGGTCCATTTCATCCACTGCTCCGTCAGGTCTTCATCGAGATGATCGTCCCAGGCTGCGCTTCTTCTCCATAATTCTTGTAACATCTGTTTTGCCTTCACGGTGACTGGAGAGACAAGTCCCAACGGGTCGAATAATGACATGACTATCCGCAGGGCTTGTCTCTTCGTAGGCGTCTGCTGGAGAATGTTTTCTGGCAGTCTGGTTAGGTCCAAATTGTACTTGAGGACGTCTGATGAAGTCTGCCAGATCAGTCCTAAGATCTTCTCAGTCTTGGGCCCGATGGAGACTTCCTTCTGTTCTGAGTCTTCTTCCAACGCTCGCAGCACCTTCGGTGAATTGGAGACCCACTTGCGCAGATTGAAGTGAGCTTGATTATGTATGTGCTGAACTTGACGCGCTGTTTCTATTGCTATTTCTTCGTTCTCGAAGCTCTGGATGTAGTCGTCCATGTAATGGTTTTTCTCTATTGCTGCTGCTGCTGATGGGTACTGTTCTGTGAAGTCTCGAGCGTTTCTGTTCTTCACGTAGATCGCTGTTGCAGGAGAGGAGGTAGCACCGAATATAAGTGAAGTCATTCGGTACTCCTTGAGCTTCGCTGTTCTGTCTCCGTCACGCCATAGGTAGCGGATTGCGTCTCGGTCTTCAGGTATTATCTTGATCTGGAGAAACATCTCGGCTATATCGGCTGAGACTGCAATCTGGTGTTGCCTCATCTTCATCAGCACGCCAGGAAGGGACTGAAGCAGGTCTGGACCGGTGAGCAGTGCATCGTTCAGTGATATCCCCGCCGTTGTTGCCGCTGCGTCGTGTACCATTCGCACTTTCCCCGGTTTCATTGGGTTCAAAACCGGGAAGCACGGTAGGTACCATGTTCTGTCTGGCTTGCAGTGTTGCGGCGCAGGTTCGGCGTAGCCCTTGATGATAAGGGCATCCATCTGTTCGACGACTTTCTTCTTAAGTTCTGGGTCCTTCGCTATTTTTCTTTCTATGGCTTCAAGTCTTTTCAACGCGTATTCTCTGTTGTTCGGCATAACTATATCTTCATTTTTCCACAGGAGTGCTGTTTGGAAGCGGCCGTCTTCAAGTCTTGTTGTCTTCTCTTCTAATATTTTGAGAGCTTGAGCTTCGGGGTCGCTTTTTGGTAGTTTCGGTGTAATGGTGAGCGACTCCAGTGAAAAGAAGTTCTTCAGCTGTGCGTCCAGATTGAGCGTGTCTTCCTCTATGTGTTGCACGAAGTTGACGCGATGTTTCACGTTGCGCGAACAGGCCCCATGTAGTACCCACCCCAATGGTGTGAGTGTTGCTATTGGTTGGTTCTTGGCACCAACTCTGGTGTCTTCGGTGAGAAGAAGTTGCCAATTGTCTTGACCAATGAGGACTTGAGGTCGAGCTTCTTTAAGTAGGACTGAATTGGCTAAGTCTTGAAGATGCTTGCACCCTTCTATATCTTCCTTCTTGACGGTTTGTGGCGATAACTTCAAGTTGTTGATTGACCGCGCTCTTATCTTGTGCTTCTTGCCGGCGCCACTGAGGGTTACTTCCAATCGTCTTGACGAAGATGTGTCCACCTTCGTCTCGCCTATTGCTTCTATTTGAAGTGGTTCTCGTGGTCCTCGTAAGCCTGCACGCTGCGCTAGGTCTTCATCGATCAACGTGATTGTTGACCCGTCGTCAAGGAGTGCGTGTGTGTTGATCTTCTTCACAGGGCCGATGATCTGGATAGGCACGATCTTCAAAAAAGCTTGCGTGCCCACCCCCGTCCATGTTGAGCCGACCGTTTCCTTCTTCTCCTCCCGCTTGTAGTGCAGTAGCTGGTGATGCCAGTAAGTGCACCCGTCGATGTTGCATTTGTTCCCCTTGCAGCTGTGTGATCTATTGCGGTAGCGAAGACAGCGGAAACAGAGCCTCTTCTCTTTTGCTATGTCCCATCTTGATGAAGAGTCTGCTTTCTTGAATTCTTCGCATGCTGTTGCTCGATGGTCCGCGTTCCCACATATGGGGCAGCCGCTTAAAGTTTTCTTTTGTTGTGGCTTGACTTCTTGCGTGTTGAAAGTTTTCTGTCTTCTATTTACTTCCGACACGCCTTCAGGCTGCGCGTATGGGCCGCAAATTTCGGCTTCTCTATTAAGGAAGCGCGCCAGCTTGACTATTTCCGGTTCTTCTGTTCTATGCACCGCCGCGAAGTCATACCACCGATATTTGAGTGACGGTGGCAGTTTCTCTATCGTTATCTTGCAGACTTCAGGGTTGTACAAGTATTGCTGCTTTCCGATGGCTCCCAGAGTTGCTACTATGTTGGCTATTCTGCTTGCGAAGACGCAGAGTTCTCGAGGTGCATCGGTGAGACGAGGCAGGCTTCTAATTTTCTCCATTTCTGCTATTGCGATGGCATCCGGTCTTCCAAATCTTGCTTCAAGTGTTCGCATAACGCTATGTGGGTCGGCGCTATAGATGAGGAGGCTCTCCACCGCTTCTCGAGCTTTCCCTCTGAGGCTCTTGCGTAATCGGGCCAGGTTCTCGACGTTGGTGAAGCTGTGATGTGACTCGATGTACGCTGCCTTGAAGCTCAGCCATTCATAATGTGACCCGCCAAAATAAGGCAGCTCATGAAGCAATCTTGAAGACTGTTGACCGGTGCGCGCTGCTTGAGTGATGGCAGCAGCTAGCTGTGTTATGTCGATAGGGTTGCTAGCCGCAGCCGGTGTAGACGCCGCTTGAGCTCCCGCTGGTGGTGCAGTGTAGTAGCTCGCTGGATCAGGCGCCGCATATTCTTGATTGGCTACAGGCGGCGCATAGGTTGCCGCCTGTGTATGCGGTGCTGGTTGGCTGTAGGCTCCCATCGGTGTAGGCGGCGCTGGTAGACCGAAGACTCCCGCCGGTAAAGGCGGCGTAGGCAGGTCGAATGCCCCCGATAATAGGGGCGGTGCTATGAGGCTGCATACTCCCGCCGCTGTATGGAAGGCTTGAGTATTTTCTATTGTAGTTGGCTTCTCCATAGGCGGTGGGTTTTCATTATTTGTAGTATGCGGCTTATTGGCGATAGCTAGCTGACGTTGCATACTATCGGTTAGCCATTGTTCCAATCTTGCGTCTTGATCTTCTTCATTGGCTGCATCTTCAAAATCAGTTTCAGAATCAGCTTGCAATGATTCTATTTCCGCTGAGGCAAGCTTGATTTGCAACCGAAGAAGCTTTTCTTTTGCTTTACGAAGCTTCGCTGCTCGCTTGGCTGCTGCTGTAGTGGACGCCTTGTCCCCCTCCGCACCCTCTTCCTGTTGGGTACGTCGGAGGCTCTTCGCTATTTTTTCAGCTTTGTTGCTAGGAGCTAGTTGCGCAAGTTGACCGCGCTCCGGTACTGTTGCTTCGGCGGACGCCTGCGCGGCCGACAAGGCCGGCGCGGGCGTTTTGATGGCTTGCGCAGCTTCTAGTTGCGCAAGCGGAGCGCGCTCTGTAGCGCCGGTGATTGTCCCGTGCGGTTGACATGGCCTGCACGGACGGTGCTCGCTCGCTTCCCTGCGCGGATGTGCCGCGCCCAATAGGCGCCGATACTGGTGGCGGGCTTCTTGTGACGGGCTTTCTTCTATTACTATCCCGCGCAGGTGATGCTCTTGCTGTGTTGACAGTCGCCTTACTGCTTGCGGTGTCCCCGCTAGGCCCGCTACTGGATCCACCAGTGAGGGTACTAGCGGGCGTCGTCGCTGTTGACGGTGTTGATGTATCTGGAGCGGTGGAACCCGTAACCTCGGTCGCTGTTCCAGATTCGTGTGATGTGAGGTACGGGCTCACACGGTGTGACGACCGCGATGTTGATCTTGACCGGGTAAATACTGGCATCTTCGCCTTTTCTATGGCGCTGTATCCGTCGAGGAGATCCGGCTCGAAGGACCAAAATGTGCGGGACGGGACCCTTCTATACTATAGGTCCCCTATAGCCCGTTGCACCTATCGCTGGATTGCCTCGCTGGGATTTTCTTGGGAGCGAAGAAGAAACAGTATTATTTTCAGGTTTGTTGTTGGCTCCGTATTAGCTGGCGAACTGAGGCGAACTGTGATCTGTCCTCCGGGATCGCGCTACTTATATTCCCTTTCCCCCGCGCACAACTAGCTGCCTCTTACGCCAGCTCTCAGCGCTGAAGGCGCCGCTGTTGTGCGAGAGGGACGGGACTATTCTAAGCTATACCCTACTCTATCTATTGCCTATTGGGTAAGCTATTCCTATTCGATTCCTATTGTATTTTAGCGCGTGTAATTTCCCTACCTATCTAATGTCCTCCGTAGAGGGTGTGTACCTATATTAAGTTCAAAACAGAGCCAACATCTTTATTCAAATAAAACTTATTACTAATACAAATTCTTACAACTATCTTAAACTATAAAAATACAAACAAACTATAACTAACTTAACAAAAATATCTAACATAATAAAACTATACAAACATTACAACAAATTCCTATCTAAAAATCACATATTGTCTTACACTAAAATAATCACTATTAATCACTTTTTACACTTAGTGTCAGACGTTCGGAACAGTTATGAATGCAACTTATTCTTGTCATCTCTTCAGCTCTCGCACGTGGACGAGTGCGAGCGAGACAGCGGCGTATGCGCGACGTGCGTGGTCCGCTTAAGAGATGCATGTGCGTTTCGCCAGCAGGTGCTACAGTGCGAGGAGCGGTTCCTGCAGGCCAAGCTCGAGCCCGAGGAGAAGGAGCAAGACGGTAACTATAATCATTATTATTTCAGCCAATAAACCCTCACTGCTAGATGATAGGCCTCAGCCAATGTTGGTGAATGTCGCAGGAATTCCTTGGATTCGGGTGGTACAGGAATTTCACACGAGCGAAGCTGCGGCCGAATGCTAGTATTATTTCCCGACCATCAAACCCACGTCCCCCAAGGAAATAGCTGGCGAAATTAGACGACTAGACCTTATCAAAGCTCCTGGCTTTGATCTAATCACTCTTCACAAAAATTTAAAAAAGCCTACCCAAAAAATGCATTACCTACCTCGCGTCACTCTT
The DNA here is from genome assembly GCA_019059595.1 of Marasmia exigua. NCBI lineage: Eukaryota > Metazoa > Arthropoda > Insecta > Lepidoptera > Crambidae > Marasmia > Marasmia exigua. Next base: position 3,499,852 of record CM032490.1, read on the forward strand.
TAATGGCACCCTGAGATTGTCATACTTTCCAAAGATTTGGAAAATGTCACAAATCATAATGATCCATAAACCTGGAAAACCTCCACAGGAAGCATTATCGTACCGCTCAATCAGCCATACACCAGTTCTATCAAAATTGTGGGAGAAATTATTCATATCTCGCTTATAGCACCATATCGAGACCTTCCTTCCTTCCACCACATAAATATAAAGACTGCACCGCCCTACACCTTCATCAAGTGTCCTTTACCCAAAGGTTGCCTGGAAGAGCTCGCTCATAGTGATAGGCTGCCTTCGTTGTACACATCCTGTAATACCCAGTTTTTAAGTTTTCATACTTTATTTTGAGTGCAATAAAAGTATATTCATTCCTTCATTCATGGAGCTCTGTGATATTATTCCAAAGCACCAATTACGTTTTCGTAAATTTCACTCCACTGTTGAGCAAATGCATCGTGTTCATCACGAAATCAACCGCTGCTTTGAAAGGAAGGAGTAGTGCTCGGCAGTCTTTCTGGAAGTGCAAGAGGCCTTTGACAGAGTATGGCATAAAGGCCGTTTATCTAAAGTTAAACTTCCACACTCCCTTTACCCCATTATAAAATCATACCTTGAGGATAGAGAATTCCAAGTAAAACAGAGAGATGCCAGATCTAAGTTACGTAATATTTACGCTGGTGTACCACATGGTTCTGTACTTGGGCCAGTATTATATAACATCTTCACCACAGACCTACAGACCTCTGAAGACGTGACAGTAGCAACATACGCTGATGACGTGGCTTACCTCGCAAGTCATGCATCGCCATGCGAAGCCAGCAAAAAACTACAAGACTTATTGAACGCGACGCATGCCTGGATGAGAAAATGGCGTATTCGGGCCAGCGCTCAAAAGTCGAACCACATAACGTTCACACTAAGAAATGGCAATTGCCCACCTGTGAATCTTGGCTCTGAACTTCTACTGGATACTGAGTTTGTCAAGTACCTTGGCTTGGATAGAAGGCCCAAATGGGCCCACCACATACGTAGAGAGATGAGATCTATGTGAAGTTTAAGAACCTGCTATGGCTCATGGGCAGAAACTCAGCCCTGTCTGTTGACAATAATCTACTTATCTACAACTCGATACTAAAGCCAGTTTGGACCTATGGCATCCCATTGTGGGGCTCTGTAAGAAAAAGCAACATAATGTGTTTACAAAGGATGCAAAATTGCATCCTGCGTACTATCACAAACTCTCCGTGGTTCTCCAGAAATGAGGAAATATTTGAACACCTTGATATGCCAACTGTTCAGCACGAAATCGAAAGATTTAAAAAGAAATATGCAGAATGTTTATCATCATCATCATCGTCAGCCCATTTAAGTCCTCACTGCTGGGGCACGGGCCTCCCTCAATCACATGAGGGGTAATTGCCATACTCACCACGCTTGGCAGACGGGTTGGCGAGGGTTTTGATATAAATGCAGAGTTTTCCTTCTCTGAGTGCTGATGATCATGCCAGCAGCTTTACCTTAGTCGCCTTTTACGACACCTCGGTAAGAGTGAGGGTGGCCTATTCTACTCTGCTGGGGACCACACGGTTTGCACTTTCACGGCAAAATTGCATTCTGCGTACTATCACAAACTCTCCATGGTTCTCCAGGAATGAGGAAGTATTTGAACACCTTGATATGCCAACCATTCAGCACGAAATCGAAAGATTTAAAAAGAAATATGCAGAATGTTTATCAGTTCATCCCAATACTCTGGCAACTGAATTATTAAAACCTTCACTAACGGCGAAAAGACTGAAAAGGAAGGATGTACTATAAGCGGCAGATGAAGCATTGTCTTCTATGCCCAAAAATGATATTGCACTCAAGACATCAGCTTATACTCTTTTAACTGACCGGATGGCGCAATTGGTAGTGACCCTGCCTCTTGCGCCAAAGGTCGTGGGCTCGATCCCCACCCTGGACAAACATTCGTGCGATTAACACTTGTGTTTGTTCGGTGTCTGGGTGTAATATATGTATTTAAGTATATATTTGTGTTCCTCTGTTGTCTGATATCTGTAACACAAGTGCTTAAGCTACTTAGTACGGAATCAGGTCAACGTATGAGATGTTGTGAGAATTATTATTATTATTATTAACTGATAAAAAAAGTATTATTTTTTTATTTATTTATGAGGTGACTGTGAGTTGACTGATTAGTCATTTTTTATCTTTATTTTGTATAATATTTGTTACAGACACAAAAAAGCCCTTGGAAATAGAACCGAAAGTTGAGCCCAAAGATGACGTCAGCGATCATCAGTCTGTGGGCGAGATGGACCACGATGACGCGCACGACGGTCTGTCGCTGGACAACTATCCATCTGGGGAAGACGACGTGGACGACACAGGTATGTTGTGCTTCTAATCATCATCATCATCGTATTAGCGTTTTGCCCCAATGTGGTACTCAACTCCTTTTTTTATGTGATAGGTGGCAGACGAGCAGACGGATCGCCTGATGATAAGCGATTGCCGCCGCCCATACACACCCGCAACTCCAGTGGAGAAACAAGTGCGCTGGCTGTCAACCTTAATCACTCACGCAGCGAAACAGAAGATATGCTGGCTCACGCCGGTTTTCTGTGAGGCCGTGGTATCACTCTGGTTGAGCTGTTCCATTCGTGCCGAAGTTGCTCTTCCACGGTAGTGCTCATCTGCCACCTGTCACATTAAAAATACTGACTGTGGGAGAGCCACGCTTCGGCATGAATGGGCCAGCTCGACCGGAGTGATACCACGGCCTCACAGAAAATCGGCGTGAAGCATCAATGTGTGTTGGTACCATGAGTGAGGGTACCGGTGGCCCAATCCGAGGGAAAGGTTGGCAGCGCACTTGTGGCTCCCATGGTGTCGCGGGTGTCCATAAGCGGCGGCAATCGCTTACCATCAGGTGATCCGTCTGCTCGTCTGACACCTATCACATAAAATCAAAACTTTTAAAATGAATTTCTAGATATGAAGCCCCCAATAAAAGAGGACAACACAGAGCCCCCCATAGACAACCCCCCCAAATGTTCGACAGAGGACAGCGATTCGTACGCATCGTCTTCGGACTCGGATAAGCCCATCAAGAGGAAACGTAGCAAGAAATCCAAGTCTTCCACGAAGAGTAGCAGCTCCAAGAAGAAGGGGAAGGTGGCTAAGACGAAGAAAGCAGGTTGGTTATTTTTTTTTATAGTAACACAGGATATTGGCTCTTAGCCTGATGGTAAGCAGGAGAAGGGCCCTGGTTGCAATTACAACGGAATCGATGTCAGGCATCACCTCCGTTGGGACTGCCATACTGGCCCGTGAGATGCTCCTTCACGCTTCGTTTGTATGAATCCATATTGTAGAAAGGAGGAAATACATGCGCCGGCAACGGGTTCCGTTTCTTGATGGTGCGGCAGAAATCGGAATTGCTAAATTTTTTAGTCCGTGATGGAATGTTTTTTTTTTATTATGGCTCTACCCGAAGATAATTCGGCAATGTCAAGTAACTTATTGAGAATAAGTAGGTAGTCAATAGTCGAAGTCAGTCAAAGTCACAGTCACTCAATAAAACGCCGGTGTTTCACGTTTTATCGACCTACGGATTCAGCGGATATCACTCTAAAAGCAATCGCAGGTTTTAAGACTCTATTTGGTCCAAGCAAGTTGTCACGAGACAACTCACTCGACACACAATAGCAGTGTTAAAAACGATACAATGCAACGATTCTTATTATTAGGATCTCTTTGCGGCACTTTACTGCACAAATAAACACCAAATTTAAACACTAAAAACCACTAGACACTAATTTAAAACCTTTGAATTGCATCAGCCCATGCGGCTTGTTTTAGCCCTACCCGCCGAATCGATGGAATGTTTTCCACTGTGAAGCGGTGACAGCGTTGTCCGGCGCGTGTAGTTCTGTGACGGAATAGGGCAGGTGGGATGAGGGAAAAAAGCTCTTCAAACGACCCGATGTCTCTACGTAGTTGAAGAAGTTCAAGGGTATTAATTAATAATAATAATTAATAATAATGGACAACATTTCAAATTTTTAACATGTCCATATTGTTTTTTTATATGAAAGTAGACATAAAATGAACGGACCCATATTTTTTCTTTTTTCAAAATTTGTCCATTTTCATGCATAAAATAATTATTGAAATTCTTTTTATTCTAAATAGACGTAAGCGCCAAATGACGTCATCGGACGGCTGAATCAGCGATATTCCTTTGCTTATCATTGTTTTAATAAAAAAAAAGGTACTACTGTCAAAGGTAAATAATACTAGTGTCAACATTGTCAACGTCATTCATACATTCAACGTTGACAAGTTGTCTTTTTTTTTGACAGTTACATGTCATGAGTTTGGCATTACGTAAATTTAAAACTATAATGTGCTAAGCAAAGAAATATTTTACATTCTGCCGTCCGATGACGTCATCTTACGTTTTTTAGTTTTTAATTTTTTTCTCAGTAAATAAGCAATATAAAAAATGAATAAATATATATTCGAGCAGCGGAAAAGTAAACAAAGAATTGGTATTTTTTGTTTTAGAGCTTATCAATTTTGAAATGTTGTCCATTCTCACAACATCTCATATGTTGACCTGATTCCGTACTAAGTAGCTTAAGCACTTGTGTTACAGATATCAGATAACAGAGGAACACAAATATATACTTAAATACATATATTACACCCAGACACCGAACAAACACAAGTGTTCATCGCACGAATGTTTGTCCAGGGTGGCAGGGTCACTACCAATTGCGCTATCCGGTCAGGTATTGGTGACCTCTTTCGTCACCTGTCGTCATATATCATTCACCCCACTTTCGATCAACAGTACTCACCGTCCTTCTGCCTTTCTCTTCCATTCGTCCCTGTCATTTGTCATCGAATCATCCACCCCTTTTCCCATCATGTCATGCTTCACTCAATCGATCCATCTCTTTTCGCCCGCCCTCTGTTCCTCCACCCACTTACATTTATACTCGTCACTCATTTGGTTACATGTACTTCCTCTCATTACATGGCCGTACCAGGCAAGACGATTTGCCTTCAATTTATCAACAGTACTGCGGGCTCAAAATTGGACTCTGGAGCTGTTGGCATGGTCTATGTCTCTTGTGTTGTTACACACAGCGAAACGCACTGTTTCGCTGTGTGAGTGAGGGTAGCGGAGGCCCGATCCGGTGGAAAGGGGGGGTTTAAAGGTTAGCAGCGCACAATTGTCGCGGGTTTCCATGGGCGACGGCAATCGCTTACCATCAGGTGATCCGTCTGCTCGTCTGCTACATATCATATAAAAAAAAATGTTAATAAATTTTGAGTATAATGATTTTTTTCTCTTCAGCCTCAAAAAAGGCGCCTAAAATAAAGAAACCGCCGGTTGAGAAACGCAATAACTACGACAGGGACCTGGACTGCATGTCTGAAGAGAACCTGCTCACCATCATCCAGTACTCGTACGTGTGCCCGTTCAAGAACCGGAGGAACAACTACTATTGCTTCTACTGTAAGGTGAGCGAGTCTGATTCATGCCACTTTCTGATTTATGGCACTCTCTCTGATTTATGGCACTCTCTCTGATTTATGACACCCTGATTCATGACACTCTGATTCATGACACTTTGATTCATGACTCTCTGATTCATGACACTCTCCGATTCATGTCACTCTCTCTGATTCAGGGCACTCTCCGATTCAAGATACTCTGTTCGATTCATGGCACTCTCTCTGATTCAGGACTCTCTGATTCATGACACTCTCCGATTCATGATACTCTCTTCGATTCATGGCACTCTCTCTGATTCAGGACTCTGATTCATGATACTCTGTTCGATTCATGGCACTCTCTCTGATTCATGACACTCTCCGATTCATGATACTCTGTTCGATTCATGGCACTCTCTCTGATTCATGGACTCTCTGATTCATGACACTCTGATTCATGACACTCTCCGATTCATGATACTCTGTTCGATTCATGGCACTCTCTTGATTCATGACACTCTGATTCATGACACTCTCTCTGATTCATGACTCTCTGATTCATGATACTCTCTTCGATTCATGGCACTCTCTCTGATTCATGACACTCTCTCTGATTCATGACACTCTCCGATTCATGATACTCTGTTCGATTCATGGTACTTTCTCTGATTCATGACACTCTCCGATTCATGATACTCTCTTCGATTCATGGCACTCTCTCTGATTCATGAAACTCTCCGATTCATGATACTTTCCGATTCATGATACTCTGTTCGATTCATGGCACTCTCTTTGATTCATGACACTCTCCGATTCATGGCACTCTCTCTCTGATTCAAGATACTCTCTCTGATTCATGACGCTCAAAATATCATTTATTATTCAGGATTACTACCCCAAGCCGGAAGAATTGAGGGAGCACACTGTGACGCATGACACGAAGCCGTTCCAACTGCTGATGGGTTATAAGAAGATGCCGAAGATTGACATAACCAGGATCGACTGCAGGCTCTGTCCGGCCAAGATCGACGACCTCAGCGTGTTCAAGCAACATGTTGATCAAGGTGAGTGAGCTTTTGCATGTATATTAAAACTAAAAGGACATAATCTTTTTTGGTTGAAGTGGCGGCCAGTAAAAATTTTCACCATGTTGGTCTAGTGGTTAAAGTACCGGGCCGTGATCTCGGGAATTGAACCCAGCGATTCCCGGGTCGAGCGAAAAGTTTGTTTCGAATTTTTCGGATTTGGCAATTTGGCAAGCTTGGTGATTAAGCATATTATCCTATCATTGTAGCGATAACTTGATATTTTTACAGACGAATAGACGGATCGCCTGATGGTAAGCGATTGCCGCCGCCCATGTACACTCGCGACACAGGGGAGTCACAAGTGCGCTGCCAACCTCTACCCTGTGCCCGATCCGGGGAAAGGGGGGTTCCCCTTTCCACCGGATTGGGCACAGTGCTGCTACACGCCGGTTTTCTGTGACGCCGTGTTATCTCTCCGGTCGAGCTGGCCCATTCATGCCGAAGCGTGTCTCTTTAACGGTTATAAATTTTTAATTGATTTAATTTCACAGGAACACGGCAAAAAAATCTACTTCGAAGCGCCAGACAAGATGCTCCTCTTTCGTCTCACGTGGAATGACCTGGTCTGCGTTATGTGCAACGATGTCTTCGAAGATTTCAACACACTCAACACGCATATGGTCGGCCATTTTAGCAACTTCACATGCGATATTTGCGGCTTCTGCTTCCTAGAAAAACCGCGACTTGACGCCCATTTGAAACGACATAAAGACGACGAGAGACACACATGCGAAGTCTGCGGAAAAGTATTCAAGTCAAACCATTACAAGGATATGCATGTCGACATAGTGCACAAGAAAAAAGCAATCATTCGGTGTCCACGGTGTGACGAGTGTTTTATGTCTTATGCGCTTAAAAATAAACATCTAACCGAAGCTCATGGTCAAAATAGGACTTACCCGTGTAATTTGTGTGATAAAGTGTACAATAGGCAGAAGACGTTAACGGAGCATCAGCGGAGGAATCATCAGAAAGTTTTAAAGCATCAGTGTGAATATTGTGATCAGAGATTCTATTTGCCATCACGTTTGAAGGAGCATATGGCAACACATACGGGTGAGAGGAATTTCAGATGTGAGTATTGTGACAAGTCTTATCCGAGGTTGAAATCTTTACAGTATCATATAAGGACTCATACGAATGATAGGAGGTACAGATGTCATATATGTGGGCAGGCGTTCATTCAGAATACGAGCTTAAAGGCTCATATAAAGAGCCATCATCCCGAGTGCGATATCGAGGGATGCTTCTTTTAATAGTTGGATATATTTTTGTAGGATTTTGTATTGTGTGAAGAGTGTTGTGTTAACAGTGTAAACAGTTCCCTTATAGCGATACCTCGTCGAAACTAACTCCGACAATCGATTTTAATTTTATGAGACGATTAAGGTGACGGGTAGGGCACACTAGCGATGCCGATTGATTTAAATTGTTAGCAGCTAAACCGGATATCTTTTTAACAATTTCGAAGCTCCAGCCTCTCGGAAAACACTTGTACTATTTATTTAATAATACTTTACTTTTGGGTCTGCTTTTGTACTCGAAATTTGAATTACCGCCAAAAACGGCCACTTATGGGGTACGGGTCGCCCTAATACCCGTCGCTTTAAACAAAAAGTGTTCTTGAGAATGATTAAAGGAAAGTATATACAATTGTTTGAGACACACTTGTTGTAGACGCACCTGGAATTCATATTATTTATGTTGTTTTAGGTATAAGTATTTCATTATGTTAAAATTAGAAAAAGGACATATGTTCAGCTTCATATATCTGCAAAACGGGGCAGTCCGGGGCGATGCTATGTATGTGACGCTATACTTAAACACCCACAGATAAAATTTAAATGTGGGAGAGCCACACTTAGGCATGAACGGGCCGGCTCGACCGGAGTGATACCACTGCCTCACAGAAGACCGGCGTGAAGCAGCGCCTGCGCTGTGTTTCGCCGTGTGAGTGAGGCTACCGGAGGCCCATAGGGGGGAAGAGGAAAAGGTTGGCAGCGCGCTTGTGACTCCACTGGTGTTGCGGCTGTCCATGGGCGGCGGAATTGCTTACCATCAGGTGATCCGTCTGGCTCGTCTGCCACCTCTCATATAAAAAAAAAAGATTATACCTACAAAGTTTCAAGCTGAGATCTGCCAAGACTTGGTAGTTACAGAACATATTAAATTTCGTCCTATACATTCTTTTTTAATAATAGATTTTTCTCGAATAATATGATAATCTCAAAAAAATATAGCCGTAATAACATCTGACCTCATTGATTTGGGCTATCGATTCGCATAAAGAAAATAATATATATATGTAACAAAAAAGTGTCATGTCCCCAAATCCGGAATTGCCCCACTGTGCGGCGTGAACGCTACGCAACTCGACGTGTTCGCTACGGTCGTCGATCCGCTTTGAAAACGCTTGCGATCCGCCAGTGTAGCAACTGCCTAAAAGTGGCCCGTCTCAAACAATTGTTAATACTTTAACCGGCACAAATTTTGGCTAAAGGGGACTATATAGTTTTTTAGATTTTCGCGTTGCATTATAACTATAATGTATCAATACGGGGATTAACACGATATTTGTTATGTGAAACAACATTGTGTACTCACATATTTGGCTCGACGTTCCGGCTACGTTACAGCAGCCGTGGTCACGAGTGGAGGAGCGGAGTGAGTCCACAATACACAATGTTGTTTCACATAACAAATATCGTGTTAATCCCCGTATTGATACATTATAGTTAAAGGGGACTATTCGTGGGGCGAAATCGAATATACATTTTTATTACAATGAAGGGAATCGTTTTTTTAGACAATACATATACGTGTGTGATGTAATTTTGTATATGTAGGATGCTTGATGATCGTGTTTTTAATTAAGTATTATGTTTTGACTTAATTATGTACTGATATTTTATAAGACAGTATTTTTTAGATTGTAAAATGTCACAAAGTACCCTAGCAATAAGAAAAATATACAAATTGGAATTGTATGACGTGTTTAACAAAAAAGTTTTTGTTATGCAGCTAGCAGTTTTGTGAAATAGATAATCCAATTCATCTGTAAAGTTTTGATACATGAATATTTATAATGTACCGCCATTGTAAAGTCAGCTTAAATATATCACAACATCACATACATCGATCTGACTCCGAGATAGGTAGCTCAAGCACCTGTGTTACGGACATCAGAACCAACAGCGGAATTACAAATATATACATATAATACTTTTCTTTTGTAAATACATACGTATAATACATAGAACCACCCAGACCAACACAAACAGACCAGTTCATGCACACAAATGTTTGTACTGTGCGGGGATCGAACCTGCAACCCTTGGGCCAAAGGCAGCATTCACTACCACTGTTCCAAACGGGTCGTCACAGCTTCATAAATATATTAGCTTTAAAACCCAGCATAAATAACTGAGCATTTGACAAGGGTCATTTCACTTAGTACTTTTTTCCTTCGTATGGGAAAAATTGTTTAGCGGTTTTCGTTAGACGGAGCTTAGAAAAAAAAGCAGATGTAGCTTCAAAAAGCAACCAAGCAGATGGTTCGGCGTTGTTTCGGTAGATGTCACTATGCATTTTTACATCGCGCCAGTAGTGTGTCTCCGAAACAATGACCTCAAGCCGCCTGCCCACATTTTAGCGATTTAGAAAAAAATATTTGAAAGATACCAGAGATCTAAACGTATTGGGAATTTTGTTGTATATCGAATAAAATTATTTCTGATACTTTATATAATCGTCTCCCTGACTGATTCTCGATAGTGGCCGTTCTACATAGCCGTTGAGTATTGGACGTTTTCCTCTAGATGGCGCTAGCACTGGCTAGCTGACTGATGTGCCTATATCTCAGTATATATAAGTTACTATATGGTTTTAGCACAATATCCTAAGGTGTACTTTCATTCGTTGTCATTTGGTCTTAAACAAAAAAAAAATGCGCGTATAATACTAACTTAATACCAACATACAGTTGCCTTTTGTAAACTTCTCAGATATTTTTGATAGGTGTGTACGCTAAGATATGTTTGATGCTGACTGTACCACTCATCGTCATGTTCAACGTTTGCTTATAACAAATACTCAATATTGATAATATTATTATTTATTAAGAAAAAAATTAAGCTTATGTTTTGAAAAATATAACAAAATCTGTTTTTTATACAAAATTATTTCTGTTATTTTTACAATCTTGTATATAGCGATGAATGAATTAACGTGGTTGGAATTTATGTTGTAAAAAAATAAATTAGGTATTTATTGTATTTTTTAAAATGTGACATGACATGTATTTGATTTATAATGTTTAGTGATGTATTTTTATGAAACTTACATTACACTTGTCAGTTCTTGGTCAAAATGCTTAGTATATAAATTCTGACGTCTTACATCACATGTATCATCACAAGAAACGGTGACATCACAAATCACAATATGACATCACAACACACTATGTGAAAATTACATTTGGCCATGTTCTTGGACCAAATGCTTAGAATATAAATTGTGACGTATAAAAATCACATGTATCATCATAAGAAAGGGTGACATCACAAGTCTCAATATGACATCACAACACACTATGTGAAAATTACATTTGGCCAAGTTCTTGGACATAATGCTTAGAATATAAATTGTGACTACTTAAATCACATGTATCATCACAAGAAAGGGTGACATCACAAGTCTCAATATGACATCACAACACACTATGTGAAAATTACATTTGGCCAAGTTCTTGGACATAATGCTTAGAATATAAATTGTGACTACTTAAATCACATGTATCATCACAAGAAAGGGTGACATCACAAGTCACAATATGACATCACAATACACTATGTGAAAATTACATTTGGCCATGTTCTTGGACAAAATGCTTAGAATATAAATTGTGACGTCTTATATCACATGTATCATCACAAGAAACGGTGACATCACAAATCACAATATGACATCACAACACACCATGTGAAATCATCACAACTCACATGGAAGGTTCTTTACAATGAGGGTTTCCGTGAAATATCCGTTGGAGGGTTTTATTTAGCCGGAAATGCGCTAAAGAGCCACAGGCAGGCCTTACTAAGGTCTAAGACCGCTCCAGCTGCGCCATGTCGGGAGGCCTCCCATCCAGGAGGAACGAGCACCATGCCGAGACGGGCATGAGATGACGCCCGGGTAAAGGGTTTACCCCAAAGCCCGAACCGCTCACAAAGTGCGATGAAGACAGATAGATAGTCTTTGGCTGATTTATTCGTTAATTGATAATTTGACATTATCGCGTCCAAAATTACCCAATCACTTTGTAGATTTCATTACGGAAGACGACAGGAATCCACCCTTACACTGTGCAAGTTCCACAAGCTCGTACTAAGCGTTTCGCTTCCTCTTTCTTGGTACGAACTGCTAAGGAATGGAACAACTTGCCGGCTTCTGTATTCCCAGAGAGCTACTATTTGGGTGTCTTTAAGTCGAGAGTGAAAAGGCTTCTTCTGGGTAAGCACGCTACATCTTAGACCTTATTGTCACTTTCCATCAGGTGAAATGAGGTCGAATATAGTACGCCATCTTGCAGATATTTCGCACGCTATAGCCTCCATTGTGAATTGTACGTCAGTGTTAATAATGTATCATCGTACATGTCAAGCATGCACGGACATACCTAGTTATGGTGACGGGTAGGGCACAATCTATTTTAAACAATTTCGGGGTTACAACCTCTCGGCAAACACTTATACTATTTATTAAATAACCATGCACAAATGTTGGGTCCGTTTTTGGACCAACAATTTTTGCATGTTTGCCAAGAGGTTTTAACCCCGAAATTGTTCAAAATAGATCCGGTTTAGTAGCTAAAAATTAAAATCGATTGTGCCCTACCCGTCACCTTAAGTCATCAGTGCATTGTTGTAATCCATGGACGGTGAATGTGTTAATGATTTGTTAAAAAAGTGAAAAATAAGAGTATATTTGTCATATTCTGTGTGGACCTAAAATGTATAAAGAATTTATCATTTTCATCTTTTGACCTGTTGCGTCTGTATCATGTGGGAAACCTTAAGTTTAACCAGCCGAAATATATAGACTGTTATTTTATTTACATGTATTTTAGTTTTATTAAGAACAACACATAATATGGCTTATACTGCTAAAATAATGAATTTTACTTATTTTATGATTAAGTTATTGATTAAGAATAAATTATATGAATTTAAAAGATACAACTTATTTACTTATTCATAAGTTTTTTTTTTATTTTTTCAATTGATTTCACTTCGTTAAACAGTCAGATGTTATGTATGTACTTAGTTTATATTATTTTTGTTCTTTTTTTTTGCGATTTTATATTTTACTTTTTACTCAATTCCACTTTATTGGCAGATCGGTAAGCTATAGTCCTTTTTTTCTTGTTTGTAATTTAATGTTTATGTATTTTTTTGAGATTTTGTTTTTTTTTTATATTTTCATTTTATTCCACTGTGTTAAATAGAGTGTATCAATGTGTTCAAGATGTCGACAATGACGATGTATAAAAACGGCAGTTTTTTGGGGTTCCGTAGCCAAATGGAAATTAACGGAACCCTTACACATTCGCCATGCCTGTCTGTCTG